>JAWMRA010000130.1:15834963-15905051 GCA_035584735.1 Pseudotriccus pelzelni
CAGCTATCTGATCCCTTCCCCCCACGCTCACAAAAGCAAGGGGAAAGGTAAAATTCCAAGAACTAACCTATGACACCCTTGTTTGAGGTCATGCTGTAGACACAGAGAAAGAATAGTATTTGCTGTCATTTTCTGTGGACTTCTTCCCACTCTCTTCCTGTTGGTGCTCCCCCTATCTGCTATGTGACCACCAGTGCAGGCAGTAGGATACTCTTGCATCAAGCACTGTTCAAGAAACTACCACCACTACCTTTATCAAGACAAGTAACATACTTTACACCACAGCTTTCCACATCATTGCTCTTATCTCTCAGCTAGGCTGGGTTTATGTCAGAAGAGCAACTGACACACACCTGACACTGTCTGACACGTGGAAATATTTTTGTACCTACCAAGTGCTTCAAAACTGCAGAAAACAGCAATGCACAAAAAACCTCATGACTATATTTTTTATTTCTTTGACAGATGAAACTAGCAACAGATTCTTTATGAAAGATCTCAAGGGACTTGTCTGTTGTAAAGAAAATGTGAGATAAGGAATGGTGAAATACAGAACAAAAAAAGGAAAATGAAAGGGAAAGAAGTCTGACTAGACTAACAGATTTTATGTATTAAGATTTTTATGAATCTGCTCACTAAGGCAGAACAGATGCTTCCAGTCAGGCTTCTCAAGCCCTATAAAATACAAGAGTAAGTAATTCCTATGTGAAAAAGTATTCATCATCCATCTTACTAAAATACTCCTTTAAACTGCCTCTCATTAAAAGTTCACATTCACAACTAGGTTCTGGTCCCAGACTTTTCTTTAAGGAGTTACCTGACCAAAAATACCCCGACAATGAAGAGCCTAAAATAAAATAGTTAAGCATGCACTCCTAACTTCAATTCAAGAGCGAAACACATGTACCTTTCTTGAAAGTAGAAAACTCTGAAACCCAGCTATCTGCAGCAAAAGTGTCTTTGTTTTTTTCTATCAAGTAATGACTGTGAATTCAGAAGGATGGGCAGTGAGTCATTAGCTATTGTCTCAATCTTCCATGTACTGATTTGTCACTCAGGTTCTGTGACTATTAAATCCTAGTTCCCAGTGTACTTTTAGTGCACTTTCACCCATTCCCTTTATGAATCAAGTAGTTTCATACACCTGACTTATCTCTGTTTGCAAGGCATGGGCATGTTATGTTTTCTGCCATCTCCCAACCTGCTTGAATGAGAATGATAAACCCATTGCTCATCAATGGGTTTGGCCACGGTTTTGGTTTTGCTCTTGTGCAACACAAACCTGCACAAAGCTGCACTCCTGAACAACAAGGCTATTGAGCTTTCCCAATGCTGGGAGTGGCCTTCTCCTAAACTTTGTCAGCTGCCTATCTCCAGCTATCAGAGTTGACTCATATACTTGAGATGGTCCCCTTTGATTTCAAAACCCAACCAATCTTCCCTGTACCTCATCAGACATCTCAATAGATAACAACACATAGTAAACTATAGAGAGAAACAACAGTATCTCCACAGTGCTGCTTTCACCTGTGTTCATTCCTTCACATGATAACATAAGTCTCATTGGAAGGTGCTAATTTGATAGCACAAAAGAACTCCAGCTGTACAGAAATCCCAGTAGCTTTTTCAACTGCCTATGCCATTTCGGTAACACTCCTCTTTTCTGGAGCAAAAGGCTCACATGCGTAGGAAAGAACTGGCTTGCCATGCTAACTGAAGTACAAGCATCTCCCAAGGTGGCCACAAAGGGCATGAGCAGGCATTTTTAGAAATTCAACCTTGACAAAAGGCTTTATCATCTCTCCTCAATAAGGAGGTGTTTACACCTCAGGCAGAAAAAAGAGGCCAAGGTAGGGTGTGTTTCCACACAGTTATTTCTGACACACAACAGGCAGACAGTCATGGGCTTTCAGACATACGGATTTTTGAATAAATTACTGACCTAGCTCTGTACATATAGCTCTTATACCATACACCTTAGATGATCAAGTTATGCTTTTTGGCTCAGCACAAGCAGGATCCAGCTCTGCTCTCAGCTTCTATCCAACTGTCTCAAACTTACAACCCCTGCAAATCCCATCACATTTACAAAGCAAACAAAACACGCAGTTCCACTTACAGGGTTCTGCATAAAGATAGTTTTATAAGTTCCACAGAATTTATAAAACAAAACTTGTAAAAAAGAAAGTTGTTCCACAGAACAACTAAAAATACTTGGTTTTCCCCTGCATTCTTGTCATGAACTGGTGGAACTTGTTGTCAAGTATTCCCACTTAAGTAAAGACCCATGAGGCCCCCAAAAAATTCATATTTAAGGGCTTAAGTCCAAAGTTATACAGAAAAAAACTGAGGGATCTGGAGATGAAATTCTGCCTTTCCTCCAGAGCATAAGTTCATCGCTAACAGCTGGAGATGAGGATCTTCCTTCACATAAAATTATTTGACAATTGGCTGTTATCAACTTCTTTTTTTCTGTCTAATTTTAATGGATCAACATGACACTGGTTGACTTACACAGATCAACTATCCTCACTGAGTAAACAACCTGGGCAAGCACATTTATCTTCATTGGCAACAGACACTCGAATGATTTCACTATGTGAAAGAGACAAAGTGAAGATCTTTGCAGTTTCAAGAGCTGCTACAAGAGAACTCAATTTTATCACAGTGAAAACTTTTTTTGATGACTGGAATACTTAGAAAATCAAAAAGCTTCACTAACCTTCTACATTCATAGCTTCCCTCAGAAGCTGCAGCTTCTTCTGTCTCTCTCTTATCCTGTCAAAGGCACTTGATATAGCTGCAGAAGTTGATGTCTCAGGCACGTGGCGCGTTTGGTCCAGTTTTTGTGGTCCAAAGACATCCAGTGCTATGCTCCCATCAGAGTACCTTGCTTCCTTGTTTCTAGCAGCAGTAGAAGTCCGTACTGTAAATGTTTCACACTGATGGCTGTGCCTGTGAGAGCCTCCAGCATGGTTCCTCCCAGCTGCCTTGTCAGTAGTGCAAAGCAAATCTGTGGAAGAAGCCCATATTTTCTTTTTGGGAGGGACATCTGTATGAAGGTGACCTTTTTTCTCAAACTCACTGGTCTTACATCTGTGAGGACAGAAAACATCTTCCTGCCCTGAGCTGTAATCTGCAGAAACGCCCTGGAAAAAGTCTTCTTCGTCTTGTGTTCCTCTGATAGACAGAAATCCCATAGACTTGCTAAGTCCTTTGTTAAGTGTGGTCTGTTGAGAGAAGAGACCTCTGTGTTCATCAGGTGCATCAGTCGCCAATGGTTTTCCTGGAATAAGGAGACATTTCATACATGTAATTTTCTACTTAATACACAGTAGTTCAACACACATGTATACTGAATACACACTTTAGCATTGATTTTGGCATCCAAAATATACTTAAAGGGCTGCCTCTGCCAACAGAGACAGAACTCCAACTACCTCATATGACAAGCATTTTTTTTCTTTTATTTCTGAAGTGCTCAA
Organism: Pseudotriccus pelzelni; assembly: GCA_035584735.1. NCBI lineage: Eukaryota > Metazoa > Chordata > Aves > Passeriformes > Tyrannidae > Pseudotriccus > Pseudotriccus pelzelni. Next base: position 15,838,449 of record JAWMRA010000130.1, read on the forward strand.
GAAAAATGTGAGGCCTACTATAATTCAGCTTGGAGTTTTGCTGTTAATACTATCACATACATGCTGGAAGTTGTTTTCTCATTAGTTTTATTTTTAAAATAGTCTGGATTATCATCAAAACTGCTACTTAATAATCAAACTGAAATCAGCCACACCCAAATACACCGCCTACAATTTTCAATAACAAGTCCAGGTTTGTTCTACAGATTTATAGATTCCTTGAAATAGCGTCAGTAGTAAGAAAAGAATGACTGTGTACTTAGGAATGATAAGAATCCTGGATCTTCCTCTAATGACTATTTTTAGTGATGACAGTCTCTCCAGATAAAGAATACTCTTAAAACAAAACCAACCAAGCTTCCAAGATTGAAGTGATTCTACAAGCCTGCACCTTTCATTTTCATTAATAAATAGACCCACCACTACTTAGGAACAGTCCCTCTTCTCCCTCTCCCTTACATGGAAATTACTTCCAGAATAAAAGAAACTGTCAGAGGTGGAAAAATACCAAAGAAATATGTGGTCTCTGAAGAACAGAATTTCAGGGTCACTGAGAAATTTTGATGATCATGTATGTTTCAGGCATAAAATTTTAGCCTGATTTTACAAAACTAATTACAAACATCAGTAAATGTAATCAAATTTCTTAACATTAACAGCTAATCTGCAAGTTTACCTTTCATGTTCCTAAGTCTTCCTGAGATCAAAGCTAAATGATTATGACCATAAGAGTTATATCTCATAGAAAACCTACAGACTACCTAACTCCTAGCAAACTAAAATTTTTTAATGGTTCTTCATTATTAGATTGGTAAAAATCCCACATCTACTGTAGATATCACATAGGCAATAATCTACTCGTATCTCCAATTGATCAAGTGCACTGAAAAAATTCTTATGAAGTCTAATCTTTCCAATTTGCAGGATACACGCTGCATCAGTGTGGTAATCTCGACTTTATCACTGATACTCCTGAATAGAAAAACCAGCTAAAAATATTCTGTGCTGGGTTGCTTAAGCAATGCCTGCTCACATGGGTAGAGTCAGTAGGGCATGTGATATTTTCCTTAAAGCTCTTTACAATGATATTCCCATGTACATCTTCTAAGAAGCAGCAGCCTTGAAGATATTGCAAAGGCAGGCAGTTATTCGAAGTAAATTACTGTGCTGTATCTACTGCTCTTGAAGATGCCTATATAATGCTGCCTGCTGCTCTTCCAAAGTCGATTGAAATTAACTGTCCCCCTTGCACAACAGGCTCCCGATGATCTTTATCTAGAGTGTTATCCTTTCAAACAGAATTTGAAAGAATGCTTTAGGGATGTTTGTAAATGTAGTCAGTAATGCTTTAAAAGCTTTCTGCTTTTAAAGGTGTAAACAACTTTCGACTCTGATACTCTACTTGAAGAGCGGCTGGGCTGAGCTGTTAGCTTTCCGTTTCTATTTCTGTGATATTTAATTAGTGATCGAAATAATCAAGGCTAAAGCCAAATGCAACCAAGCAACTCCTTGCTTCTTACCAACACACAAAACACATGACAGCAAAATGTTAAGGTTCGGATTGTCTTGTAAGAAACTACACAGTTCCCACATGCTCTAGCCAAGACAATAAAAAAAAAAAACAAAACAACTTTGCCAATAAGAATGAACTCATCTTCTAAAAGGATCTGACACATCACTTCATATTTTACAAATATAGCTTTAATTCTAAACTAAACATAATTATCTTTGAGGTCAGGTAAACGTTATGTTATTATCCTATTCTCAGACTATACATCCTCCTAAGGTTGGTGAACTACCTATAATATGCACACACATAAAAAAGCCTGTTAAAAACAGCTGTTCATTGTGAAGTTCCCACTACCCATCTAAAGCAGCAGCATGTTATCCATTCCGCAAACACATACATGTACATTCATGTGCAGGCACCAAGGACAAACATTCCTATACAGGATTCTAACTCAGTCATTTGTGAGATATGTTGCCTAAAAAACTAAGCACTGCAGTTTAGCATTTAAGATCACCACCAAAAACACAAATCCAAAGGAGATTCAAGAATCCACCCCAGAAATGAGAGTTCCAAGAGAATTTTAGGCAGAAAAAAACCAAAATAACCTCCTCTACAGATTTTTCACATATTTTTTTAAATGTAAAAAAACCCCACCCCAAACAACCACTTCTGCAACACTGTATTTACATGATAAAACCTTATGGAACAACACAAGGGCAAACAAAGCAGAAAAAAGCCCCAAATAAGCAGACAGCTACAACTCCAATATACTACCAAGGATATACATTTGGGATTACTCAGTACATCATTGGTCATGACTCAGAACATTCCTGGTTCAAAAGATCATTTAGGTCTCCCCGCATTGAGGCACTATCTTGCTGCAATTAATCCAATCACATCCAATGAAAAGAGTCACAACTGTATTTTTAGTACCCGTGGGTATCCTCACCACAGCACCCCCAGAGACATAAAACTAGCTGTTGTATGCTGGTGAGAACCACAGCGGAAGAGCCCAGCTCTCAGTGAGAGTGCTATAGCATCCTCCTCACCAAAGCTGTAGTTTTTATGGGCTAGGAGGATCCGGACCAGATGTAACAGAAGCTATTTCCAGTTCCTGCAGAGGTGCAAAGACACAAGCTCCTTTGCCTTGCCACGCAAGAGATGCTCTCTATTCCTCAAGTCCAAGTCATCCACCCACCTGGGGCTTCCTCACAAGTAAGAGTAAACACTATGAACACTATCTTATCAGCAGTGACTAGGAAAGTGTTCACTGCTACAGCTTTGCCACTCAAACAGCTAATTGCATGATGAGACAGGAGGTGAGCTGTCCCATCAGGAAGCAGAGCAGGAGGCATTACACTGCCACATTGCTCTTTCACTCGACAGGTCTAACTCATACCCACATTGACTTATGAAGCCAGCATGAGATTTTAACATAGTACCAACAGGAATCTACAGCTGGCCTCAGTATTCAGTCTTTAGACTGCAAAATTCTCTAGGACATCTTTCATCGTTCCTTTGTTACTTTCCCCACTCCTGCATTTCATCAGTCTTGGTAATTCTTCCCACCTTTGCAAAACCCTATCCCTCTCTGCATAACAGCGTTACAACAAGCTCTGCTTAAACTGACTCACAGGGTCATTATGAGCTGTTAAAGAATCATCCTCAAGGAAGGCTAAAGAAGTGACTTTGGGGCAAGAGATGCACAGCCTGCTCAAGCTGGGCATCTTGAGAGGGCAAACTGAAACAAAGCAGCACTTTCAGCCAAAAATGCGCCCTGCTCTTGGCAACAGAAAGCAGAGGCCAAGGATAAAGGACAAGACTTCTCAGTACAGAAGCAACTCAATCGCAGATACCAGTAGTAAAATTGGATTAGGCAACCAGTAACCAGTCCAGGCCAGTTTTTCTATTTTTAGTAAGTTAAATCTGTCCTCATCCCCTCTTGCTTTTTTGAAGTACTATTATAGACTTTTGAAAGTCACAACATCAACTGTTAAAGTATTTTCCCTTTTTTTTGTACTGGACTTCCTCAACACAGTACCTCAGAATTAATTAGATCAAGGGTCTTAAATGACTGCAATAAGTCTCTTTCAGCACAAGGCTCACTTGTCTACCTTTCAGCTAACACGGCACCTTCAAAACAGAGCAGACTGGAATCATATGCCCTTCTTTAACACATGGATTTCCAGTTGAATGGCATTAAGCCAATACTTAGTTTATCCTTCAACTTTTCTTCTTCTGGCTTTTATTATGAAACGAGTAGAAAAATAAAGGGAATAGCTACCAGCAAAAAAACTACATACAGAAAACAAAGATCCAACTAATGAACAAATGAACCTGACTGCATAATGGAACTTGTACGTCTTTGAATTATAATGCATGGACAGACTCATGTTATGATCTTCCTTTAAAAAAAAAAAGGAGGCTCGTATTTGTAATGGAAACTCTGGAGACCTATCCCAAGTATCTTGGCTCCACTAAAGACATTAAGTATCTCGCCTGAGACCACACAATGCTGCTCCGTGCTTCAGGACAGAGAAGTGCTTCCCTGATGGTGACAGAACAAGCCATCAGCAATTAAAATGCTACAGCACATAACTAACTTCAAAAGGCATACTTTCCCCCTCCCCAGTTACTTCTTTGTTGAACTAAACTCCTCTGGCTCATCTGAACGTATGGGTTCTTGATTTCTCATATCGCCCTTGGGTGTTTATCCTCTACTCGATGTTACATTAGTGTAATTATTCATAATTACCGTAAATAATTCAAATGCAATTATAGTAACTGCATGATTCCAAAGTATATTATATAGAGTGAGGGAATATATATAATAAAAATAGCAATTAATCACCAGGAGTTCACAATTAAATTCCTTTGTGGTGCTAAAATGAAAATCTAGTTTTCACACACGCCTCCAACTGCCAGATGTTCCATCTGCTAAAGAACCATAGATCTGCTTCCTTCTTCCTTTGGTGTCTTCAGCTATGAATGCAACTATACCCTCTTTAACACCAGTGTCATTCACAGACAGTCTTTCACTCTCACTGACAGTAATCTAGTTGATTTTCCTCTGAGCCAGAGTAAATCAAAGATTAAATCCAGTCTGTCTGCAATTATTTGATCACAGAGGCAATTAATCAAATACCACCTAAGAGCAAACACAGTCAGTACCATCACATACTGTATCTGTTTTTATTGAATAAACTCAGCTCAACTTTCTTTAAAGTCTTTCTGACTACTCTTTCTTCCGTTTGCACAAAATGGAATAACTTTTTCATCCCTCTTGCAGATATATATACGTACACACGCACGAGAGCTGGGGGTGATTAGGAAGACACAGGCTGGGAGGGCACAGAGAGATTGCCCATGTGTACATGAAAGCACACAAGTACAAGACTGGAAAGTCTGAAGAGAGGAAATTATTATACAGGAGTTTAAAAAACATCTCCCACACCATCTTTGTGCAGAAAACAAAGGAAGAGAAAAAAAAATAAAAACCTTTCTCCCAAGACAATGTGGTTAGTTTCTCAAACATGAGTGGGTAGCTGGTGGAGGAGTTGGGTTTGCAATCCCTTTGGGGCAGGCTGAGAGTCAAATAGAAGACAACAAAGCCAGATGTGGCCTGTGGGTTGACTGCTAGGAATGGCACCTCCTCTTTTCTTTTACTTTCTAAATAGTTGAGAAAAATCCAAGTTTCAGACGGAAGTACTCCTAAACAATGCATTCTTTGTGAAGAAAGAAATGAACTGGACACAAGGACTGTTGAAAGCACTGAAAGTAATGGCCAAGTTATAAATCCCGTATAACAATTTGCATTCTGCTTTGGACTGACACAGCTCTTCCATCAAAAAACACCAAATAGCTCCAGAAACCAAGCATTTTGTTCAGAACAGTGGTAGTGACCCCTGCCAAGTAGCACTTCATAATTCATAAATGCAACATTTTACCTCTTCTCTTCCTCAGGCAACCATTGCTCTTTCCCACTCAGGTTTATGGGTCAATTTTTTGGGATATGTTTCTCAAGCAAGTAGGCAAGAGGTCCACCCAGCTATTCCCTCCCTGGATTTCTGCACATCCTAGAAGAAGCTCAGTGATATAGATGCTTTTCTGCTCAGAGACAGCCTTTGACATCTCTGCTCTGGTTTCCTCACTGATCTTTGTGTTCACTCTTGTTTTGTCTTCAGAGTTCTAAGTTTGTCCTCAGCACCACTGTAACAGCATTTCCAACACTGCCGGGCTGGAAGCTCCGTATGGCAGTAGCAACTACACTTAAATTTAAAAGATTTTGACCAAGGCAAACCAGCAGTACTGCTAGATGCAAACGGAAACACCTACTGGAAGAAAACAGGCATGGTTTTTGGAGTGCAAAAGAGTAATTTTTTTTTTTTTTTTTTGGTCTTCAACAGGAAACCTTCATCTGGCTTTCATTTGGTTTTGCTGAACTCTGGAAGTTATTCTCCACCTACTCAGTTCTTTTTTTTCTAGTACTGAGGAGACAGGGGAAATAATAATAATAAAAAAGGACTGTATTTCCAGATGAGGTAATTTTCAAGTCAATGGAATTAAGTCTGTGCTGTAGCTTTTGATAGCTTAAATCTGTGTGCTTGGATTTAGAAACATAATGTGTAAGCTACTTCAGTTCACACATGGAGATCATCACTATAAACTGTTTCTTTACAGACTAAAAGCTGCATTTTCACCCAGAAAAGGAACTAAAACACAGTCCACAATCAATTTCCCTGAATCAAAAGCAAAAGGGTACATTTTTTTTTGTTCAGAGTTTTTTCTGGGCAACTACTTTGGTAATTGACATTATGGAGAATGGTACATAAACACTAGAATTTATCGTTAAAACTAAAATCAACTTCACTGAGCCTTAGCATCTTTTATGCAGCTTACAGCACCTACTATATTTGCTGTATCTGATAGTGTATATAGTCTCATGAAACAGGGAGTTGATCAATATCGACAATTTTGATCAGTATTTCCACATATTTCCTGTTGTGTACAGTTAAGGTGAACTTTGCAAATAAACACAAGGTGCAAGATTTCAACTATTAGATGGTTGGGAAGAGGGCTGCCAGGCAAGTACAAGTTATGGAAATCTCAACTGGGCTTTAAATAGCCTAAACAACCTTTTGAAGGATAGTTTGTGGTGAAGAATAACCCAGTGAATTAACTCTCACTTTATATTTAGAAGAGTTTGGCACTTATTTACTCTTTCATCACCCCAGAAGAATTTTATCAAGCAAATCAAGTAACTTCCACAAATAATTCTTGATGTAAAGACTCTTAAGGTCTGAAGTGTTTTGAGTACAAAAATGAAATAACACTCATTGGTTTAGATGACTCACAACAGCTCTTACTTATTCTACTTCTGCTGGCTAAGTCAATTCTTAAACACTCTGTTCCAAGTATGACCTGACTAAAAGCAAACATTCTGTAATATTAATTTAGAATAAATTATTTCTGCAGTCAGCCCTGCCATAAAACTCATTCACCAAGATAGCCACAGAAAATGAGTCACGAAAGAGACAAAACATAAGTTTAACTGGGGAGAACATTAACACAAAGCTATTTATTAATTTAATAATTATCTTCAAGACATAAAGATGGAAATGAATAGCTGTAAATATCCAACCTTGTCACCTAATAAGAGCAAAAAATTTGATTTAAACAGATGAGGTGGAAAAAATATTTCGAAATGTTTAGCCTAAGTCAATAACAAAGCCCCAGTGATGATAACTGCGGATTAATGCGGTGGGGAAAATTGATCCTAAAAGTAATGAAATCCAATTGAGGCAAAAACCATAGCAATTTTCCAAAGACTGCAAATATCTAAGGTGTTAGCTGGCTAGTCTCCAATTAGAAGCACATCTCTCTTACTGAACCATCTCTATATTCATGAACTTAGCTTGATTTATCAGCTATCCTAAGTTACCTGCTCAGTGTATCACACCGATCCTCCAAAGTTCACAATAAACACCACACCCCATGTTGCTTCCCCCCCCCGAAAGACAACTATTTAATTCACTGTGAATTCTCTTTAAGATTTTCACAATGACTCAACAGAACTTCATGTCAAGTAAATATTAGACCAGTCGTCTGTCCTCTCCAGGAAAGACTTCTGCTCACCACCTTTACTTCCTTAAAAACATCAGTAAAATAACTAGCAAAGTTAGGCACATCCTTATATGCACCCCCCTTGCCCTCTCCAATTGTCTCAGGGCTAAACTTGACCAAAATGTCTCTGCAGAGGTAGTTAAACCCAAAGACTTAGATTACTGTTAACTGTCAAAACTTTAACTTATTAGAAAGACAATTCACTCAAACCCATAATCCTGCCTGATAGCTTCCTACCTTTCTAAATGTTTGCCATTTTGCAAATGCAGTAAGAGGTGTTTATTTCACCTGCACACTGCAGAACATCACAGTGATAACTGCAGGAAAAAAGGACTCAGTGCTTTTTTGAGTTGAAGTTCTTTTGGTTTCTTTTCTTTTACCGTTATATTTTTCTTAAACCCTCATCTGACCTTCTACTTATGGCTTCTCAATCTATGAGATTATCAATCAGTATAATAATTAGCATTACATTCTGCAGCTCACTTTCCCAGAAATTTAAAGCAGCGCCCTCATGGCAGCTGATCTGTGCTACCACTGACAGAATTTGCACCAGCAAATCAGCATACTATTGCAGAAAAAAAAATCCCAAGCATTAAACTGCCCTAAATCAAATGTGAGCTGTCTCATAAATATCAGACACCCATTTCACTGGGTCCTCACCAACTTTCAAATACTTATCTCAGTATACATAACATCAGCATAAAAATGGAACTGAAAAGAGCTGGAACTCGTTTGGTTATGTGAGGGATTCTGGTTTGTGTTTTACAATTCCCTGAAGTTTCAGCAAAGTGGAGATCGAGGAAAAAGAAGTAAGATGGTGCTATTAAGACATACCAGAAAATATGACTGATAACAGAAGAACTGGGAAAGGTTTTGGGGAAGTTAGGAAGGTTGGAAACCTTCTAAGGAAAGGGAGAAAAAGAATTAGTTACACAGGTAATGAATGTGATACAGAGAAATTGGAAGAGGTTGAGTAGAAGCAGGACAGGCAGAGGTTAAAACATAAAGGAATGAGTGACTTCAGTTTATCTTCTCTTCTGAAAATAAAGACTTGTAACAGACCAGGCTTGGAGCAATGCAGACAATATAATGTTTGCAGTGGAACAGTGATGCACAAATATTTAATCCCTGGGGTGCCACACATTATCTGTAACTCTACACATGCATGCATTTTCAATCAGTTTAAGAGGAACAGGGTGTTAGAGGACAGGGACTATTCAGCCAACTCTGTAGTCTGCCGGTTATCAAGGTCACTCATTTCAAAAATATTATTTGAGTAATGTGATGTTCCTTAAAAAAGAGAGGCCTTTCAAAAACTGAGTGATTTTGACCAAGGCTGCTTAAAACCCTGTGTTGAATTTACTGGTTGATAGTAACCACAGTGCTGAATCAGATAGCCATGGAGATACTGGCTGGAGATACCACAACAATCTCCAAAGTTTAGTACAATCTAAAAGAAGAGCTTTTTTGTTAAGACATACTGAAGACGTTGGGCACAAACATTACTTCTGCAGAAAGAAAAATATGCTAAAATGTTTAAGCAAAGTTGTGGGTAGGAAAACAAATGAACAAAGAAACAAACCCTCTCTAACCAGAAATATATTTTTAAAAAAGAAGTTAAAGATTTTCTAAGAAAATGAAAAGCAAACCAGCAGAAGACTGCAGAGAAAATGAAACTAGAAACAACAAAGGAAAGAATAATCGGGGTTTGCTAATGCAGTGAGAACAGTCTTTAAGACAACCCTGCACATTTCCAAAACTTAAATACTTTGATCATCACCAAAACACAGTTTATTATGATCATGGAATAAAAAGCAGATGGAAAGGGAGCATGAAAATCACAAAGCTTGAGGTAGTAAGGTATTGTGCTCAAATAAAGTTCTTGTAAAACATATGGAATAGGGTAGGACTGACAAAAGAACAGAAGTGTGTAAAGAAACTATGAATATGGCAACACTGGAGACTGGGAAGAATAGGGTTAAAGAATAAACTAACAATTTGACAATCAGAACAATAAGGTTCTAGTTCAACCTCTAAAATTGGTGGAAACCAGGGCAAGAATTAATTCTTCAGCTGAAGATTTTCCTTCTCCAGAAACAAAACTTTTGACCAAGAACCTTTAAAAACTGTTCTCACTATCACAACCGAATTGAAAAAAAGACAGGTCTTTTCTTGAAACAATCACTCTCCCGTCACCATCACCAACACTTTGCCAGACACTGAACCATGAGAGTTCTGTGAATGTAAGCAAGTCCTCCTCTATTCCATTTCTTTGGTCACAAAATCTACCCAGACTTGGTCTTCCACAAGGCTGTACTTTTTTTAGCCATAACCCTTAATGCAACAAAGCACTTACCAGTGGGAAGCCCCTTTCCCCTCAGCCTCTCCCGAATAGCCTGGCTCCTGTCTGGCTGCAATTTTCTATCTCCATTGCAAGACAGTTGATCCATCTGCAGAAAAAGGCAGTAACACAAAGTTAAATATTGAAAGAGCTCACATTAACATGAAACGAGCATTGTTTATGTAAATGAACACCACCAGTCAGTATCAAACGGTTAAGTTCAAGTGCAAAATGGCAGTTCAAGCTTTTTCATAAAAAAAAGGTTCACCACTGAGAATATCCCCTAGAATTATCTATATTTGAATAGTTTGTACGTTATTTTACTACACGTGTGGTCTACCTTGTTTCCACTAAGAATAAATTAAGTTCACTTAAACACATTCCATGTCTACAGCAAACCGAAGGGACAGCAACATACAATAACCGTCCTCCCTGACTGCAACATGACTAGAACTTGTGATTGGCCTGAGGAGCTTTCTAACAGGAAGCAGTCTTGTACCCTCACGCAATTTATTGTACATGTAAAATCCCACACACACATTTGTGAGAAGTCTCTTTAACCCCTCAGACCCATTCCTTTCCTTTCAGGCTGAATTACTCCTTACTTTGTCTTTTTTTTTTTTTCAAATCACTATTTCCCTAAGAAAAGCTATTTCACATGTACAGTCACTGAAAAAAAGGGCTTATTTGCAACAACAAAAAATCCTTAGTGAGATCTTTCAATATGGCAGGAGCACAACTTGGGACGGCAGCTTAGCCGGGAGGAGGGAAGAAGGAATCAAGCAGACTTCTATCCATTACAGTTACAATGCAGTTCAATTAACATGATTGAATCAGCCTTGTGCTGTCTTGCCCTTTACAAAGCATATTAACATGGAAGATGAAAACATTCAAACGGGACCTCTCAGGTGTACTTCACAGACCACCAAGTGACCAGCTACAGAGCCCAGACCTCTCAAGCCTTTGATAAGGCCAATCAAGATTAGAGGCATGCTAATCTTCGAATAGCAAGTGTTACTCTGCTTCTGAAAAAAAAGTTTACATGTTTTCCTTGTTAACTTAAAAAAATCCAGCACACATACAGAGCACCAAACATTAAAACCACCAGCTAAGATGCCCAAAAACACAGCAACGTAGCTATGTCGTCATTGTTCTGTCAACTCTGTTCTATTCAGCTCTTTTTTGTTTGCCTTCTTGCAAAGCCAACACAGTGACATGCTATGAATTAAAAAGGTTGCTGGCAGAGGAAATTAGCGAAGCTTCAGCACTGGGTAACCGCCAGTAGCCCAGCTCCTTCATTATCCACGTGGTATAGGGAGATGGGAACGCACTTGCTGGGTTCAGCTCTCCATTAGATTTCAGTACAAGCATTTGGGACCACTGTAAGTGTCTTTGGCCTAGATTAGTCTGTCACACTAGCCCCACACTCCCACTGAAAGCCTGCTGACAAGAACAAGGGGAGGAAAAGTAGAAAATTTGCTAAGCAGAAAGGGCCATGAAGAACTTGGAGAATAGTAACTCACTTTCCACAGTGGCTGTTTCTATAGCTTGTGGCCTGATTTAAGGATCTTTATTTTAACAGCGTCACTGATTAAGGCCCTGTAGCCCTTTATTTTACTGAATCACAGACCGGCTCCACTTGGCAACTACACAAGACTTCAGACATCACAGCGAGGAGCACTGGGCTGACAGACGTAACCTCAGGGACTAGACAATGCTTCATGGAGCTCAGGCCCAGCAATATTTCTGGAGGCCTGGCTTAATCAGCTGCTGCCAAATATTAGACAAGTGCAAGGACCTCTCACGTTCTGCAAGCATTTCCAAACCACATTTATGAAGAAACTATTAAACCATCAGATCATAATTTTTTTTAAAAAAAGGAAGCATCAGCCAATCAAAGTTTTCATGTGATTTCAGTGCTGTCTCTCTAGACACCAATTTTTATACTGGCATAACCCCAGCGAGATAAAAAATTGAATGATAACACTCAGGACCACCATAGGATATCACTTCAGCAGTAATAAACTGCTCAGCATTCGTTTTAATTATAAACAGAACACACGGAAAGCAAGTAATGGTCAGAGAATAATTTGACAATATCGACAATTTATTGTGCCCATCTTTAAAAAGGGTAGAAAGGAGGATCCTGAGAACTACTGACCTGTCACAGCCTCACCTCTGTGCCTGGGAAGATCATGGAACAGATCCTCCTAGGAGCTATGCTAAGACACATGGAGGTGATTTGTGACAGCCATCACGGCTTCACCAAGGACAAGTCCTGCCTGACCAATCCAATGGCCTTCTATGATGGGATGACTACATCAGTGGACAAGGGAAGGGCTACAGATGTCATTTACCTGGAATTCTATAAAGCCTTTGAGTCAATCCCCCACAACATCCTTTTCTCCAAATTGGAGGGAGGTAGATTCAATGGTTTAGAAAGTGGTTGGACGGTCACACATCCAGAGGGTCAGTGGCTCAGAGTCACCGTGGGCATCAGTGACAAGTGGTGTCCCTCACCTGTATTGGCTCTGTATTGGGACCAGTGTTAATACCATAATTAATGACAAAGATGAGGAATCAAGTGCACCCTCAGCAAATTTGCAGATGATACCAAGCTGAGTGGAGCAGTTGCCACACCTGAAGGACGGGATGTCATCCAGAGGGATCTGGACAAGCTCTAGAAGTGGGTCCATTGGAATCTCAGGAGGTTTAACAAGGCCAAGTGCAAGGTGCTGCACCTCAGTCGGGGCAACTTCAGTATCATTTCAGGCTGGGGGAGGAACAGATTAAGAGCAGCACTCCTGAGGGAACTTGGGGGTGCTGGTGAGTGGGAGACTGGACACGATCCAGCAATGTGTGCTCACAGCCCAGAAAGCCAATTGTGTCCTGGACTGCATCCAAAGCAGTGCAGCCAGCAGGGCAAGGGAGAGGATTCTGCCCCTCTACTCCACTCTGGTGAGACCCCACCTGGAATGCTGCATCCAGCTCTGGGGTCCCCAGCACAGGAAGGACAGGGATCTGTTCGAGCAAGTCCAGAGGAGGGACATGAAGTTGATTAGAGGAATGCCCAGGAAAATTGTGGATGCCCTATCCCTGAAAGTGTTCAAGGCCAGGCTGGATGGAGCTCTGAGCACCTGGTATAGTGCAAGATGTCCCTGACCATGGCAGGGAGGCTGGAACTGGATAATCTTTGAGGCTCCTTCCAACCCAAACCATTCTTTGACTCTATGACAACTTATGGTCTTCCTTTATAACTTGAAATAATTTAACTATTCTGAAGTTATGCTGTAATGGTTTAGGTGAAGACAGAAGTTGCCTTTCAGGAATAGTAACTTTGCAAGATGAGTTCATGTAGCTTCTTTGACTTTTAAAAACAGTTTGACAGATTGGTCATCGTTAGACAATAAAATCCTCCACAATTCTCATAGCCAAGAGCTGAGCAGAAGTGCAAGGGAATTGGCACACTGCCAAGTCCTTCTTTCTGTTAATAAGCAACTCTCCAAAAGGCAAACATAACTAAGATAAAAAATCCCCACAGCAATCATTTTTGAAGCATTTCAAGTAGCAGCAAGTCCAAGGCTTGCCCTAGAGTTCATCATCTTGTTCTGTGACTCCTTTTTTTATTTTTATGAAGATACAGTTCACAAAATTATCTTCCTCAGAAACTCGTGATTGCATGTTCCAGGAGGAACTGTCAAGTGCACAAACTTGTAACATGGGGAGAGAAGCAGTTCTTTTGACCCTTCTCAAAATTGCAACATATCAAAACAAGTCAAAGAATGACTGCAGAGTGACTGTCAATTAGCACTTTTGCTCTCTTCCTGCTCATCTCTATTATTTCTCAAACACTGACACAGACTTACCCCAGAGAGGCTTCCCAGAACCAGTCTGACCAACTGTTTCACATATGAAAAAGAAGGGGCACAGTTACTGTTCCTTATGTGGGCACTGCAAGCATCCAGAACAGTCCGTACAGATACACGGGCGTAAATGACATCTTCACACATGCCGAGGAGGATGCTGTTGAGATGATCTCCAAGTTTGATAGGCTAGTGACAAACAAGAATAGGAGAAATCAGCGTTACCAGTGATTTGTGGAACACTCAGAAACCAAAAATATTCAACAATGTAAAATAACTATTCATGAGACTTATTGCCTACGTTATCTGAGTGCCAGTTTGAAAGTCCCCACCTAGGGGGTGAAAAAACAGCAGCTGTAGAACAGGAGACACGTATTCGGCATCTAGATTCAACTAAAATTCTGGCCCAAACAAGCTGCCTGATCTGTAAGTTCAGGATACCAATGCTTTCCTTTCTTAAATGCTTAATGAATAAGTGAAAACAAAGTAAAAGTGAAAAGATTCAGAGCAAGTTTTCTGCCTTCATTTTGAACATTCTGCCAGTCACAAGTATAAAATTCAATTTTCACTACAATCATTTTGTCCAGCCCTCTCTGCTCATTTTGTGTAGTTCCTCACCTCACCAATATTTTGCAGTATATGTGCTAGCATTTCCAAATTCCAACAAAAAAAGTAAGGAATAAAATAAAGCCACTGGTTAAGGAAGCAGAGCTTCGCAACTGCAGGACAACACCCATACAGTTAAAAAAAAAAAAAAAGTAAATCTGGATTTATTTCTGTTCTACCCATTCAGTTAACACAGCACACTGAAGGTGGAATATCCCTCCTCAGGGTATGTAGCAGTCAGCGATAACACTTGTTCTCAGAGGCCGCAGGCACTTGGGACTTCAGCTTTCTGATCTGCAGCTCTCCCAAAGTGGGTGGTTACCCACAAAGTACAAGCATTGTCATGCTTTTTGCATCATAGAGCGTTTCAAATAATTACAGTCTTCCAATCTTCCCTGCATGACTACTGTTAAAGTGCACCATTAAAAAAAAATGATCTGGACCACCCTGGTTTAATTAACGTAGGCTTTTCCCATCTATCACTTCTAACTAATCATAAAAAAATCACTCCTGTATTCAACCACACTCCCAGAAGAGAAGCAGCTCATGAACTAACACAGGCAGACAAATATAGAAAACGTATATAAAATGCGAAAACCTGCACATGCAAATTAACATTTAAAAGTAATGCCATACACAAGACTGTCCTTTTGCCTCCACTAACTCCACGGGGCAGAGACAGCACATGAGAATATCCCGAAGGTATATTCTTTCCAGGCATACCTCACCACACCATCTTTGGGAAAATACTGTTTTATTAACAGGTAGACTGTGTCTTCCCTCTGCATTACTGAGAAACTGTTGCTACACTCTAATACCAAAGGAAGAAACAAAATAGGGACTAAAATTAATGCCTACTTTCCGCTCAAAATCTCTGCCTACTTGAAGTCCCTCTCCCACTACTGCTGAACACTGTTCTTTCACCTTCTACAAGACAGGGGGATTGCTGTCCATGAAATTACCAGGGCTTTTGGGACAGGCACAGTAAGCGTTATGAATAGGTACCCCTAAACAGTCAAAGCTTCAAATTGTTTTATTTTCACATTCAGGCAGCTACTCCCAAAAAAGTACAACTGAGAACCCAATTACTACTCTGTTAAAGAAAATATTAGGAACCGGATCCTTAAATTGCAGAACAGCCTTTCCAAACGTCCTTACTTATCTTTACACATCACACCAACTTGTAGGATCAAACCCAAATATGAACCCACAAATTGCTTCTCTCCTTGAGCTGCCCAATCCTGCAGTTTCAAGTCCATCATTAAGTGCTTTTTCTGATGATATTTCACCTTCTTTTCATTCTTTTAGACATTTACTTCTAAAGTTTAATTGGGGGCAGAGAAGGAGCACCCAGGAAGATGATGAATCACATTATCTTCAGTCAGTCGTGGAAACACAGTCTAGGAGTAATGCTGGGTGTGTAAAATAACCCCATTGAGCAATAACACCCAGCTCTAAGCAGTCTGCAACTGTCTCCATTGACTGACAGGTCAATAGCAAGAGTCTACTCCCTGTTCCAAACAATTCATACCCTTTCTTGGCCATTGTGAAACCTAAGTATTTGTAAATGCCAAGTCCAGACTCACAGAACTTACGGCAGCATAGAGAACAAGTGCTTCATTATGTGTAAAACAACAACGTTATTTCAATATTTGTTTTTATATAAGCCTAAACCAAAACAAATTATTTTCTCCTTTGTCAGCAGCCTCAACTGTTCTTTCAGCCTGTGGCACTACAGGATAGACTAGCCCAGATATATCTTCATGGAAGCTGAGAGAAATGTACTATCAGCACCTTCTTCCTGCAAGACAACACCACCATAGTCCTCACGCGCTTCACAGGGAAAAGCTCCAAGTACAGAAAAGAAAACCTCTTTACTATGCAGGTGACCACACACTGGAACAGACTGCCCAGAGAGGCTGTGGAGTCTCCCTCACTGGAGATATTCAAAAACTGTCTGGACGCAATCCTGTGTCATGTGCTCTGGGATGACCCTGCTTGAGCAGGGAGGTTGGACCAGATGACTCACTGTGGTCTCTTGCAACCCTAACCCCGCGAAATTCTCTTCACTGTTTCATTATGAGATGCTACTTTAACTCCAATGCAGAGTCAGTCAAACTATCAAGTCTGAAGTTGCAATATTAAATAAAACCAAATCTAAACTTACCTGACTTTGAGGAACTTCGTGGTCAGCTCCCCAAAAGAGTGCCATACCAAGAGAATAAATATGGACCTGTCACAAGACACAAGACATCTGTCAACTCATTGAACATGACTGGAAACGCAAAGCACAACTTTAAAGGAGAGCAACTAACTTAACGTCATTTTGCCTGTAAATATAATTCTGGTATTTTAAGCTCAGTTGTATTTCAAATCCTTCTTCTCCTTTACCATGAGGATCAGAGAAGAAAACTTCACTGCTACAGAACATACTGCATCTAACCAGTGCCTCTGTCTTCTGTTTAATTTCCAGCTTTCATCTCACACTGAAGCCACAAACTCATATAATCCATGCAAACAGCCTGGTGTGAGGGAAAGACTATATGCTTCTGTCCAAGGATCCTCAAAACCTTACTCTGAAGGCAAGGCAGACCTTAGCACGACCCAAACACCAGGCTACTGTCATCGGGAGATCCCAAAGATTGGGATCAAAGGAAAAAAAAGGAATGAACGTAAGAATATAAACATACAAAGAAGTAACTATTATTGATATTTTAAGATACAAATATATTAATCATTACACATATAATTAACAATTAATATCAGCCTTAATGACATTAATGTATCTTTGACATATTAAGCCCATCAGTACAGGAAATAAAACCTTTAAATATTGCAGAATTAAGAGCACAAGCATAGGCCGTCCTTGCAGGTGATTGCCAAAACAAAACAGATAAGTGTAGGGAAAAAAAGCAGTTTTTCTGGACTGTATAAGTAACATACACTAGTGATGGTTCTTTCTACCAAGCTATTAGTAATATTTATGTTACTTAAAGCAACAAGTTAATTAAATAATTCTGAAGGCAGTGAACAACAATTACAGGGACAGTGATAAATTAAATGTTCACTTAAGTCACCTTCTTCACCAACTAAAAGCAAAACATTTTAAGCTCTAGATATATAAATTTACAAGATCTGTGCTGATTCAGATGCCTCATATACAGATTTTAAAAACTTAGGTGTAAAATGAGTGTACAAAAGGTAATGAATGGACCCAAGAGAACTTAGAAATTACAAAAATGTTCTTCTTCCTACACAAAATTAGTAGAGTTGTTAAAAATCACACACATAGAACTAGCTTAGGGTCATACAAGTGAATTCTCTTAGCCTACTCAAGACAACAAAATATATTCTTAAAACTCAGAAAAATAATAACATGAATATTTCTCTTTTTAGACCAGATTGCTTGAAAGTCATCATACTATTACTACAGCCTGTGGGGAATTAATCCCAAACACAAATATGTATTTTTAGATTTCCACCATAAACCAGAAAAAAGTTTCCTTTTTACGTATTCAGAAGACCAACACACAGCTCTGTGGCAGGGTAAAGAAGCAATTACTAAATATACTTAGAAACTAAATATTATTAAAATTATTCTTGTGAATTTGACGTGCTTTATTCACATCAAAGAAATTCAACACACTCAGAGAAGCACTCCCATACTGCATTTCTGCCACTAAAATCTTGTGTGATGGTGTCTGTCTAGCACAGTGTATAAGTCAGCACAGGACACAAAGGTTTCCATCAGTCTAAGGCAGTGATACACCAGATACTGCTGACACACGGTTCCTTACTGCTGTGATTCAGTCCCACTGGCTGACACTGAAGAGAGAGCAATGAGGCCACACAGATTTGCAAGAAGTCTGTCAGTATTCAAGAAGTATTTGAACAGTCAGATACACTATTTCACTTTTAGGTTGCCCTCTTTGGAATCTAGAGCTCGACTTGACAATCCTCATGGGTGCCTTTCAAGTCAGGATATTCTATCACTCCATGATGCTAAGCTTCAACATAATAAAAGATATTTCCAAAACTAAGAAGTGAAGTCAGACCCCTAAACTGAACCTGAACTACTAATCTACCTAAAGACAGCTTTCAAAATAAAAGCATTTATACAAAAATTCTAGTTTACTTTTTTCCTATGACACTTTTAATATTTTCCAAAACAAATCAACATCAAATTCATTTCCCAAATTAATCTGCCATTATGATTTAGGGTAGCTTGCTTACTCTGTTTCAAATATGCTTGCAGTTACTTCAGATTTATTTTGGATTCAAATTGACTGTGTGTTTCGGAATCAAAAGGGTTTTAATTTCCTATCTTTTTTTTCTAATATTTATTGTTGAATACACTGTTAATCTGTCTTAGCAAGCAGTCACAACTCCAAACACAAATGCAACTCCGTCACTGTCTGTTAAAAGGCCATGAAAACAACACATTTTTCTGCCTTCAGCAGCTTTTAGAAGAACAATCAAAAAGGAAAACACCAAAGATTTCCAGTAAATTAATTCAGGGAACTACAGCCAGCTGTTACAGAACAAAGAAAAAAAGGTTTAAGTATGTTAAAAGTTACCACAGTCAGCAAAACAAGATCTCAGAAACAAAGTCAACACATTTCTTGCAGTAACCAGTGTGTACCACCCAATACCCAGTTTAATATGAATGCAAAAGGAAGCAGTCAAAAAAGGAGGGATGCACATGTAAGTTGCTTATCAGCCCTACTAACTTCAACTAATAAAGCCATAAAAGGACAAAAGTTTTTGTACAAAATTATGTTTTAGGGAGGTTTCTTCTTCCATATAAGCAAGTAAGCAAATCATCTCGCAGCCAGCAAGCAGGGTTATACTGATACCAGGAAAGAAATTCACAGCACCATAATCAGAGAGGATTAATTAGCATTGCATATGCACAGAATGCCAGTATTAGGTCATTGCCAATTGATACGCTCTGTGTTGGAGCTTACAGGCCACAGAGGTCCCTCTGTGTAATTTCTTTCCTAAAGATCAAGAAACATCACAGCATGGCTTTTACAGTAAAAGCCCTCTATTTATTTCGGAAAGAAAGAAGTAGCATACTAAATACTGGCACAGACAAAGAATGCAATGAGCTCTGAAGAAGGTCACAAACTTGTCACTTCAAAAACTTTTTTTGCGCTTTTAAAGGCCTGTTTTGTACATTAACTTCAGAGTTGGAACTAGAGGTAACATTACTATCTTCAAAAGTGCTGTCCCTCTTGAAAGACAACAAACAATTCCAACTGTATGACCAAATAACTTGGCAGCTGCATCCTACATAACAGAACCCAAATTTGCATTGATGTCAGTATAATTTTTACTTCTCTATTAAACCTTTTAACCTAGGTTGCCAATTGTTTATAATTTTCTCATGGATAAAATTATTGACATATTTTATGATACCATTAATTTTGACAATATGCAGAGCAAGAGGGATGTCTAAAGGGCTTGAGAGTAACTGAGAAAACTGACTTTCAGTAGGCATTTGGTAATACAGTCCTAAAGAAAACCGACTATATATCAGGTTAGAAGAAAAAAGCTGCAAACACAAAATATTCAACACAGAAAAACATGTTTTAATGGTCCTTATGCACACAACAGCTGTCAGTGCCAATACCACTTTCCTCTGGAGTAAGAACATGTTGCTGTTCTTCCTGGAGGAAGATTGCCAAATGTCATAATTGTTCCCAGATTATAAAATTGGCTGCAGTTATCTTCCCTCTCCAAGGATTATTGATCCAGAGAAGCCAAGGAGACACAAATAGAGCTCCACTTCCTTTTTACTCCCACCTCCAAATATCTTTGATTTAGCCAAGGGAACGGTTTTCCAGAGAAAGTGTTACCATTTGCAACAAATTCTTCTTAAGAAAACATCTGAGAAGCCAGTCCATTTTGACTGTGCCTATCAATGACCTGGAGGAGATCACATATACAAACGTTACCTGTCTGAACATCTCCCCTTGGGGAAGAGTTAAAAAAGAAAAGGTGGAAAGGAGCAATTTCTCATGTAACTGAGGAATACTTATGCTAATTAAAACTAGTTTTAAGGTCAGTTATTCTGTGCAGCCATTGCCCAAGTATGGCTCTCAGTAGTATATATGTGACCAGGACCTGTAGAGACTCCTCTTCAGAACTGCACACAACCATAATCACTATTCCAGTTTTACAAACAAAAACAAAGCAGGAGGATCCCTCCCATCTCACAAAAGAAATCACGTGTACAAATCACAAACCACAGGGACACAAAAAGGACAACTTCAAGCTACTACGTGAAGGGATCAACAGCAAAAGAAACCAGCTGTCTGCCAAGGAAGAGGTATACTGTACCTTCTCAACGTCTGACAGAGATGACAGCGAATGGTTCTGCAGAACCTCCGGTGCCGTGAATGCTCGCAGGTCTTGTTGGGAGACATTTTCATCAGTAAATGATACACTGCCAGATGGAAGCAGCAAGAGAGACCACGGAGAAATGATGAATCCCAGAGCAGTAGGATCAGCTGTAAATGAAAAGCAAAAAACAAAACAAAACAAAAACCAAACACCCTGAAATTAAATCCATGTTGTTTGATGCCCTTCCTTGATTTTATTTTACTATCAGCCTACATATTATTAGTGGAAAAGATTCACGCTTGCTTTTCCACGTGCAATGCTTCATAACCACAACAACCACCTCAATTTTAATCACACTGAGGAGTAACACCTATCTTTTTTGACTACACTTTGCTATTGCTCATACCAGCAAGCTCAGGAAGAGACAGCTAAAACACTCACAAGCTCTCCTGTCCTCAAGTTATTTCATTTATGTTACAGCTGACATATAAACTGCTCATTCTTTGTAGTGCATGTCATTACAGTTAATTCCAACCATAGGAATGGGATTTGCTCTTATACTATCATCACACTACTGCAGCGTCAATGGTTTGAAGAGAGAAGACAAGATAAGCAGAGAGATGAAATGCTCCTCGTTACAATGGCAGACAGAACTGGACAAAACAGAAATGTTTTTGGGTACAGAAGTCCTTTTTAATGTAAGGTGAAAAAAAATATTAGAAACGTGAAAAAGGAAAGAATAATTCTAGGAACAGTAGAAGTGGGCAAAGAAAATCTGAAACCTTAGTAAGACTGTCCATTCAAAACCTGTGAATACATACTTGAAAGCAGCAAAACAAGCACTGAAATAGCAGAACCAAGAGTGACCAAGAGAATTTCCTATACTCTGAGTATACAATTTGCCAGCTAGGTTTTTGATGTCAGATAATACTGCTGTGAAGCTTCTGGCCACAGACTTACTCTAAAAAAAAAAAATAGGAAGGGGCTATGGGCCAGGCTGCACACACAGGGGAAGGTATTAAACCCACAAATGTACCCTGAATTAAGGCAGGAAAAGGAGAGATCACTTCCTTGAATCAAAATATTTTTCCTACACCTCAGACATGAATCAGCTCAATTTCACTGAAAGAGGCATGAGTTTTTAGCTAAGTAAAAATAAAAGTTAACTTTTATTTTTCCATAGGCAAAGATTGCTCTCTTCTGCTACACGATATATCAAAGATATGAGAAAACACACATTTGAATGCTAAGTCCTTCTTTTCTTTCACCTTAGTAAGCAAGAACAGCAGAACAATAATATCCTCCTTCAGCTCCACCATTAACAACATTTTCCACTCTCCAATCAGCTCAGAATCTTCCTACAGTGCTGGTTCCTAGACTGCTCAATTATCTTGTAATCTAGAATATTTCTAATCTCCTAGGAAATGTATTAAATTACACCTTGCAAGTATCAGATGTAAAAGGATCTACCAGGTAAGTCCTTCAATTTCCTAACCCCACTTCCTCTGAAACAAAGCAGAACAACTGCTGTTCACTGCTGTGGCAGTAAGTTCTGACGGTAAACAAAATAAATGCAAAGGTGAACAGACCTATCCTATTATATGTGCATAAGAAAAGCAAAGCTACAAAACATTTTTAGGAAGATGACCTTAGCTAGCCATCAACTTTCAAAAATAACCCTGCATGTATACACCACTGATACAAAAAATATCCAAACAAGCAACATCTTAAAATATGGTAAGTTTTCTTATTGTAAGTCCCAACTCAGGAACCTTAAATCATGTGTAGGCTTTAACCTTAATTTAACATTTTCTATGACAAATACTTTAAATACATAAAGACTCTTCATATTCTGAAAAAAAAGAGTTAATGAGATAAAAACTTGATTTAGTTTTAAGGACAATTTTAAAAATCCCCACATTTAGCCTGAAGTCTTCCCAATACTAATTTCAACAAACTCTGGAGCATACATCTGTTCCCTACAGATAGAGAGTCTGAACTTATTGATCCACCCACGCTCAACAGTCTTCATGACCTGAAGTTATGTAAAATGAATGTGATTAATTACAGGTTTAGAAAAAGAGCTGACTTTACCAAACTTGTTTTGTTGACATTTTTTAAAATTCCTTATTATTAGCTTCTAATTAATATAGCAGATCATACTGTCAAACTTTGGGAATCTATTCTACTGTTCCAAAGGATGAGAGTATAATAACTCATTCTCCACTTCCTTCCTTAAGGCATGCATTGTAAACCAAAATAACTGTCTCAAAGCTCCAATTAGATAGGTTTAACTTAAGAAAATATTCTTCAGCAACACTACTCCTACCCTTTAACATATTTTCAGGATAATTTACCAGAGCAGTAAGAGAAACATAGTCCCGAAAATACAGGGGAAAAAGACACCAAGAAAAAAAAAAAGTTTAAACCCCCTTTTTCTAAAAGCACTGGAATTCAGGATATGGCTTCTCGTCAATTCTCTATCTAACAGGCTTTCAACTGTGCTAGAGCTGCCAGCCTTCTGAGTTAACTCCAGAACTATGCAACTTGGTAACAAAACACTTGTGAGAGTACAGTTTAACAAGCAGTGCCAAGACAGAGATAAGTAGTGTGGTCTTACTAAAAGTGAGACAGTGAACTGGCCTGAAATGCAATAAAAACAGAAATAATCTTCAGCTACAGAGCATCTGCCAAACAAATTAAAGAAAAAAAAAATCCTTTACTTGCTTTAACAAGATACAAGTAGCCAAAGATAAAAAGACCCACCACATTATAAGATACATTAAATTAATATAGGATATTTGAAATTGATCTATTTTGCAATATATGGATCTATTTTACTATATTGATGGGCGGCAATTCTGAATTCCCAAACTACATTCACAATTCGAGCTCCTTC
This sequence comes from Pseudotriccus pelzelni, assembly GCA_035584735.1. NCBI lineage: Eukaryota > Metazoa > Chordata > Aves > Passeriformes > Tyrannidae > Pseudotriccus > Pseudotriccus pelzelni. The sequence continues at coordinate 15,862,139 of JAWMRA010000130.1, forward strand.
AGTTTTGTCTTTTCCCCCACTTCTCTCCTAGGCCACATCCATTGGCAAAAATGGTCAGAAGGGATGTACATTTCAGCTCTTTCAGAACACAAAACGATTATCTTAAAAAAGCACAGAACAACTCAAAAATATACACAAGGTTTTCAACACACATCTTGCTTCACTTTACAGCCCTCACTGAGACAAGTAAGATTTGTCCTAGAGCAAAGGAAGCTGGAATTTTGTACGTTTAGGCCAGGCTGGAGGCAGGCATCCCTAGCCATGCCAGGATTATGCCAGCACAAGGGACCACTTATGCTGTAAATCCTACATTCCTTTGGGATGGTGCAGCATGTCCCCGCACGCCTGGTGTGCAGGGAAAGCAGCACTGAGCGCTTCTGCTCCCATTCCCTGGGGCACAAAGGGATGGGACTGCACAGAGAGCTCTGATGTGATACTGAACCACTTGGAAAGCAACAGCACAGGCAGAAATATTGAGGGAATAACTGAAATTTACACTACCCTGAGAACACTGGAGCAAGAAACAGGGTGAACAATTAGATCCTGAGATCACACACATTGTTCCCGAGTTGCTTCCCAGTCAGCATAACACCACATCACACTTCATTGTTCTGCTGACTACATCCAGCAGAGAGTTCTGGAAAGAGCACAAGGAGTAACTGAGCCTCAATTGGTGCAGAGTGAGCGGTGGGGGATGGAGGAAGGGATAAGGAATATTAAGTAAAGAATTTTTAAAAACCCAACAAAAAATCACAAAAGCCCAGTCTCTTTCCTTCTCAGCAACCAAAAGACCAAATACTACCCGGAGGTAAGAAAAAAGTAAAATCATTCCTTAACAGATATTGGTAAAGGGAAAAAGCCACCATTTAACACCTGCCAGCAAGGATTGGTTGGAAAATGACAGTTTGGTTTTTTTGCCTTTCTAGTGTATTTGTCCTCCTGTCAATCAAAACAATCTACTTCCTCCTCCATCCCAACTAGGTCTGTGACTACTTGGGACCCACCATTAGTCCCCATCACAGTTTGCACTTTAGCTTCCTTTTTTTCATTACACTTACTCAAGCCAAGCAGGTACGACAGTACGTCAACAAGATCTACAGGTCTCCAAAACCACAGTCTTCCTTCTCCACATCCACTTTTTGATGCTACAACTTCTCTTTACATAAATCACTTCCCACATACAAATTTGCAAGACAGTCAACTTTCAAAGTCTCTTTCTTTGTTCAACATGTCTTTCTAATATCAGGCACATTTTTCCCTTCTCTTCTCCCTTCCCTTAGATAGGTGTCTCCAAACATAAGGTCCAACTATTTTCAGAATCCTCAGTATGCACTTTAGCATAGGAGTTGCCCAAGTGACCTATGAAGCTTTTTCCACTTTCAAGTTTTGATAAATCTAGTTAAACCTACCAAATTAGAGGGACGCCTGTTTTATAGTTCTCAGCAGCAGTGAGCACAGCACAGCACTCCCCTTAACGCTTATACATTCACATTTGAGATTACTTCAAAGACTTCTTCCTTTGACCTCATGGAGTACTGAGTACAAGATACAGCACGTCTGAAACAGCTGATACACCCTTCCAACAACAAAATAGTTATTGCAGATAATTAAACAGATGTAAGAGAAGGGCAGGTCTGGTATCGGCCTTTTCAAATTTCCAGATTAATCTCAACATCACCGGTGCAACTGATGTCAGATCTGCAACTGAGTCCTAGATTGTCTTTCTCCTTCATTTAACAGCTTATAATATGCTGACAGAACAGCTACCAGAGCTCATCTTCTAAATCACCGATCAGCAACCGGGCATTTCAATCTAAGCTTTCATTGCGTATAATGATTGAAATAAATTTGTGAAGTATTTTTAAGGAGCTTAACATCTGTTAGAACTGTAAATATTAAAAGGGATGAAAATATGAACACTTCTCTATCAGTCACTGAATCAGACACAGCGTGATATAGAATTAATGATGGATAGAGAACAGGTTCTCAGTTGACAGAGTAATAGCAAGATTCCCAACTTCAAACAAACTACCAAAACTCTACTAGGATTACATACACAAATAAATGGTTACTTGGGCTGATAATCCCTTTAAGTGTGTGTGGTTGCTGGGCTGGTGTGGGGAGGCAGCCAACAGATGGCAATTTAAGAGTTGATGATTTCCATGGCCTTTTTATCCCCCTCATTACAAAACAGCTGGAACACAGACTGTTGAACAATATGCCTTAGTCTACAAAACACTCATCAAAGCTTAAAATTTGTTACAGAACTGCATGCGCGGGGACTTCAGAGCTATACAACTGCACTTCCACAACAGTTCTTCCATATCATATGCATGGAAGAAATGGGTCTGAAATTCGACCAAGGAAATCAAGATTTCTCTAGGAAATCTCTTTGCTACAAGGCTTCCACAAACAAAGAAAAAATTTGAGTCAGACAAGCCTACAGGAACCTCTGCATTCTCTGTTCCTGCATATCCACAAGGCACCTTTACAAGCCAGCACAGAAGCAATATTCAAGATGACCAAAAAGGGTTTCTAGATTGCTTCCTCAGTGAGGACAAATCTTCATTAAAGACTGTCTGGTTATCCAAATCTTGCTGGGAGGAATTAGATTGCCTTTATCAATCTTAGCTACACAGTAAAAGCTCTTTCATTTGAGTGTCTCTTGACGTGCCTTTTACCAGGGGCTATATCCCAGGTTAATTAATAGCATGCCACTGTAAATAGTTTGCTGAACTAGCAGAAAAACAACTCAATAAAACAGCTTCATCTCCAAAAAGAGACAGATTCTTCTGGCATTGATTTTATCTGAATGTGTGTTTTGGTCTTCACTGATAGGAAGCGAGATCAGAAGCTCCTGCCACCTTAGCCAGTCTTGGCTGGCAAACATTCCCCTGCCTTAAGAAGCACACATCAGAAGTCCTGGGGCAGATTTCCACTTTGTGCTCACATCTTTCAGGACTTGTCCTTCTGAAGGAGGGCTGACTGCATTCTCGTTGTCAATGCTTGCATGCAGCCTTCACAGTTATCATAACTCTTCTCTGAGCTACTCTCAGGACAAGAAAGGATGAGCTCTTATTTTCATTGGAGACTTCCTTGGAAAGAATTTAGACCTAGGACAAAGTCTTAAGTGGTTTCACTATTATATGCTCATACAACTGTGATTTTGCAGGTGGATTACAAGATGGAGCTCCATGTGTCAGTTCCTGTAAAGTTTAGAAGAGTAAACCTCCAATCATCCAAGACCTCTCTTTAATCAAGGTTTTAACAACCTGTTCTCTTAAAAGAATTAATTCTTCTGATTCTCTCCAAGAGACAATAAAGAGTGAAAGAGAGAGAAAGCAGATGCCAGCTTTCCCTTTCTTGCAATAAGAGAAGCAGCAGGACAGGACAGTTGGTTAAACTGCAACAATAAGCTCAGCTTTCCTAATGGAGAACACTTCTTACCACACACTGGCTGTGAGCTTGCTGGGAAAGGGAAAAAGGTAAATTTGTATGGGATATCACAATCATCCATAATTCATCTACCAAGAAATATTTTTAAGAAGTTGATGAAATTCCTATTTATAGTGCTAAGTCAAGCTTGATCAGAAATCAAGCACCATACAGCAGTTTCTGCTCACATCTGCCTTCTTTGGAGTCTGTGAAGTATCCAACAGAGACCACTTGCACATGTTGTGCAATGCATAAGACAGATCTAGTGTCTGACTTGACAGATTTTCTAAACCAAATCTTAAAAAAAAACCAAACAACCAACCCAAAACAACTTACATGTTAAATCTTGAGGGAATTCTAAATCAAATACATGCAAAAAACCGCAAAATATTTTGCCCTCAATAACAAAGGTGTGACCCCTGCACAGCAATGTGGCAAAACTGTGAATATTTTCAAAATGTGAGCCATTCGATTTTTCACAAATAGAACGAATAAGCTTACATATGCATGTTTAGATAGAGATGAATCCCATAAATATGCTGAAATACTAAGATGCATCATGGGAACATGTTATCTGAGACCAAGTTAAAGATGTTACTGAAGCAGTATTTGAGTTAAGCTTTTATTGCTATAAAAAGAGAAAAAAGGGAAGGAAGGGCCTGAAGGATTTACAAATTTTAAAGAAAAGAAAGGGAAACATAAGGAAGAAGAACAGTTCCATACCCAGACCTAGTGCTAAAATGTACATTATTCGCAGTACGGCTGATGCTCAGCTTAGAGCCTACTACATCGGGGGAGTGAAGGAGAAATACTTACTGCTACTCTTCTGAAGTACAAGATGACACCACATTCCTCTCAGTAGCTATGTAAGTGTTGCTACTTGAATTCTGGGGAATGATACCTTCTCTGGTCAAGTTTTCTGTTTCTCACCTTTGTCTTCTTCAGAGCAAACTGGTCACGACTGCACTGTACTGTACCTACTTCTACATCCCCTTCAGTTCCAAAGTGCTCTAATGGTCTCAGATTTGTTCATCACTTTTTTTTTCCCCAATGTTTCCATCTCATTTCAATGAGTCTAAAATAATGCAAAAACCCTGTGGTAGCTTCCTACCAAATTAAAGTTACCGCCACGTGAAACTGGATGTGCCACAGGTTCTGACAGAACATCTTTTGGGCTGGGGTGCAGCGGGGTACTTAAGCCAAAGACAACCTAGGAGCAAGCTGTTATCCGGGTTTCGAGCCCAGGAAGGACAAGGCAGTTTACTTATATGACACCTACACGCAACCAAGATGTTTCCAGTTCTGTACCTATATCAGTCTTAAAAAACGCTTACCTTTTCTGAATAGTTCTTGAAGGCTCTCTGCACTTTGATTCAAAATAGCCCATATTTCCTCTTCCTGCAATGGTCCCCCCCGAACCTCCAGAGCCTCTGCCAGTGACACATGCATGTTACCTGGGAAAGGAAACAGACTGATTTAAGACTACATAAGAGGAATCTTCTCCTTGCATGCACTATTCAAGTAGTAATAGCTCATTTTCAATTCTCAGTCACAAAAATTCTCTAAATTAATAGAACCTATCAAATATAAATAATACAGAACATTCACCATGATGACAAAGAACTTTGATTACATGCAATTATGAAGAAATAAAACTTGGGTTAAGAAAACAACCATCCATACTAATACTGTAGGCTCTAAATCAATAAACTAAACAAGCTGGCATTAGTCCCTATGCTATGGGCAAGAGTTTGCTCTGTTTATAAAAATGACTGACTGATTAGCACCCATGGATTCATTAAAATAAATCAGCTTTTAACATTATTTTGACAGGTTTAAGCTGTTGTTAGGAATATATTTTCACAGGGTGAGTTTGTTATTTCTCTAAGGCTCCAAAGTTGCTGCTGGAAATGGAAAAGAGAGTCCCATAAGCAATGCTTATTGCCTGGAGATCAGTAACTGGTATCAACAGCCTTACATGACCCAATGGTACTGCTGGAGGCTCCTCCCTTTTCCTTTAAACCTCCAGCCAGAGCCTCCCCATCAGCATACAGTCCTGGCTCAGATGTGCACTCATAGATATTCATTTAACAATTTGCAAGGAGGACAGGCCGACTAGCTACATTTAGTCTCCGAACTGCCTAGGCAGTTTCATGCCTTCCATATGTTTTTACTTACAGATAACCAGGTTTATACACATGTGATGACAACACAGAAGGCTGAATATGCTGCAGTTTCTATCTGAAAACTTTGAGCTTTGAAGGTACTTGCTGAAGTATTACCCAGAGCCTTTTCAGCTAGAATTCCTAACTACAGTATCGAAAAATTACATATTGCTGGCCGCTTTTCAGGACAGTTTATTTTCCCCTTATTTCACAACGTGCCAGGTTTCAGCATTCAATTATTCTGCCTATTTCCTAAACCAGATCTATTTTCAACAATTAATGTTTAAAAGTCATCACCAAAAGATAATGGAAGAAAAAGCAGACCCAGACTACATTTAAAAGAAAGATGAAATCTGAATTTCCAAAGAGAAAAATAAATAGGCCATTCAAAACGGAAATGTCTGTATGGAAAACCCATACAGACTTATAATAAATGGATGGAAAACCAGGGATAAATGTGTTTCTAGTCAGCATGAGATTCACATACACCTGGCACAGAGTGAGTATCTAGTCTATCATCTGTCCCAGGAAATTCTGTGATTTCATGGCACGGTCTCAAATTTCAGTATGTACATCTAGAATCAAACTATCTAGATTATTCAGATTAAAAGATCTCATCTTCTCCTAGGGACTAAAAATACATGAACTGCAAATGAAAACTTCTTGTGCTAAATATTGTGAAGGAGTATGCTGAGCATAATACCATCAACAACAATGCCTCCCAAAATCCTTCTTTGTCACTTCCCTTTTCCCCATCCTGCAAAATCCCAAATCCTTTCAGCTGTGATTAAATAGCGTGGATTGTTCTGAAGCAGATATAAGCCAATTCCCCATTTAACAACACAAGAGAGACCATAAGCACGTCTGCTGAAGCTCTCAAAACCATTACATGCACAGCAAAAGAATCCTACACAAAACAATTTCTTGCTCACAGTAAGAAGACTCTGAGTATCCACCCAGCCACCCAAGCCTCAGTTGTAGCAGTGAAAGCAACAACATCTGCCTGCATATTACAGACAGCAGTAGTTTGAGAAATAATCAAACACACCAAACCCAAAATATTTCAAATCGATTTTAAAAGCCCAAGCAGAATCCATCAAAAACCAGTTGTTACAAACAGAGCCGCATGAAAAATGGCACAAGCTGGGACTGGAGTGGGATTCCTACTGAGGCGGATCTGTTTCAGTAACTTTTTAGTAACTTTCTCTGAAACTCTGTAACTTTTCTTCCTGGAAAGCATCTTTAAACTGCAGTGCTCGTCTGTCACAGCACTAAGCAAGCCAACCCAAATGGTTGTAAGGATTAAAGAACCTTTCACAAGAAAACCTTCTCTGTCACCAAGGAACCAACTGAAGCACGCTGGGGGTAAAGGTGTGGGTAGGCAAATGCATGGTCAGATTTCTCTGCCTGTACAGCCCACCTGTTGGCAGCCAGGAACCAAAGTAACACAACGAAGCTGACAGTGAAAGTGCCTGGCACAACACGTGTTTTTCCCCACCAGTTTGTTTGTGCCAGATTTTTTTCATAAGGAATCTTCACAAGAAATTTCACAAGAAATTTGTAGGACTGCTAATGTTCGCAATGCACAATTTTCCCAAATTCTCTGTCTTCTCAGATTCTGGGAGCCTTCAGTAGTGTCTGGTCGTTTGTGAATAAAGAAGCTTAAGTGCTCAGTAAATATAAAAGCTTTTGGGTTTGTGTGATACCTGAACATTTGGATAAATTGCAACATAAGGACAGTATCAAGTAATTTTTCTGAGAGAAAAACATATAAAGTTTTTGTAGAACACCATATCAAAACTATACAGACTGCCTGTCTTCTCCTCTAATTGCAGTTATGTCAGCACCTGTACAGTTGTAGAACATTCCTTTTCCATCTGAAACATATATTGTCATTTAAAACATGTATTTAAACTTCTGTGTATAAGAACTCTAAGAAACAAAGCTGGGTGATACCAACAGGGGACAGGAGACTAAGAACAGCAACCTCTTGAAATGCAAGAAAGAGAACACAGAATAAAGATGAGTTATGTCTGTTAGGGGTGAACTTGTAGCTGATTGAGCAAAGAGGAGGCAATCCAAGGAGAGAGGGTGAGCAGATTTCAGGAAAGCATACAGAATTCAAAACTGCAAGTAAAACAAAGACTCTTCTCTTGTACAAACAGTATAAGTGAGTCTGTTTCAAATACCCAAAGATGTTGCTGGCAGTCTCTGTGTTTTTCAGTGTTTCAGGTTGACTGGCAAAGAAATCTAGATGCACTGGCAGAGTTCTCAATGGACTCTTGGACATGTTCCAACAGGCCATTTTTCTTGCAATGTTCCTCTCTCTGCTGGAATCCTGTGCCTTGCTTCTTACACTCCTTGTAATGAGAATGGACAGATTAAAGAACACTGAAAGGTGCACCAAGGATGAGGTCACTTCCCTTTTCCTTGGGACAGCGTTACGATGGCATCTTAGTATGAAGCCACACCGACACTTGGCAGGAAATGAGATGGGGAGGCTTACAAAGTGAAGGCCATCCTCTTTCTGCACCTTGCTTCATGAGGTGAGAAGTCCAGATGCAGTGACGGTCAGGAGGCCCATCAAAGGGTTAGATGGTGATATGAACTCCACATGAACTGTTAGGGCGTGGATTATCCATACACCCGAAAATCACGCTTGATCACAGCCACTGAACATCCAAACAGGGACACTCACATAGCAGAGCACAACACAGTGTGAGAAGACAGTGGACAAATTAAAAGAGTTAACAATGGAGATGCACAGATGTGAACACGGAGAGCTGCTTTCTCTGGGACAGAATTTACTCCTGGACCACATAGCAGCACTCTTTCTACAGGAAAGGAATCCCGTCATGTGGAGGCAGCTTTTACCCCCCAGGACAAGAGAGTGAATTTAGGTGTAAATCATTTGTATCAACAAGTTCTGAGCGTGATTTCTCACCCTCCACACCACTGAGCTCTAAGCCACCCGGGCAGCACAATTACAGGAAAAAATGCCACTTAAGCCAGAGGCCTCTCCCATATCTCAGGTACTTCCTTTAAAAAGCCTGTCTGCCTCATGAGGAGCAGCTGACAGCTTCTCCCTGTAAGACAGACAACTCACACTCCCTGATGAGTGAGATGGGTACTTCTGTCTCTTGCCTGTAAATCAAGCTCAGTGAACTCCTCACCCCTGCACTTTAAGGTCCCAATAACCCACATTAAGAGCACAACACCCATGGAATACTCAACAATGCCAACATGGCACATGAGGCAGCCTCCCACTTGCTCTGTCCAAAGTACGAAGAAAAGCACATTTGCAAGACATATACTTTCTCCCAACAACTTGCAAAGTCTCCAAAACACTTTTTAATTATTTATGTAGGCAAACCAGAAGTTAAATGCTCAAAATGCTCATTTCCCACAACAACCACCATTTTTCCTTACACATTTTAAAATTGAAATTGAAGGCCTCTAACAGCAACCAAGAATAAAGAAAATTTTAATGGCCTATTCTTTCCAAATGTTATTGAACAGTTGCCAGAAAAAATATTAAGAACCTATTCCTAAAACTGTGATTAATAAAGACTGTAATAGCAGTAATTTTTGTCAAAAAGTTTCTAAAACCAGACTGAAAGCCAAAAGATTACACTGCTTCAACTTAACAGATGCTTGACAACTTTGTGCTTTGGTTTCAGTAACACACATCCCTTGCCTTTCTCCTTACCTTGTGCATCAACATTTTTCCCCAGGTTGTAACTCCAGACTGAAAACTTTCAGTCAAAAGCTATGTTTTAACAACATCAGCTAACTGAAATGCCTGCAATGCTCCATATTTGATATCTCATCAGAATATTCTGCCAAGAAACATGGAGAGCAGTGGCTCTAGGCACACACTCTGCAAGTGTTTTAGATATGCTAGAGGTAGTGGGGAAAAAAGTCTAGAATATAAAAGCACTGTTAGAATCTCTAGATAATCACATAAAATGCTCTGGTATTCATTTTTATCCTTCAACAAAATTTAAAACAGAGAAGAGATAACAAGAAGACCTTATACACATCCAAAATACTTTCTGTGGTGAAAAACCCCACCTTATTTCTACCATATAAAACACTGATACCTGATTTCATCTGTCCCGAATACAGGCAATATTGCCCCTTTGCTCCACAGGTATACTTAGGCAAAAAGTGTCAGCTTCCAAGGAACTCTTTTCTCTTGGCAGATAAGCCAAGAGCCCCTTCTAGGCTCTCCTCTGTAGGTACCAATGCCTGAAGCAGATGTACATTTAACAAGACAATTCTGTCCAAGAGAGCCTCTTAAAATTCACCTTTCTTAGGCCATGATTAGCTTCTTGAAAACAAAACACTGACACTTTCATTCAGCACTCACTGAGCGTGAAGTGCTTTCTAAAAGTACTGAACATGCACAAGTCTCAGTGACACTGAACTGGAGCTAGACCTGAACAGTTCGGAAAGTCTGGTCTCTCCCATTTCAGAACCTAAGCATCTTAAGTCATTGCCATGCCCTCTAATTTCAGAATCCTGGCATCCATCCCATTTATTTACATTGACCCACATCTTACACCCCCGAACAAGACCTGGACTACATCTACCAATTACTTTATCCCTAATAATAATGTTGCTGAAACTGCACTTAAGTGCGGAACCCTGAAGCCAAGTTCGAAAGCTTGTGCTTCAGTAGTCTTTGAAACCTTATTTTCAAATACACACATAAAATGTGGTTTCCTATACCTGCAGGTCTAATTTGCATAGACTGTCCAGAAAATAAGGCATTATTTGCAAACAGACAAGTCAAGCATGCAATCAAGGCACATATACAAGATAATCAAGTCAACTGTGTTTAAAGAATTACTTTTTTTTTTAGAATCCTGCTCTCAAGTTAATTACTGCACATTATTCTCAATTACTCTCTTGAAGGATAAGAAAACAAACCCTTGTGTCATAACTATTTTTTTCATTTGTCCTGTAGCTACAAAGAGGGGACAAAACCCCCACAAGATCCAGATCTCATCTCCCACCTTTTTTTCTAAGCCTCTAAAGATGCACCAGAAATCAGGTGAACCAAAGTTTTTGTGAAAAAACACACTTCATGGTGCTTTTCATTCAACTTGCTACTTGATAATAACATTATCTTAACCCTATTCCTTTCTCCTTCATTTCAGAGAGGCCAGCAGAGATTAGTATTACAACCACAAGTACTTTTGCCCTCCCCCCCACTGTGGAAGAGATTAGCTTCTTCCACCCACATTTTTCCTTCAATGTTCTCTTTTTCTGTCCTGCAGGCAGGCAGGATGAAACGTCAGCAAAACAGTCTCATGCTCCTGAGCAAATCCTCTAACTATAATCAAGAAAATTTCTTTAAAACTGCATTTCCTTTTCAAACTGATAGCTTGCTGGTTGAGCTCAGACCTTCTAGGGAACAGAAACTAGCTCAAATTTGTGGTAAAACACAAAGAATGTGAGAACGCTCCCAGAAATATAAATGTTGGCCTTTTATTTGCGCATACACAGATGAACAGATGAGATGTTAGCATTTCTCCTTCCAAAGCCTTAAATCAGTCTTATATTCCCATATTTGGAAGACTAAAGAATGTGACATACCGAGAACCTTGGCTCACACCTCCAGGACAAGCAGTGTTTATTTTACTCAAAAAGTGCTTGCCTTCTTTCCTGGAAGGTGAAAAGAAATCAGCTTTTGGCATTGGACTGAACTCACAATGGAAGACAAGCAAGGGTTAGTGCTGACTCTCTCCCTTCCTCTTCTGCCTCTCTATCACCAGAACCAGATAAACTTGTTTATCTGAAGCTTCCTGTAAGGCAAACTAGTAAATCCAGTCCAAAATGTATATAATGATCATGAAAGTCATGTTTTCTAGGCAACTGTAGAATGCTTTTTTATACATGAGGGTAGCTGATGTTTCACATTTGATATTAAAATTTTATTCAGAAGAGTATATAATTATCACTACAAAGTAAGCTTAATCCACATAAATCGCAGCATGACTCTTGTATCCCTCTCTTTGTTTAATTGTCGATGTAAGATTCTTGGGCAACTCCCTTATTTTGCTGTTGATCTGCTCCACCTCGGAGAGGCACGTCTCCTTGATGAGTTTCTCATACTTGCAACTTTCATTTTAATTGCTAAGTAGGAACAGAGGACCTGTGACTAAGGCAAGCTTTAGAAATGAAAAGCAAAAATTTCAGGTCTACAAACTAGCTGGGCAATAGTAACACTTTTCAAATAGCACATGAACTAATAACATCCTTATTCACACGAATTCACAGATGAAACTCTTCTAATGACCTGAAATAATCACAAGCTAAACACATCTTACTACTGACAACAGAACTCTATTATGGAGTGATGATGTACTGTCCATCAGAAAAATGGCACCTCCAGCTTTAGTCCAGCAGTTATTCCAGTGTTGCATGCAAGAGCTACACATTCCTCACATACTATAGAAAGGTCATGACTGAAGTCTGTCCTTACTCACTTGCAGCTCTCAGCACAGCTGAAGAGGGAATGAAATCTATCGTCAGGGGAGCAGAAATAGTAGCAGGTACATGAATTCAACACATGGAGTCACTAGGAAGCATTATTTTAAGTCACTAAGTACTACCTCCCACCATCTGTGGCATTCTAAAGCTATCTACAAATAAGACACTGAGGCTCTGGTGAGCAAGTCAAATAAGCAGTGGCAATCGTACCATGACTGCTTTTTCATTCACTACAATATTACTGTCTTTATAATCAATCCTCAATCTTTGAGAAGAATAATGCTCAAATATTTAACGCCAAGATATAAAGTGCCAGAGACCAGAAATTCAGTGACTCTACAAATAAGTTCCCCTGATTTAATAGGTACTAATAAAGTCAGTACTGAACAACAGATAACTTCACTAATGGATAAACTTACTACAGAGTAGAGTTTGAAAAGCTTAGTTTAAGGCACCTTCTGTGGTAATGAAGTGATACAACTTTTAATACAGTAGATAAATTCTGTAGCACAGAAAGGTTCACATTCTGTCAGATGTTAATCCTTTCAGTCTCAGTAACAGAGAAAGGTATTTTGCTTTATAAATGCCTGTTCTTGGTAGGATAGCCCCTTGCAGTAACAAAATATCCAGTGTAATGAAGGCAGCACAACTGGATAAGCAAGAAATTAAGCCAAGACAGTAAGAGGTCTCTATTTTCTTCAGTGTGGCACTAGAAAGTCTTTCAGATATGTCTAGAAATACTAGGTTAATGTGTTAACACTGAGGAGGGGTGTGTGTAGAAATCAATATCCACCAACCTTAGTAATAAAGAAAAGTTTGAGGTTTGTAGTATATTTGTAAGTAACTTAGAAGTCAAAATACTCTTAACAAATATAAAGACTGCCCCTACCACATGTTACTTCAAAACCAGATTTTAAATTTATATATTCATAGCCAATCCTTCAACAAATGGCTTTTGCTGTCATTATGGTGAGTCTCACTTGAGTTTAGAGATCTCTTCCTCATGAGGAAGATTTGAGCAAAACAGTCTTTTCAGCCTCCTATGTTTGACTATCAGACATTTTGGAAAAGGAAATTAGCAGAAGAGGTACCTCTCTATGGCATCAAAGCAGTTTCTCCTCAGTTAGAACAACCTCCTGTATGGCACTTGAGGAAATGCACTAGTTTCAGAAAGAGTTCTGTTGTGTTCTTAGTTTGAAAGCAGCACCCTTACACACTGATCACAAAAAAGTGAGCTGCCAGCAGCGTGCATGACTTGTGTACTCAACCAAAATACTTCTGGTATTCAGAGCACAGTTCATACTAACAGCTACTTTGTACGTCCTGCCTGGGAAGGAAACAATACTCAATAACAGAAATAAAACTGGCTGAGTAACAGAACCAAGTTTGAAAATGACATCTACCTGCATCTGGTTCCTCCAGCACTGCTTTACCTTAGGCATATACAGGTAAAGAAGCTGCACTACTACAACACAAGGATTTTTGTTTAAGTACTCATTTAGTTTAATATGGAAAATAACAAACTCCCACATGGATCACCCCACTTAGCAATATTCCTGCGATACCACACTTGCATGTTCGTTTGGTTTTCACCACAGAAATTAAAATAATAAATAAAATAATAAAAGTTACTATCTAGCCAGTATTGTCTTCAGCTAATGAGTTGCTACAAACAGTCCAATGGCTTTCTTACCCAATGTCCTAAACTGAACTTCTTTCTCATGCACATTTTTTTTGCTTATGACTCGGTGGAAACAGCTGATGAGAGTCCAAATAATTATTGGTGGAGATAGACCATCGTCCAAATAACAACATCTCAGACATGATCCTAAATGATAGTTTAGTTTCTGGTAATTGTCAGGAATGATTCTGAAGCAGCCCTACAGCTGGGGAAGAAGTATTCTCAAACTTCAGGATGCCTGAAGGCACTATCCATCAGGAGGGTCTATTGTGTACCATTTCTGCAGTATTCATAGCTCAAAAAAGTAATATTCCCAACTCCTTAGAAATATAGACTTAGGTAAGCAACCACATACACTCTACAACACAGAAACACAGGACTTCCAGCGGAAAAAAGTGCTGCCTGCTCAGTTAGGATTTTTTTGATTCATTTCTGGGGGAAAAAAATGAGATATAGGATAAGGAACCGAACATTGCAAGGTCTGCAGATAGATGACACCATGGATACCTTATCTGTGAACTCACTTGTCTGGGTGTAAAGCTATTATTCACACAAGTGATGACTAATCCTTATTGTGAAAGTCTGAATTTCTACCCTGAAAAACAGACAAGATGGAACATAGGCTACATTTCAGCTGTCAAGAAGTGTACACACAAGAAAAGCTATGTCTTTAGGACCAAGGCATAAGGTGCTCTGCTTATCCGTAATTTGAAATACAAGCTAATTCAAGCACAGTAGCAAATTATCAAGAGTACTGCATTTTCTTCACTCTTCTGTAGCAGGAAAAGAAAAAGAAGTAATTTTGCTCTCAGAGAGCTTTCCTCTACTCAGACATGGTAATACAAGATGTAAGGTTTATACTTTTTATATGTGCCCAACAAAACCTAAATTGTCTATGGTATATTATCCTCTTATTAGGTGTGAAAATCTTCATGAAGATTTACACTAAAACAACTTAAGCAGGGGGAAATCAGTGACTAACCTTATAAATCAGAGAACTACCTCTCCATAACTGAGATAACTGATTGTACTCCATTTCTCATACTGATACCCAATCAGGACACATGGACACTTTGAGGAAATGGCAGAGCTGCGAACAGGCAGCTGGCTGGATTTGACTTGTCATGGAAGAATAAGAAACAGGTTGCTGCCTCAAATAAGGGCAACCTGATTCTAAGGAAATGAGAACCACTGGCAAGTGAGTTTACATACCTGGCTCTTTAAACTTTCCATCGGCCTTCAGGAAGGATGTACTTTTTACAGTGCTCACTCTTTGATAAAGAGTGTGTAGTGTCCCCACACATATGCATATACACATGCATGTACTATGTTACCACCCATCTATATAAAATATGTTTGCTCATTTGTGTGCATACATATATTTCATATAGAACAAAAGGGAATTGTTTGGTCTAAGTTTCTGCTGAAGGACAGGATAAAAATCCCGAAGGACAAACAGTCGGAGCACTGATCTATTTTGGAAAGTCAACAGGAACTACCTGAAAGCCTTGTTAGAGGGTCCCTAAAGCCTATTAAAGGTTTTGGCCAAGGGAGATTTAAATAAGATTCCGTAGGTATTTGTAAAAGACAGACGGGGTACCAGCAGATGGGCTGCAACTCTAATTAATAACAGACCTCCATCTGTCCAGAAACCAGCTCTTCGCTCTACAGGTGTGGTACTGCAAGTGCAGCACTAACAAGTTTCAAAGGGTAGAAGCATTTCCTGAGAAGCACTTCAATGGCATCCATCATCAGTTTATACCTCTTGCCTCATAAGAGATTCACAGTAAGTTCTTCTCTCCATAAGTGAATAACATTCCAGAGAAAAAGTAACCTATTTAACTGCTGCTTCTTGAAAGCACTTAACTGCTGCTCAAGTGATATAAAAGATGTTTCCCTTTCCTGAAGTGATGCTGAGCTGAAGATAAGGCTGTTGGAAATTCATTAACATTGTCCTCCAACAGGATACATCTCAATTTTTTCACCCAGTAACTAAGTATGTCATTTAGGTGATCTAGCAGTAAGGTCCAGACATGAACTATATAAAAAAGTATTTGGTGAAATCATTAACGAAGAAATCCCAGCTGGATAATATAGAAGATAACAGAGTTCTGAGTCACACAGTGCAAACACGGAGATTTCTTCTTCTGCCTAACACCTGCTTGTCCCAAGCACAGGAACTGTGACAACTAAGGTGATCATTCATCCTCTCAGATTTCAGATCCCTTCTTTCTGCACTTCCCTCCATACTCACACATACAGATATTAATTTAAGACTAAAGCTGTGCGTATTCTCTGCATACCCATTGCCAACCAGTAACCAATTTGCAGGACACACAAAAATCTGAGAGAGTGCAGAAAACATGCCATGTACACTTCCATGCTTTGAAACAGACCCATTGGCCCAGAAAATGGAAGACAAGCTTTATGGGAAGGATATTATTCCCTACTGGTTCATTGTAGGATAGGATTTCCCAACATTCTCAGACATCTGCTGCTGGTATTTTCATACTACAGTATTTCTCAAGTTCTTTAACTTCTCTGTTAAATCTATCGTTATCAAGGACTCTAAGCACATTACTTGCCACCATCTTGCAGCCATTGAAAAAATAGTGCCTTTTTTTTTTTTCAAAGCAGATTTTCTTTATCCAACTATCCATAGCTGATCCATTTCCTTCAACTGATAACACACATCAAAATCTACCTACTGTTTGCCCACTAAACTCTTTAGACGTGGTATAGACCAAGTATTGAGAACAGTACAGCCTGTGTGACAACTATCACCAAGTAATTTAGCAGCATGTATAGAGATAGCTATCAGTTCAAAGATTCCACACAAAACACGAAGATTTTTGGTCCAGGATGCTTGCTTTTTAAATGAGCTCTTTATGGAGGCCAAAACCTTCCCAAGCAGCTTATACCGTCTTGTTTAAATCCCGCAATTAGGAGGGTTTAGCTCCAGATTAATTAGTAGACAAAGCCACTTGAAGACCTGGAATGCCTATGGTTAGGAAATCACAATCTTGCTCCAAAACATGAGTTGACACAGCACATATGGCTTTGTACCAAAATCACACAAGTTAATCAGAACCTGACCAGTTAACCTGAGTCCCTCAGCCTGTCACTCTGCTCACCACTCTTCAGAAAAATATATAATTATATACTGAATGATTCAGTACGTGTTTACAACTGAACAATTGTTAAATTGACTCTGCTACCCCTTGAACAAATTTCTAACACACACCCAATTTATGATTCATCTTAAATTCAGCGGTTACATATAATTTATTCAGTCCTACAGCCATGATATTTTCCATGTCTTAACTGCCCTCAAAGGTGATGAGATTATTAGTCGTTTTCCTGTTAGATGGGAAAACGTGCCATTTCTCTTCCACAAAAGATTCATCTACCTGTTACTGCTGCCCAGCCTTGAATGCTCACTAACCTTAAGGTTTCTGAGCCAAGAATGGGATTTGGAGTGTAAGAAAGACCCTCACCACAATGAACATAAGCTTCAGTATCAATTGATACCAACATGAAAAATCTGCGAGAGTGATTTATACAACTCCTCAGTAGATCTTCCACACAAAACAGACTTCCTGATCTATAGTAAAGACAGACAGATAGCCCACGATATAACAGACTTGATTTAACTTCATACACCCGAATGGAGAAAGAATTCCATCTGATCATTATCATTATTATAGCACTCCATAATGTTTTGGTACTTGGAGAGATTACAGGACAGGACAAGCTAAGGAGGATGGCATTGCCAACAAAACAGGAAAAACAAGCTAGCAGCACCTCCTCCCATGACATAACACCAAGCCTGCTATCACAAAAAAAAAAAAAAAGAGTTCAGGGAAGTTTTTCCTTGTCTGGATGATAAGCATTCATATTAGTAGAAGACAGGACAAAGAACCATATTACACACTCGGGCTGCACAACAAAGGCAAATTAGCAGAAACTTTTCCTCTACAGGCCTAGAAACTACGAGAGAAAAGCGAGTCACAGCATCATCCCTCTTAACAACATTCCCATGAATAGTAATGGAAAGCTAGACTGAAGACATACACAGATAATGCCCAGGTACAAATTATACTTGCTGTACTGGAACAGAACCAAGCAGGTGGTCATATTAACCTCTGAACCCACTGCCCTACTGAGGGATTAAGTGAAAGAGAAATAGAAGGATAATATAACAGCACTTGAATCTTTTATTGATGCAGGGGAACCACAAGAAGTTTAGACCAGTTAAAGAATGTATCAAATTCTGCTGCCTTCTTAATCAATTTGATAATTTCATGTACAGCAGCTTGACTCTGTAACGGTTATTTCATGGAGACTCAGGAAAACACTAACTACAACCACCCAAAACAAACTGAAACACCAAACCAACACTAAAAAAAAAAAAAATTTCCTCCCTTCAAAACCTGAGAGCTCAAGTCTTATACAACACAGACTGCAAACAATATACCAACTTCCATACTTTCCATGCCTGTCTAGGACTTTTACAAGAATCCGAATTTTCTTCCAGTCCTGAATATAGTACTTCAATTTTAGTCTTGTAAACTTAAAAAAAAATGGGGGTAGTTTAAAAAAATCACTATATTCATTTTCAGTATATAAATGGCTTAAACTTCTAAGAGAAAGTTCTGCTTTTATGAAAAAAAAAAATCACAAATCTGTGTCAGAAAAGAAATGGGCTGAACCTCTTCAACTCTTATTCCCATCTTCCATTGCTAAATAAACACTTTGGAAAAGATGTGAAAGAGATGAGTTGCTGACACAGCACATGGAAAACTCATAAATGTAATGCTTCAAACGACACTTGGGCAGTAGTATGAAACAGATTTCAAAACTTTTGAATGTTTTATCAATAGCTTAAAAACATTTTCAAATTTGGTACATGTTGTTTCACTACCATGCAGTCCCTTTAAACTTTGCTTACAAAATACTGAATTTGAATGACAGTTTATCAAACCGGACCAGTTGTACTGGTTTACCTCATCCTGCACACGCACTTACCTGAGAAAAAGAAGTACTAACAATCAGTGAGAAGCATCAAGTGTTCACCACTTACAGAAATACCCAGTTTGGTACTAAGAAATAGGCAAGGAGAAACAAAAAGAAAGGAGGGAAGGAACAAAATTCTTCGGTCTTGAGATTTAAATCTCAGAGACAGGAAAATGTAATGTATGCTTAGTCCATAGTGGGAAGAGCTATCCACAGATTCCTCACTGTGCAGAAGCACAGAAGCTGGAACCAGGACCTCATCAGAGAGTTGAGAGAGAGAAGAACAGAAAGAAAGCATGCTTGCCCTAAAGCATATATATACTGTTCCAGCCAAGGAAGAAACACCCAACTTAGAGACAAAGTAGCAGTTAGGAGCACTGGTAACCCTCACACAAGAAAAATAAATTAAAGAATCATTATAGAGGCTAAGCTGGCAAAACTAAGCCATCCTGTGGATCATTACTAATCCATTACAGAATAAAAGCACTTTTTCCTCAAATGATTGTTTTGAGTGCTTTTATGATTTGGTTTTACACTACTGACTCTTTTTCATCCTCATATCTAGAAGCTGAATATTACACCAGTCATTTAGGGGGCTATAAATGCATATAACCATTCACAGGCTGCACTTTAAAAGATATAGATCAAAATTCTGAGCTTTGGCAAAAAAATCACCTGAAGGCTAGGTTGGCTGGCAGGATTTTTTTTTTAGTGATCGTCTACAATAATTACTTCTCTAAAAGCAGCTGTAAGACTCTGCCCTTATTTTACACCACCAGTCTACAATAGGCAATAAAAAAACCCAGTCTCTCCAACTCACAGATGGGGAAAGGAAGGAGAAGGAAACCCAAACTTTCCCCACCCAGAAGTCTCACACAACTTACAGATGATCTATATATCCAAGAGCCTGCTGGTCACTAATTAGAGCTTTTGTCACACAGAAAAATTTGAGTTCCACAAATTCTTTGAAAACAGTTTAAAGACATTATACCTTGGGGTTCCAAAATTATTATAAAAAGCAATTGCTCCTATTAGATGCATATTAGTTCTTACCACAACCACTGTGTTGTGTTGTTTGTTGGTAGGGTTTTTTAACTGGCATTTATAGCCTGTCATTGAAAATACATAATAAGCCTTGAAATGAATGCTGTGTACATACAAAGTAAATATATATATATATATATATATTATTAAAGTCTAGACAGGCGGTAGTTTCTCTTCCATTTTTCTAAAACCACTGAAGAGGGAAGCAGAACAAACTGATTTTGCATCAGTAGCAGACTTGCCAACCAGCAGTTCATATTATGGTGAAAAGTTAAATTCTGTGATCTTCAGTTCTTTAATATTCTCAAAGCAAAGACAGTGGGTGGGACAGAATCAGTGACAATTAACATGCCTATCAAAGAGTTCAGTTTATGTCAAGCACGAAAATATTTTCTGTAAAATGTTGCAAACTATATTCTGCATCGTGCAAGCACCAGGGAAATTTCACATACCACATTAAATTCAATTTGCTGATTCTATTCTGCTCTCTAATACTGAGTAGTTAAAGAGAAAAATTCTACCAGTATCTGACAATATGACAACACTAATGGCTTGGCATTGAAAAAGGCTCTTCTTAACCTATTCCAGTATGCAAGGCCAAAAAGCACATACAGCACACCAGCAACATGGTAGTATCAACAGAGCACGATCTGATGCTGAGGCAAGCAAGAACAAAAATAATGTCTCTTATCACTGCAGAATGTCCTTCACTTCTTAAGCAACATGTTTCTCTTCTGCAGAAGTAATCCAACTACTTATGTCTCCACAAGTTGATTTTCAATATGCTTTTTCATGTGATAGCACTTAGAATGACAATTACTTATATAATCTGTATTACTGTTTTATCAAGCAGTATATTTTCACTTTCCTCCTCAATAACAGCTAATACTACAACCGAAACTTCATGATATCACCAAGATGTTCCTGTCTGTTTCTCCCCTCTCCTTGAACAACCGTTTTTACTCTAGAGTTGTATGCATGAAAATTAATTCCCTTCATTACTTGACCATCCACCATTTAATCTCTCCGTAAGCAGTCCAAAGAAAAGGGAATAAAGATTCCATGACAGAAAGGATGAAAAAACAAGCAAGGGACTTCAGCTTGAACCAGACAGCTACACATTTACATTTCTTCAGCTAGGTGGAAACTTCTCCCTTCTTCTAGATACAGCCATGACCACTGCTGATGCCTCTAATCCAGAGCACTGACCTAAGTGCAACCAACACACTGCTGTAATACAGACTTTCATGGACAGTACAGCAGTTCCCAGTGCTTGGATTCCTCAGACTCCTAAGGTTTTTCTCTGAACAGCAAGTCAGTCCATGTGGACACACACAAACTTCAAATGTAGAACACAAAAGATGTCTTATTAGGCTTTTTTTTTTTTTAAAAAAAAGGGTAAAACAAGTTCTCAATTTGGAAGAGCTTCCCACTTCTTTTGGTATTTAGAAACCTAAGCAATGTTTGATACAAGAAGTAGTGTACTGCATCAGGCTTCCTCTCCAATCCCCTTTCCTGGCAATCAGCAGTTTACTGAGTTCCTGAGCTGAAGGTTAGAGCTCCACAGTCAAATCTAATAGTCACTAATGGTCTCTGTTCACTTGTCTAATCCCTTTCCGAACACATTTACACTTTCACTCCACATGACATTTTGCCCCAGTAACGTAGATGCAATTAAGCAGTTCACAAAGAGCATTTTCTTTTGTTTGCTGTGAAGACAAACAAAAGAAGCTGTGAAGACAAACATTTCTCAAATTTCTCTAGAGAAGAACGTGTTGAAGGTCTTGAAGGATGCAGTCATGTCTCAAAGTCGCCTGACTTTTATCAACCACCAGTAAATGTCTGCAGCTACCAAAAATAACAGAAAATGTTTTCTTCCAACAAATCCAAACAATCTTACAGCATACTAAATATTTTCTCCACTGAAAACACTGCATGCAAATAAAACACTATTAAAACATTTTTAGGATTTGTCTTAGTATTTTGTGACAAAACAACAAAAATAGGCTAAAGGTTTTCTTCCTTTACCTAGTGCATTCTCAAATACACAGAACTCTGGGAAAAACTGTTCTCACTGAAACTGTTCGACAATAGATTAAAACAAACGTTAGTGCTAATGTGACAGAATGGTATCAAAAATCCTCTGAAAACAAACAAGAATTTTTTAAAAAGAAAGAAACCCACATAATTTTTAGAATGCATCACACTTCTCAAACACCCAAGTCTCGTAGCCATCACGGTGAGCACACACATTTAAGTTTGACATAAAGGAGCTTCACGCAGCTATTTCAGTAATTCAGTTCTATGTGTTAGCCCACGTGCTTAAAGCTCCAGGCTGATTTGGCTGTTCCATACATGTGATAACCTCACTGCAAAGCCACTCAATAAATGAGTCTATATAGCTGACGAAACAAATTTTCAGCACTGCCAGCTAGCAAATCTTTATAATCAGATAATCTTCAAATTCTTTATTAAGGTCATACAAGGGATTCAATGACAGGGCATAATGAAAAATTAAGCTGTACAAAATGCAAGGTTCTTGAATATGAACTTGTTTTACTAAGCATGTATATTTGTCAGATAAATAGTGTCAGAAGAAACCTCTTTCAGGAAATCTAAGTCTAAAGTTTTGGCATTCCCTCAAAAATTTGTTGTGTATTTCTTGCAGTTTCTATTAAATGGATCATTATAGAAGACTTCCCAGGCAAATTTCTTATTTTCAGAGTCAAATAACCTTGCAAATAAAAGGGGTAGGATGGCATACAGTTCTAAAAACCCTACAAAAACTCAAGAAAACAAACAAATAAAATACCACAAAACACATCAGATAATTATTAAACCTTGAAGGCCTTAAACATGACCACTAAGCTGGGAACACCAAAAGTACTTGCAGCTTTGAAGGTCTGAAAATTCATACCTTTATGAGGAAGAAACCTCTGCTCACAGAAGCCTCCACCACCAGCTCACCAGATAAAGACATTCTGGTAAAGCCCATAAACCTGAACTAGAGAGAATTAAAGGTGTCCCAGCACACCTTGAATAAGCCCAACCTTTTTTCCTCCCTCCCTTTTCTTCTCCACCTTCCTTTTTGCCCAAACTGTTTTGCTCTGCCAAAAAATACTGATTTTCTAACACCATTTTCACAAGCTAGACCTTATAGGTCCGAGTTTCCCAGGTGCTGTGTAGGTATTCTAGCTACCTTGTAAAACAATTTCTTCCTCTTCCAGATACAAGCCATTTAACAGCTCAAAACTGTACAGAACAGTTTCTTCATTTACAGACCTACAGATACATGCTGTATTGTCTATTTTAACGTCACCTACCAATAAGGATGTCAACAGCATTCGTATTCCACTTGCACCCTACTCAAATTTCCAGTGAAGTTAGCAGGGAGATTCTCATTGCTCTTCAGGGTGTATCAATTCAGATGACAAACACCAGCATGCAAAAATATCAACATTATTTTTATGGAAAAATATCATCAAAATCTTAGTTTTCCCCTAGACCACAACTTTTTTTAATATTTCAGTGAATTCATTAGATGTGCTATTATTTGTTTCTGCCACTTTTTGTACAATCTTCTAGCACTGATTAAGAAGCTAATTTTTTCTTCAAGTGTTTCTGAAGCTTTCTCAAATGGTTAAGAGGAAATTAGTTCAAATGCAGGGCCACTGGTCTAAGAACAGAGAAAAGATGACTGGAGATACACAAAACCTCTAAAAGACAGAGTCTATGAAGACTGGACATCTCTATCTTCCTTTAAGATAAAGATAAATCTTTTTTGTCTTTAATAAATTTCTGATTAACGCATGCATATAGGTAGTACTCTCTTATTTCCTAAATGTCAAAGTAATGTGAAAAAGTCCAATTTTGAGACGTCCAGAAGATGAAAGCAAGCCAGCTTCAGAAGAACAAACAAAAAATACACCTCAATCATTGAAAAATAGTTAAAACACACTAAGGCACTTGAAAGAAATACCATAAGAAAGCCTCTGAAGGAGAAAGCAGTGTTTATCACCTGTTGAAACACCTCATTTAAGGAAGTTACACATAGTCTTTAATTAGGCTGCTGGAGGGATAACTCCCCATAAACCTAACCACACAATTGTCCAGTCAGCGATGTAGACTGCAGAGATGCCTCTCAAAGTAACACATGTGCTGTTACTCCCTGACATTAAAAAGCAAAGAATTCAAGCAGCACTTGTACAGCCATATCAACCATTTGCTTGCCTGGGATTCAAACTCCCACATTCATTCATTAAAAGCAAATACAACTTCGCCTTGACTTGGAAAAAGAGAGCTATTATTTCACTGACCACAATCCTAAGCACTAGGAGAGGATTTTCCACTTACTGATTTTACAGCAAGGATACTAAAAGGCAAAACTCCTGCTCCATTTCCCTTCTCTAAGTTTTGTTTTTGTTGAAACACTAAATCACGTGAAGAGAGAAATGGCCAAAATCAGTAATAATATACTGTTGCACTTGATGAATTATGGTGAGAGAAGAAAAATGAGCAAGATGCTTTACAGCACTGATACTCGGATGAGCAAACTAGGTGGAAAAGTTATATAAAGTTTGACTATCTATGTATGGTTAATTTTCCAAACGCTCCGCTTTTTTGCCCCTCTGTTGCTCAAGGCAATATGCAAGTCCAAATTTTTCATCATTTAAACCAGGCACGACTTTGTTAGGAAGCACAACTTTTTCTAACAGTTGAAGTTTCAAACTTTAATCTAGCTCCCCGTTTAGTCCATGTAATCTTTTAAAATTACAATATATAGAAGTGGTTAGCAGCGAAAGTCAACAGTCCCATCAAGGAAGAGGGCACACATTTAACACCAAATAAGGTTGCTTACAAGTTTGAAATTTTGTAGTTAATATTTCAACATAAATGTTCTACGGGGTCTCTGAAAAACCGCTTTGCAACAGACACAGTTTTATGAGTCAAGTCCCATTACCTTTCCCTGGGGACCTTAAGAAAGCCCTGGAATCACCTGCGTCACAGGTTCATTGGGGTGGTTTTTTATCTCCCCTGTGTAGCCACTCATGTCTATATGAAAATCTGAAAACACAGTACAATATACACACACCGTTGAGATGCTAAAGAAATTACCACTAAAAAGGGAAAAATCCACATTAGAAACATAAAGTTAATCACTGGGAACCAATTCCCCTGCGCAAACAGGGAGCTACAAATGAGAGTGTCTATAACCCCTGAGATGATGAGATAAGCCATGTTCTGTCCATACTCAGTAATAACTTAGAAAATCCTTGCACTCAGCTCCTCAGGTTTTTTCTCTAACAGGTTTTGAGGGCCTGCCCACCACATGAGCACAACCCTGGCTATTACATGAATAAAAATAAAGATAGACTATAGGATAGGCACCAGACTCAGAGAAGCTTACATTTCCAAGCATGTAACTTTACTATAAAAATTATTTCCACTAACAAACCTTTATGACTTTCAACATCTACTCTAAACCAGCATTTTAAGTTGACAAAAAAGGCAACAATTTGCAATACACTGGCATAACTATGCTATTACAATGAACTAGTGTGGCTCTAGGATTCCAATACACAAGGACACCCTGGAATGTGCGAGTAAGACTACTGTCATCTGGCTGCTGGAGAACATCAGCTGCACCTACAAACATATACAGCTGAAGCCAAGACAGCTTTTACAGCTGTTGTGAAATTGGAATATGAAACACAGGAGAAACTGGTATTTCCACTGATTTATCCAGTTCGAGTTTAGCGTTCATTATGATGAAAAGCACATTCTGCCTCAAAAAATGAGGTATTTGTACGATCTTAACAGCATTCTACCCTCGAGAAACTATATAGCTAGGAACAAAACCAGATTTCCAGGAAAGAGTCTCTGCTTAAGTCCTTTTACTTGAGAAACAGAAATAAACAGGAATGTTTCCTAATCAATTTAGCATCAGTTTCAAACTTTACAGCACAAATACAAGCTGCAATAGTGTTGTTTAAGAGAAGTCACCCAAGTAGCCTTTCAGCTCAAGGTGGTTTTTTCTAAGTAAAACAGACTTTATACACACCACTTCCAAGGTACCTCTCCACATGTGCCTGAAACCAAGTACCTACACAGCATACAAATAGTCAGAGAAGATGCCAATACCACATGGAAACCATTTTCCGATTCACTTTCAAAAATTTCAGCAAGCTCTACAGGATATTCTCTCCCACATTTCTCCCACACATACAAGTTCTCTTTAGTAAGACAACTGTCAAGAAACAAAACAAAACAAAAAAAATCTAGCCAGAGTTGGATAAAGAAACCATGAAACTCTAGCAAACATATCCTGCCTCTGACCAAGTAGAAGCACAGAGAAATTAAAAGTCTCAAAGTCTACTAAAAAAAAGTGGGGGTTTTAGGCAGCATCAGATTAATTCATAAAGAAGTTTATGTTCAATTCCAAACTTGTGCACTTAAATTTTCATCATTCTTCGGTCGGTCAATTCTTCCCTCCCCTGCTCTACTTTTAGCTACAAAACAGGAGATAAACCTTCCCTTTCTTTTCCAAGTGCCCCATATCACCTAATTTAATGCCTGACTGAAGCAGGAACCGTGAACTGACACAACACCTAGTCCTAAATCCGACATTACCGCATCATCTACAAATCCTTAATAACATTCTATGTCCTGCAAAACTACAGTATTCCCAATAAATACCACCAACCAAAAATCAGTCTTAATACTGTGTCTCCTTTAATTCTTGACATATTACATGCAGACATTTCTGTGGCTCATTACATTTACACATAAAAGATAAAGAACAACAGATGAAACCCTGAGAACAAAGCCTTCTCACCTCTGTTACTCTTCCTACAGAGAGTCATAACTGGAGCAGATCTCTATCCTGGAAATTGGATTTCAAATTCACAAGGCATATCATTGTCCCAAGGCAGCCTACTCAATTCATTGCCTTTTATGAAAGCATTTTAATAGATAATGATGCACAAAGAATATGCCTAGTTCCTCAACAGGTATTTAACTGGCTCAGGAGAAAGAGAAGCCCGGACAAAATGAAAACGGCACCAAAGAGTCGCCTTCTGCCCTTCCCATCTGTAAATGCCAGCTTCATTCTCTGTACTTCAGGAGGAGGTGGGGCTGGGAAACACTTCTTTCTGAAGTTCCACCCTTCTTTACAGATGCACAGATTTCATTAATAGTTAACTGGCGACATACAACATTAACTTACTCTGGTATTCATAGCCTTCCATCAACGCTTGTCCCATGGTAAGCAACAGCCCAGGGCAACTGCTTACAAATATTTTCTGCACCATGACACAGTACCCCAAGATTTGCTTTTCAATCTCTTTGTCCCGTCAACTAGCTCATTTCAAAACAGCAAAACTCCAGTCAATTTTTCTGAAAGCAGAGGGAAAAAAAGGGTGACTGACAGACTGCTGGGCTGATAACCAACACTCCCTCTCAAGGGTCCAAAATGCGGCACCCAAATCAATACTTGCATGTTCTTTGGTTTAACAGACTCCTGGTGAACTCACTTTGAGTTTTACCGTCAGTAGACTACAGGTTCTAGGCCCGTCCCACAAGTAAACTGGAAAGCTCTTCAAAAGAAAATCACTCCCCTTAAAGAGCTGACCTTACTCTTGTTCAAGTTAATAAGTCTTGACAGGTGCTCTGGAACAACCACTAGAGAGACTCTTGAGTGTAAGGTCTCCTTAACTGTGAAGAACTTTAAACAAGAGAATGCCTATATTAACAAGGCCCTCTGGGCCATACTGTCATGTATTTCAACATATAAATATTTGAAGCCATTTAACATCCAGCAGTATTCAGAGACTTCAGTGATAAAGAGCTTTGTGAAACTGACTGGCACTTCAACAATAAACTCCATTTAAGAGTCTGCCCAGTCTCATTTTATCTGTCTAATTACTTACCTCTCTTGCAGGAATAGCATGCCATTAAGGTTTGCTGATTAAGATTTGAAGGGACTTTGAAGATTTATTTGTACTATACAACCACTAATTATTATTGTTCATACCTCCATTTAGTTGGGAGAAAAATAGCTATGTGCCAAATAATTTCTGTTCCACATGTAAAAATAAAAATATTTGCTCTGCTGTGC
This sequence comes from Pseudotriccus pelzelni, assembly GCA_035584735.1. Classification (NCBI taxonomy): domain Eukaryota; kingdom Metazoa; phylum Chordata; class Aves; order Passeriformes; family Tyrannidae; genus Pseudotriccus; species Pseudotriccus pelzelni. Next base: position 15,890,097 of record JAWMRA010000130.1, read on the forward strand.
TCTTTAAAAAGTAAACAGATAAAAGACTGCATTTTAGTAAAATGCGACCGCATTTTAGTAAAATACAGCCCTTCTCTGCGGTACTCACTTTACAACAACTATACAGCTGAAAAAGATCCTACCATAAAGAAAAAAAACAAAGGAACGCAACAACTTTCTTCCCACTGGAACAAGCAAACATAACATTTGTGCCTTGGTAACTTCCCACTCGCAGGAATACAGTCTCCTTCCTTTCCTAGGCTTCTTCACTACTTCCCTTCAAGGCATCCAAAATGACAATGCTATGCATAAGTTACAATGCTACACACAAGTTATCACAGGCTCGTGATGACCAGTGACAGGGGTTATTTACCACTCACCCACACAGCCTGTTTTTACTTTCAAGGGCCTGTGAAGCCGTGAATAGACTCCTGGATCACATCCTCTCCATAGGCTCTCCTATCCTGATGAAAATAAATGCCGTGCACTCACTTATCCCTTAACATTCAGCTCATCCTTCTCACAGACACTTCCTTGTTTCATGCATGCTTTTCCATCCACACAAGTGTCCTTGAGCCTGAGGTTCTCAAAGCCTCTAATTCCACTCACTAGTCTCAGAATGAAGAGATTTTTTTTTAATTAGGCTGTTATAACAACACTCTGTGATACAGCCTGTCTCCTTTTTACATTTGGTATATTCAAAAGTATTTACTTTTATTGGACCTTTAACTTCAAAAAACAACAACCAACCACACTCTGAAGAGAAAAAAAATCACTACAAAAACCTTCGTGTAAAGAAGGTTCAAATTTTTTATCATGCATGAGCAAAAGAAAAGCCCCATTCTGGAAGAAATACATGTCATGTGTTTTTCCAGTCACCAGACAGGATTGTTAGGTTAAAAAGGAGTAATAAAATACCTTTAAAAGTTAGACTGCATATTTTTCTCTCTCTTGCTGTCATTCATTTCTTTCCTTAAATTGTTGCTTATATTTTAAAGCTGTTTATGGAAAGACACATTTGTTGCCAAAAAGACACTCCAAGTGAAACACATATGCTCAACTGGAAAGCTGAATAGATAGGTACATTTGATAGCACTAGGAGTGGTAGCAAATTCTGTTGTAACTGCACTACTAAAAGATTCTACAACTAGATTTACTCTTTCCTCATTGGTATTTCTTGCACAAGAACCAAATTATTTAAGTTGTTTTCCTATTTGTACCTCTATCCTGGTTGATTCTAACTCTTGCAGAAATACCTTTAAAACATATTTCTGGTCATCCAAACACAGGGTTGCACAGGCAGAGTTCAGTCAGAGGCCTGATGCTTAGTTTGAACACAGGAAGCAGACCTGCTCTGGAAACATTACTCTGGGTATTAAAGGTCATCATTTCACTAACCTGAGCCCAAATAACTGACCTGGGAGTCATGACACCTCGGAACATACGTATTCAATGACAGTCTTCTCACATGAGGTTAAGCCCCCAGGAAAATATCTGTGTATTCTGACCCAATTTTTCTGTACAGTTTCATAAAACACGTTCTGTTCCCTGAAAAGACTTCATGAACTGATCTGGGTTACTGACCCAGCTAGTTCCACATGCAAAGGCTTTCATATGCCTTTCTCCAAAACTCACACCTTAATAAGATGGCTAGACACAGATTACCTGCAACCAACCTTACAGTTTCCATGTCCTACATTTACTTCTGATCCTACCTGCAAAACCAAACCGGTTCCCAAATGTTTCCCCAGTAAACAGGAGGGGTACAGAACAGCTCCTGGCGGTTCCTTATGAAGTCACTGCCTTTGTTGTTTTAAACATGCAATTTAAAGAGAATGACACAATCTAGAATATGAGAGATTATCCTGCGGTCTGCGGAGGTGTCGATTGCTGGGAGATAAAAAGCCAATGAAACCTACGCTATTTCTCATCGCCGGCCAACAGATTTATACTTCGTTTCTGCTCCTCCAAAAACGTTAATAAGGAAAAAAGTTTTCCCCTCGGTTAAGAAGTACGACCGGGGGGGGGGGGGGGTGTTTGTTTTTTCTGGTTTTTTTTGGTTGCGCAAGCAAAGCCGAGCCCTTCTCCGCCGGCAGAAGCGTGTCCCGCTGATGCCGAGAGCCCGGGCGGACCCTCGGGGACCCGGGCAGGCGATCCAGAGGGAGCACGAGCACCACCACCACCACCACCACCACCACCACCCGCCGTGCCCCGCGGCCTTTCTCGCCCTCTCCCGCACCTCGCCGCCGGTACCCCCGCCCATCCTGCGAGAAGCGGGGCCAGGCGGTCACCCACCCACCCACCCACCCACCGGCGGCCATCCCTCCCTCCGGGACAGAGCCCTCTCTCCGGGGGCCGCGCCGGGCTCCGCGGCAGCCGCCGACCTACCGCCGCTCCAAGGCCGCCGACCGCGCACGGAGGGCGGCGGTGGAGAGCCCAGGAGCCCGAAGCTTCGCCCTCCCCCGCAGCAAGGCTGTGCTCGGCGCCTGCCAGGGAGCGCGGGCAGGCAGGGAAGCGGCGCGGAGCAGCATCGCCTGCCCCGCCGGCCGCCAGCCCCGCCGCGGAGGGGGCGGGAGCGCTGGCGCTCCCCGCCCCGCGGCTCCATCCTTCCCTCCCTCCCTCCCTCCTCCCTGCTTGCATCCCTCCTTCCCGCTGTGCACGGCCGGCCCGCCGCCAGCAGCCGCCCCTCCGAGCGCCCCGGTACCCACCGCGGCCGCCCGGCCCCGCCGTGTCCTGTCCTGTCCTATCCTATCCTATCCTATCCCGTCCTGTCCGGCCCCGCCGCTGCCCGCTCCGCTCCGCTCCGCCGGTCGCTGCCCCTCGGGGCCGCCAGCAGCGAGGGGAGGCGGGCGCGCACCGCCCACCGCCCCCGACCGCCGCGGCCTCCTTCTTTCCCTCTTCCCCTCCCTCCCGGCCCCGAGGCGGCGGGGTAGATGCTGACACACGCCCGGCCCCGCCCGCTCCCGCAGCGCCCGGACCGGCCCCGGCCCCTTCCCGCCCTCGCTCGAAAGTCACTTGTGAGCTGACTCTCTCGGGGGGGTGAACTTCAGCCCTGGTGTCGGCAGCCGGTTCTTGGCCCCAAAGGCGTTTCGTTTGGTTTGGTTTGGTTTTCCCGGGGATGATCTTACTTCTGGCTGCTCCCCATCCTTGCAAGTCTGGGTCCTCAAACTCAAACAAAAGCCGTAAAGGCAAAGATTTCAAATGAGGTCCATTTTTTGTAGCCTGTAAGACAAACTGTGGTGAAGAAAAGGTCCACTTGATGATGTGCAAAGTTGATTTTTTAAATTTTTTTTATTTTAATAAGGCTTCTTTTTCTCGTATGGATGTGAAATCCACTGTGGGGACCCGCTGTCCACCTGTGCAGTGGGGCTGGAGCCTCTCCAGTGGGCTCCTCTGAGGTTTCTGCAGTAGGTCCCTGCTATGTGGAGACAAGACTGTGAAAGGAAATGGTCACACAATAGGAAAAGTGCTTCTAGTTGCAAAGAATACTGCCCCCACATGTGTGCCCCCAAATTCAGGCTATGTGAAAATGAAATTTTTCAGAATTATATTCTGGAAGAGTAATTTCTACTTTAACTAAATAAATAAAATTTTGTGGAAACAGTTGCTTTAGAAAAAATAAGAAATGATTGGCTGTAACTGTTTCATAACTAAATACCTAACTGAAGTATTAAGGACGCAGCATGACAGTGAGTCTACCATAACTAATAGTGTCAGTGACTTTGTGTAAGTCATAACAAAAATAAAGATGATGTGTAGAACTAATTTACATTGTAAGAGGCTACAGTAACCTGAGATGATGTTAGTTATGTAATTTAAATATAATTTTCTTGTAATACAAGTTCCTTAAGTTGATAACTATCTACTTTTATTTTAAGGTGAACTGGGTATATTGGTATCCATGTTTCCAGCAAGAGCTCATTTTGGTCTCTGTATGTTTATGCATTCCATGGCAAGGGTCCACCTCTTCTTCCTACATGTTAGTATCTTACTGAAATAAGAGGGGGTTTTATAGATGTTAATGATCTGTAATAGATTTTATCCTAAAACTCTTGCTTCCGTGCTTCAGGTCAGTTTACAGTGCCTGTAAATTTACCTGTGTTACTGTATGCTCTGTCTTCTTTACTTTAGTTGAAGATGGGGCACGGAAGGAACCCTTTGTAGGAATATGTTTTTTTTCAAAGATACATTATTAATTCAAGTAAACAGAATGACTGGGATTTACAGATGTGTTAAAACCCAACATACATAACAGGGCAATATTGTATACTTGTACTAGAATATGCCTCTGAATACAGAAGTCTCTTCTTCAGAGAGTCACCTCTCTTAAAAGACTGTAAATTTGATTGTAATTTACTTTCCTCTAAAGAAGATTTAGTTCCTCATTCTTCATTCTACTAATGAGCATCTGTTTGGGACAGACTTTTCCTTGGCCTTGTAAATGTATGTGAATGCCTTAACAATTATCTCATTAGACTATTTGATTATTTTTTTTAATTAAGCATCTTCAACAAGGAAACTTGGAACTTAGGATCAATGAAAAATATAATTTCCATCTTCACCTACTGTGCATTTTACAGAGATGCAAATATATGGAAAACATTGTCATAACTTTAGAAACTTCTTACATCAGTGACTAAAAGAAAGACATAGCACATTGCACACAAAGACTAAGCTGCTCAGAAAGAAACAGCAAAGAGAAATAGCTACCACAAAGATTAAATTTCTGAGAAAGATCAAGACAGTACAGCGACTATCTGGGATTTTCAAAAGTGACAATTAATTTTGGGCATTTTCCAGTTTTGGTGCACAAACAGGGACCTTATTTCCAAAAAGTACAGAACAAGTGACATCTGAAGTTTGGCAGCTTGATTCACAAATCCCTTTAGAAACTATTGGCCATTTTATGTTCTTTGGCTAAACGACAGTCAAGGGATAGGGAGAACACTGCCTACAAACATTTGATGAGGCTCAATGCCAGTGGGAGGAACTTCTTTTGGCCCCCATCTGCAGCGAAATCCATCTGTAGGCTAATGCCAGTGAAGTTTGAATGAGCTTGTTGACCTTATATTGGTACAGGTGCAGAAAAAGAGATCTGAAATATAGTTGAGAGTATAGTTACATAAGTACCACGTAAAAAAAAAAAAAAAAAGAAAAAAAAAAGGGAGTTTACTAGGAAAGTATTTCTTACATCAAGTCTTACAGGTCTTGAGGACAATCTTCAAGAAAATCTAATTTACAGAAGCTAATTAGCTTTAGATACTTCAAACCAGACTGGCTGAAACAGTAGTAAATATACAGTAGAGAACAATCTTGCCCAGACAGAATCTACTTGTTCAAACTGGTTCTTTCTACATTTAACTTTGGAGTCTGTCTTAATGAAGATTTTGTTTGGGAATATTACAGTTAAGAGTTAAATCAGAGCAGCGGAAGAGAGACATTAAAATGTATAGGGAGAGTAGGAGAAAAGGACTTGCTTTTATTTGAGATTTGAAATGAGATGAAGGGTCACCGAGGCTGAGAAATACACAAAGGCTGTCCCAGACTGCAGCCTGTTTTGAAGAAAAGGCTCTTGCATCAACAGAAGCTAGATTGTGTGGAAGGACAGACCAAAGTCTAGACGAGTTGCCAGGGGGCCAGAGGGGCACAGAGAAGAGAGATTATTTTTTTTTTCCCAAAATTGTAGTGTTTCTATAATTTCATAATTTCTATACTTGTACAATTGATGACTCTCGGCTGACCAAATTTTAAATGCCAGGCAGAGAGGCCTTTGAATATTCCTTTGTTTTAGCTCTCCAACATTTAAAAGCATTGTGGTTATCTTCCATGAATTAATTCCTCTTGCTGCAACACAGCTTAGCATCTTCATGTGTGCAAGTGCTAGTACAACTTTTGCTGAACACAGGAAGAGCTTCTTAAACAGAGCACTTGAAACAGAGAAGGTGCTGATTGTACAAATGACAATTCATGCATCTTGCCATGATCATCAATACTCGCATGTCAACAAGAAATTCTGCTTATCTATTGGTAAATTCCATAATTTGAGACTCATCCTTTATCTTTGTTTTTAACTTCATGCAATGAAAGTTGCACAAGTACAGTTTCAGTAGGTGGATGTCTACAGGCAAACAATCTAATGTGTTGTTCCAGCATTTACAGCTTGTGCACCATTTTATTACACTTCCTGAGCTGTTGAAAATACTAAGGCTACACACGTAAATTTTCCTGCTTAATAAGTGTTACTTTGTTAAGGTTATAGAAATGATTGGAAACTAAGTTTTTCATATCCATCTTTAAGGATTGCATAGGTTTGCTGTTTTTGACTGGCAAATACATGCCACTTCAGATGCATGATCTTAAACCTAACTGGAGGGGATGGGAACTGAATATATTAATTGCAGCACTTCTCATTAAAAGGTAGCAAAACCAGTAAAAGTTAACAAACCAAGTTAATATAACCCAACTTTTTTTTTTTTTCAGAACTTTTTTGCCACTGATTGTTGGCATCTGTAAAATTTTTTTCAGTTTCTGTCACGAGAGCATTCACTCACACTGATAGCATGTTACTGATAGCACTCACACTGGTTGTAGTAACAGTGTAAAAAACTCTCTGGTCCTGAAAATTCTGCTCAGTATTTTTTTTAATACCTTTTGTGTTCCCAGTGCCATCATTCCACAGGCAATAGATGGGTTGTTGCATTTCCTAGTAGTAGCAAAGCATACATAAACAAATGGCCGACATTACAGGTGATGAAATATCTCAGTAAAGATTAAAATATCTATGGATGAAGCGATAGTAATAAGAGACAGTGATGCAAGCATGTCTGTTGAATCATTAAAAGCTCTGGAAAACCAGGAAAAAAAAAAAAGTTGAAGATAGACTCCAGGGCAACAGAGTGAGAGAACCACAGAATTAAAGTATAATCCCCGTATAAACCACTAAAGAAACTATCACAGAGTCAGAAGAAAACAAAAAGTAAGAAAATATAGCTAATGTTTTAAAAATTTTGTACTCCCTTTAATAGTGGTTGAATTTATTTCCATTCTCATAAAAATCTCTTCTATCTGCCTGCAAATCTCTTAAGGGCATCATTTTCTACAAGAGTTCCACCAGAGCTGATCCAGAGTAAGTACATTAAAATCTGCAGAATTACTTCAGTGTCACATTGATGTTACAGTGACCATAATCTGGCTCCGTAGGTGACAAATATTGTGACCCCTACTTACTCTATAAACCATTGTAATTTACATTTCTACTCATATTTGCCATAAAAACTTGTGAATTATTTGACAAAAAAGCTGTCTTGTTCCTAAGAATTGCCTCTCTCTTCTTATGTAAGAATAAGGATTATTTTAATATACTTTTTAAAGTGCTACAAAACTCAGCTTTTAAATGCTATGTCCTGGAATATCTTCTGATAGTTTTTTACCTAGTCAAACCAAACTTCTTTTGTCAAACTAAAGGGACTGAGTTCCACTCCAAAAGGTAACAACCTTTTCACACTGTTACGCCCACTGAAGTGCATTAATTTTATTGGAATATCTAGCTGTACATGCTTTTTGCATTGTTAACTGGAAATTATTTTTGAAGTGTAAAGGAGATGAAACAGTATGATGGACAGTCTTCATGTTGCTTTTGTACTACGTATTTCCACAACTTGAAATATAAACAGAATTTCTAACAGTCATTAGCCCCAAAGAGAAAGTTCTTTAGTATCCCCTGGCCATAAATTACTTATAGAACAAGCAGAGACAGAAAAAAGTTTGCAATAGAAACACGCCCTTGGAAAAGTTTCTCACTTATAGAGATGGGTCATTGTTTAATCCTCATGAAGGAAACACTTTACAATTGGGGTGAAGTGTTAATGACTTGCTTAATTTTAAATTCTGGCTTTATAATCCTAATTATATATTTTTATGTATGGCTGGTAATATTTTGGCATCTGTAACTCCTGCCTCTTGGAGCTTTCAAAGAAGGTCGCTATATGGATTTGCTAAATCTCACAACACATGGAAAAGTAATATTATTCATATTTCAAGGAAGGAAAAGCTGGGGCATGACTTGATATATTCAGGGTGACGCAGGAAACTTCTTGTGAAGTGCTGGAAGTTTTGTCTTTCAGTCGCACACTCTTACCACAGGAAGAGCTGGTATTCCAGAAGGAATCAGACTCTTGCTAAGTGTCTGGAAGGTTTTCCTCTGGCTACACATAGCAATAGTTATTAATCTATTTTCACTTCACTACCTTTCATAGTACATCCTGTTTTGGTTTTGTTTTTGTTTTTTAATTTAAAACATGCCCTTTTCTCCCTGCAACTGTGGAGATTGTCAGGTAGAAGACTATCTTATTTAAATTTCAAAGGGCTTCTTTGTAAAATACTTCCTCATGGTGGAACCACTAGTTAATGCTTTTAAGTAAAATCTTTACTCAGCATGTTTCAAAATTACAGGGCATTTCACACAAGGAGCATTTCAGGCTACATATGCAAGCAAATTTAGTGTGTACAAGTGCAGTCAGAGCATAAGAATGTTCTGATCTTTTGGGTAACTTCCGCTGTTCTGAGGTTGCCACTCTTTGGCTTGACACTAACTAATGTACACGAGCCACCTACAAATCAAAGAAACTGTATCTCATTCTTTTTGTTTGGCAGCTTGTATTTTTAAGAACCCAAGCATAAAATGTACCATGTACACTTACTTATCACATGACTAATTACAGTCCAACTACTTTGCACTCATGGAATGTGCCTTATTATGTCAATTGCAATCAGTCATCATCATTACCCACACAACTGTGGCTGAATCCATTAAGAGGAGAAACAGCAACACAGAGTCAACCAAAGCAACAGCACGTGGTGGTACCTCTTCGTAGCATCATTAAAGTCCCCAAGGTCTTTGATACGTCCTCTTTTCCCAGTCAGCCACAGCACGATATCACCAGTGAACAGAGACAGAAGCGCACACCAGCAAAAGCACCAAGTGTCCTTGTATTGTGCATCTGAGACAGCACATACACACTAAAGAGGCAAGGCAAATTCAGGCTTTAGCCGCTCCTTCTGCCCGGTTCAGTCCTGACATAAAGTTTGAAAGCAAGAGCTTCAGGGGCCGGATCCACAGGTAAAAAACTAGGAATGTATGCAAGGTCTGAGTGCTTCCCTGAAATCCGAGTTTCTGGGGCTAAGTTGCTGTGTGTCCAGAGCGCATGGAGGGAGATGTGCCTGGGAGGGCTGGGTGAAAAGCTTGTGACAGGAGAGCAGAACCAACTAGGGTCAGAGTGTGGGTTGGTGCCACAGTCTGAGGACCACGTAAGGGAGCTGGCACAGACAGGCTCAAGGCTTGTCTGCCACATTGACAGCACCTCTGGAGGCAGGCACATCCATGATACACATGGAGTTGGGAATAGGAAAATCTACTAATTCAAGTGTCTGCCCTGTGTCTGGACAAGACAATCTGTGCCCTGACATTTGAATGACAACAAAACAGAGCCACCAATGAGACATTGTCTGTCTTTTGTTACTGCTGCTGCAAAGAAAAATCTTACTCTAAAATGATACCCCTCAAAGAAGCTTTTAAAAGTGTTTCATTTCCATTGAAGTGGAAAACACATATTTTTTTTCTGTTCCTTGTGCTAGTATTTGATTGCATTGTCCACATCTTTGTGTAATTTATCTAATTTATCCCACTGCATGGAAATAGAAAACAACAGTGCCCTAGGGCAGGCACACTTATCACAAATGAAAATATGTTGAAAATATCGCACAGCTACAAATAACACTTAGTCCCCTGTGATACATATCATAGTCTACCTGAGCTCAGAATTGGGACACTGCTATTACTTATAGGGAAAAATATTAGCATATGTTTTTCCAAAACATATTTTCTGACCCTCAAGAACCAAAAGTCCATAGAGAAGTACCCTGACACACTCCACGAACAGCAGATGAATAGAGGGTGTATAGCACCCGTTACTAATCTCTTGTTTTGGAAAAGAAAAAAAAAAATCAAACTCAAATGCAGTCTGACCAAATCTATCTCTAACTTACCTGGTTTGTATGACAGTTTAAAATGAAGCTTAAGATAAGAGGACTAACACATATGATGGGATCAGATGCTGGTCCAAACCCTCAGCTGGATGCACTGGGGACAATTCTCTTTTCTATTACAGGAAACTATTTGGCGTCAATTGTTTCCTTTACAACTTTTAAATAGACCCATTGTCTCCAAGGCTTATCAGGGAGAGATTCAAACAAGCAAACTTCACCATGTTTCCTGCACATGCAGGAAACAAAATATGAAAGAGTATATTTTTTATTTCTTATTTTAATCTCAATGAAGTGATCATTGCTAGACAACCGTAGGAATACATTAGATATGAAATCACCAGAGGAAAAGAATCAACTTTTTAAAGCTGTGTAAGAGTGGGAGTAAAGCCATAAATTATTGAAAGTTATTTTATCTGAAGATCACTGAACATTTGAAGAGCTTATATTTTCACAGTTCCTGGAGAAATATATTAGCATTTTTTAAAATAGTCTTTAGGATTTTTATTACCTGCTGGTATGGCTGCCTTATTCCAATACAAGCAGTGTATTTTCTCCAAAGAAGTTTGACAAGTTCCATTATTATGTTGTCATTTTTCTTTCTTCTAAAGAGAAGCAGACATGACATTACTTAATTTTAATACGAATAAACTATCTTCTTTTTGACAGCAGGTTAGTTGGTGTCATCAATGTTCAAGAAACTTACCTGGTTAGTGGAACAAGGCTGAGAATTGAAGCTACATTAGCTCAAAAGTTTCTGAAGTATTTCACTAGAGAAGTCTGCCCTCTGATTTATGACTTCTCTGCATTTAAATTGTGAACTTATTTTTAAATGGTCTGATCAGTAGTGTGCATAAATAAACATGAGCCTGTGGATGGCTCATGTTTGTTCAAAACAAGTGTAGTTTTGTTATTCAGTCCTTGAAATTATTCAAGCAGACAAAGTGACTGCACACCCAAGTCAAATGTTGTGGTTGTTCTACCATGAGTAGACAACCCGAATTTGGGAGCTGAAAGGAGACGCACATTGCAGTTAAGAAAAACCAAGATTTTCTTGCTCGTTGGGCCTTGGAGTCCTTTGAGTGTCACCATGCATAAAATGGTCCACAGAAGAAAAATACTTACAGAAACAAAGCAAAGGAGGACCAGAGCAGTCTTTAAATGTAATTTGGAAAAGGCAAAAATGGAGGAATTCCTTCCAAAATTCCACTGTATGAACAAGTATTTTTTTCTTCTCAAATCATTTGTAGCTAAGAGTTGTCCTTGTCTTTTTTGAGGAGGGGAAAACCACCCAACAAAACAACCAAAAAACCAACAAAAAACCCCAAATCTGTACTGGGATCTTAATAATTTTTTAAAAGACTACATACATGAGCCATCAATAAATCAGCAGTCACTTGAGCTGTACACATTAACTTCCTCTTGGCACACTCCAATCTACAGCAGGGGTTTCCTCTTACATCACTGTACCTGCAGTCTTCTTCCCCGGTGCAAATTGGCATGGTACGGGAGATTTCACTGGATAACTGACTTAAATGTTTCTGGATTCAGGGAAGTTAGAATTCTGTGGCATGACCCCATTCCTGCTCCAGGACTGTACACAAGAGGCCTTCATTCTTAGCTGCCTTCTAAGCCATTTATGTGCCCAAGTAATACTTGCTGCTCCTGGGTTTGTAATTCTCTACAGAGTGGTTTCATCTTTTGACTTCAAACATTCTGTATATTTCCATCCACTGGCTCATCTCTTTCCATCTCTTTTCTGTCCTGCTCTGGCTGGGAGGTCCTTTCATCAACGGTGCAGCATTCACTTTATTTTATACATGGAAAATATAATTTTAAGACAGTTTTTCTTTGTTTTAAGTGCATTAGTCTACCCCAATGCCAGTGTCATTTGTTTGTCTTCCTACCTAATACTTCTGATGTTCCAATATGGTATGAAGCATAGGAAACATAACAAGAATTATTCTGTTTTAGAAGATGGAATGTAATGTGGATTTTCTCCGAAGGGAGATGTTTCAAGCAAGTTAATTTACTGATACTGCCATAAATACACTGAAGGCAATGGAGCTGCACTGATTAACTATGCCTGCTAAAGCTCAGACTGATGTTCATGTTACCATTAGTTGTGTAATTATTACCCAAGAAGAGTTTCAGAGGATATTTTTTATGACACTGCTGGAGAACTTTCTGTTACAGAATGCTAGCAAAACAATAATCCACAAGCAGATATTTTAATGTACTTGCCCATCTGTAACTGGCTTAACACTGTAGATACTCTATTCTGTCTCAGAAACATGCATTACTGCAAACCACTGACTGTTCCACAAACACTTTAAATCAAGCGATTACATCTTCAAGAAAAGAAATCTGAAACTCAGCTGATTTTGTTAATTTTATCTTGGCAATGCTGCAGAACGAAATGTATTTCTTTACACAAAGGACTGCAGCATCTGATGCACATCTGTTCTGCTCTGAAGAAAACAAAGCAGCTCCCTTTTCACTGTGTTCATCTTTTTCATTGGTAAAGCAAATAATGAACAAAATCAGATAATCTAAGAAAGGCACGTGAAATTAGCATACTCCTTAATCTTTCAGTTTAATATCTTGCCATCTGCAGGCCCGTGTGTTAAGCCTGTTTTTTTTTTATTTATATAATAGGCTTCAAGTACTTGCAGTGAAGCTGCACTTCCTTGGGGCAGCTGGCACACCATTAACATGAACACTGTGACCAAAACCTCTTTCTCCTCCCACACTCCAGAACAGACAGTTTTCTGGAACAACACCATGCTCCTGTAATGCTATTTAAATAAACAGAGAGGTGTGGCTGAAATTCTGGTATTCACACAAAATATTTTTATATATGTATTTCCTCTGTACCATCTTTTACTTTCCTTGCATTTAAACTTACCTGCCATCTTTTGCTAGCTTTTGTGTGCTTTTAGCATCCAAAAATGAGTTAATAATAAACCTCTTACCTCTGCTTCACTTTGTAGGCATGCAAGCTATTTCTTTATAATTTATAATGAGCTGATATACGATTTCACAGATTCTTAACTACAGAGAGATCCAGGCAAATGTTAATTCAGACTGTGTGCAGGATAATAAAAATTTGCATCATCAGCGTAACAATTATTTCAATGAACATCTTAGTGTTGTTATTTGCAACACCTTTGACAATTTTGTATTTCTGATAAAAGCATCAGAAGAGGGAAGAGGGAGGTGATTCTGCACATGATTTTGAGTGGCGCTGTAGCCATCTTGGGAAGGTTAGCTCCAAATGTAGGAGACCGAATTTGCAACTTAAACTTTTAAGATATGCTCACAGACGGCCAGTGCTGATTTGTAGCACTTCTACTAAGACAAGTGAGGAATCACTGTCAGTAACACATGAAGAAGGAGCACACTACAGATACCAAAATCGACATCCTGACAGCCTAAATATATCTATCTATCTCACATATAAAATGGTAGTTATTAAAGCAACAGGACACACTGTGTTTGTGCTGTTTGTGCCAATTGATCTATCTTTAAATAAAAAAGGGATGTAGATAACTTTGAAAAAACCTAATGTTAATATAGAATGAGTTTTATATTTTCCTCCATAAAACTTGATTTAACGTCCTGGTGGTGTTGAAACTTCAGAATGCTGCTGGAAGCATTACACATTTCATTCATGTCTAGTATCCTAACCAAAGTTGCAAAATAACAAAGGGCCAAGATAAAACATGAAAAGCAATTAATTTTTTGTTAAACTGAGAATACCTTCTTATTTCCATTCTAATTATATCTTTCATTGAATAAATGTTACAGCTTTGTACAAAAAGTATTTATGCACAGAATTTGGAGGAAAACCAAAGTGAGTTCTGATTGTAAATGGATTTCATCGGTTTAAAAAACAATTGTAATGAAAACACTAATGTAAGCACAGGCAATATTTTTATACTATTCCTTAATACCAAAGTTCTAGGAGAGAAACAAAATAGAATTAATCCTGGTGGTAAATTGTTTTCTACTTCCGTATATTATTCAGTCTTCCATTGTCTTGTCAGAAAAGTGGCTGAAAATATTGTATCATGTCAAATGTTTACCACCACAATCCAGAGTATTACCACAATCCAGAAACTAACTATATACAGTATATCTAAATTGCAAGGCAAAGTATTTTTTATTTGCTTCACTGTTGTCCAGAGGACAATTGCCAAACTTGACTGCACTGTGTTTGATAATAATAATACTCTTGAAAAGCTGGGCTTGAGAGGTGAAAGTGCATGAACAAGTTCACACCATGATTTTATGATTTTAAAGACTTGCTTTTATTTTCAATCACATACATAGTTATTTATACAAAGAAATTTTAAAATCTTGTGTCATTTTTGTTCTTCCTTCTGAAAAAACATAATTAGTCCAGGATAGAAGATACAGGTAAATAATTTCCTGAAATTATTATATTTTTCTGAAAAGTCTGGTGGTGGTTTGTGGTTCAGGAAGCAGAGAAGGTGATAGGGCTGCCAGACTTTTACACCACACTGCTGTAGTCAAACTGTGCGTTTAACTCACACCTGAAAATATCAGTCACTATAAGTAAAAGAGAAAAATGAGCCCAAACCACTTGAGCCGCTATTTTACTTATTTTACAGAAAATAATTACATTTAGTCTCAACAGTTAAGCAGTTTCTTTCTCCACCTCTATCTGTATATAAGGCTTGACCTTGATTCTGGCCCTGTTCAGCTAAATCTCCTCTTAGACAATGAAGGAGGAGTTTTTGCTTGAAGAACGGATACAACCTTGGACCTGTGTGGGTGGTGGTAGTACAGGAGAATGTACACATGAGGTCTCATGTGTACAGAAATGACTGCATGTCCTAGTTAGAACAGCTGGGACCAATTCATCACTGGATAGGTGTAACCTAAATCTATGTATTCTATAGCCTTCCA
>JAWMRA010000130.1:15905151-15951509 GCA_035584735.1 Pseudotriccus pelzelni
GCTGGGTTATACATTTGGGTTTTGTGGGTTAAAACCAATTGTCTGTCTGTATAATCGTACTTATTGTATTATTTTAAGAAATTGTTATTCTGACTTATAATCTCTCTTTTGAGTGGAGTTCATTTCCCCTGCTGGTTAACTTTTAAACCAGCACATTGCAACAAGTACTTGAATTTCCTTTTCTCATTGAGGTTTTTATGCTGCTCTGGCATCTATGACTGAGATGAGTAGGAGACTAATGCATCACACCAATGAACTCTGCTCCTACAACATTTTTGTCCTGAAAGGGGAGGATGAATTTTTAGTGTATCAAGAATGTGGAGGCAAAGTGCTAAACTTTAAAGAGTACTTTATAAGATAAAAGTACATCTCCCATACTTTTATCACCATCACATTAGTTCTTTTAATTCCTATTTTAAGTCCTGCTCAGCTGAAGAACAGGAATTTTCTTTCTCAGCCCTAGGAGCTGCCTGCCTTAGTCTTCTAAGTTTGAAACTCTCTCAATGGGTAGGTCAGAACTATGTGAATTAGTTAGAGAAGAGCTCCCACAGGCAAACCATAGACTAGTTCTTAGTCTGTGTGATAATAAACATTCCAGTTAGCATTACTGAACCTCAGGGAAAATATCACGCACCAACTGAAGCAAAACCTCCAACCTGAATTATTTGGAATCAAAGGCCACAACCCCCAAAAACAGCAACTGTTCTCAGAGCCCCTCGCAGAATTAGAGCAGTCCTCCTGGCATGGAGGAGAATGACGGAGAATCCACTGCTTCTCTGCAATGCAAAATTAGCACACCTGTATTCAGATGGTGGGACAATGTGTTGGCCATCCCCAGCTCTCCACTTCTCCCTACCCGTGATGTGCATCCATATGTGTAGGTGTTTCAGGGATAATCTCAGACATGGTTACAAAAGCCTAACGCTCCAAAAGCACGTGTGGTATTTAACCACCTTTTGACCTGAGCTGAAGGTGAAGTTCTGATCTGGTATTATGAACAACCATTTGCCTACAGGGAGACTGTTTACAATAAGCGGGTGTCGTTTTGTTCTATCGTGCTCATTAAACCTGGCGTTTCCTAAAAGAGTGATGACTGTAACCAGCGTGGTTGTCAGATGTTTATTCATCAGTTAAAAATGCTGAACACAGCATCAACAACCAAATTACTTATAGTTTTAGAGCTGTTCCAACCAGCTGCTCAGCAGTCAAGTAGTGTATCAGTTCATTAGTGTTTATTATCAGTTTATTAGCACAACTTTACTGAAATGATTTTCCTTCAGTCTTTACAACCTGGTGTATTTCCTTTCAACATAAAAACTCCTTAAAACACCCAATGCATTCTCTCCTAAAGACTTGAGTAATTGCAAAAAAACTCTCGCTATGGTAGGTTAATTTGTTAATACTACTGAGGCAATTGTACTCTTCAGTAGTTAAAAAGAATGGGAGGAAGAGAACATAAAATTTCCTCTGCATTGCAATGACCTGGGGGCAAGTCTACACCCGTATTTCAGTCTTATGTTGTAAGGGTAAAAAAAAAAAAAGCTATTGTGCCAAAATGTTTCCAGGGATATTTCCTCCAAACACCACAGTAATTGAAATGAACTGCTGCCTATATGCAATGTCATTTACTTTTCTAACTTGCCTTTGAACATTTTAAGCATTGTGATAGGACTTACTCACACACACAGAGCACTTGAAGAAACACCTGACAGAAAGTAACCACCTGAGACAGGCCTTACTGGACTCTGTTCTACAAAAAATTTGGTAAGGAATTATTTTCCTGAATTAATTGCAGTTTTCCAGTCAGTTGCTATGTTGTTGTTGCTCTGACTGTTCTTCCTCCTAATGCTCTTCTATGAAGAAAAAACCAAAGTGCTCTTGTGTGCATTTACTATATTATGTAGTTGTTCCCTGCATATTTACTGTCTACCACCTATAACATCAATGAAAATATGAATTCCTTGCATGCACTTCATTATGAAATGCAAACTCATTAGCTCCTCATAGCAAGATTGAAATGTTGATGCAGTAACATTTTTTTCTTCACTTGTCACACACCTCTTACAGGCGATGTAGAAGGAATTTGGATGTGATCACCATTTTAAATAGCTTCTCTGACACAGGGAAATGAGAGATGTGATAATTACTGAAAGCTATTATCTTTAAGAGAACTCATTTCCTGAGCTGATGGAGTATCCCCTAATAAATAAATGTGCTAGAGCATAAAACAGAAGATTAAAAGCTGTATCACTTGGCAAGATGCATGTTTTTTAAATGTCATAATGTTTGCTCTGTGTGGGAGCATCAGCTCCAGTTGTATAGAGCTAAATGAAAGTTTAGCCTAAAACAGTATTACTCACAGTGGTCATGTATGATTTCTTTCAGTCTGCCACTTCTGACTGTCTCCACTGCCAAAGAATTTGTTACAGAGGTAAGGACTAATTAATATTATGACAAGGTTGATCTCTGTAGTTTGGTGGTACTGGTGAGACCCCATCTGGAGTGCTGCATCCAGCATGGGAGTCCTCAGCACAGAAAAGACACAGAGTGGGTCCAGAGGAGGCCGTGAAGATGACCAGAAGGCTGGAGCACCTCCTGTGTGAAGACAGGCTGAGAGAGTTGGGGCTGTTCAGCCTGGAGAAGAGAAGGCTCCAGGGAGACCTTATGACACTTTCCAGCACCCAAAGGGGTTACAAGAGAGCTGGAGATGGGCTTTTTACAAGGTAGTATAGTGACAGGACAAGGGGGGATGGCTTTAAACTGAAAAAGGGCAGCTTTAGGTTAAATATTAGAGAGAAATTCTTTACTGTGAGGGTGGTGAGGCACCGGCACAGGTTGCTCAGAGAGGTTGTTGATGCCTCATCCCTGTGAGTGTTCAAAGCCAGGTTGGATGGGGCTCTGAGCAACCTGGTCTAGTGGAAGGTGTCCCTGCCCATGGCAGGGAGGTTGGAACTAGGTGATCTTTAAGGTTCCTTCCAACCCAAACCATTTCCTGAATCTATGATCTGGTTTATAATACTAACAGAAATTGAAGGAAGGCATACTTAAGGTAAGGTTCAGAGAATGCCTTTCTGTTAAAGTGGACATAAAAATGAAAAAGCCCCAACACAACAAATAGAGCAGAGATTTGAAAGCAATTTCCCAATATGATAGTGTTGTCCAATTGTACTGCTGTCTAAAGCCTGAGCTCTCTAAAGGAAAGACAAATACGCTAATGTGTGTTTGGATGTATCTTTGCATGCTCTGTTGGAAGACTCTGTCACTATATAATTTCAAGTTGGTCACAGACCAGACAGGAGAAAAGTCATAAAAGGTAATAATCTAATAATCTAAATTCTTTGTGGCCTTTTACTTCCAGAACTTCAAGTAGCTTTGAAGAGATTGATGGTGGCCAAAACTACCCACATACTCAATTGGCTTAGCACCACTGTCCTCTACCCCTCAATTCTGCTCATTTGACCATATTTCTTACTTCCCCCAGTGCTACAGGGAGCCATTTACACAGATTCATACACAAAAAAATTATAGGAAAACAAAGAAAAATAACAAAAACTTACTGAAAATGTAGAATTATGCTTTTTCCATAATTCTGGAGAATCCAAGAAACGCTCCAGGCCATACGATGAACTGTCCTGAGTCAGTCTGGCTGGAGAAGAAATACAGCGAGCAGATGATTTACAGGCTGAAGCGTTTGCTGAATGTTACCCTTGCTGGAGCCTTGAGCACATTCCTGCCTTTAGGTGTCACTCTTCACCTGTACCGAGCATCCTCCTCGCTGAAGGGAGCCGGGTCTGTGTCACACAAGCGGAGTGAAGAAAAATTCCGAGGCTGCCGTGTTGCTACAGCTCTGCAACACCACATTCAGAGGAGCAAGATGAGCGCAGTACTAACCTGAAATAAGGGATCTGATCTAACACGGAGCAGCAGCTGGGATAACCAGGATTGTCTTCCTGGTTTAAAAAAAACCCCAATCTTCTCTGCATTGCACACTCTGATTTTTTTTTTTTCTCCCCAGTTACCGGTGATTCCATGAATTGGTCACAACGCTGCACAAATTTGATGTACAATCACAGTCCTGCCGGATTTTGTGCTACATAACAGTGTTAGTGAATTCTTGCAGCCCATGTGAGTGTTTACCTTTGTGCCAAATGCTTAGAAACCCTATGATAAAACTGACGCACAGCTTGGTCATGCTGTCAGTTTGTTCATGCTAGTAATTATGACCAAAAAAGGGAAATTAAAACTTCTTTCATATATTGCCACATGACAATGTTGGCAAATATATTACTTTAGCAATATACACAGCAATTTTGTTGCCATGTTCACTAGCCCTGCCTTGTGCTTGTGACACAATGCCAGAAAGCTGAAATTGATGAGTACAAATGTGCTGAAACCTGACCAGCATTCTCCCACTGACCTACCTGCAGTCAGTAGCATGGTGTTGTGTTTTAGAGTTGTTCAAGATGTTACTTTTCTCCTTTCTGGCGAAAAAAAAAGATGGGAGGTCTGCACATTGCCAAAAATAAGTGTTTTCCTTTATGCAAAGAATCACAATTACCCTTCAACTAACAGACATTTCAGAAAGATGTACACTAAATCTTCAGGGTACTCCTGCTGTGAGAACACAGGTATGCATTCTGACCTGTTACATGGAATTAAGCTTTTGAAAAAGAATTTGGACAACGTTCTGGCTGCTTGGAGCTCTGAAATGCAGTGGTATTCAGACATTAGGCTGGACTCCTGCAGTATTTCTCATAATGTTCATTGATTTTAGAACCAGAACTTCATCCTTTAGTCCACTCAGTTGGACCCTGCAGTACTTTAAATGTTTCTGAACATTTGTAGATGGCAAATCAAGACTTAAAGATGTTTTTATAGTATCTGCCATCAATTTCTTCATCCTAACAACTTAACATGTCTTTACCTAGCTAAGGTTAACAGTGGAAAGGCGTCATTGTACAGCTTTATATCTCATCCATACCTTAAACCATTAATTGTTCTGGAAAAAGGAAGGGGTATTTTGTTGCAGCAGTTATTTCTTTGTAATTTCTGCCTCCTAAGTTTGTAAGTATCAAAGCTAATTTCCCTTATTCTCCAATGATAGATATGAAGTAGAGACAGTAATAATTTCACACATTTTAAACATAGCCTGGAGAAATGTTAAATGCCCCCGTTGTTACTGCCAGGCTTATGATGCAAGAACGGCTAAAATCTTCCAGATAGTAACAGCCAGCCATCCCCCATAATGGGACTTATTTAACAAAAGGCTCTGTCTACTCATTAAATAGACATGTTCAGAAAGAGACCTATTTTATCAAGCACTCTAATTTCTACTTCATACGTAAGTACTCCTGGAATGTGGACAGAACATCACATGGAAGCATCAAGAGACAAACAACACTTACTGCTTCCCAGCAGTCAATTTCAAAATAAGACAAATACATTAGGAAATTGGTATTAATTTAACCAGCTAAATTTCCTCCCTGGCTCTTCACACCATACTGACAACCACGCTTTCTTGGAGGCAGAGCAGTTTTGGGGTTCGGGCTCCAAGTTGTACCATTAACAGAGAGGTCGGGAAAGCGTGTTGAAAAGCAACACAATCCCAGCCTCTATCTGCATGTACTTGAATTCCAGCCACGGGACAGTGAGTGAAGCCTGCAGAATTGCTGCTTTCTAAGCACCAGCACAAACACAGAAACAGTAAACACCGAACAGCCCTCAGCAGAAGGTTCCACAGGAGAAGTAAGACTTGAACTCTGCCATCAAACTAGAGAGCAAGTGCCACACAGGGATTACAACAGCCATAGGTACTGTGAGGGGACCGTGGGCTGGACTCAGTGCATCCAAACAGGCCTCAGAGCACCACAGTAAATGTTCATCAGCTTGAGCACAAGGTTGTTCACTGACCTTCATCCCATTCATTTGCCTCCAGCAGAGAGGGAGTTTTAGAGGGGCGCTCGGATCTCCTTCCACACAGACGAGTCCATCGATCTGCTACAGCTCATCAGCGCCCGACACGTACGGCCTCTCACCACACATGAGACGTTCGGGCCAGCACACGAGCTGACTGACGAAAAACTCCAGGGCTGCTTCTCATGCTATGAAAGGTACTTCCCTTGAATACCAAGGAGCGTTACAGGATACATTCCTGTTCATATACAACTTCAGATTTTCTGGAATTTAGGACCCTGGGCTATGTGAAGCTAAATCACAGATGCAGCTTCAGATCTGGACTAAATGATGTGCACCACACGTTCAGTGACGTAGATCACTGGAACATGGTCATAAAGGTTTTGGGTCCTGAAAAGGACAAACCTCTCAAAAAAGAGGACTCTTCAGCTGTCTCAAAAGATACCCCATAAAACGAAAAAGCCAGTCCCTATAAGAAGTGGGTCCCCCCATTTTGCACTAAGAATCACAAAGCCAAAATTCCCTAGCCACTGTAAATCAGAGGTTTCTATTATATGTTGTAGCCCTTTTTTTAGCAAGCCAGAGCTAAGCAGAACTCGCTTTTTTTTAGCAAGTCAGCTGTGCTTAGTATGCTTAAAATGACATTTAAGTACCAACAACTCTACGAATTTCTTTCTTTACAATGCTTACAAGTGCTTTAATTGATTCTTTTCTATAGGGTCCCTCCCTTCAAATAGTTTTGACAGAAGGCTGATGGTGATTTTAATTTTCATCCCTCCACAGGATAAATCCAAATACAAAAATGTCCTTTGTGTGTTATGCTTTGACTCGCTGGGAAATATTATGGACATAGATAGCTTGTGCAAGAATTGAAAAAAACAGCAATGTTTCCCCAAAGACAGCATCTCTCTCCTATTTGTTCTTTTTTCACCTAAAGTGAAGTGTGTTCAACTTTGTGAAAAATGAGTCTTCATATAGTTAACTATGCAGTTCGCGTGGTGGTTTGGGGGCTATGATTTTTTGTTTGGTTTTTTATCGGGTTTGTTGTTGTTGGCTTGATTTTGTTTAACATTTTTTAATGGAGGCAGAGACGGTAGAAGGACTAGCTTTTACTTGACAGATTTCCTTCATTCTGCCCAGTCATGTGGTCATTCTCCCCCCACCCCCAATATTTTTTACTCAGTCAACCAGAGGAATAGACTTTAATGCTTCTTAAAGACAAAAAGTCTCAATCTCATGTGTCTTAAGATACCTTTATATTTATGTAGTGCTGTAAATGCTTCTTAAATGAAGCCCATCAGAAAGAGCTGAATTACTGAATTTTGTAATCCTGGCAACGTCCACATGTTTACAGCTTTATCTGTGTCCCCTAAAGAGGGCTGAAGGAAAAGAAACAAGAAGCCAGGAGAGCTGTACGAGCATACTTTGTATCTTCTTCATTGATACCCTTCATGCCATTCAAATAGGACTCCGGAATACACTACTTTAATTAGCAAAGCTTGTTTTAAAGTAAACAACACAAACACTCCTTATAGGACAGTCACAGTCTCCCCTGCTAGACATACAGGCTTTTTGGCAAGATCACATTCAAACAGCATGAAATTCACCCCTGTGCACGGCCCCCAGAAGGCCCTTGCACCATTTTAACTTCCATTTAGCTGCTCTGGATAGGAGCAAGTGGTTTGTGGGATAAGGACGGAGGTTCACTACGATTTTCCTCCAAAAAAAAAGAAAGATGGTCCAAATCCACATCCGTAAAGATCAGCAGTTTAACCACTATAAGGTCATAAAGGTGTAATATAGGCGTCATGCATAGAGTACATACCATATTTCAATTGAGTCCTGTCCCTGCATGACTTTGAGCCCCAGTGAAAGTACAGAACCACAACGCGCCTGCAGTGAAGCCCTCAGTCATTATATTTGCTGCATTGTGCTGTTTACTGGGAACACTGCAAAGTCATTCAACTGACAGGAGTCAAGACAGCAGTGAGAAGAGTATCCTCATGAGGAAGCTCTGACAGGATTCCTTTTGACACATGGGAGAACATGAGAGTCCCATCTTAGTTCAGTAATTGCTAAACAAACAGAAATTGGAAATCATTAATGTGACATTGACCCATAAAACACTGATCACTGAGGCCCTGTTGTCCCCTGTGGAACAGGGAACAACAGATGGTCAAAGTAAACAGGGTAAGAACAAAACAATATGGAAATAATGTTGGTTCCTTAACAAATGTCTTACTGTAGTCCATTTATGCTGACTGACATCGGTTGTTCTTTTCAGCTATAACTGTGCAACAAAATCGGACATGTCTCATCTTCCAGTCTTGATACTGAGCTGTTGTTGATCTTCTTTTGTTGGTCAAGGGTTTTTTCTTTTTTTTTTTTTTTTTTTTTCTTTTTTTTTCTTTTTTTTTTTTTTACAACTACGTTTATCAACACTGATACATTACAGATCTTGTTAGTTATACTTTGAAGTCTGATCATGCAGAACTACAGGCAGGTGCAACTTAGATCTTATTATAGGATGGACATGGCAAGGTGAACAGTTGTTTTTGCTAGTTAAGATCTGGAGCTTTGTTACTGTTGTGGATTAATGTATACTGGCCATAAGTCCCACTTACCCAATTTACTAAATATACATGATTCTATATGTACACTGAAACTTCCAGCACCCTCCTTTATCAGCATGTGACTGACTTAGGAGAAAGTCAGAGGTCAACCATATTTAGGCATACAGCGGCCTTATTGTAAAAGACTTTAACAGAAATAGCATGTTGGATTATCACATATTACTTACAGAGGAAGGGAAAAAAATAAATCAATACAACTATTTACATTAGAAATATCTTGCTTTCCAGAAGACAAGAATGGCCCTGTTCAGTGAAAACTAGCAAAAGAGACCTGTCTGAAATTATAAGCATGGTAGGGATACATTTATTTCTCAAATTGACCGTGTCTTCCTTCAATATGTGCTTTTCAGCTTTTCACTCTCAAGTATAAAGGCACCATTAGCCTCAGTTGAAGTTTTTCAACATTCTTTTGTCGAATCAAACACTCTTTAAAATTCAAACTTGCCATGGGTCAGTGAGCCTGAACATGCATTAAGTTAAACATTTCACCTCTTGCAATCAACAGTTAATTAAAAAACCCAAAACCAACAATAAAAAAAGAGAAAAAAAAAATCAGGCCACACTGGCAAGTTCCTAATATACCAAGAGGATTCCACTAAACTCCACTGGACAGGTCTGTTTTCCAGCTCAACAGTGAAGATGACACATTCACCATTGCCTGCCTCCCCCCACGCATCTTATTAATTAAGACACTACATATTTGTATAATATTCAAACCTACTGCACAACGATTTTCTTTGAGAGTGTGTGTGTGTGTGTGTGTGTGTGAAAAAGATCACCTTGAGCTTGCAATTTGTTAACTGTGTCCTTCGTAAAGTGGTGGAAGTTCAAATAAGCACAGCCATCAGATTCTTGAAGATGCGTGGTTAAATTACAACTACTCTCTTTACCCACACTGAGTATGAGTAGAACAGAGGTCCTGAAAATCACGTCCCTATGTGCACCCTCTCTGTCCTACAAACACATACAGAAGCAAAGAAAAATAAAAGCCTAAACATAAAATGAACCATTAACTCAGACTTTTTTTTTTTTTTTTTTGCCAGACTATGAAAAGAAAACTCTAATTCTTCCCTGCAGGTGTTCTTTTGTATTGCTCTCCCTGGAAGCACAGAGTTTGTTGCAAAATGCCTTTTTTGTTTGGTTGGTTTTGCACGTTTAAATTCACACAAAATTTTAGCATCTCATTAAGCATGAAGAAATATAACCAGATCTGAAACGAAAGTAATTTTTGATCCTTTGAAAGACTAGAAAGTTTTTAATATAAATAAGCTAACACGGTTACTAGAAGTTATTTTGAATTAAAATATTCGAATTAAATTTCACAATAATTTCAGGATACTCAAACCACTTTTTTTCTTTAATAAAAAATTTGGGAGATTTGCTGAAAGTGACTGTACTGGGCAGTTCTAAAATTTGCTATTAGCACATTTTTCATGAGAAAATATGGAAAAGAATTGGAAAAGAAACCACTGGTGCTCACTGACAAACTTATAATACAATCCGAATCAGTTGAGTAGCACTACTTTAGAAAACTCGCTAAAGGCACTGCAGCAGGTCTCATTTCTTCAGTATCATTAGCCCAAACTTTGAAGGTAAAGCAACGTATATGAAGATAAAATCAAACTGGTTGTAAGTTTGGAAGAAGGACATAGGCACATGATCATCTATCTCGTGTCACCTTCGGCGGCCAGTGCTGTGCAGGAACTGGGGATTTCCAGAGGAAAACCATCAGTGCATTAGGGCTTGGAAAACCTGATCAGGCTTTCTGTAGCTTTCGTTTGTTTTAAACACATTACTACACTTGCTCTCCAATTTAAGCTCCGTTTCATATAATGCAAGCCTGCTAAGATTCCTGAATCTATTCATGCCATGGAATTGTAGATAACAGAGGGGGATCATCAACCACAGTGCAATTCCCATAAATCAGTGTGCGACCAACTCAAATACCTGAACTCTCTGAAACTATATTACATTTTAATGGAATATAGTCAAAACTCACAACATACTATTCCAGTTACCAAGTCAGTATCTGAAGACTGTTTTCAAAAATTCTCCAAAGTTTTGGACTGAAAACGTATATAAGCTTGCAGCAACTCGTAATAAATCAATATACCTCATGCTCATTTAAACTCAGCGATGCAAAAGAAAATGGACAAAGGGTTTTTTAAGAGCCATTCTGACTTTTTTCTTTTTTTCACTTTTTTTTTTTTTTTTTTTTTTTGTTCCTCATTCTATCCAGAAGTACTCCACCTGAAAATAAAGCAGGAATGTTTTGCAGCAACTTTCCTCTGTACCTTCTCAACGCTATTCCTTGCAGCTAGTGCTCTGAGCAGCCATTGATAGTAAAAATGCTTCTGCCACTCTTCTCACTCAGCTCATACATGACTTAAGTAAGCCATTTGGGACAGAATTTCTTTGGGGATTCAGGCACTTAAGATATCAATAGGCTGTCAGGCATATTTCCAAAAATATGAAGGTGTCCAGCTTCCCTTCAGGATGATGCCACTTCTGGCACAGGCTCTCTGATTGCCCCTTTACTGCCTAAATACCTTCCTTGGAACATCTGTCATATATCTCTTGCTTCCCAATTTCCTTCATCTCTGCAGTGGTGGCAATCATGCTTACAACTGCAAACCTCAGTGAATTAAGTGAAAATTGTTGCTGAAGTACTACATTTAGTAACATTTTAAGCAGAAGGAGATTTCAAAGATCAATGTCAAAAATAAGAAAAGCATTTATCATCCTCAAGCTGAACAAAATGTTCAAATAAAGGGGAACACACTTGAAGAGAAGGGTATCAAAACTTCTAGAATGAGAAAGTAAAATTTGTTTCCCTTAAGACAGCCTCAGAACATCATCACTACAATCTTTCATTCAGAGTACATGCATTATTGTACCATATCAGCCTGACAGCACCAAAGCCCTGGCACAAAGCGAAACAAAGGATGCTATTCCCGCTTGATGGTTGCTACTTCAGTTTGGACATACAAGGACCAGAACTGTAAAGAACTAACGCTTTTATTCATTGATGGCTTTTTTTTTCTAGTGTCCAATGTGGATAGCTCCAAGTCTTCTCCCCCAGACAGAGCTTCCCATAAAGGAGACTAATTTGAGGACAAAAAGAGATGCAGTAATTTTTGTAGGCCCCATTTCTGCACAGCACTTAAGCACATGCTGATGTCGATCACTGCTGAGCAAAGGACAAAAGCATGTGCTAGTTAAAATAATGTATGCATCCCAATAGTCTCCATCAAGCGTTTGAACAAGCACTGGTGCTTAGCAGAATCAGGGCTGCTGGGAATAAAGCTGTGTAACTCCTGTGATGGGGGTTCATTCAGCGCTGACCAAAGGACATCTTCTATGGTTCTCCACCCAGCCCTCACGAACCCGAACAAGACTGAATTATACCACGGCACCAAGAGTATGTTTTTTGGCTTCAACAGATGAAACATGGGAGATCTACAAGCATCCATGTACTACAAATGGCTTCTCTGCTATTGCCTATGTCACATCTCCATAATACCACTGGCAATGAACTGCGGTTACTCCAAGTTTCTACGGTTTACACTGGTGGTGTGTTTCCTTACATACAAGTGTCTCTTTGAGACACTTGGTTGAATTTTGTTTAAATAACACACCCAAATGGTGCACATTACGGAATGTAAAGCAGATGTTAGTTACCTGAATATTATTAATACATACCTATGGTGAATTAAATCTGGAGGTCATACATATCATTATTGCTAAGAAGTCACTCTTGGTGTTATTGCCTACATACCTACAGAGCTTTGCTGTTAACCTTTCAATATTTTTATGATCATTGGCTTTAAAGTGAGAGTTACATCACTAATAATGACTTGATGTTTCATGGCTTAAGAGAGAATATTGCTAAATATATTTAGCAGTAGTAAATTATTGCTTTTAAAATTACTGCTCTGAGTTTTTAAAAAATGATCAACCTAATTTTATTCTCAAAAAAATGTTGATAAAAATCTACCAAAAATATAACCAGGGAAAAAAACCTCACTTCCTATAGTAATTCTGATACAGCTCAGACCTACCAAATCTGAAATTATTGTATATCCACCTAATTTTTACCTCCCCTTCTCCCCACTCTGGGGAGAAATCTTTTCTTCCTTTCTTCCCTTTGAACAAAATCTGACTTGATACTCAACTTTTTTCTCCTACCACAGAATGGCAGGTTGCAAGCCACCCAATAGAACAGTCCTATTTTGGAAGAATTTTGAATACATAAGAATTAGTGAATTTAAAATATCCACTAACATATTCTAAACAGTTTCTCTCTCTGACATTTAGAAAAGCATTAGAGTACAATTTAGCTCATTTCAGTTTACATGGCACACTTTGGTAACAGAACAGATGACTCAGATTTTAGCTAATTTCCAACTCAGGTAACAATGACCTTGCAGTGGAAAATGCTAATTGCTG
This sequence comes from Pseudotriccus pelzelni, assembly GCA_035584735.1. NCBI lineage: Eukaryota > Metazoa > Chordata > Aves > Passeriformes > Tyrannidae > Pseudotriccus > Pseudotriccus pelzelni. The sequence goes on from JAWMRA010000130.1 coordinate 15,918,147, forward strand.
TTTCAGCTGGAAAAATATTCAATTGTTACGAAATTCTGTGTGGACTCTTGTCATTCTCTGGTAAAAACACTTGCTCTTATTTACCATTGGAAACCCTGTGGATTATTACGTGGTAAATTCAATTTGATATTCAGTCACTGTTGGGTTCTTTGGAACTTGTCAAAACTGCCTAAGACCTCTGACTGCACCCCTTTCATCCCAGCGCACCAGCTGATTGATAACCTTTGCTATTTACTTCGAAAACAGGAATACACTATAGGAAATAGGAATGCACTCCGAGGTTCTTTTCCATGTAACACAGCTGCTAAAACTTCCTGGGGGGTCTGATGATATGTCATGAGCAAATGAACAGCCAAAAGCACCTAGAGAAGGCCTGTTCTCTTAGTAGCAGAGGTCCCTGCTAGGGAATGATTTAAAGGGGAAACAACCTCTAAGTCACAAATACACACTGAGGGGGAGTGGGCCGCAAATATCCTTTCTCTATCGAACCTAGTAAAGATCTAGACATAAAATAAAAACAAGTTGTTGCAGGTCCTTTTCATAATCATATATCATAATCTGCTCATTCCTCAACTCTCTACCTTACAAACATACCTGTAGTTCATAATAGCGAGCCTATGACCTAAGATGATAACTCACTTAACAGTGACAGGAAAGTTCCTTACTGAGATAAATCCTTCTGGGCTTAGATATGCATAAAAAATCCTTCATTCTTGTTCCCTGTAGCTTGCAAAGATACATGTGCTTCCTTCTAACCTGGACTCAGCTTGGCATATCTGCTCTAAAAATCAGAACAACAAGTCTTAACATTCACAAACTAACATTTTTCTATGAAGCTCTGCGGCTTCTTCTTTCAGTAAAACTGCTTATTATTTCAAAATATATATACAACTCTCAGCAGAAATCTTGGTGCTACATCTTCAAGTGTCTGAGGGAGACACAGTCCCATGTGGTTATTTACACTTCCACAAGTCCTCATACAAGATATGCAACCTCATCAATGAACAAACAAATAGAATATATACTGGCAATATCACATGTGTGTAGTTATGCAGTTCACCTGAAATGGGCCATATATGGTTGTGGAGTGCACGCTAAGTACATATGCAGACGTGTGTTCCTGTGCGCACACAGCTGCATACACTGCCAGAATTCTCTTGGCACCTGCGTGTATGTGCTATTCCTATATGAAGAAAAATGCATGTATATCCCTGTCTGCCTCACCGGGCAGATGACAGAACAGAGAGTGAAGGGAGATACACACTTGTATGTTTGAGAGTGGCTACTGCACACCTTGTCATGCCAGTGTGAAAAGGACAGTTGCAGGTTGCTGGTTTTGCAGCCATTCATTTTACATCTTGTGGGGAGTGGGTTAAAAAAAGGATTTTTCAGTTCCTTTTTTTTTTCCCTCCCCCGGTAAGCATCACTGGAAGAAGACCAAAGCAGAGCAACTATAAGTTAAATATACACTTGAGCTTAGCTGCGTTACATAACTCTGTAGGAGAAGCAGGCTGAAAAGATTTTGCTTGTTTGTTTCGTTTAAATCTTTGTGTTTATTATTTCTCTTTCTTTTCATCTCTTAACTCCCATTACTTTTTTCCTCCTAAATTACATCATCCTCTGAAGAACGCTGGGTTTCGCAGGCAGGCGGCTAGTCACCTGCAACAACCGAGGGGTCCCGCAGAAGCTTCCAGGCTGCTGTCCGTGTCAGACGCCAGTGTTTGATCCGTGGACATGGATGAGATGTCATTGACAGATGAGGATGGAGGGAGGCTTTCACTGCTGTTCACTGCTGCACCTGTGCTACGAAAACGAACACCAACGTGATTAAACCTGAAACCCCGGAACGTATCAGAGTTTAAAAAAGCCAAGGATACTGACCCTGGCAACAGCCACGTAAGTACACAGACCATTTTAAACGGTGGCAAACATTAGCAGAAAATGGGACACACAAAATTTAGACATTGGAAAATATTAAATATTTTACCAGGAAATCTCTCCCTCAACAGTCTGTTTTGAAGAGTTACAGCTCGTAACACCAGTATTCAAAGCTCCAGATGGAAACTGCTTTCTACTCTTGTAAAATACGAAGACATTATGGCATCAGAACTACCCTTAAACTAGTTTACTCTCCTGATATATTGGGAAAATAAAATAGTTAATTTACTAGGTGCTGCAAAAAGACAGAGCAATCTTAATGATGTCTGGCTGGTGACTGCAGACAGCAATCATCTATATTTTCTGGCAGAAGACTTGTTTCTCTAAGAGTTAGTTACATGTACCTCATTCAGGTACTCATTACATACATCTCACATTCAGTACAATACTGTTACTTCATGTCTACATGTTATGTGACATCTTATGAAAATACTAATCAATCAAGACAACTGCATTTATGTATAGTCAAAATATGACTGAATTTATCTATATTAATGACTAAACAGTATATTACCTTTCTAAATGTTTACTGTGCTGGACAGAAGCCTACCATTAAGTCATGCATACTGTCCCAGAAATCAAATGGAAAGAATTCTGGTAGGTTCACTAGATGTTTGGCCAAACTGTTGCTGTGCAACTTTGATGAATGTACAATCCACTTAGCTAGGCAAAATAACTGAAGAAATAACTGCAGAAATTGTACAGGTGAAGATTTTGTTACACTCTGTTCGATTCAGCACCACTGAATTCAATAAACCCTGCCATATTGTTTTCAGCAAGCCTCAATTCAGCCCGTAAGTCTCTGGAAATTGCATTTTTATGGTTATTCCTAGCTTTCAGCACAATTCCACATGACACAACACGCAGACATGATAGTTGCCATTGCAGGCCCAAAGCTCCTAGACTCAAAAAATATCCACAAAACCAAATGAAACCACACTAAACATAAATGACAGAATTAGAGAATTCAGTAGCACAAAGCAGCACTTAGGCACTAACACTCAGAAACCCAACCAAAAGCTGTCCTGGACTGTAAGGAATGCTTCATTTCCTATGCTCAGCACCTGCCTGGTGCTACAACAGCTTGCTCCTGAAGGGATGGGTGCCAGGTGAAACAGCACAGAAATGACAGAGGTAGGTGCATTCAAAAGGGGAAAATGAGCCCCATTTATGAATTTGCTGTTTGACAGGAAGCTTCTCACTGGCCGCAGTTTTAAAGAAAAGAGCCGAAGCTTAGAGCAGGTGACAAAACAGCTCCTGGGATCTGTTCCTGGTTCTGCCATTGACTTGACAGCTACTGTTTTAAGCCACACATTCCTGCTGCAAAGCAGCAATTCCTTCCTCAGAGGGCTCCTGTGAAGCGCTATTTAACAAGCACCAATAGAATTGCCTGTGAGACTTTAGCTGTGAAGCGGTACAGGTTTGGGGGTGAAATAACTGAAAAGACAACTGCAGATTTTGCTGTTTCCAAAAAAAAAATAACACCCTGTGTCTGTCTTGGGCATTCACTCAGCTTCTTATAAATTGTGTAAACAGCAACTATTGATATTGAATGTTGCAATGCTTGGCAAGTCCATCAGCTGCTTAATTTATATTTTGCACATGACAGAAGAGGACTAGGACTAGTAAGAGTATCCAGTAGTTCCTGCGTGATAGCAACAAAACTGACCAAATCAGACAGCAACTGAAAGCCAGAAAAGGAAGAATACAAGATCAATTTTCATCTACAAAGGGAATGCTAAGAATAAGCTGTGCTATTTACTATATTCCATATCCAGAAATGAGAAGGCAGTTGAAAATGTTACGTATGAAACTACAGCTGGATAGTGAAGGCTAGGGAAGAGTGTGAGAGGAGTTTAGTTAGTATGGATAGAATTTAAGTTTAATTCTAAATAATCTACAGCTTTGTATTAAATATTTTATTTAATGAAAATACCTGCTGTTCGATAATACCAACCAGAAACACTTTTTAAAAATGCATTAACCAAATAGAAAACAGTAGTTGTAAATTCCTCCCCTATTTTTGCATAAAACAGCTTATATCCTTTGCTTCTCTGCTTCATAAATGACAGAACAGAAGAGTCCCAAGACTGCTAGTGAAAAGTTCTACTGCACTTCTTGGTTGAGCTTAAAATAAATAATACATCTTCTGTGGATCCCAGAAGGAGACCTCAACAGAAAATTCAATAAGCATGTGTGATAGCCAAATAGTGTATGTATTTTGGAGAGATTATAGGTGTATCAAAGGTGTATGCATGTCTTCAGGTTATAAGGGTGTGAATTGGTCAACAATCCTGGAGGTTGACCCGTGGCTATTTCTCACATGCATTGTTGCAACTAAGTTCCACTGAGAAAAACTTTTATTCTAACCACTTCTATTCTCCCAGCCTAGTAATGACACGGCACAGACCCTCTGAACAGTCAACATGTGAGTAAGGTGTACAGCATCCGAATTTATAAATAGAACAAAACCATTCAGCAATTCGGTGACAAAGGAAGAACAGAAATGCAGAAACTACCATCTAAGATTGAATTCCTTGTTTATGTGTGCGTGTGGACGTGCACATGTTGCTTACATATCTATGTAACACATGTATACCCACCTACATGCAAATTTTTCCACTCAATTCAGCACTACTAATGCCTTAAATAGGTTTGGACATGGTGAGCTCTGAAAGATAGAAGTCTAGATAAAGCGTAGAGAAAAGCAGTAATTTTGAAAGACTGAAGATAGTGAAGTTCAAAGGAAGGAAGACTGATGAGGGATGTGATAATGACAGAATTTATGTGAGTTAAAAGCTGACAGAAAGAATGATGGATGAATCTGTTCTCTGAGTTCTCTGGAGACAGGACAAGAACTGTAGCAAAGAAGACTTAGGAAAGGCAATGCAAAATGCTTTTTTGAAAATAAAAAATGAGAGATCATTTGGACAGGCAGAAGTAGTATCTGTTGGCAACTGTTGATTTTGTTCATTGGATATAAGCATGAGCGGTACTTGAGTTCCCCCCCACCCCAAGCCCCACATTTCAAGCTTGTATGTTATATTAACCAATTCTTCACAGAACAAGGGATTGACACCCTGACACACAGGCACTTCAAGTAGCTGCATCAATGCGCAATTATTATCCCTTGTGCTGTCAGCTTCAGCTGTCTCCCCCAAAACTCTGATCAAGTAATCATGGAAACTAATCTCCAGCTTGCTTGCTATGATTATTGATAGAGTGCCAAATCTCAGCTTTCTGAATTCTTGCCAAGAACACTAACCAACAAGTAATGTGTGTGTAGAGTCTCTCATTTTCCTTATTCTCAGAACTGGTGTTTTGCCTCATTCTTTCAGTATTTCATTCAGCTGAATATTTGAGTCAGTGAAGAAAAACAGGAGATCTACTGTTTCATAAAACAGGCTCATCTGAGAGCAGTTTTTAAATAGTGGCTAAACTTGTGATGCCTAACAATCCAGAAACAGTCCAAAGGAAACAGCAGAAGAAATACAGGTAAGGAATGACAACTTCGTATATTTGAAAATGTTTTAGATGAACAATAAAAACCTTCCACACAGAAAAAACAGAATATGGAATACATAAAGAAATCCCTGGATAGTTAATTCCTGAAACAAGCAACTACAATGTTTCTTGATCATAAATCAGCCTGCAACCACAGTGCTGCAGGGGAGATAGATTTAAGAATGAGATACTGGTTAGGGCTCCAGATTACTTTTCAGTGGTGGTATCATAGTTCAGTAAATTAAATTTGCAAGTCCTGTACTTTGTTTGCTACTTGGCAAGAACGAAATGGATTGTTTCCAATATATTACTTCATCGATGTCAAAATTCAGGTGCAGCACTAGTGCTCCAATATCACCATCCAGTACTCTGTTAACTCCCTTCATTGTTGCCGTGTTTCCCTTTGTCCTGTCAAATACTAATGATACCTTCTTGTTCTTACATTAAGTTCAGCAGCAAGTGAAAAATGAGAATGAAAAAAGCCTTATCTCTGAACATATGCAGAAATAACTGAATCGAATTATTTTAATTTGAGGACAGGCTCTGAAGAGGTAGTTTTACACGCAAATGCTACTGGAACACTGTGCTCACAATCTGGTCAAGTCTGCCAGTGAAAGCATGCCTTCACAAATACGTATTTCTGTGTACTAGCAGTCACAGTTTGTATTTCTGTGAAAGAAACTGCTGATGTGAATTTTCCTCAGAAAAAATTTAATTGTGATTTTTTTGGTGACAAGACTTTAAAAATCAGTGGTTAAAGACAACTTACCCTTCTCACTGAAGCGTCAACAAAGCTTGTCAGCAAGCTATTCTAATGTTACCAGACTTCTGAAAGGATAAACTACCAGACTAAGGTACCAGACACTTACATGTGCTGGGGTGGGGATCAGGTGTGCAGTGTTGCATGTCCAACAGATGGACACGTGATAACATCATTGATTTTTATCATATCAACCACTAAACTATTAGTTCAGTTATGCAACCATAAGCAGTATAAAAATATTAGTGTGAGATAAACTTCTCCACCTACAGGAGTATCATCTGTAATCACAGATATTTCCGCAGAAAATACCATGGCATCTATCTCTCAAATAGCAAGAAGACCAGTTTTTAAGCATTAACATGATACCGGAGCACAATTAATCCAGGTCAACTCACTAGAAGCACTGAACTTCATAAAAACTTCTTAACTGGTCTACACAATGGCAAGTGTAGCACAAGTGCTTCAGCTATCTTAATTCTCTTTTTGTCAGTACAGAAATCACATCAAAATTATTCAATGGGGCCGAGTACCTGAAGGAGAAGGCTGTCCTTTTACTACGCCGTTTTTAGTCTTTTCTTCAGAATTCATTACTTCTTTGTAGATGAGTTCTGGAAGAGAGAATTGTAAGAGTTATAAACAGGGACCAGCACCTGTGATTAGGAAATAAGCAAGAGGGCTACAACATTATCACACAGTGTTGTAGCCCTCCCAAGGAACACCCTAAGTCTGCCCTACCTTGTTTTCACAAACCTGACTGCTCTACTTGCCTAAGACCTCCCTCTTCCATTCCCTTCCTCTCCTCATCTCTTTTTGGAGCTGAATTGAGATAAATGGGATTAAACATAGAGCATATGAACTGTTTAATGCTGTACTATCTAGAAATGAAGCCGCACAATAGCACAACAGCACAACACTTTTTACTGTGGCTAAAATTCTGATGCATTGTCCCACTGAACAGTTGTCTGTTCTCCAGACGATATCTTTAGATTTCAGTGAAGCACTGGAATCTGCACGTCCTGTGTTAACATTAACCTTTGTTAAGACATTCCTCATATTTTTTGCTATCAAAGCACCAGTTTGTAGGGCTAGTGTCACTTCTTTATGTCTGAGGAATTCTAATTTTAACACAGACACACTAAGTGGTGGGATGTGGCATTTTGCCACTGAAATACCCCTTCCCATGCCTTTACTGCAATTACCTTTCCATTCCTCGATTGTATGTTCCCTTTCATCCAGCTGCTTATCATATATCTGTGGAGGAGGCTGCAGGACAGAAACAAAGTTGTTTCATCAACTGTCTGTTATACTGGAAATAATTAGGAGTAATTACTTAATTAAAGATAATTTCTCTTCTCCCTCTTCATAATCCATCCTGTACATGCAAAACCACACGAAACACATTTGAATATTAAAGGGATTAACACTTCTGGAATCCAACTCTTTTTGTAGAAGACATCAATATACTTCTCTGTTCTCCTCTTTTAAATAAGAGGCATAGTTGCAGCTGAAATAAAACTGCCATTGTGCTTGCACTGAGCCCAAAAAACTCCACACACTGACTGTGTGCACCAGCAGAAAACTATTGTCAGAATACCAAAAAAATACCAATCTTGATTAGTTAGTAGTACTATTACTATATTAATTTTTAGGTGGCTCTTTAGATTTGCTGCTATACAAACCTCTCAGAGTAACTCTAATTTTGAATTAAATCTCCCTGCCACAGTTTCTGATCCACATTCCAAATTCCTAAACTTTCCAGTATATGTATTTTAAGTAACTTTGCTTTGGACAGAAAGGTTGGGGGGAAGGGGGCAAGATGTGTTTTTTTGTTTGTTTGCTTGTGTTTTGTTAGTTTGTTTGGGTTTTGTTTGGTTGTTTGTTTTTTAGTTGATGGGAACTATCAGAGAACTGAAAGATCCTGGAACTTACTGTCATACTGACACAAAGGCATCTAGAGTTTCAGGGAGCCTGAATACCTGCTTTCACTGGGCAACTAAGCCACGTGTTCATTGCCTCTCCTGATGTTAGCTGCCAAAACACAGCAGCCAAGAAAGGCAGAGGGCTCTCCCCTCCTTCATTCTATCAAGAAGCTTCAGCATGCAAGGTAAGACTATCTGATGAAGATGGAAAAAAGGTCTACAACACTTTTCTCACTCATATGTGTATTTCCTCTGACTTTCACCTTGGGCACTTGGCCATTGCGTCCCTTTCAAAACATCCTCCTATTAAATGCACACTTAACAAGCTGTTTTCTGATTCACTGAGAAGTTAGAAATCTGCTCTCAGGACTCTAACTCCATCAGCCCATTAAGCTATTTACATGTTACTGAAAAAGTAATAGCTCAGTAACATAATATAGACCAGGAAAATCACACGACAGCTGAACTGGACAAGTCCACTGAAAACAAGAGAAGTTTCTGCAGAGTGATAGATGTATCAGGGCTAAAAATGAGGGAATTTGCTGAAGTCCTGGATTGCCAAGTCTCATACTTGAGAAGGTGCTGAGGGGGAGTGTGAAACACATGTCATAAGTTAAAGGGAGGGCCACGTCTCAGAAGAGCTCTTGAGGTTTTGCTACATCAGCAAGGTAAGACACAACCCTCTAAGAAGTCTGAGTCCAAAACCAATGCAGCTGTTCTTTTATTCAGCAAAACAAACTTGGTCCTTTCCAGTGAGTCCTGAAGCTTAAGGCAGATGCAACCAAGGTCATAAAACCCCTGTGAGGATTCCATATTTCTGCTGAGAGTGTTATCAGAGAGCTGAATGCTACAAGAGTGCAGGTGAGCCTCACCATTGACCAGGGGGATGTGGTAAGGAAGCTCCACTCCAGCATCTGAGTCTGCTGGGCTCCTGCTCAGCCACTCAGCCAGCCCTGAAGCATGGATTTACTATAAGGAAAGCAGAGAAAGCTGGCCAAGACAAGGAAACTGGAGGGCTAGGAATTTACAGGAGCAGGAGGGGAGGCATTTGGCTGAGCTGGAACTGAACCACAGTGACAGAACCACTGCTTCTCTGTCAGGTGGAAAGAAAACAGGTAAACCAAGTTGGACAAGAATATCCTGCAAGTACCTTTCTTTCTACACCCTTCAGAAAGGGGCTTATAAAAAGTGTAGGCTGTGAGTAAAATAGCTCCTACCAAGTATAAACACTGCTTTTACACCTAAAAAAGCTTGTATTTCTCCCACAGACAGAAATTAGAGTATGGATTCCTTCAGTACTTCAATTCTCAAACACAAATTACAGAACCAAAAGGAACAAGTGATCAGATGTAGATATCTGTTCTCAGTTCACACAACCAGAAAATGTGTGGCTTATGTCTCTTCTAATTTATTTCAGCTACATCTTAAAGAAAATCAGCAATAATCGTTTCCTTGATTAACACATTCTGGAAACAAATTCCAGGGAGAGAATCCAGTATAATCTCTCACATTTGTTACCAAGCTCCTATTTTAAAGACAACCAAGGGAGAGCAACCCAGCTGTACTTCACACACTTGCAGGATGCCAGAAGCTGCACCTACACAGCATTCAACTGCTCTACCAGTGTTTGTATTGCAGACCTTTATTTGTGAATTAGCAGAATCCACAGTTATAAAATGTGGCTCTCGGCAGGAATGCCAGAGCCAAGAGTAACAAATATTCAGCATGATAATGACATGAATAAATCCCTCCTCTCTAGAGTGGCAGGATCTACAACCTCTAAACCTTTTGCAGAGCATAAGAGAATCGAGCTCTGCTGAGAGGCCAGGCCAATGCTCTCACACTGGGAGATGTAAAGCTATCCCATCTAAATTCCCTGATATAAGGAAATGACCTTTTATCTTTTCATTGATTCAAGGCACAGAGATGAGCTGAGAACACCCCAACAATTTCAAGAATCTATTTTCCCACAATTGTCATTAATCCTAATGAGAACCACAAAGCTTAATACAAAATCCCCTCCAGGCTAACCACCCATTTTCTGCTAACTCATTTGTTTTACAGGGTTTTTTTAAAACCGATTTCTAAAATTAGAGGGAGGAAGGGAGGTTTTTAAGGACAATACACAAGTATTGTCTCAACAAAGGAGCATTCAGGGGAGCTGCCATACCAGGGTCCTCCTGGACACCTGACTTCAGACCTGGTGCAAAGGTTAGCCTAAACTGACTTTGCTACCTAAGTCAAATCCCTTAGAAAATGACTGTATTTGTCATCATTAACTTCCTATGTGGATGTAGCTGTAGTGTTATAGACACTATTATACATCATTCATACAGCACATGCCAACTGAAAGTTACATGGCTTAGTTTGTACAGGTCTCAGAAAAAGTAGATAGTTAAACTATTAAATCAAGGCCGGGTGTGGATCAATCCTATGGGTGGCAGCATCTATCTTCAGTTTAAGGCAGCCATTTTCTTCCCAAACCAGACTGATTTGTAAGGAATTGCACTGGCAACAATAACAAAGAATAGAATCTATTTTTGGATGCAAAAGCAAAGGAATGAATTTTTCTACATTTTTCTTGTCGATGTTAAAAAAAAAACCCTTCGTTGTTTCAGTGGTTATTTGCTTTTCCATTTTACAAAATGATTTTTAAAATATTTTTGCATCAAATGTAAAATTCAGTGAATATAATAAAAATTACAAAAACTCCAAAAGAAAATATTTACATGGACCTTCTTCTGGAAAAAAAGAAAAGCAGCAAAACAAACAAACAAATAAACAAAACCAATCCAAAAAAGAATTGGACAAAAACACACAAAAGACAGGGGGTTTATGTGGTCAGGTAAACAGCAGGAGACTACTGGAATTGTTAAATAGCTTTCTAATATCCAGGGAGGAAAAACCTTTCATAGAGAAAAAAGCAAAACATATGTTAAGGCTGATGTATTCCCACTTTCCCAAAGCAACACAGATTGGTTTGTATGCCACTGCAGGAAAGCAAGGGGAATGGACTGAAGCTCACACTTGGATGCTAGAGCTCACACTCGAATAAATCCTGCCATCTCTGTCCCTGCCTCTGCAGAGCTAGCGCCAGCACAGTGGACACCTTGGGATGAGCTGTTTTTAGAAAGCTTGACAGAGCAAGGCTTGAATCTGCATCTCTTTTGGAATCGCAGGGCCCAGAGCAGTAGTTGGAGCTGCATCAAAGGCAGAGATAGAATTAGCAATATACAAATAAAAGAGGGACTGGAGGCTGTAAAAATTAATGGTGTGAGGTTAAACATTCTGTTAAATGGCTTAGATCCTCGTAACAGGTGAATATAAAAATTCCCTTGTGTTTTGCCACAACCCAGATTGCGTTACTGATACAATTTATATATTTATTTCTGCGGTGCAAGACAAAGTACACCAGCGTGCTTGCCATCACCAGAGGTCTGATGTCTCTTTACCTAGAAAGAAAGATGTCAAATGCCTTGGATTTCACCCTGTAATGCTGAGGGACTCCATAGTGGGCTAAGCCTGATCTCAGCAATGGATATGGAAGAAGAGATGCCTCTGAATCCATTTGTTCCTTTGAGTCTTTGCAGAGACTTTTAGAAACTCCACACATGGTGTGCATCACAGAAACTGGGGACTGAGCTGTTTGTGAACAGCTGGACTGCAAGGGTACCATGCAGTAGGAGTCAAGATCACTTGGCTACATGCAGATGACTGAACAGCTTGAAGATAAAACAAACAAGCTGGAAAAAGACTTAGATTGGTTTGAAAAAGAAAAAGAAGAAAAGAAATGCCTCTTTCTTCTCTAACCACTACTCCTCACTGACATTAACAAAGATTGCTGTTTTCAGCTTCCATAGTTATTCATCTATAAATGGATAGATGTTGCTGACTAAAGGGAATATCAATACTTGTGTACCAAGCAGAGCTTCATGCTTCTTTTGTGAGACAACAGGTGTGCACCATCAACCTCTAAGCAGAAAACCAAGCCCTTTAACTGACTGCTAAAAAAAAAACACCTGTGGCGGATCATTGAAGACTTTAGATACAATATCTGTACACTCAGAGCTGAGCAAGAATACCAGAAAAGATGCACAGCCTGACAGCCTTGGTTTTGTCATGTAGTGAAGGTGACACCTTCTTTCAAGTGTTCGTTTGCCAAGGCCACAGAGTTGTCCAGAAGCACCTCTCCATCCTAACGGATGCTCAGTACTCATGGGTAAAATAAGAGGTGAGTGATTTTTTGGTTTTTTTCTTCTGACAAACTACAAAACTTGAAATCCATTGGAACAGATTGCATGCAACAGCTGGTAATAGATGGTTTATACAGTGCTACAACAATACAGCAGCAGTTTCTGTCCTGGACCTTAGACTGAGAACCATAACCAAAGTTCTCTTCATAAGCAATATAGGGAAGAGCATCACATTAATAGAAGGCAACACACAGATTGACAAGCACAGAAAAAGGAATGATAATTCACAATTCAGCCCCTTGTGGGTGGACCTAGATGCAGAAATACTCCAGTGAAACACAAATTTTATGAAAATAAAACCAATAATGGAAGCAGCATGAAATACAGTGAATAAAACCTCACAAAATCTATCACTGTTGCAAAATCCTGTCAACACAGAGAAATGCTTAAAAGGAATATTTTTAACATATGATCTTTCTGTTTCATAGGAATGTCACTTCTAATGGATGGCATATATCAGATAACAAGCAATAACTACAAGTCCAGTAAAATCTAAGACAAATTTTGAAACCAGTTAACAGAAAACATTATATAATTATCCATGGCAAATTTTGCTACTAGATTTGTTTCCATAAAATGGAACAATGTTTTTCCCAAGTAGGAATCAATATGAGATCATACATATACTCAAAAGGTTCCAAAATGAAATAATTTATAGCTGAGTTAAAAACGTGCAAGAGTAGGGGCAATTGTTTAGGACTCAGACAGCAAAAATTCTTCTAAGACAGCATCTCCCAGAAAGGCACAAGAAAATATTTTTGGCCAAACAATACTTGGTTAACTTTTTACGAAATACTATAAATTGAAAAACCAAGGGGAGGAATGTAAAGCAGTCATTATCTTGCATACATCATCTGGATTACTTTGATCAACTGGGTCAGTTAAAGGGTCGTAAAAGGAAAGTAGGTTTGACAAACAGGGCTTTCCCCTCACGAAGCCATGCTGGCTGTGACCAGTAACTGCACTGTCCTTAAGGTGTTTTTCAGTATGTCCCACAATAACCTTCTCTGTAATTTTACCAGTCGCTGAAGTGAGACTGACAGGCCTGTAGTTTTTGAGGTCCACTTTCTTGCCCTTCTTGAAAATTGTGACCACATTAGCCAGTTTCCAGTCAACTTGGACGTCTCCAGACTCCCCAAAGAATTCCAATACCATTGAGAGAGGCCTTACAGTGACATCAGCCAGAGCTTTGAGTATTTTCAACAAGGAGCTCCTGTCAAAACTCAGAAATAACCAGGAGATACATGAGGTGGAAGCAGAGACAGACCACTTGAAACGAATATAGAGATGTTGTCAGAATATATAGAAACGCAACAAGGAAGGCTAAGGCCTATTTCGAATTAAATCTGGCTAAGGATGTCTGGAATTACATCCGGCTAAGGATCTGGCTAAGGATAACACGAAGAGTTTCTTCAAATAGATCAATAACAAAAGGAAGAAGAACTTCTTTACTGTGCTAAAGCAGGTGTCTAGGAATCCATTGTGTTCACAATCTGAACATTTTGGGATAAAAAGCCAGTGACCTGCATATAGACAGCATCACAAAAACATAGGGGAGATATGAAAAATTAAATATCAGATTTGGGATTTATTCAAAGATTATCTCAATGAAGAGTAAGAAAATGTCGCAACTTCAAAAAAAGGCAGCTGTGTAAATTAAAACATTGTCTCAAGCACAGCATTTTCAGACAGGAAAACACAGAAGCTAATGTCTCTTCAGGGAGATATTGAGATTACCTACAATAAACAGGATAGTCTACATGTAGAGACAAGAGACACTGGAAACTTCTTTCCTAAAAATAGAACAAAAGCAATTTGAGGGAGAAAAGGTATTGTGTGTGTCATTTATTCATGATAATAGCACAAATGCTGTTATAATAGATGAAGTAATTATCATAACATGAAAGTAATAAATATATCTGTTGGATCCGAGATGGTTTCTGCATGTAACATGTACGAAGAAGGAATCCTTAAATAAAATATAATACACAAAAGTAAGGTTTATATGTTCCTATTCTGATTTTACAATAGATTTCCTGTGTAATACTAGTAAATAATACTTTTGCCTTTTGAACTCTGTTTTTCCTACATATAAATTAGGTGTGAGGATTGACAACAGATTTCAACAGTTCCTAAAATCTTGGGAATTACACAGAATCATAAACATACATTATCTGTAGTTTTCATATTTTTTAAAATGATTGAATACAGAAATTATCTTAACTGTAACACTCTTCAAAGTAACTGCAGATCAATGATGCATGCTCTGGAGAACGTACCACTGTGACTGTATTATCAAAGATACTGCAGCAGCCTGAGTGTGCTCAAAAGAAGTGGCTAACTATGTACGTTAAACGTAAGAGATTCCTCTAAACCCCAAATCTGCCTTACCCACTCACACCACAGGTACGCTTAAAAACTCTGCAAGGGTTCTAAATGTCAATATGACGACTGCTTCAGAGCTATCCAGGGTTTTGGATGTGGGTTGTTTTTATGCAGAAGTCTGTGGGAGAGTCACAGCACTGTTTGTGTAGCCTGCTATGAGTGAATAGCAAGTCCCACATCTAATAACATATTGTCTTCCTCTCTTTATCAGGGAATCATAACATGGCATTTAAGGCCAACCAGAAGAGTTTAATGCTGTTACACATTGCAGGGGAACGGCTATTGCATTCCTACCACTTCCCATTTGTGCACAGTGGTTGCCCATTAGGAAACATAATAGTTTTATTGCCCCTCACATAGTCTCTGAAAGACCATAAACTTTTAATAGACTTATAAAAAGGGACTGTAACTGTCTCACTAGTCTGGACAGGGCTATTCAATCTGTTTTTCTCACATTTATAATGCTGTAAATCTGGGTAGACATGGAGAGCTCTTACCTCCAGGTTAAACTTGGGACACCAAATTCTCTGCTTATTCCCTGAGCTGACTTCAGTGCTCTTCACTGTCTACTCCAGCACACACTGACATTTAATGACGTTGCAACAGCTCAGTTCAAAATTCCTGTCACATTAAATGCTTTCAGTTACCTGTCCTCCTAGGCCTCTGAACGAAGTGGACTGTGTACAACAGATGCCTGGCTGCTTTTGATGAAGCCATTTACTGGGGAGAAGGAACAATTTAACTAGACAGGTGGAGTTAACTAACTCCCCCTGTCCAATAATATACTGACTGAAAATGTCATCTTGTTTAATACCTCCATATCCTAATTTTTGTGTTATCCCTAATGGACAGGGTTATTGACAGCAGAAGGAATCCTGCCTCATGTCACAGTATGGGAAGAAAACTTTAAAAACCCTCAAAATATCCCTCTACCAAACCTTTAGCTGCATGATGAAACACTTAACTCTCTGTAAAAGTACTTGTTAAGTGTTATAATAAAACAAAAGTGCAGTGAACATGGGCAGGTCTAAGTCACTGCAGGCTTGTAAATCCCAGTGGGGCAACCAGGAAAAATAGTAGCCAGCTAAGCACAATGCAAGTGACCAAAAGCAGCAACTCTATCACTAATTTTCCTGTTGCTCTCTTGTCAGTTTACCTGCCTGCACACTTGCAGGGTAGTCTGTGAGGGTCACTTCATAGAGCCTCATCATGCTGCAAATCTAACATTAGTGAGCTAGATAACCATTTTTAGGTTTTGACATGTCATTCAAATACTACCTCTTTGTGCAATTGTACCCTATTATAACTTCTGCAGTTTTGTTCATTAAAGACAAAATCACCATCAGGTTATTAAGTGAATCAGCTAAAGTGCCTACCTCTCAAACAGCTCATTTGTTGGATATTTTTAAATGAGTACCTATTCCCAGCCCTGCCATAAAGTTGGCAAGAGCTAACAAAAATACAGGAGATGTCAGTCATTTCCCCCTTGCCCATGGCATACTTCATGAATGGCACTGGGGAACGTTTACTGAATTTTACCCTGACTCTTCTGCAACTGTAACAAGGCGGGTGTTTCAGCAGAGCATTTGTGGGAGAGACATGGAAAGACTCTTGTGATATCAATTCAATTCTTTATCCAAATCGCTTTTAATACAAGATTGCAACAAGTAACACAGAAGTATAAGAAAGAAGGCTGCACAATGCAGAGCCTGGGTTTACATCATAATATTAACTACTGCAAAAAACTGTAATCATTTAAGACATTGGCTGTGTTAGAAGATACTCAAGGTTTCTGGATGTTTTCCTAGGTTCTCTGGTCAAGGTCACAGACAGATGGCCACAACCTGCTCTGCACATCAGCACAGCTTTTCCCAAGAGGAAACAAGTTACCTCATGCTTGAAGCTCTAAACCATTTTTGTTACCAACAAACAAGTTTACCACATACCTTGCTGCCTTGTAAAGAACTAACAGCCAGTCAGATATCAAGTATTCAGCCACAAGCGCCAAATTGTAACTCAAATGCACAAGTAAAGGTTTCTTCCCACTGTAACAACATCTACTTCTTCTAGAGGCACTGGCCGTCAGTCCCAGAACCTCAGGACACCCTTTTGAGGAAGAACAGAAAGCCACTAATCCCCCACAAATCTGTTTGAGAAACTTATTCCATCATGGAGACAACACTGATGGAAAGCACTGCCTGACAGCAATTCAACAGCTGAATCAAGAGGAAGAGAAAATCCAACTGCGTTAAGTTTTCTCCAGAAAATAATTACTAAATGATTCACAACTAACCACTGAAGGTGTGTCAGTGTGAATAGATGGATATTTATAATTTAATAAACTGTTAATTGTGAAAAGAAAGTCTTTAAATTTAACTTTCCCTCCAAAAATGAGACCAGCAAAATAATGAGTGGTAAGTGAAGCCAGGCTCTTTCTAGAATTCCCAGCACTCTGACAAAATACATCGAATATTAATCCCATGTTTTTTAGACACTGCACATAACCTGAACCCTCTTGTTTTTTGACCTGCTATGATCCCAAGAGAAGAAGGGTTTCTGTACCACAGAGTGACTGGGGACAAAGCAATTCAATAGCACTTCACTGTCAAGGTATGACAAAAGTATTTCTAGGATTCTATAGAATGTTATTGACAAGACATCGTACATTTTGGAAGAGAAAACTTTGAAGCTAAAAGAGACATAGAAAGCAGCTGGGGATGCTCATGCTGAGCTCATATAAGCTACACAGTAACTGTGGAAAGAACCAGGGGGGCAGGGAGAACAGAGGGTTATCTAAAAAGAAGCAATTTAGACAAAGAAGCAAACTACAAATAAGTCGGACAACACTGAGCACTTGAAGTTCAACATTTAAAGGTGCTGTTTCTTCCTCGGAGGATGTTCTCTGTTCTTTGAGGTACTATGGAAGCAATGACTGTTTGATTTTCTGTAGTTATTTACTGCAATAAATGCAAGGAAATGCAGGGTAAAAATTCAACCTCTACTTCAATCTGAAGTACAACTAAGAGCATACATCTGGAAACTGGCCAAATCCTACAACAAGATATCCACTGTACCTAAGTTCCCCTCCTGTTCTGCATCAGAAGTTAAATTCACAGGCAAAGCATACCTATAAAGGGAGCCAATTCCAAGCTCTGATGTCAAGAGTACTTCATAAAACTAAGAAATGCAAGGAAATACAATAAAAGCATCTAGCAATGAAATTAGATGTTCCAAAGGGATGTGAAAATAAAACGTACATACCAGGGGGTAAAATATTGCAGGGTATCAAATATTTACTCTTTAGGCTTATAAACTTTTTCTTGAAGAAAACTAAAGAGGACACAAACTGAAAGTTCTCTAAATAGCAGAACCAAGCCCTACAAAGTACTGGTAAGTAATATCCTCTGCAAAAATCCCATTTGCTTGGAATTTGGTGGGGGTTTGTGCATTCTATTTACTTCTGAAATTTACTGCACTCTCAAGAACGCAGACTGAACTGGAGCACATCACTAAACAGCAGTGATTTTATCTTGCAGGGTCTTCATTTCCTATTGTGGTTAAGGTTTCTAAACCTGTTGAAATACTGAGCTCTGTTTTCCTACATTTCATGCACAGTACTATAGAGCACCTCTCTGTATTTACACCTATACCTATTATACCATGTCACTGATGTGCTGACAGATTGCACTTATTCCAGTCAACACAAGCCTCACTAAGGCGTACAGAAAAGTGTCTAGAGCATGACAGGATTATAAGAAAAATTCCATTTCTGTTTGCGTACAATGTACATGATACTGTACATTGAACTGCAGCCCAGGAAAACACATGAGCCCTTGCTTCACTTTAAGGCAGAATTTATGTCTGCTAAGATTTTTCTCAATGCTGACTTCAGGATTTTGTATTGTTTTGTTTCATTCTCCTCCTCTCCACATATATCCTTGAACACAAACACAGGAAGAGATGTTTGCTATTTTCCACAAGGAAAGGTTTAGAGAGAAAGATAGTATCTTTTGCCAGATTGAGTTCTGTAGCTATAAAAAAATAGATGAGATACTGGGTTCAAAATCCTTTCTTCATCTTGTCCAGAAGAAAGCAGAAAATGGCTTCATATGCCTGAAGAGTTTTTGTTTCTCCCATCTATTACCAGTTAACGTAATAAAGAAAGATATCTTGTCCCTACAGATCTCGTTTCACATAAATCCCAAGATCACCACAGTCACAACATTGTTTCTTTACAGCATGCTCATTATCATGCTGCTGTAAAGCAGCAGGCACCTATGAATCACATCTGCATTTAGCAGTCTGAAGCAGAGAGTCCCACCTCACTTACCGCCTCCACTTCTGCTGGGTCATACCAAACATTAATGTATGGATGCTGTAAGGCTTCATCTACTGATATTCTCTTGGCCGGATCAATGACCAGCATCTTTGATAAAAGGTCCCTGGCTTGGCTGGCTAGAACAATGAAATCAGAGAAACACAGTATTAGTACAAAACAATCGCTGCCTCCAGAGGAGGGTTAATCGGGTTAGGAAAATAACAATGGCACAACCCTTTTAGAGACTGTTGGTATGTACTTCTGCGCCCTTGCCTTCTTACAACAAGTGCTCTTCAGTAATCATTTCAGGTTGGATTCTTTAGTAAGGTGCCAACATCAGGGCTGCACACTGTAAGTTCCCTAACAAGCTTCAATGAGATTTTACATGCATTCCTTGCAGAGGGCTGAATAACATACCCAAGAAAAAGGTCTTGATGTATTTGTGATTATTACCAGGATCAGAGAACCAAAGTTCTCATAATGAAGTCTAAAATCATGGCATTACCAAATCAAAGCCTGATACTTACAAATACTCTCATACTGGCTTAGAAGAACACCCAAACTTCTCCGCATGTTTTAAAATTTTTCAGTTAGCTTTTTTCATCCACTAAAATTACATATTTTAAAGAAGTATAGATGCTAGGCTGATCTTAGGGTACTCCATTAGAAGCAATAACTTCAAATCTGTAGCCTTGGATCAACACATAGCGGTATGGAAGTGCCTTGGAACTGCTTAAGTCTTGTTTGTCCTGCGTAACGAAGTTTAAACCAGTGGAGCACGCCCTCCTCCACTACATATCTATATACATATGTGTGTGCACATATATATATATCTATATATCTACACACAGTGAGTTTTAAGTTGCAGCACTGATTTATTTTACCTGACAATATATCTCATTGCGGCTGTCAACTGATCCTTGTATTACCCAAATGTTTTTTTGTTATCATCTGGAGTTTGTAACAAATACAACACCACCTAAAGCCATGTAAAAAAATTACAACAACATGTATTTCTCTTATTATGGTCCATGTGTTCTAAACGCTTCAATGCTCAAAATTGTCTGCTGTGTAAATGAAAAAGATAGTGAAAAAAAAATTGTCAACAACAGTAACGGCAGAAATATTATTAGGTATTTCATCCCATATGGGTGAGTAAAAGTAAGATCTAATTAAATCACTAACATTACATTATGGTGAAATATTGGGTAGGGCATGGGATGACACAATGCTGCACAAGCAGGTTTTTTTTTCTAACGTACTGTTTCTTGTTCTGTGACTATATCTTAAGAACTGGCATTCATTATGCCTAAATCTATGTACTTTCTGTATCCAAAGATAACAGCAGTGTCTGACAGTCATTTCTATTCATTAACTGCACACCCAGAAAAATTCCATTATTCAGTTGTGTTGTAGTAGGAGTATGAAATCCTGTGTATCCAAAAGCATCCGCTCAGGCATTTCACTTTGCTCCCAGAGCCAAGACAGCAGCTTGGCTATGAAACAGTTGTTAATTGGAAGAAAATTCGGGGCCGTGTAATGACATGCAAATTGCAAGCAATTGAAAACTGTTACATGCCACTGTAGGAAGTGGCTCCAAGTACTCGAGTGGGGCACAGCTGATACACCGCACAAGTTTGCAGGGGGTCCAGAGCTGTGATGGGAAGTCCTTTCTACACTAAACACACATTAATTGCTCTTTCTAATTGAAGGTCAATGCCTTGTTCAATTAAAAAGACTTCAATATATGACTAAAATCATTTCAACTTTTCTTATACAGGACATATGCAGTCACACTGTAATTAAGTTTTCTTGTTCACATATGCTAACTGACCCACAGCATTTGTTCAAAAGAAGAAATCCACCCATAGTGGATATTAAACCTCAGCTACATAATTTTGGCTGCCATTACTAATATCTTTCTATTTTCTAGAGAAGGTAGAGCTATGGGGCAGGCATCTGGTGTATTTTTCACCTAAAAAATCCACTGCAAACACTGCGATCTTCCAATGGAAGTTCTACTGCTCCTTTGTATTATAAGTTCAAGAATAAGAGTAAAGGAACATCTCAGTTCCGCATATTACAGAATCACACATGGAACACCATGGGGATATGCTCAACGCATCAGTGATTAAGTTCCCTCGGCTGCTCAAGCACCAGGATTTCCAAAAATCATTTCCAAAAGCCTCTCAACTGAACAAAACTCATGCAATCATTTGTCCCTACAATTAACTGCATTAAATGGGAGTGCAACTAGAGAGAAGAAAAATTGGAAAAATCCTTCACTGAGCTGTAGCTGTTGCATGTGAACCACATCCCTTTTCAGACATACCTTTGAGTTTGTTGTGTTCCGAGTCAGCTGGGAAGAGAGAGTCTGGAAAAAGTTTGGGGAAAGTGAGGCCAGCATACTTGGGTCTGTTCTCAACGTAGTTCCGTACTGTTGGCTGCAGCTTCTTCATGAATTCTGGACAGGGTGTTCCCAGCTGCTCAATAACTTTATTCCACTGATCAATATCTGAACACCAGTAGTTAAGGGAAACAAAATGCAAACCCCAGTGCAGTCTCCTGATATTTCTGCTTGTGTTCTCCAAGAATCCTCAGAGGTGTTTAGCCCTCTTCATAACACCTTTACAGTCACTACCTTTTCTTTTCACTATGCCTCCAGGTCCTACAGCTGCAAAGGGGAAAACTCTCTCGCACAACTATACTTACTCAAGGGCATTGTGCAATCCTAAGACCACCACCACCACAGGAAAACACACAGTCTCCTCTCTTTGGGTCAACAGTTGTTACTTTTTTTTTAAAAACTTGAAATCCCATGACTTGCACTCTCTTTTTTCACATGCGGGTAATTGCCACTATGTCACCCTGACCGCACAGGCACAGCCTGGAAGAACAGCGTGTGCACATGTCCTTTCTGTTCAGTCTGTAGAGAGTGAGACCTAGCTGGGTTAAAGAAGTTCTGCATGAAACAAAAGTCACCTCAACTCATCTGCTTCGCACTTGTACGTTTACTCTCTCCAGTAACTTCATTGGTGCTAATTTTTCTGATACCAGCCAACCAGCAACCTCTCAAAAATTTTGTTTGATGTTATAAGAACTCACTGGGACTCATTTTCTGGAGACAAATGATGCACAGAGGTAGGCAGATGTTTCTCTTTAACTGAAAACAGGACATCTATCTTCTTAGTCAGTATCAGTCTAACAATAAATAGGCTCTAATGCTTAAAAAGAAATTGCATTACAGGCATTTTGGACTGAGCTTTTTTGTTATTCTGGTGTTGATTTTTTTAGTTTTCTTGTGATAACAACTAGGCATCTGATAGGTGTTATGTAGGTCTTCCAGCCATATCCAGAACAAGACTTACTGTGCCAAAAAAGCGTGCAAATTATCAGTGCCATCTCTACATCACACTGTCTGTTTCACAGAGCTAAGCACCTGATGACAACATGGAAAAAAAGGAAGAGTACATGCAGCCATGAGTACACTGATGCTACGAAAGATGATGAAGGAAGCTTGGTTAAGAACATACTGGGGAAAAAAAGGCTTTTAAAATATAAACATTCAAAGCATTTCAGCACAGAGTTTTTTTTTTAAATATTCTTCTAAGTTATTATTGATATGAATGTCGTAAGCGTGAACCCTTGCAAATACTAATTGTATTCCTCACAATATAGGAGAAAAATCATATTAACAGAATAAAGATAACAAGAAAATAAAATAAAGTTAAGTAAAATCTAGTTCTTGGTTGCAGTACCAATTTCAGATTTAAAAAAAATAAATTTATTTTAGGGAAACGAAAATAGTTTTTTCACATACTTTCACAGGCTTAATATGGATTCCCCCAAACTGTCCTATTTGAACAAAAATGAAATTATTCATTAAAAAATTTCAAGTTTACTAATCAAAAGTGGGTTAAAAGAATGAAAATTATTTCATCACATTCTTTAAGAATTCTGAAACAGTGTTTTGCATGGTTTTATTTTCAACTGAAAAAGGTTGCTAGAAATAGCAGTGATTTGTAAAGATTTTTCTGAGTAACTGTTATTTTTTAATCTAAAGCAAAGATTTATGTTGAAAAACCCCTCCCACACACAAATTCCATGAGTTGTATGTAGTTTAACTCATGTTGTCCATTAAAAATATCTTTCTCTTGAAAGAAAACCAAAGAATTGCAACAACACTAAAGTTATCTGAGACTACAGCTGCTCAAAGAGTAGCCTGAATATTTAATTAAACACTTTATTAGAAAATAAAGTGGTTTGGCATTTTAAACTTGTATTCAAGTTAAAACATCTCAGTGACTGCTGGCTGCAGTATTTCAGAAGCAGGCCTTTCTGAGCAACTTCAGAACACAGAGCGTGTAAATGCTTTGCAGAAAAGAACAGAGAATACAGAAACACAGACGTTGTTAGTTAGTTGTGCCAAGAGAAGCTAAAAGGGTGAGAAAGTCGAGCTATAAAATCATCACTGGAAGCATTACTTGTGCAGATGGATTGAAGGTCATTTGATAAACAGTGAGGGCCAAATACAGAACTTCCTTCAAAGCAGTCATCAGAAGCTTACACTTGTACACAGCAGGTTAACCATTGCTCAGGCATTTCATGAAGGCCAAAAAAAAAAAAATAAATTTTGGGGATTACAGAATTTCATGGGACTTGGACATGTGGAGAGGGAAGATGTAATAAGATGCTTTAGATGTGATTAATAAGGGAAAAAGAGTACAAGCTCCCAGAACAGGGCCTACATGGTGGGAACCACTGACAACAGTGATGGAGAGGGGAGAAGGAAAATCCTTAGACAATGGCCCAGTGCCAATGCACACATTTCTTCTAGGCTGACAGAAAGGCTCTCACTAAGAAACAACAGACAAGTGAACTACCACTCACAATTGGAAGAATTTAAGAGAGGGAATCATCAGTGCAAAAACAAGAGCCAAAGCCAAGGGAAGCTGGCAGAGACACCATATTCTACTCTTTGACTAGACTTGTTTTGCAGGAGGACAGCACTGGAGCTTTTGCAGCCCTGGCTTGCACTGAGAGCCAAAAGGTCAGGCTTTATGTCACAGCAACGTAAGGAATTGGTTTTGACTAAATGAATGATCTGAATGAATAATCATGCTACTTTACCGTATTATTTCTGACTTATATTGCTCACATACTGCTAAACCCTTAAATAAAATTCATTCATTTGGTCTCTCCGTATATTTACACACACACACACACACACACAGATTGACATGATGGAACACTCAGGACTTGTTTTGGTCCTATTAACAGCAATAGCAAAACCATGTCCAGCAAAAGCAGATAGAGACAGACCATTTTTCTAGTCAGATGGACACACAGATTTTTATCTCTAGTAATGTTTCTAGACCTTACTATCACTGGATTATATTCTGAGATCCAATACATGTAATAACATCCTTGCCAAATACTGGTCCAGCTCCATTTCACTGTAACATTTTATACAGTCACCATTTGTGATGCATGTGTGGTGAACCCAATGATGAGACGTTGTACCCATCATGGTACAAGATTAAAAAAAAAAAGGAAAGTCTTCAAAAAAAATCTGAGGTCCACCTATTGAGGCAAAGATAAGCAGCCTTCTCTAGCTGGCAGTCAGAATTAGCTTCAGCAATTCTGCAGGAAACAAATGAAAAAATATACACAGAATATATAGAACAGTCACAGTGACTGTGAAACAAAATCTACTGTAGGTTAGATTAACCAGTGAGAGATTGTAACAATAGATGTTATTTGCACATCAATTGAAAAAATGGTAACTACAAGTTAGTGATCACATAACCCTGACAGATGCTTCCCAGGCCAAAAAAAGATTAACCTGTATTTGAGTGAAAAAAAAATTTTAAAGAGAAAAAACCAGAAAATTCTGGTTTTCCCCTTGAAATTAAAATGTTGGACAGACCAAAAGCTGGAAATTATTACAACCCAAAGCTCTGGGAAATGATGAAATGTCTACTTTAAAGATATTTGAATCACCTCACCTGTCCCTTTCCCCAGGCAGGATCAGGGAAAATGTATCAACTACTCACAATAGCATCTGGGTGATTTAAGACAGAAAAGGGGATTTGGATTTATTAGCCTGCCTGTGGTACTAGCACTGTAACATTTTTACTAACACTAAGGTGGCCATACAGAGTTACTGCAAAGATTTAAGAAAACATTTCTGAAATGTGTATCTTTTGAATGAAGATTTATCATTGAGGCCTTACGTTGCCCCAAGCTCACCAACCACCTCTTCTCTTTGCACTGTTATACTGTCCTAAGGATTGTTCTTCCTTTGCTTTCTAAATACACGATTATTTAACTGGAAAATAACCAGAAGCTGAACTGCAGATCAAGAGACATAATTTTCTAAAGTAAAGGCATAGAATTTCTAAAGGGAAAATAATATTTTGAATTATCAAGGAAGTGTTTCTATTGGAAAAATCAGATTTCACAGTAAAATCCTCTATTCAGAGGTACCGGCTGAAAGTTTACCAGTATTTATGTTTCTATGTGCATTGATGCAATGTATTTCAAAAGTGGGAATTAAGGACCGGCGTTTTGTTCACTCAGCTGGCCCGCCAAGTTCAGATAAATGATATTTCTTCAAATTTCCACACAGCTATAAGGTAATGGAGCTTGTCTATAAAAGAAAATTTAAAATACTTCTCAGTCTCAATCAGAACATATTAAAAGCATTTCTACAGTGTACAAAAAAATGGCTTGTTATTAAAAAAAATTAACTTTAAACAGCAAATTATTGCCTGGTCTCCAAATAACAGTAATTCTTCTTTTTCCTTCTCATGTTACATCTTTTTAAATCATAGCGAGTTTTTCTGAGTGAAGGATTATGTTTTATTATGTTCAACAGCAGGTTTTGCATGAGGATGTTTTAGCTGTACTGTGATACAAATAACTTAGTGGAATCATTCTCTTTCTCTCCTGAAAATGAAGTTTGTTTCTAAAGTCTTCCTCAAGCAGCATCTATGAACTGTGATGTGGGAAACACAAGAAATTCTGCCAAAATACCCACTTCTAACAGAGCTGTTGGAATTCGGACAGTGGTGGTGATGATGGGGAACCATGCTTCCCTGCTCAGCGGACTGGACTGCACTTTCTTCACCTATTAATCAGCACATCTGCACAAGTTTTACTCAACTGGAGCAGGATTTACTCTTTCTGGCTAAATGTGCTGTTTCTGGAGATAGTTAGAACTAGGGCATGTCAAATCTCACCTTTTTTAAGGTAAGCATAACAACACCAAAACTGACACGGGGTGTTTCCTTTGTAACAGACAGTTAATCTCTTTTCAATCTCAAAATCTTGGTGGAATCACATTTCTAATAGTTTTATCCTTAAATCTGCACAGTCCACCAATAAGAACTAACTGCACTGCTTCAGGCACTTTTTTGATGCCACTAACTCAACAAAATTTGAATAATTATTATGAACAGCTCTGTATATTTCCCTCCCCAAGACCAACTGCAACGATGATAGTTCAACTAATTATTTTTTTTAATTGGACTTCTCTTTTTAAAATAAGGCTGTTAAAAAAACAAACTAACTAGTTTCACTGTGGGAGACATCAGTGTCACATTTATATTTTTTCCACGGCCCCACAATTTACATACCGATCTCAACACAATTTACAAAAACTTCACATTTACAAATGCTACCATCTGCCAAGACAGTAAATGTAGAACATTTTCTCTGTGAACACTTTGAGAAGATTGTGGTATTTGTAAAAATTAGACTGTAACAGAAAATACTGTGCAATTGGAATAGTAGTTGCTATTTATATTCTGTAATAGAATATGTGGTGGTAATAAAAAGAACATGTAGCACAAATACAATTACTTCAGAAGACTACAACTGATCCTTCAGAAGTTAGGAGACAGTGGTATTGGTTGTGCAGCTGTCATTAACCTTTTGGGTGCACATGTGTGACAACACTTTTACTAAAATTTTCAAATACTATTGTTTTTTAGCTGCCATTTCATTCAGTTACTGACCATCTGTGCTTCCAGAGTAGCAAACAAATCACAGAATCACACAATGGCTTGGGTTGGAAGGGATCTTAAAGACGATCCAGCTCTAACACTCCTGCCATGGGCAGGGACTCTTCCACTAGGCCAGGTTGCTCAGAGCCCCCTCAAACCTGGCCTTGAACACTTCCAGGGATGGGGCATCCACAAGTGTTACAGCACACATGTGTTAAAATCTACAAATGTTCCAATATTACAAGTGTTTATAACAGCCTCGTAGGAGTCTGTATAGGAAGTAGGATCTGAGTGATACAGCAGAATCCTAAAACAAGTGTTTTTGCTGTTCTTGTCAGTGAAGTTGATACAGATTTGATCAGTGCTTCCAAGAACACAGTTTGCTTCTGTATTTCAGGTGTACCTGCAACAATTTGGATATGAAATCAAGAACTGGACTCTCTGAGCGCAAAACACAGTAGATAAGTTCCTGGAAACTGTAGTGTTGCTCCTGTTTCTCGGTCACGAGAAAACAGAACCATTTTGTGTTTTCATCTGTGTAATTATTCAAAAGCTCCTCTTGCCTTTTTTCTTACAGTTCGTTATTTCTCAACTTCACAGTGTTTAATGAAAGACAAACGTTGGCCTTGAAGTTCTGCAAGAATATTCAACTGCGTACATCTTTCTATATATTCTATCAGTCCGTATCAGCTGAGTCAATTCTAGTAACCTTCAGCTCAGTCTTACTCTTCCACTCTTTTACATCAGTTCTATCTCTGCATTTCCTCTGACTTTCGAGATGCAAGAGTAGTACTCATTACTCAAAGGATGGAGATTCAGCAAAGAGAATAGGCTAAATAAAGAGGAAAATAAAAAAGCTTCATATGAAAATATATGCAATAGGTCAGTTGTCAAAAAGCTAGCTTCCTGTAATACGAAAACATATTAAGACCATTTCAGATGAAGAATACACATATACCTATCCCACAAGGACTTGCATCAGCATTCCTACATATTCAGGATTTATAAAATGTGGTGTCTTCTGTCGGTCTCAAACTGTTTTTCTAGGGAAGTGATTGAAAACGTGGCTGTGCAGCATTTGGTCTTGAAAGCTATCTCCTCCACAGCATAATTCCTTGGAAATGCATGAACTGATTTACATTACTGGATATGAACAAGTGTGTTCTCACTTTCCTTATATTTGCATACAGATGGTAATTTTTCAAAGATAAAATTATAAGCTGCTCGTACATTGTCAAAGTTCAAACAATTTGTGTTTAGTACAACCGTTTCTAGCAGAGTTCCACTGCTGTATTGCAAGTAATTAAGTAGACAATGGACCATCTCTCATCCATTTCATAATGCTGTACAGGTATTGGGAGTGGTTTTTCTCAGCCTGGGCACTCTTTTTTTATTGGTAGTTTCTCCATGAGATCTCTGTTTCAGAATAGAATCACTCCGCATTGCGAATGGATGCTCATTAAAAGAAACACACCAAAAAAATTGCTTTTCAAACAGAGTATCATTCTCATCTCAAATTTAAAGCAGAATTAATTTATTGCGCAAATACACAAAGCTGCTTTTCCTAAGAAATCTATGATTTCTAATGCGAATAATACATTGAAAAATACAAAATACTATTTCGCTTACTGTTGTAACCAAGAAATCTGTACTAGTTCTACCAGCTAAGACTACATTGGACTGTCATGCAAAATTCCTCTCGTTTCTATGTCATTTCTCATCAGTTCAGATTTCTTGACAAAGAAAATGTGCCAAGAAATTTGTTTTTAAAAGATTTGCTACAACAGTTTCCAATAATCTATTCTCTTCTTATGTTGTCAGAACAGGCCTTGCATCTTTTGCATAAAGCAGAGAAAGCTGCTATTGAGAGCTATTGAGATCTTCTCTGGTGCCCCCAAAAATAACTTCCCACTCATCCTAGAAAGTATAAACCCACCTCTAAAAAGAGATTGTAGTCAATGTTATAATGACTTGCGTACACATGTAGCTAGACCAGCTAGCATACTGAAAAGCATTTGCAAAAACTACCCACATTTTGCCACTCTGCATTTCACCAGTAATTCAGTTCAATGTGATGCAAAGTTTGTAAGTAAGTTAACTCGGTTCTTGAAAAGCATCTATCAAAAAGTGAACAACTAGTGTTTCAGCCTATGGGTCTCGAAAAATAATTTTGTTTTTGTTGAAACGAAATGGCCATCAGTATAGATTAAAGAAAGTCCTTCAAGGATGCTGATGGCTTACAGTATTTGTGTCTATTTTCTTCATGTCACACTGGTGATACTCTTGAATTTCTGAGCATTGGTCTCAACACAGGGTATGAAGGAGTGAGTTTTGACTCTAGCTGTTAGAATCTTTAATGGTCTTGGCTGTCTTCTGAAATTTAGTTGTCCTTTCTGAGCCCTGTTTATCTTCTGAATACCATAATGTGGTTTTGAAGTTCTGCCCAGTATTTATTCAGCAGCTCATCAAATCTGTTGATGGCTGGAGAACTTCCTCTATAAACACATCTGCTTCTGCACCTGGCACTGGCTGAATATTTCAAAAGATCTCTGGTAAGACTGATGCCTAGTGACTTCTAAGAGAAATTTCATAGAATCATGGAATGTTTTAGGTTGGAAAAGGCATTTAGGATTATCAAATCCAACTGCTAACCCAGCACTGCCAAGACACCACTCCAGTCCATTGAAGGCAGCCTGGGCTGCAGTGATCATGCATTGGTGAAACTTGCAGTCCTGACGGATATGGGTCAGGCCAAGAGTAAAGCCAGGACCCTGAATTTTTGGAAAACAAACTTCCAGTTCTTCAAGGAGATAGTCAGTTGGACCCCTAGGAAGCAGCCCTCAGGGACAAGGGAGCACAACAGAGCTGGCACATCTTTAAGGACATTTTCCATGCAGCACAAGAGCTGGCAATCCCCAAGCACAAGGAAACACAAACATCTCCTCACAACTGCGGTATCTACTTGAAGCGTTCCTGTCTGTTTCTACCCTCCTAGAACCTTCTGTGGTGATGCACTTCTGACTTCGTAACATGTACTGCTGGATGCATGATGATGATGTACCCAGCCTAGAGGTAGGTAATGTGTTAGCATTATTAAAGACCTCCTAAATGAATCTGTGCATAAAACCCCTATGCCCCAATCTCTTCGACATGCACAGCATGACTGCAGTTGCAGAATAAGGCTGTGTGATACCTTTTGCAGACCTCTGTGGTTTATACCAAGAGAGGCTGATATCATGCTAACCTTCCATCTCTGCACTGAATACATAATTGCCTCTCTAAGCTTTCCCAACTACAGGATTTAAAGGCACACTCATCCTTGTCCGCCCAAAATGCATTCAGCGGTTTAAAAAAAAAATGTAACTACCATTTTCACAGCTCACCAGAGGACTAAGGCACCTTCTCAACTTCTTCAGATCATTTATGCAGTGATGAGAAGAGTAACAATCTCCCTCATAAAATCTTGAGAAGAACATCCAGACTACGAGTCAACTCACAGGTACAATTACTTCTGAGGCAACACAACACACCATGTCGCCATTTTGTCCTTGCTCAAGGCACAAGCATATCCAAGCTCTGTGATAATAGGAGTTTTTTTGAAAGCAGAACTACTGCTGTCAACCTTGAAAAGAAGTTTCATGTGAAATTCAGAAAAAAAAAAAAAGCTTTAGCTCACAATTAACTGCATCACATGCATGCACCAAAAATGGTAGAGAAACAGTAAAACTTCAAGGATCAGTAAAGATCATGATGATTTTGGACCCTGCAAATCGTCTTTCACAATTAGGAGTTCAAAAAAGAAGAGGTGGGTTCTGTTCTCAGCTTCACCCAAGTGATTCCATTGAATTCAAATGGATTATGGGAGTGGAACAGAGCTGCAGCCTAGCCAAGCACTCCATTCTGCACTTAGAGGCATTTTCTGCTTTTCTGCTTTTGAATTTTGCTACAGAATTTTTTAAGTTAGCTGAGTGGACCATTTAGTTGTGTAAACAGTAACAGTATTAAATGACCTATACTCCTCAACCTCTGGAAAATGGCAAAGAGTAAATTTTGCAGTCAAATATATGACTGACAGTGCATTTCTCATGAATATTCAGTCTTTCAGCTTCAAAGCTGCTTTTCATAGTTATTTATGCATAAAAATTGACACAAATTAGTATTAAATACTCTTCAAATCACAGTGTGGTTGTGAAATGAAGCACTGCCTGTTAAGAAAAAATTGCTGATAGCAGATTCTGGTACACTGCCAGTCTTAACCCATTTTCCACCAATTTTATGTCAAAGAGAAAACTTTTTTAAAGAAGCAGATATTTAATTACACTTGCTCCTACACTTAAATACATCCTTAAGAATGCTGCCCTCAAACTCTTAGGGCTTACAGTCCCTGCTGATGGAATTATACAGCTGCCCAACTCCATAATTCATCTGAAGAAATAATCCTTTTCACAGCAATGCTAAGCATTTTCTGTGCGGGGGTAAGGAAGATGCCAGGAGGTCATCAGCCTCAGCAGCTTTCTGACTGGTTTTCAGCTGCACAGATGGGCAGGGGAGCCAGAAGCGCTGAGCCCCAGCTGGTGGCTGCTCAGCAGCAGGGAAGGGGTGGGGGGATGGATTTGGAGAAGAGGTGGCTTTGAGGAGGGACACTCAGCAGCCTGAAAGAAAGCAGCGGCATCGTTCTCTGTCCACAGAATAGACACTCATGGAACAGCAGAAGAAAAGCAGAGTGGTACATAAAACATAGTGCAAGTTTAGCAATATGTTATAAATACAAATGAAGAATGTGAACTCAATTATAGACCAATCCCAAATGCATCAGCAGCTGGTAATGATGACTTCTGTGGAGTTATTGCAATAATAGACAGAACACAGTGGTTTAATTACAGAGGGTTTGTGCAATCTCTTTTTTAACAAGTATGCAGCTGTATCAAAGAAACCAGTTTTTGAAGTGCTATTTAAGACATAATCAATTCTTTTTGTATTTATTTGGGGGCTTCTTTAAATGATAATATAACTCTATGAACATAAAAACAGTTTCAAGTACTGAAGGATGCTAACCCCTACACATAAATACGTCTCACTCCACATTCACAGGAAACATAAACACAGCCTGAGCCAAATCTTCCAGAACACAAATAGGTGCTAATGATTTCCATTAACACACAGAAGGGAAAGGTTTACTATCACATACGCAGAAGATATGTGCTCCAGATCACACGAAAACACAAGGAAAGTGTATTGTTTGCTTCACACTCACATCTCACCCAGCATTTTGGACAAAACACAAATTAGAATCTTACTAGACAAGGCTGTGAAAATATTAATGATAATCGCCTGCTTTCATTTTTTTAATGCTCTTCAGATAATACTTTTTCCACATTTTGATCAAAATATTGAAACCTTTAAAGTGTGAATGAAGTCAAAATTGAACTGATATGTGTATACACACACACATAAGCGTACATGCACACACATTCAGAGGAAGTTACATGAAAATTAATAATGCCTAGAAACTCCTCTAAATAGAGTCTAAATTAGGAGGAAAACTTATACATAGGTCATTTCCCTTTCTCATTTTCATAATCCTATGGACCCTGAATGACTAGAGTTAGACCAAGCATGCTCAATTGCTGTTCTGCATAAGAAACACTTTCACAATCTGATATATAATAAAGTACATCCCAAAGTTTTAATAAAGCACCAAATAAAATAAGAAATATGGCTGCCTCAGTCCTGAATGTAGAAAGGTCTCTAAAGAAAACATGCGTACCTAGTCTGCTTGGTTCACTTGTCCACTGATTTAATGCGCTTATCTATAAATCACTTCAAGAATATGTCAAGAATTTATTCTGTTTTCACATAATAGCTACATTTACTTAAATAAAGGATGACAGACTGAAGTCTGCTACAACAGTTCCTCAAGAAATTCCCAGCCTTCTGAGTCATTAAATTGCTACAAAGTGATAATTTTAGTCTTGGGAAGAAGAAGCTGTGTCCAAACTGAAGCCTCTTCCTACTTTTCTACTTTAATACCACTCGCAGAGCAAACAAACAAAGAAATAAGCATTTCTACGAGCCACGTCTGAGTTAACCTGACATGCAGAAATGCATGTAAAATGCAGAACCTCTTACACGTCATCCTGAGGCAGTGACTTGTGCCTACCCTGCTACAATCTTTAAGAAACCTCTTTTATGCAACACACCCCTCCACCCCAGCTGAAGCAGAGACGGTGATGAGACCCCTCACGGGCGGGTTCAACGGAGATGACAGGGAAGG
>JAWMRA010000130.1:15951519-16013308 GCA_035584735.1 Pseudotriccus pelzelni
CTTCCCTTCCCACCCCACCCCCCACCCCAAATTAATAAAGAGACATTCATAACAACACAACTGCGGTCACTGGCTGCAGAAAGCAATTCTGATGAGCCATGTAGGATGTTGTTTTCCATCTCCTTATGCTATACTTACTGCGGTTTCCACCTAAGGCTTTTGCTGAGAGGCAGTAACGGTTTGTTGACACATTGGTTTGCAGGGATTTTGCAGTGGGACTTAACACAGCTCTTTAGGTACAGTACAGATATATGTCAGCACTAGTCTAGCGGGAAGGGGCTGGAAGGGAAAGTGTTGGAAGTACCTACTGAGGCCAAAATAGCTGCTAGGAAGGATACGATCAGTGCCAGGAAACAACACAGCACCTTTAATCATTTCTCCCATGATGCACCCTACTGACCACATGTCAACTGAAAACAAAAATGAAATGAAGGTAAACAAGAAAACAGGAACAGAACAACAAATAAATGAGAAGACTTATCCAATCATGCTATAGCACAGTGCCTGCAGCCCACACTGCAGACACAGACCTGCCCTTCGCTCCCTGCGGATGCTTTTCTGCCTGAGCATAAAAGTTTCATGACAACATAGCAGGTCTGAGAAAAATCAACTCCAACAGTTTTCTTTACCCCAGTGTGGATGAAAGACAATACTATTAAATACAGAAAACCAAGTGAGACCCACGGCTGGCTACTGTCTCATAATACAACTTTGTAATTGAAATTTACCAATTAATTTTGTCTTTTTCAAGTTTTCATTTGCATTCATTACCTAGGTTTATGCTGCTTTTGTCTTGTAAATGAATGCTGGTTTCTGTATTCAATAAGGATATGCAAATTGTTTTTCCTTTATCATTCCAGTTACCAGAGATCCATGCATATTTTCACAAGCTGAACTGCGAGAAGCCACAAAAGGATCTTGGGTCCTTGTGAAGACATACCCACCTCTTATTCAGGGGTATGAATAGAATTCGTTGAGATCATTCAACTCCAACAATGCTTGCTTTAGAGCCTGTTGGCTCACTTCCACTGAGTCTCAGTGAAGCCAGCAGTCCATAACAGGGGTCTGGACCATCTCGTAAGATTTCCATTTGCCATGATAGGAAATGGTGATTTCTAAATAGGCCAGCTGAGACATAGAAGCATGAAGATGTACCTTCTGCATTGAAACTCAGAACAAACTGGGGGACTATCGACCTCATAGAGAGAAGAGCAGTTCAGCTGGGTCAGACAAAGCTAACCACAGTTTACACTGGTACACAAGATGAAAATCAGACTCCTTATATCCATCACAGGATTAAGGTGGCATTTTCCCCCATAGCGATACCATGAAACCACATTACCTCTGCTGTCCTTGCTCTATGATAAGTTAAGTCATAGGGCATGGAAGCAAGAAAAAGGACAGACTGGTCTCTTAGGGGGCCAGAAACCATGGGGAAAAACATGAAAGCATCATGCTGTTTGGGTAAATTTACTCTTACAATTTCATATTGAGCGACATTTTAAAGTGCATCTGACTTTGAAAGCAGATGTCCTATCTGTGGAAATCTTAACATGCCTTGGTCTAAGGTTCCCTGTGGCTTTTTTTAGTGTATGAAAAGCTTCAACACTACAAAAAAAATCAATAAACAAAACAAAACAAAACTAAATAAAAGGCTACTTGTTTGGAAGCAATAAGCAGACCTAGAGATGCAAATTATTGCTGCTTTAATCACAAGCTAAATGGCATGCAAAATATCAGGAAAAGATAGAGCAAGCAGTTGTTTGTTCGTCTGTTATTAATTCCTTTTTATTTTCAGAGACTGCCTTCTGACATCACTGCTCTATGCTGTGCTTCAGAGCACACACAGAGAAGTTGAACTAGTGACTTACTAAACTGCAAACTGTGTAAAATCAGAGATGATTATACTCCGCTACTCCTGAGGTTTTGGGAAGGAAAATTTCCGAATCAGAAAGAGCAAAGGTGAACATCTGAATATAACCCATGACCAAAAAGCCTTCTTGACTGCTGCCTCTTTTTCCTCTCCTGAGCCAATTAGAAATAAGTCAAAGTGGAACCCAGGGTTTAGCTGTGTATTTAAGAGAAATAGTCAGTTGGAGGTGAGGAGTTCCAGCAGCAGCTGTCAGAAGCCCCAGTTAAGGCACTGAGACCTGTGCAAAGCTCCAGAAAAAAACTGCCGTACAGTTACCTATGCCTCAAACCTCTGCTTCATTTAGTCCAACATCAATCCAGATGTAGTCTGAGCAATTTTAGTCATACAAGCATCAGAAAAAAACAAGTACACCACAATCTCTAAACATTTGCACTCAGCTCCAAAGCACTGAAAATTTACATCTGGTACAAGATGTTTTTTCAAATGCAAGATACTCACAAAGACTGGCAATGCTCCACCAACACATGGAACATCCCTAAGCTTAAATCAAGTGCAGGCTAACTTCTAGCCACAGAGACTTCTACATGGCTCTCAATAAAACTTCAGTTTAGCAACTATTTGCCTTGACGCTTTAAGATCACATAAAACAGTGTTAAGGAATTAAACCTACAACTTTTTAAGACTCACTTAAGAGAATCTGCTGAGATTTGCATACTCCTTGATAAGAAACCCACTCTCCATTAGAATACCTATATCTTGATTACTAAGATTAGGGGATTTTTAATTTGTTCAAAATCTCTACAAAGCAGATTATGGCATAGAGCTGCTCTGAAATGCATTCTTGAATATGTACACATACCTCAAAATGAGTGTAACTCCTCTTGCCAAACTGCAGGTTCTCTGGGGCTTGACAAAGCACAATGAGAGCGAGCCCACAAGGAAAATCTGTAAGTGCCCCTGCTAAAACTTGCACTGAGGTGGCTCTTCAGTTCTGCACTCAGTAAACTCCAGCTGTCATTCAATGACAATCGTGACATTCAAATTAAAATTCATTAAATGCATGCCACGGGGAAACTCCGGAGACCAGAGATGCAAGCACAGCTGAACGAGTTCTACTATCTTTCCCAACCTCATGAGCTAGTTCATACTTTCTGCCCAGAGCGCTAGTGAGAATGCCAAACATTCACATCTGTAATAGCTTCTGTTTTAGTGATGCAGAAATCATCCCTCTGCAAGCTGACAAGAGATGTTCATGTCCTCAAAACTGACTTGGGAAGACTATGATAGACATATTAATGAAGCAAATCATGATACCTGATTTTATTTGTGTAACTGTAGGCCAAAAACATTTAGCACACAATGCCGCTTGCCAATGGTTGAGGTGCAAACTCTAGAAAAATGTCAAGGCAACTGAGTATGCCTGTCACAACAGTGAGTTTCTCTCACCAATTCTCCTAGAAGAGAAAGACACCCTGCTGGGCAAGACCTCTCTTTACCTTCATCTCTATCGTTGAGTACTCCTGCAGAGCTGCACCAATATCTGCTCTGAAGAACCATTTCTAGGCCCTTACTTGAATTCAGGAGGAAAATACAGTAGTCTGTATTGGACACTGTATCTTGTTTTTATAGATTGTTGTTCCTAAGCAATAAAAAGGAACACAGTTTATAAAAATACTCAGTAATTCTCAGTGGGCAAAGCTGTCCTTTTTCACGTACCCCAGCTGTCACAGCTACAAAGGCTTCAGACTGCCAATGCCAGGGAAAGTCTGTGATATGTGGCACTTTTCATGACTGTTGTGGAGATGGCTCAAGCACTTGAAAAAGATTAACACACACACACACCCCCGCCCTCAGCCACCAAATCCCTATCTCCCTCAATTCTGGCTAAGTCACAGCAAATTCCCAGTTTTGTGACATTCCATGCTGGGGCAGGTTTGCTGGCAGGACCTGTGACCCCATGGGGTACCCATGCTGGAACAGCCTGTGCCTGAAGGACTGTACCGCATGGAAAGGGATCAATGCTTGACCAGTTCATGAAGAACTGCAGCCCATGGGATGGACTCACACTGGAGAAGTTCATGGAGGGCTGCCTCCCGTAGGAGGGACCTCATGCTGGAGCAGGGAAAGGACTCCTCTCCCCGAGGAGGAAGCAGCAGCAGAAAGAACATGTGATGAAGTGACCATAATCTCCATTCCCTCTCTCCCTGTATTTCTGGTGTGGAAGAGATAGAGAATCAGGAATAAAGTTTAGCCCGGGAAGGAAGGAGGGGTGGAGGGAAGGTGGTTTTAAGATTTGTTTTACTTTTCATTATCCAACTCTGATTTTGTTTGGTAATAAATTCAACTAATTTCCCTTAGTCGTCTGTTTTACACATGACAGTAATTGGTGAGTGATCTCTCTCTGTCCTATCTCAACTCATGGGTCTATATTTTCTATCCCCTGTCCAGTTGTGGACAGAAGTGATAGAGTAGCTTTGGTGGGCACCTGGCATCCAGCCAGGATCAACCCCCCACAGCACAGGAGCCTGGCTCATCTGGAAAACTGCAGAAGGAGGTAGGAATCACATGACATCTGTGCTCTTCTTCAGAGGCTGGCTCTTAAGTTGCAGTGCCAAAGAAGTGCTGAAAAAATGACTGTTTTCCCTTGGGAAGTTATGCTCAAGTGTTCCTTTCAGAACAGCAGAGCTTGCAGTGGTACTGGAAGGGATGCCACAGGATATTAAGAGGCGCGTGTATATTAAGAAAAGGCCACGGGAATCCTGAGATGCAAGCTCAAGAATGAGTGGAGGCACATGGAATGACTCATGCCCTTCCCTTTCTCCCGTTTTCTTTTGAATAAACCCACGTAAAACAAAAAAAAAATCATTGCAGT
The DNA here is from genome assembly GCA_035584735.1 of Pseudotriccus pelzelni. Classification (NCBI taxonomy): domain Eukaryota; kingdom Metazoa; phylum Chordata; class Aves; order Passeriformes; family Tyrannidae; genus Pseudotriccus; species Pseudotriccus pelzelni. The sequence goes on from JAWMRA010000130.1 coordinate 15,956,265, forward strand.
AAGAGAGACCTATAGAGAATCTTGCCAAGGAACGTGAAACACACTACGCTGCATCTAAAAGACTCTACCATTTAAAACATGTTTTGCAGATCCTGCAGTTGCTAGATTCAGGTCTTCTTTTTAGCTCAATTTACATTTTGACTTTGAAGTATCTCTTCCCAGGTCTCAAAGAGTGTTTAAGTACACTTGTGTTACCTCTTTCAGCAGGAAACCCACAGGTAGTCTCTCTTTCTACAATACAAACAGATTAGCATATCATTTAAGTACACTTATATATTTTCATATCTGATAAATGATATGTGATTTTGAGTGTGTTCCAGTTCTCTACTTTGATCCTGACCAAATACCTACAGGCTCTTGAAAAAAGGCATTTCAGCGCTGTTTTGTCCACAAGTTCTAAATACTCTGCTCAACTGCATCAGTGACGCTCAGCTCAAATTAGCACAGCTGCCATCAAGCAAAAACTGATTAACTGCATAGAAAAAAACCCAACACATTTGAGACCATCCAGTTTTCATAAGTGCCTGAAAGAGCAAATAACTTGCCTTGGTTGAAATTCCTACAAGGTAGCAGTGGGTGTAACACATATCTACACCTCAGCATTTGGTCACTTTTGAAACCGCGTGTTCAGACCCCTGCTGAAAATCTTTCAAGTAACTGATGAGAAAGCAATGGATCATCTTCATTGTAGCATCTGAGATACACTACAAATGCTATAGAGATGATAGTGTGTGGGGTCTCGTGCTAAGTTGCAAATTAAACTCTATAAACTGTTAGAGTATGCATATTTGAATTAAAAAAGAGAAGAATGGCAATAGCCAAATCATCCTCACATCTACTCAGAATTCTCTTTGAGACAGACCTGGTCTCATATGAACAAACTTTAAGAAAAATCCTGAGTCCAAACCAAATACCAAATACCCAGGGAGGAATCATCCAGGTCAACAAAATCCAGGTGTAGCCATCGATGCCATGATAGCTAAGACAACTTTAGCACCAGGCTAACATGTACCAGCTGATCCAACTTGGAAAGCCAGGCTAGCTGTTCTTGACAGTATCTTTTAAATAATCCTGATGATAATTGCTGGTTCTGGGTTTTGTTGGTTTTGGCAGGTTTGGGGTTTTTTTTGGGTTTTTGTTTGTTGGTTTTTTTTAAGGCAAAACAAGCTTAGGAAAATACTACTGGGAACAAGAAGAAAAACAGATTGCACTAAACAAAATTGCAGAAGTTTTATTATACTAAACTTCAAGAAAATACCCGACATGCACTCAAAACACTAGGATTACACCTAATGCAGATCTTATTTCAAATGCAAAGATAAATTCTGCTTGTGAGTGGTGGAAAGGCAGCACCTTTTCCTAAAAGACTTTCTTGATTCAATTTTTTTTCCCTAAGGTGATAGAACACTCTCTGTCAGATGTCAGAGAGAATCTCTTAATCCCACTGCTCTCAAAGACAGCTGCCAGGCAAAAGAATTTTTGAAAATGTGGCCACAGAAATCTTTAACTTCATCTGTTAATGCTGACTTCTCCTCACAAGCCATTTTGCATGTTGGTAATTACATAGAATAAAGTTGAAATTTCTCCCTCTTGCTGTCTTAATGGTATTTTCTCTTTTGACTGTCTTAGACTCTAAGCTATTTGCAGTAGGAATCCTGTTTTTCATATTCACCACAGAACTTCAGGTCTAGCCAAACTCAGGACACTTGGCTGTTATCACAATATATTTCTATAACTAAGTCACTGGTTTTGCTGTCATCTGCTGAAGGACTCACATGAACCTCCTAGAATACCATCCTCTACGTGCCTTCTTTTCAGTGCTGAAAAGAAATGCTCTGATTTTCCCCATTAAGTCACATGTGCCTGTAGGACATCACCGTGGCCTCGGCAGCTCACATCTTAATAAATCTGTCTCATCTGAAAGCATTAATTTTAAGTTTTCCCTTCTTTTCACACAAAAAACAGAAACGCATTTCCAATCCTTAAACTGAAATCTTATGAGATTTTGAAGACCTTATTACCTAGAGCTGAACACAGCTTTGGGGAAAGCCCTGAGGGATTCTAACATATTTCCACTGGCATTGAGGAGTTTGGGCAGTTTTTAGTTGCTTTCATTCTTTCTGATTTAACTGAGGCAAAAGTGGAATAAGTATCGAAGAAACACTGAGTGAAAAACTCAGAAGTGGACTACAAATGCTTACCAGAACTTGCCAGGAATATTTTGGTCTGCAAATCCATCTGGAAATGGATTGAAAAGTGGATTTCTTCTCAAGAGAGTCTGAGACAAGCAAGTCTCCCTGACAGCATCTGTGTTAGCTGAATAACAAGGAATAAAGATACCTGCTAGGCAATTTCTACCTAGTACTTTTCTGGGAGACTAGAGGTTGTTATTTGTCTGAAAACCAGCTGTAGACCATTTAGATTTCAGAGCTTTCTTATAGCAACTTAAGAGAATGTTTTTTATTTACATTTTAAAACTGAAATTTCATTTCAAGTCAGCAGAACCAAAGTGCAATGGTAACTCAGTGCGATGGTTTAGATAAGAGTAACTTCCTAAAATTTTTTTTTTTTCATAAAACTTGGCAGCAGCTGTAAAATTTCTCTTAGATGTATGCTGTGCCATACACAAATATTCCTACTCCAGACTAGAAACAAGTAAGCTTATACTGATAGCAAGTGCACACAGTAGACAGTCTTCTAAATAATTAAAAAGAACCGATGTTTTTTGTTTCTATACAGACTTGCCTTTCAGCTAGAAAACCCTCTGTTGGAAGGTCTTAGGTAGCCCAAGAGAAGTATGTAATGTCCTTCTGTGAAGTTTACCTGCAGCTGCATAAATGCTTCTCCAGCTCTTCCTGTACCTGGGAGGGAAACTAGATCTGCTCATCAACAGCCACAGACGGATGGGAAATAATACGGACCCATACACAAATCAGTCTTTCCAACACTGACAACTCATTCATGGGGGTCAAACTACTTAACAAATGATTACTGATTTGGAAATGAATGTCCATTTTTTTTCTTTTTTCTTTTTTTTTTTTTGTGTTTTGTTTTGTTATTTTTTCCTTTTTTTTTTTTTTTAACTTCTCATTCACCTGAATAAAATCACCACTAAAACATGGTAGTAACTGTGGCCTGGCCCACATACACTCCATTTCAGGGTATGGGATTTCCAATGATTTAAAAATTAGGACTATCCCACAACTTACACAATGTTTGCTGCATTTGCTAAAAACATCAGTTGTTCTTTTTAACTGATATTGAAATGTTAAAAGGTATTTTAAAAATATTGCTATCCCTGAATAAGATGCTGTCATAAGACACTGTTGTCACAGCCCAACAAACAAGGTAATTCTCGTGTTTGAATAATTTTTTAAAATATGGTTTAAATTATATGGCACTTATTTTTTTCTATAAGTGGGCAGAAGAACATGACTTTTAAATATACTTTGTGGTTGAAAAAGGAGAGCAACCCATTAACCACGCAACTATGCTTTTACCCTGAAACCATTTCTTTTATGTATTCTCATTGCTTATCAGCTAAAATCTCAGTCAGACTTCTAATAATAAACCCCCAACTTTTTACTTCACTGCCATGTTTTGCATCCAATAACTTTCCAGTCCATATTGATATCAGACTGGAAGCCGGTTCAGCACTGCTGTTTCCCCCTCAGCAAAACAGGAGGTACCTGCTGCTTCTCTATCTACCTGTTAGTGAAGTATAACTGCATCCTCAAGGGGTTACGGGGCACAGCTCTGCTCTCAGAGAAAATTGACAGAGGTGTGAAAATAGGACAGGCAGGACCTAATCCTGACAAACATGACATGACAGGAATTACTCAGGAGTCAGCAAAAAAATAATGACCTCCATGGCTATATGTCTATGAAAGCTGGGTTTGTTTCACACCAACTGCTGGTGTCCGCTGATGCCAGATTTTTATGGTGCCTTTCTGCCAGCTTGCTGGAAATAATATGCCTTTTTGTTTCTGAAAGTGGGAGAAATGTTATGCTGCTGCATTTTATCCTCATGGGCAAAATACATACTGCTTACATTTCCAAGCCATCACGGGCAGGTTGCCTGGCTTAGCCTGTGATAAACAAAAAGCTAAGCAGACAACTCCTCTTTTGTTTTCATTTTCTAATATTGCTTTTACCACCTTGGATGTGGCAAAAATAATATCACTCAAGACAAGAAGAACAGGATGGAAGGGAAATACAGTTTAATCGAGACAGTTGCATTGTGTCATTACACTGACTCATGCAAGTAAAGGGAAGTCCATTTTTAAATCAAGAGAATCTGATTTCAGGCCAATTTGGAAACCACAGCAGATAAACGGTTGCCTTAAACTAGGCGAGTCAAATTCTTCATTTTCTTTTAAAGAAAAAAAATAAATAGTTGTATTGACTCAACTCTGAGCCCATACAACATTGAGATGAATCCAAAACCATGATGCATTAGCAAGCAAATGATTATGATGTCACCACAAATGTTATGAAGTCACAATTTCCAAAACGTGAAAGTAGAAAAACAGATTTACAGGAACAACACAGGCTAAGTTAGGACTTTTTTCTTTTTTTTCTTCTTATTTTCCCTTTTAAGGATAATAATTAAATCTATCCAATTCACAATCATAATGCTTGTTTTCTATATTTCTTATTTGCATGACATAAATGCTATATAAAATGGAATGATTACAGGTTTCAAAGTAACTTAATTGACTGAAATAATCCTGTGCATCTGTTTTTCATTTTCAATTTTGTTCATATCAGTAGTGCACTATTTTCATTCACTCGTACCTCTGGGATTCAACCTTTTGCTTCTATCTTTACAGTCCTGGTATAGTCATTTTATGGTAAAAGGGATGGGGTGGAGGAGAGGAACAAATAATAGGTGAAGCTGCAGCAAATGGCACAAGGATACAGTCCCTTCCTGGAAAGAGGATTTTGTGGCGAACCATTTCTCCCATAATGCATCCCACAGACCATATATCCACTAGAACAGCAGAGACAGGGAAGTGAAGAAGGAGGGAAAAAAAGCAAAGTTAACTATGACATTTCACTCCTAAAGGAGGGGAAAAAGAGCAGGTTGATCAGAACAGTACAGTTTGTTTTGTGGTTTTGTTGGGTTTCTTTTTTGTGTCTCACCAAAAGCTAAAATAAATAAATAAATAAAATCTGTGTCAGTCTGCTCAACAGTAGTTAGTAACAACAGTGGAAAAAGTTTAACATCAACATTTTGGGTAAATGTCCAAAGCTAGCAAGTAAAGATCAAGTAATAAATGCACAGACCTACGGTATACACTGAATTTATGGTGAAAAAGCAATTTTTAAATTTTTTTTTCCTCAGAAAAAAATCCAAACCCAGATAATGATAATCTGGAATAAATCCTACTGTTAGCCAGGCAGTTTCTAGACTTTGTCCTGCAGCAGTACAAAAGGGGTTCCAAGGGAACTGCTCACCCAAGTAAAGGCCATATGGATAGGTACCACCCTTAGGGGTTATTTAAAACTCCTGCTTCAGCAGCTGTATCTGTGTCTTCTCTCTAGTTACCTGTCTAGGTGTATCTGTCTGTGCCTACATAGCAGCTAGGAAGAACTGGAGAGCGTGACCTGAGCGGACTCCGCTTTGTACTGCGTACGTACTCAAAATAAATGCTAAAATAGATGCTCCTCAGGACAAGTACCAAACAATACTATGAGCGTTTCTTTTTCCTGATCCTGCCTTCTTCAGCTTTTAGATAAAATATGCGTAGCTATGTTATCTGCTTATCTTGGGTGGTTTTTTTTTTAATCCTTAAGTCTTACGAGAAAAAACGGCTGACACAGTATGCACAGAAAAAAAATCCCCTGTATTCTGTGTGAAGAGGAAAAAACAGCTTTCAAATGCTTTAAAAGACTATGTTGTTTCTCAGCTTTGAACCCTCACTTTTTTGTCATGTTTGACCTACACAACCAGTTTTCTCCTCTTTTTCTTCTCCCTTTTTATCCTTCAAGAGCAATCCAAAACAAACCAAAGAAACAAACAAACAACTCATTTCTTGGTAAGACAAAATAAAGGTGAAATGTTCCATTTGGGAAAAGGAGGGTACGGGTATCAGGGGCATGGGACAGCGAAAGCATGCCTGAGGCAGTGGCAGAGTTTTCTTCGTAGTGACAGTTTAAGGACCTTCTACAGAAGTGCAGCAAACTGGTTATAATTATGCATCTTTAGCCAACCAAGTGCAGAAAGAAAATGAAAGCAGTGAACAGTCCTTATATAGGCAGTGTACATCATTAGATGAAAAAAAGGTAGGGGAGCTTCAGTAATGTGGCAGCACAGGCCAGAGCAGGAAAGCAAAGAACAACCCTTTCTGTTGACTTCCTTGGGAGCTAGATCAGAGCCTTCAAGCAGACCAGCTCCTCTGATAGCTGACCTTCATTTTCAAATATTTTCTTTTCTTTCTCTGTTTACTGGATTTTGTCTTTGTACAAGCAGGACAAGGCCATTCATCTTAAGCCAGATTCACTGACCAGGGAAGTCAAAGGAAGTATCTATGTTAACTTCAATGGGCATTTGATCAGGGCCTTTGGATGTGGCAAATGTTCTTAGAACCTTCCCAGCTGTGTACTTCATCACAAAAGTGTGTCTAACTTTTTCTTGGTGCGGTTTTAATCATGTGAAAAACAAATGCTCTCTCTGTCCTGTCATGGACAATAACATCAACAATGGTAATCATCTACTAAATGTCTAGAGAAAAAAAACTAAAGGCAAAAGAAGTAATTTGACAATGGAAGAAACTCTGGATTTTGACTAAGAAACTACCTAAAGAATGCTGAGTGTAGTTCAAATTTCTAATGGCCCAGCAAAAATTTTGATTAGAAAATACTTTACAGAAGATTATTCCTTTTTCAGAAATTATTCTCTATGCTTAGCCTCTGCCTAATAAATCTTTACACTTTAGAATTTCATATTAAAATGTACACTTTAAATTCATAAATGTTACAAATAATTCATAGATGGACTTGCTAATTTCAGAAGAGGTCGTGTAGTTCTTAAGTCATGGAATCACCTCCCAAAATCCATTTCACTGCCCTTGACAGGATGCAGCTGGCTATTAGTAGAAGTTCTCTCTCAGGTTAGCTAACCTCTTCAACAGAAATTAAGTAGGGCACTTTTTAATAAATTCCTGTATTTGCCATCTAAAAGTCTTCTTCCTTTAAACAGCTCAGAGACCCAGAGTCAATTTTAGAACACATCACTCATTCCGAAATTCCAGTGGTTCCCACACTCTTTCACAGCCACAGGAGCAAAGGATACTCTGGTCAGAAAGAGCTAACTGTATTTGTTAAGCTCAACCATAACTAAGAACGAGTTTCTTACTACTCTGCAATCCCACACTGATACATTCACCAGCATTACATCCCAAATACATTCTGTAGATGCAGTACACAATAGTGAGAAACTGCTCCAATTCAAGATGTTATTTCTCATTACGTTTTCTCTTTCTCCTTCAGGTGCCCCTTACAATTGCAGGAGCAGACCTTGCACTTCAGGTCACACTGTGCTATGAAATTGCAGCCCTACCGTTCTCTTTGTAGCCCATTCCCAAGATGACCTCTGGTGCTCTGTAGTAACGTGTCACCACATACGGAGTCATCATGAAACTAGTGCCTGCAGTCCTGGCCAGTCCAAAATCCAAAATCTTCAATGTGCAGTCAGATTTTACTACAATATTACTTGGTTTTAAATCCTGCAAGAGACAATGAAAAGACACATGGCTGTCGCTTATAAAGCCAGGCACAGCTGTGATACGGATTGATCCTTTAGGTCACCCTTCAAATACTCTTTTACTCTTCCCACACAGTTACTATCAGTAACCTGTAAATACACAGCAAAACTGTGCTACTCTTTTCTGTAGCAAACTGTTCTGGAAGTTGTTCTAACTCGGCATACTGTGGTGCTTTACCTGGATAGCTTTACCTGGATAGCAGGAGGCTACTGGTGATAAATTAATTGCATTTAGCAGCTCAAGAAACTAGGATTATTATCAGAGTACTGTTTTGGTTTTGTTTTTTTTTTTTTTAAATGCTGGGAGCCTAATACAAACTTTCCAGCTGTATGTGTGGAGATACTTTAATTTTCATTTGTAATAATTCAACTCATCCTTTGCTGGATGACTGTCTGAAAGCCAAATCTATCATCCCTTGCTAAACACACAACATGCCAAGAAATGAGACCTTTGTGTATTGTAAAGCAACATCCACTTTGTAACCCATTTTATCAGCCCTTCTTTTCTAGCTCTCATAACAGAAAGGAAATATTTTTCATTGTTGTTTTTTGTTGTTGTTGTTGTTGTTTTGTTTTTTTAATCTGGAAATTCCAAATTAGTAAAAGTACATTTCAATAACAAAGTTAACTCAGGGTATTTTCAATTCATTCAGAATTCCCTTCTGCTCACAGTCATGTGAACTCTGCCTCTTTGCTGTCAACAATCACAGAGCTGCCTCTGGCATTCACAGCCAGGTTCCACATCCTTACCACGCACAGCACTCTGATGTGGAAAGGCAAAATGAGAGGATGTATTTAACATAGACTTAGCAGTCTTTTACTTTGCCTTGTCACATGTGAATGATGGCAAACATGAATTTCATATGCCCAGACCTCTCTGGATCTTGACCAAGGAATACTTGGACCAGACTACAACATCAACTCAAAGTCTAAATGTCATGCATGGAAGATACAGCCAGCTGCATGATCACAAAAAATAACATTTATCTACACATTTCAGAGACCACAACCACTTCGATGATTTCCAGTGCTTATTATTTGGTTATTATTTATTTTTAATAAACACATTTGACCTAACACAAGCATGGACCTACTCTGCAAAGGGCATAGGCTAAGATACTTAAGCTTATAGTTATTGTACTGGAAGGCAGGGCTTTGATCCACAATATACAAGAAAGTCGAGTGGTGTTTAAAATCTTCATGATTATTTCACATGCTGCCTTGAATTTTAAAGCAAACTGTCCCTTACCCTGTGAATAATTCCTGCAGAGTGAAGATGCTTGATACCACAGAGCATTTGGTACAGTAGATAAGACATTCGCTCATGGTCTAGCTCCATCTGAATGACCTGGCACAGATTGGCATCCATTAATTCCATTACCAGGTAACTGAATGGAAAAGCAAAGTCACAGGGTTATTATCAGTGCTGAAGAGGAATCCCAGCATTATCTCAAATAAGTAACAATGCCTTTCCTAGCTTCAATTCATTTTATTAATTTCATTCGTTTCATTCAATTTATTTGTGATGACTGGGAGTAACACAGCTGGAGACTGGGCCCGCTCACAAGGGTACCATGGTGGTGTTTGTATCTCACTGCAGAGACACTACACTTTTAGCATCCCAGAAAAACGGGTGCATTATTGGCCCTTCCTTGGTGCATTCCCCATGACAGAGACTATAACCTACATGGGCAATCAGGCAGCACAACATGGAAAAGTGCAGAAAACAAAAGAGCCACAAGCACCAAATGACATAATTGCTTGGCACTTGACCATTGCAAGGAATGTCTACCAAAGTACATGTAGGAATCTGAGAGAAACAGAGATGTTTGAGCGGCTAAGATATGCATCTCCATGCAAAATGCATCCAAAAATCCTCCTAAGATTGCATGACTTCACAAAATTCTCATTACAGCTAATAGGTTACTGCTGATATCAGACTACAGAATGGCATACGTTTCCATACAATGTATACAGAATATTGGAAAGACAGAAAGATAAAAGGAGAACAACTATATAAAAACACAGACTTTTAAAATTTCATTCACAGCAGGTTTGTACTATGCACAGTAGTGGTTGTGTAGTAGTGCAAGGTTCCAACAGAGATGCCAGTTGTCTTCTACACCTGGCGTAGTTCCCCAGGCAAGTAATTGTACTCAGTTGAAGGTCACACCAAAACAAATATGAAAGCCATTATTTGTCACTTGATAAGTGTCAAAAGATGTCTCAATAGGGGAACGCAGAATGTGTGTCTACCCACTAGACTCGCATGATCTTGTCTGGATGTGCTTATAACCTTTGTGTTTTGCTGAGTTATTACATTCAGAGTACAGTATAATGCCCCTAAAGCTTTAGCTTAATTACTGCCTCCGTTACTTACACATCCTGGAACTCCTCCAGAGATTTCTGTGGTGTGAAGACGTTTAATAAACTGATAATCTGAAAAGCAAAGTAAGACAAAAGAATGAAGAAAAGTGATATACATAATCGTTTTGAAATGTGTTAAAGGATAAACTGTTTTTCACCATTCAATTTATATTAAGACATCTCACTTTATGGATCAGTAAAAATTTGGCAACATTCAAAATAAAGTACCACAGATCTCTAAGATTTCTTCAAGGTGCACTTGAAATGGTCTGAAAGAAGGATAACCAGTGACAAACTAAAATGCTAAGGGTAAGACAGTCCTCTGAATTTTGAAGTTATATATTCAAAGATCAGCTGAATCTAGCATAGCAGTCCTTGTACTACAGCCAGAAATTTCTTCTTTATGAGGAATACTAACCTGAGGGGACAAATAATCAAGGACCATCTTATTAAACAGAAATCCTTCCTCTCTCTGACACGGCCTCAGTTCCTTTCTGGTCACATACACACACACACTGGGTGACTCAAATTCCACCATGAGAGGTACACTTTTTGGTAGAAGCACTTTAAAACAGTAGACAAATCCTGAACAAAGACATCTTGCATGCTGCAACTCCCTTTTTACCTTTTTTTTTCTTTTTTTTTGGGTTCTATTTGGGTTTCTGCTTGATTTTAAATGGACTGGGCTGTTGCAAGGCACTGGTAAAAATATGCGAAAAATGTGACTTCAAAGATCTGAACTTCCTATGCTTTCCTTCTGTGCAGGTAACAGAGGTACACAATATCAGCACAACTGCCATGAAGACAACATCTGAATGTCTCCCTCTCCACCTTTGTCACCCATCTAGGTTTTCTAACAAAAAGGGTTCAATGTTCCTTCTCTTTACTCCACATGTTCTGACTGAATCTTACCTCTGCACAGGTGCCTTTACAATCCTCTCCTTCCTTTGCACTTCTCTATACAGACAGAAAGAAACTCTGACCCAACCAATGTGGTGCTGTTAGCAGCTCTCCTGCGGCACATTTAAAATTATGTGTTTGAAGTTATTGCCGCTCCTGCTGCCCTCTGCTCTTTCTAGTCCATTACAAAACTGAAGTGAGAATGCATCATTCTCCAGCCTACAGCGAGAACTACTCCTCACTTATTGCTGCATTTTCAAATCCCCACGCATTGGTCTGGCTGAGAGTAGCTTCCATCAAGTTCATAGGGAAGAGACAGGTACATTCCTGATAACACAGTGGGAATGTAAGGATAAACTAATGCCCAGAAGAGGGGCAGAGGACACTAGCGTGACAAGTCCTGATGTTTGCCATTTTAGAGTCAGTCCTTTTCCTTTTCATGTGAATTTGGGATAGGGTTAGGGTCACCTTAACATCACACTTTTCAAGCTCATTTTTGCTTTGCTTAAGAAGAAAGAGTCATTGTGGGATCTGAGGCAGGGCTAAACATTGCAACTTGAAAAATTCACTCCTAATGAAAAGGAATGGGCATGCAGTTATGGCAGTAGGCCACAGGAGAAATTGAGGAACTGGAGAAAAATGAAATCCCTGAGAGATCCCTTGACAATGCAGTGTGGCAATCCTATTATTCTACTACAAAAAAGCAAGTTTCTTCAGTCAGGCAGATAGTTCTAACAGGTAATGATTACAGTTAACACACAGCCCTAGAATAACACTCTTTCTGCAACGTAGGAATATTTTCAACCATTATGTATAATAAATGTTATACAATAGGTAGTGAATGCAAGAAGCAGGGAAGCCTAAAAGCTGCTTGTGCTGGTTTTTTTTCAGCAAGAACACTGGGATTAGAAGTAACAGCACAGTGTGCTGAGGTTACAGAGTTCCTGGCTCCACAGCATTAGCTTACTCATAAATATGTGCTTTTAGTTCTTAATTTTCTTTGGTAGTTTTGTACAACATATACAAAGCATTTATATGAGTTGGTTTTGGATGAAGTGCAGAACAAGGAGTGTGCATGGATATTCCAATGCAGAAGACACTGCTTTTCAGTCACAAATACCAGTGACAAGAGGATGGAATCAAGATTCCAACAACCACTTCTGTATTTCTGGATAAAGAGCTCACAAGAACCTATTCTGCTCCCTACCCTTCTACTATCCTAATCCTGCCAGGACATCCACATTTGGCATAGCCTTTAAATAAGCACTTGGAACATCCTCACTCTCCCATGTGGATGTACGGTACCAGACTGACTGTAGCACTCAAGCATAATTTGCTTTTCGGTTCTTCCATTTTAAAAAGGAACCTAACAAAACTACTTTCTTCCTAAGAAACCAATATATACATCACTTCTCCAGCCACCTACTGAAAACTTACATTTTTATGATTCACACACTTCATGAGGACCAGCTCCCTGTAAGCTCGCTTGGCGTGAGTTTGGTTCTGAAATGGTCTGCTGAGCTTCTTAATGGCCACGTTTCTGTCAAGGACAGCATCATATGCAGCACTGCAGTAACGACAAACACAGGAGTTATGCATCTTAGAGGGTATCCAGCACTTCTCATGGCAAATTCCTGAGCCTCAAGTCTACCGTTTCCTCTTTTTTCCACTGAGAAAGATACTGGGATAAAAGGAGAGAGTTTGTCATAAGAAAAAATAAGACATCAAAAGGAGACATGTAGCCCCTCATTTGCAGATGACAGCATGCACCACTACTTCTGAACTCCAGCTCCACAGGAAATAAACATTTATTTTTAAGGGAGAGAGAAAAAAAATAAAGTAACTTCAAATAAAACACTATAAAAACTGCATGTGAGAAAAAGTTATTTCATAAAGCAACTCTGTGCAGTGGGTACAGTGGAGCAGCTTTTGCTTTTTCTGTCATGATTAAGGACACCAAGTGGCTCAAAGAACAATTGCCCAATTATCTAGAGTCAAGTTATTTAATCAGTCCCTGAGACCATACAATCCAATTCTAATAACATATCTAGAAACAGAACCAATTCACAAATTTTTTTTACTATTTCCTGATAATGAAAAAAATTCTTACATATACAGTTACAAATTTTGAAAACATACATGAAAAAATACAGCCTGTGGTTTGCAAACTAGGCTTTTACAGCTGGGGTCCCAATATTCTCCTTAAATTTCTAAATGTTTTGTGCAACCTCCAGTTAATTTTATAATCGTTATTTCCTATGAATTTGAATCACTTATTTTAGGTGGTTCGAATCTGCATAAATTCTGACTTCTAAATTCCACAAAGCACATTAAGTCTTAGAAACATCCCCAAATGCACAGTGTTCTAAGAACCTCTTCCTGATTTTTTTTCCTTTTACCAAGAACATTACACAAGTTTTCTGCTAATTCATGAAAAGCAAGTGTATTCCCCAAGAGATAAATTAACCAAACCACTAGTTGTCCTAAAAATGGCTTTTTAAAGCGCCAAAGTAAATACTCAAAATGCTTGTAGTTCTTTTTCATATTAACTCTTGCTTATTGTAGACATTCACTGACAGAGTCTTACTGACCAAGTACAGAGCAGAAGCATGCAAGCATCAGAAGCTTAGTCACAAAGCCAACCAAAATGTACAGGTGTTCAAAATAAGTTAAAAAAAAAGCATAGGCAATGTATGTCTTGGAAACCAAAAAAGAAGAGACGAATCAGAAATACTTCAGTTACACCACTTTGCATAAATAACACACCAAACACATCCCACAAACAAAATAATTGTTTGCTAAAGGTGATGAGTTTTGCAAAGATTACTTTTAGGATTCATTTAGGAAGACTCTTGATAGCAGGGCAAGAGAAGCAATCCTTCTGCACTGCTCATTGCTACTAAGGCCACATCTGGAATGCTGAGTCCAGCTCCAGGCTCCCCAGTATAAGAAAGTTAGGGGAACATCAAAGGAATTACACTGAGGAGCCATGAAGATGATTAGGGACTGCAACATCTATGTCATACAAGGAGCAGCTGAGCAAGCTGGAATTGTTTAGCCCAGAGAAGGCTTAAAGTGAATCTTGTCACTGTTCATAAGTATTTACTAGGAGTGGCAAAGAAGATAGAGCCAGACTCTTCCAGAGGTCCTGAGCAACCTGCTCTAGTTGACTCTGCTTTGAACAGGTGAGTTGGACCAGGGGCTCCCCATCACCATCCATTCTGTCATTTGGTAACAGTTCTTTATTCTCCTATTCATTAATAAGGCACATAACTTTTATGACCCAGCTAATATCATGCTAGGCACATGCACAAACAAAGTTAAACTAGTGCACTCACTGGTTAAACCATATAAGACACAGCCTAGGCAATAAGGCTGTCAAAGATCCAGCCTGACTTGACTTCCCTCTATCGATGGAATTCAAATCAATTAACCCTTGTGTTAGGAGGAATGTGATGTGTGATGTACAGCCTAACAGTATGTAGCAGAAAGCAAATCTGTCAGGATTGTGTCTCTCATTCTGATTTAGTTCAGCCACAACATGGCATCACATAAAGGCCACAACTTAAACACCCCTGAATTCCGTTAAGAAAGTAATGAGCAAACATAACACAAAACCAAATGATGTGAAAAACATAATCTTTCAACAGTTAAATATTTTGTGTCTATTGTTCATATTGCAAATACACTTGAGCAGACAAATCTCTCAGCTAATCCATATTACTTGATCACCAAACTCCTTTTAAGACGAAAAGCCTACATGAGACTCATCTGAGCTATGTAAGAGTATTTTAAATAGTTTAAAAAATCTTTTCTCATATTTTAATCTCATTAGTTACATCGTAAAATTACTGAGTTAGAATATTAGAAAACACTGAAAGTTTGTCTGAGCAAACATTTTCTTCAGTTTCTGATCACTGTTTGCTTTTCTGAATTTTCTCTCTCTGTCAAATCAGAAAACCAAACGTTTCTTAAGGCTTTGGCTTTTATGATCCATTTCCCAGTCCTTTACGTACCACAGAGGAAATAAAGCAATCCTTTGCAGAGGGGTATTTACTTTGGGACACAAGGATCTTAACTGCAGCTCTATCATTGCCTTCTATCAAATGAGTGTCCAACTACTTGAAGAAGTCAACACGCAAATTCATTGCACTGGGGAAATTAATAGCCCTGATGGTTTTTTTTCTATTCACCAGAGAGAAGCTTTTGTTTACAGACAGCCAACTATGCACTTTACTACGATAAAATACAAATATCACATCCGGGCCCTCTCTCTGGGGCTTGTTACACAAAATCCTTACCTTGGAACACCAAGGTTAGCTTTGATGATAGGCCTTCTTAAGACAAACTTCAATCACTGGCAGAACAGGTGATTCAAGGGAGCAGCAATAAGAGGGAGAGAGTAATGAATGTCTGCGAACTGCGACGAAAAGGTTGAGTGTGAAAGTCAATCTCAAGGTCTCAAATAAGAGGCTGGACTTGCATTTAAAAGCCTGCACTTGTTTCTCTGGAAACTTTATTGTAACACCTCCTGGTCAACTATGAATTTTTTTTTAAAATTTATATAGTTTCCTGGTTTTATAACAAGGAATCTAAATCACCCCTGGTTTTGTAATAAAATGATAGCTTTACTGCAACATGAGCTCAGAAAAATCCTCAAAGTTTACTACCATGTCTGTGGCAGCTGTACAGACAGAAAATACAGTAAAGAAATTAATTCCCTATAAATTCTGTTTACAGTTAGTTTGACAAGGTAAATGTTAGTGTTAAAAAATTACTTTTAAAACTGTAAATAATTTGAAACAAACCTATTTAGGAGAGATAAAAATTTTAGCCAGATGTGAATACATTCACGACTACCAAGAGATACAAGTAATTACAGCTATTTAACAAGACTCTTTGCTGACTTCAGCAGGAAAAAAAAAAGAAACTCCTAGTCAGATTTACACAAACCCAGGTCATAATTTACCACCAATATTCTATGCAAGTTCAGACTGTAATGATCAATGAGCAATGTTCTGTTATGATATACTCGAGGGACCAGGCATTCATTTTTATATCTATTTTAAAAAGCAAAGAAAAACATTCTAGTTTCATGTCCAAGCTTTTATTTCAATAGGCACTTACCAAGTAAATACTTAAAATTATTCTTTCTATAGAGGAATAACTCTTTTCATGAACAGTGAAACTTAACATTTATCAATTCCATTATATTCTACCCCAGAATAGACTGCCAAACTCACAGAAAATGTGTACTTTTAAAAATTGACTCTTAGAGATGGGATTTAATACAGTTTTTGATAGCCTTTACTTTTAAGATTCTTTGGAAGGGGCACACACATCCTTTTCGAGATGCTTACCCTATTTTAAGCCACTACTTCATGAAAGTACTATTATTAGCTCTCAGATGACAGAAGACCAAATGAGGAAGGAAAGCTCCCAATCTCCAGTCTTCCAGGGCAGGTTGTGAAATGGAGCCTCTGGACCATCTCAGCAAACAGCTTTTTACATTGAGGAAGTCTATTCACTGAATGTTGTAGAAATCCAAGGGACACTAAACATTCCCCTTACTTATTACTACATATACATATTGTGAAAAATACAGTAGTCAAATCTTTCTGAAAAGCTAATTAATGTTACACCTACTTTTTAAAGAGACAAAGTTCAGTCGTCTTTGCCTTCCTCCAGAAAGACTCCAGCTGCATTTCTGTTTATTACAAATCACTGCTATTTATATCTGCATTACTTGATCCTTCTAAGTAAGGTAGTTTTGCCACCGACATTTGCATTTTGCCTCATTTCCTTCAATCCAGCACAGCAAGTAGGAAGAGTGCTGAAACTGATCTTGTTAAACAAAGCAGTGATCTGTGCACTTGAAATATCCCGGTTATTTAGTGCTGAGATCTCCATCATTGCAGAGAATTGGTAACCTTGAAAATCACATTTAACAAGAATGTGATTTTCACATCCTTGTTGAGGATAGCTCATCCTCAACAATCACCACCAACGTATGGAGTGGGACACTCTGTATACACACTAAAGAATCATATAGATAAAAAGAAAAACATAGATGGAAGTATATATAAATCCTTTTCACAGTAATTTCTCTGTCTTCAAAGCCCTTGCTTTCAGAGAAGTATTACTATTGCATTTTCTGAAGTCATTTTTAGGAACAACAAAAGCCAAATCTTTTTCCTGTATTGAGGAAAATTTCTGTAAATGTGGTTTATGAAAGTTGAACCATAAAATATTTCAAGTGCTTTACCTTCTCTCTACTTAAGGTCCCCTTTCAGGCAAGTTACTCAAACAGAAAAGAGTGAAAAAGTTATTTCGCTTCAAGCAAACTTTTATAAGTGTATTCTGGTAGCTGTTTTTTGATGTGTTGTGTTAGTTTGCATTTTGTGTTCACCTCACTTATCAATCCAAAGTTTAGAATGAGATTAGACTTTCTCATTCTTATCTTCTTGTAATCCTTTGACATGTAACTTCTGAGTTTCTAAAGGCATTCATATAAAGAGTGCACATTCCTCTCTTCAATAATTACTTTTAAACAGAAGAAAAAATATTTTTAGAGTGAAAACTCCACTGCAGAAAGTATCCTTAAATATAGTGAATGTTTTACATGAAAATTGTATAAAAGAAAAGAATTTCATATACACACCAGCGTGCAGAGAGTTTGTCCCAGGCAGTACAAGTCAGAGGACAGCACAACAAACAAGAGCCTTTCAATGTCCTTATTGCGTTTGGAATGAAGCCTGTGTGCTGAAAATCCAAAAAATAACTAATATAACCCTACTGAAGAGTTGCAGACCTCATGTCAGGAATGGCAGCTCTACACTCTGGATCAGGTCTGTTTCTCCTCAAAATGCAGAGAAATGAAGTGGCCTCCGAGACAATTTTCAGAGCTGAGGCTTAAGGAGACAAATACAGCTTCATAATGGATGACTGCTGCACTTTTCTTGTTTCTCTATGCGGTTCCAGACATTTGTTTTGTGTTTCCATCAGCTCACAGCTTCTTGCAATCATCTGAGAACAGCTGCATTAGAAAATACAATCACGTTGTCTCCCTAACTGCAACACAAGTCATCCTTTTTTTTTTTTTTTTTTTTTTTACTGTCACCATGGATGTTTCACAGAATGAATGGACCACTCAGAAAGACCTTCCATGAGCTTCCTCATCAGTGCAGAGATCCTGATTGGGCTTAAAACATTCCTTCCAGCACTGCATGGGGCAGCAGAGAAGACTTCATGTGGTGAAGGGCCCAGAGCAGTCACACACAGGTGTCCTGACACAGCAAACACCTTGCCAGAAAGATGCTCCAGCTGGTGCCCTTTGGAGACCCTTCTCATGCCAAAATGACATGCAACCTAAGCAGCAAATCCAAAAAGAAAGATCAAACTAAGCTATCACTCCAGTGTGTTTTAAATGGAAGCAGGACCCCACTTCGGGATTTTGGGGAAATTTTTGCCGAAGAAAGGCAACTCATTACCTATTATTCCACATGTGATCTCTTATCCCGTGTCAGAATGAAATAACATGAGAGAGGACAGAAGTGTTTGAATTGCTTGGGATTATCGTCTTAGTCCCTGAATGAAAATTCAGCATTGCTGTCAAAGTCAACAGTGAATTCTGTAGCACTTAAACTTCAAAGGCGTACTGGAGGATTTTAAGAAAAAAGTTCAAAATGTGTGGCTCTATTTTTACATTTCAGCATGTTATCAGGAAAGACAGCTTTCTTTTAAAAGAAAACTCTTTGGGAAGCAGGCCCACTGTTCAGTGTGCACACACTTTCATGTATTTAATGAACTGGTGGCAAGCAAAATCCAGTTAAAAAAAAGAAGACGTCTTGCTCTCTGCTTGTACAATACTCTTTCTTTAGTGTACTTTACTAGAAAATGCTTGTTCTCAAATGCTGTATATAAGATTTAAGGTTCTAACACTGAAACAAATCAATCCAAAAATTTAGATTATTGTTTAATTCTTGTTATGGATTTCAAATTTAGGTGTTAAATATTTTCATATAGAGAAATGCATTTTGATTTAAAAATGTCCATGTCTCATGTATCATTTCATTATAGTGCTGTTGAAATTATTATTATAGCTTTGTAATACAGGTTTATTCACTTCACTACAACATCCTTATTTTATTTCCCACCTTGTAAAACACAGCTCCTTAAAGGCCCTGATTAAATGAAAATACATTTTTGGTGTGTTATATTTTGTCAGAAATTATACCAAAGCTCTCTGGTTACCCATACATTAAACAAGAAAAGGTGATATAAAGACCTCTATGCATATTTCTGTCTGAAAACATATGGAAATTCAAAAAGGAGTAAGAACTGCTCACATGACCAGTCATAACTGTGGCTATTGAAATGCAAGTCCAACAGACAAGCCCTTGCCACAGCTAGAAGAAACTACTTCAGTAGGAGTATTTCACAAGTCAGATCTGTGACACTATATGCCCACATATTTCTGCTCTTAAAAAACTTGTTCAGATATGCACATGCACTCATAGAGTCATAGAATGGTTTAGGTTGGAAGGGATCTTAAAGATCATCCAGTTCTAACCCACCTGCTGTCTAACACTTTCCACTAGACCAGGCTGCTCACAGCTCCACCCAACCTGGTGGTCTGAAGGAAGTTGCTTGAGCCATAAGACAATATAAAAGAAGTATCACAGATAAAAAGGGCTGAAACACTTATTTTTAGCGACCATATTTACAATAACGGTTAGTTGAGTTACCTTTCTAACTACATGAGCTGGTGATGCCCTAACAAGAACCATTCTGGAATCCAGAAGTTCTGTATAGTGATGCATGAGAAAAAGTCTTCCTATAGCATTCTCACTCACAAAGACACTGCAGGGATACAGTAGGAAAGGCAACGTTGAAACAGCAATACAGTTCACACATCACCTGGCACACCACTCGTAATGGGTGCCATTTCAGATTGCCTGGAGATTAAAATATTCATGAGGATGCTGAATATGAAGTATGTTGACATACTTCTCATCTGCTCTCAAAGCACCTCTCCTGTATAATACCTTTCCAAACAGAACCAGTACTTTCTGCTTCTGCACATCTTTTGTCACTAATTCACTGTAAAGTCTGCTAGCTGACAGTAGCTTTTGTTAACTGCCAGCCAACGAAATTCAACCTGGTCAGTGAAAGGAGCCACATTTTTTTACTCACTCTGCTTTAAAAGAGCTCTAGATCAATATGCTTTCCCTTACACATGACACATGTAAGAGATGACTGCCTCATGGTTTCCAAAGTATGCTAGACTGCTCTCTCTTTGTATGCTCAAGGACTTACTGAAGACAGAGCAAGGTAAAAAAACCTAAAAAATGGATCACAGCTGGAGGTGCCTCTCAATATTCAGTGACAGAAAATACATGGGTGAAAAGAAGTTTAAGCATGATTTGTAGTTATACCATATTGAGTAGATGTTTGCTCAACATCTGGAGAATAGATATAAAACACTGAATCTGGCAAAGAGATTCTCACATTCAGTGCTCTGAACTATCAGCAGGGTATATAAATTTTGAACAAATTTTCAAGTCTGTGAAGCAGCAACACCAAAAAAAGTCTAGTTTCCTCATTTAACAGCATGAGACCTTTACGAGACCAGGGAAATAGTGACACCAGATCAGAGTCCGTGCACCTGGCAGAATCTGAGTACCTAGCACATTCAAACTGTCAGTTACATGATAAATCTGCTATTTTTGGATCTACAAACTGGAATAAAAACCAGCTACTATCTTCCAATACCACCTCAAAACCATAATTTAAAAGACTTGCTGGCTTGCCTGACAAACAGAACAAAAGCTGTCACTTTGGTGAATAAGAAACATTATTCTACAACCGTTTTTGCTTCATTTCTCAACGGATTAAAAATCAGAATTCAACCAAGGAATAGAAGTGTACTGTCAGCAAGCCTTCACCTGCAATGTGATAATCATCAAAGGGGGGAAAAAAGTAAAACAGTTAACCCCAAAAGGCTACTCAAATTCTAGTTTCCCAAAACTAACCCTGCAACCTGTGCAAGGCCATTCTAAGCAGACAGAAACAGAAGAGCAGAGATGCCAAAATGTCACTTAACGCTGTTAAGGGAGGGGAAAAAGTCAGTGCTGTCACACAGGTCACCTTTACCCTCCCAGCCAAGGGGAGTCCACAGCCTGCCCCTATGCTGGCAGTAACTCACCTGACCAAGGTTGCTCTAACTCACTGACCACTCATGGCCAGCTGGGCCTTTTGGGAGGGGCAGGAGGTAGCGGCGCTGGGTGTGTTTTAGTGTGAGTCGTGGCGGCAGCTGCAACGGGGAGGGAGTGTGTGCCAAATTAAGGACTTGTGTTTAGGTGTAGGTGCCCGCGGTGCCCATCTGCGTGCTGTGGGTGGTGGAGTGTTGGCTGTCGGAGAAGAGCGCCGCTGAGAACACCTGATCTTTGTCTCATCCCGGAAGCTAAGAAGGGTTTACAAAGCTTATTTCCTATTTGTAAGTGGGCAGCAATCAATATCGGACGAAAATGTGCAACACCGTGAATCCAGAAAAGAATAAAAGGGAAAAAAAAATCAAAAAAACCCACCAAAAACCAAATACCTCCATGTCCTATTTTCCTACCCGCAAAGGGACTCCTGTCTTTCAGTCTTCCTCCTTTCTCCTTCCCTTTGTAACTGTGTCTCTTTTTTTGCCCACTCTTGCCCGTTCTGGTGAGTTTTCCCACTCATGTCATGCCAGACATGGTTTGCAAACTTCACCCAAACTTCCCACAGAATCTCTTGCTTCATATTGTCTATTTTGCACAACTATTTTTTTGGCTTTCACTGTTCTTTATGATAGTCTAGGGCCAGGCCTTGGGACAAGGGACAATATTTTGCGTTCTGTCGAGCACTCTAAAAATCTGTAGACTACACTTAGGTATTAAACATCAACAATATATACTGACAAAGAAAATTGAATTATCTGAGCTGCTATCCTTCCAGGTTGTCTCTATTTTTTCTATTTCTGGAAAAACAGGAGAAGCAAATAGAGTCTTGAAAAAAATCTGTCCAATATGTTGCATTGTAGTAGTGACATAGCATAAATGTGAGAAAAGGGAGATCTGTCAGTGATCAAAAGGAAGTTTTGACAGGGTAGGAGCAAATAGGTACATGACATCTGTAAAGGGAGTTATAAAACATTACTGCCTGATAGCAGAAAGTGTAAATTAAAGTGAGTTTCTAATCAGCCAACACAGAAAGAGCTTAAGTTACACAAACATCAGTTACTTCTCTGGAGACACAGATTTTACAAACAGCTGATACATTTTTTCATGGCTCTAAGAGGATCATAGATGCTTATCCAGTCACGGCCATGAACAAACCTGCTCTATGCCCAAAAGCTGTACCTATCCAACTGAAAATCCTGGCTGTCGATGCCTTTATGGTACTGAATCTGTGACCAAACAAAGTGAATACTGCTGTCAGGGTTCACAAAACAGATTGTGCAGAGATAGCTTCTACACAAACTTATTTACCTTTTTCCCCATAGAGTTGCAGAATGTAAGTACGGAATAGATTTTGCTTGCTTAACTGTTGTAGTCATGGAAATGAACAGGTTCTTTAAGGGGAAATGAAGGGAAAAAAAGACAGTCAGAAATATAGACAGTCTGAGTATTTTAGAGACAGAAAACCTGATATTGTTGTTAGAAGAGAATATTCTGGCATGTTTTATTACATATAATTTGTGATTACCATCACATTTTGGATTTTAGATTTCTGTGTACTAGCAAAGGGAAATGAAACACAATAGGACAAATACGAAATACATGGTGACTTACTGCCTATCAGGAATCTCTGCAGGTAGGTAGAAAAAGGACATTGAAAAAAGGAAAAAAAAAAAAAAGAGAAATGGTTTTTGTAAAGCAATTCCATGTCAGACCTTTAAAAAAAAAAAGATACAATAATAATTTTTGCTCAAACATTACATCTCGGGTTCCCCTCTCATGTAAAAATGGGTCCTCACCCTGCCACAGGCACCTTCTTGCTACTGGATATGTACCTTTTATTCTGCTTCTTTCCCACTTCTACTAAAGATAGCAGTAGTAGAAAGCCGAAGTTGTAGGAATTGAAGCAAACAGGGACTACAATCTGCTTATTCTTAAAGACAATCCACTTATCGCACTTTTCAGACATTACATATAGTTTGTCATATGGCAACAGTTTTCTATAACCCTAAAATTAGTTTCTTATATATCCAAGCTAAGTTCTTTGCTGAGTCATTAGCAAGAACACTGGAAGACATTACCTCTTCCTCTCACTCCATATCCAAGCAAACTGTCTCTGAATATGTGTTAACATGGAATTTTTAATAATATCACCTTAAGAAACAAAAATCTTTCCAACTTAAATAACTACCTCCACTCAACATTCTGGAGCTCAAATCCAGAATGATACTCAGTCTTTGCTGTGCCCACTGGGAGTCTCCTA
The DNA here is from genome assembly GCA_035584735.1 of Pseudotriccus pelzelni. Taxonomy (NCBI): domain Eukaryota; kingdom Metazoa; phylum Chordata; class Aves; order Passeriformes; family Tyrannidae; genus Pseudotriccus; species Pseudotriccus pelzelni. Next base: position 15,979,771 of record JAWMRA010000130.1, read on the forward strand.
GCACCTTAAAATTCACATGCTGGAAATCCAAGATTCCAAATAGAACAGGAGAATTTCTATCTTTCTGATGAATCAAGGCATAGACATACTAGAACCACAAAGCAGAACGTTCTATTCCGGATGTACATCTGATGGTGATCAATGGATAACCAGATACATGCAATTAAGTTTCAGAGCAGACATACTAGAAAATCCAAAGAATATTACAATGAGAATGCAAATTGGGAGTTGGGGGAAAATCCTGCAATGTACAAATGAATGAGTGAAGTCTGAAGCTTGCTGTGAGTTCAACTTTTATTATTTCAACATTTAAGAACTACCCAAAATGAAAAAAAAAATAATAATCTGGCAATAGTTTAAACCACTTGTTCTCAGAAGAAAAAAGAAAAATAAATCACCATGTGTTGCCACAGTATGGGAGACATCAGAGAAGTTGTTTAAATTGACATGCTTATTTCATTAACAGTACAGCAGTAGTTCATAGTGCAGACTGACAGTTATTTCCTACATTACTCTTGTAGAACATACTTGTAAAACTCTCCAAAGGTTGTCTTCAAAAACCTCCTCAGGAGCAGGATGTCAAAGCACATTAGCAAAGCATACAACAGCATGAGAAAGAGAACACTAGCTGAACTAATGGATACAACTGGAAGAATCTTTAATGGAATAGGATAAATCTGCAGGGCCAGCCAACAGGACGTTAAGCACAAAAAGTCTCCAAGATGCAACTGTGTAACTGGAATGGAAGTAACCAAACTCACCACATACACTCAGTTCCGATTCCCAGGAGAGACTGAGGCTAACAAAGCTAACACTGCCACTTCCTTCAGGGCCACTGAAATTGTGGGCATATCTGAGTACATGGTTCACCTCATTTTGCCTCTGAATGACACAGGTTCTTTGTTCTCCTCTTCTGAGGAAAATTAGTGATCTATCCAATGGAGAGAACACCTCTGAATTTCAAAGAAACTATGCCAGTTTATACAAGCAAAAATGTTGAACCATATCAAGGAATACAGTATCTCAACTCAGTGGCACAAAGAAACAAAAAACAGTATTACTGGGATACATTCATCTCTCCAGAGTTTTAGTACACCAGCGTCCAGCCGAATGATACAAGTAAGGTTGTGCGTTAACTGTAAGACACCATGATGACCACTATTCTCTCTGGTTTTTCCACCGCGCCATAGGAGAAGTACAACCTTGGAATTGATTATGGTCAGAAGCATCGCCTCCTCTTTGCTTTTATTGTTATTCCCATTGCAATATCACTTTAGATCCTTACACTCAGAGCAGGAATCAATTGTGCTACACAAAACCAACACTGAAGGATAATCTTCACACAACAGAGCTCAAGTGTTTTTGCAAACTCAAACATCCGATCCTCTTCATCGTTTACAGGCACGTTCCACGCAGAAGTTAGACCTATCATATTAAAGTCTGTTTTCAGGTAGTCCTATTGATTATGTTCATATGTTCGTATCTTCATAGACCTGCACCAGAGATCTATGGAATGAAAGAGGTTTCCCTATAATAATTGTCTTAGTATATATACTACATAAATATATGGAGAATTAGAGGAAGTTTTAGCCAAATCCTTAATAAAAAAAAATTTCATCACCAGTATCAACATGCAACAGGACGCTTCCTTACGTGCACTCCAAGGAGGGTTAGCTACACAGAAAAACCCCTTCCTACTGGACATCTTTGTAGTGAACAATGCCAGTCACATTTCTCCTCTGGCCTTTGAACGCTATGGGAAGTGGTTGAGTCACTATCCTTGGAGTTATTAAAAAGACGTACAGATGTGGCATTTGGGGACATGCTTCAGTGGCGGACCTTGCAGTGCTGGGTTAATGGTTTGACTCAATGATCTTAAGGGTCTTTTCCAATCTAAATAATTCCATGGTCCTGCGATTACTTTAGGGAAAGAAACAGCAGCTATATAAGCTACAACAAGCACCACCATTATGACACGCGGATTTGAAAGAACTCTGCACCCCTTAAGACTCAACCACCAAATTAGAATTAAATCAGCAAAGGACAACCTACAGTTACCTTAGGCAACATAGCAAGCTATCTGTTGTTGCAGGCTCTACCTGTACCAGGAAACACAAAAAGACTGCTATCTCCTTCACGTTCAGGCTCAAAAATATAATCAAACCACTAATTCAAGGCAAAACCCCCACAATGCATTGCCCAATTTACTACTTCAGGAATACATTTACAGTCTCCTCGATATCTGCAGATGAGGTGTTCTAAATTTATAACACATTTACTGAGAAGCTACCAGTACTCTTCAAAATTATCATACACCCAGAATTCCTGCTCCCATACACCCCACTCAAACATTACTCACACAAAAAGTTCCTGCATAAACTAGACAGCATGAAGCACTTCCCAGATAACACTCCCCTGGGCCTAGCTGACACATCATTAAACCACATTTCAACATCATGCAGCATAAAAGCCTGTCTTTACTTTTAAGAAAAGAGCAAAATAAACATCCAGGATTTCAGCTGAAATGCATCATCAGACCCATTTATTTGATGTTCACCCAGACAACTTTGTTTTCAAGGCTAACATTTTCTCCTAATAACGCACACAGGTAGAGGCACCAGTGTGGTCATAAACCAGGCCAAATGTCTTCATAAGCTACTACTAAGATTTTAATTACCCGTATTCTCAAGCCTGTAAGTAATGTCGTCCCTATCTGCCATAGAGACCTGGACTTCACCCTTGCTTCTATCATAAATTCAAAAATTATCAGAGCCTTTTCAAATTGCTTTTGAAATCTTTCTGTACTTCATCATTTTTCTAGACATCACAGACAGTATCAAAAATATCACAGGCAACATAAAAAATGATAGCTTGCAAACCACAGCAGAAAACCTACAGATCAATTACCTTGCTTCCAGGCAAAAAGTATTCATTTAAAACACAAAGAAACACCCACTCCAACATTAGCATATTTCTGTTGATTTTACAGAACATGAGAACTCCTCTTCATCCATCATCATCTAAACCATCCACAAATACAGGCTGAAAGTAACCTGTCCCTCTCAGTCCCCCTTTCAAAATAAAGAAGTTGTCAACTCCCTTCTAACACTGCAGAGAAGTATCAGCTACCTCTTCTTGCAGTGGTTTAATTGGCATGTATCTAATTCAACTCAGAAAACTATTTTCCATTTCTATCACAGTGTGGTTAAAAGCTTGAAGTTTTTACAACTACAGCTCGGTCCAATAAATGACAAGCTCTGTTTCAGTTATGCCCCACTGTCATCATGCCTGTAACAACATGATAACGATATGCAAACAAAATCCATATAGTCTTTCTCACAGATGTCAGTGTGATGTACAGTAAGCAAGGAACCAACACTCGTATTAAGAGTAGGTTTTGTAGGCCAAAGAGGAACTTCCCTGCTCAAGAGATTCCAAGCAGCTATTTATATCTCTCTTTCAGCTGGCAAAAATAATTTTGTGAACATAATTAACACAAAACTCATTGAAAGCTCCCAAAGACTAATTTCCATAGAAAACAAATGTACTGTGTCTCTATAGCCAATACCATTTTCTCACTGAGTTTATAATTATTTCACAGGGGCACAATGACAATTACAAGAATCACACCATGTGGTTTTCTCTTTTTCACATAATTTAATAAATTATCTTCTCCTGGAGACCTTTAATATCTTCAATGTTTCCATATCAAGAAAATAATTTTGTCTATGATGTAATTTTCAGAGTAACCAAGTGAAACCAAGCCCCCGCTTCTTTATAACCACATTCCCTGCTTCCCGTGCCTGCTTCTGTTCCACAACAGAAATTATTTTCCACTGAAAGTCTCCTATTTATGTTGACACCTCTTTATAGAATTGTATGGGAAAGATTCCAGAACTTAGTGGCTTTGTCTAGGAACCCTGCAACACCCACTTTCAAAGCAGCCTGAAAAATATCAGGTCACTCCTCCACTTTCCTCTGCCTCTACAATTACTTCTTGGTAAGTCTGGGTTCTTTGCAAAGGAATAAGATAAGCAGGACAAAACAGTTCCCACCAGAGCAAGCAGCACTCTACAAATAGGTAGGTTTTCGGTATTTTTTTCCCTTTGATCAGCTTTTTCTATATGTAACTCTATACACATCAAAGGAGTTACAGCTTCTAAAATAAGTGTAAGTTTCTACAGTAGAAAATTATACTATTAAAATTTACTGTGTAAACTTATTATTACCATCTAATTATTACCATTAGGCAATTAGAAACATAACTCAAGATGTTTTTCATCATGTATTGTTTTCTCTTAGCTAAACTACATATCTTTATCTCATAACTGTTTTTTCATTAATTAATCATGTTATTATTGAATCTTCATGCTTTGTTTGTAGATGGTTATGTATCTCTGGTAAATTATGCCTCAAGAAAAGGAGATTACAATGTAAAACAAACTAAGAAAAAATGTTCATTATCTTCCCTGTCTATCATATCATACCTATACATCTGTATCATCAAACTGTAAAAGGTCTTTTATGGCCTCTCTATGCTGCACAACCATTTCAGGGGACTTATGTTAACTTTCTCTTGAACTTCTTACTTATTTTCTGTTTAGATTTTATTTCCTAAAAAATTCTTAATTTTTGCTGTCAACTCACAGTATGAGGGAAAAATTCACAGCGTGCTATTGATTTTATTTAGTGTAACTTCTACGGGTTTTTGCTGCTCATAATTGACCATTACAGCAATTCAGTTGCAGAGAGGTTCAACAAGAACTGATTTTCCAGTAAAGCGAATAGAGAATAGTCAATAGGAGGAAAACAACCTGTTCCTATATATGGATTTGGACAAATAGTGGAAAATTAATATTACTAGTTCTCAACTCAGAGTATGCTTCTTTCCCAAAGCTGATTTTAAACTACCATGTAGTCCTGTTGTGTTTGAGATACAAAATAAGGTACTTAATAATGATACAAAATAAGGTACTTCATAATTTAGATAAGTCTTTGGACTTGCATGGTCTCAAAGTATACCAAACAGTGGAAGTGATAGACTGAAACCTAGGGATGTGCTGTCAGTGCTGTCACACTGCCAATTACAGTGCCAATGCCAATGATCCACGGAAGTCCATTTGCCGCTAGTTTAAAGGAACCTGTTGCTTTACCACTGCCCCCACCTGTAAGGTAACACACAGTACATCAAAGCCAGAAAAGAGCAGTGATGGAGATGACAGATGGAATTAAGACTTCATCTCTGATGAAGTTAGAGATAAAAGATTGTTTTAGTTACCCTAATGCCTCATAATTAAACAGCTAACAAATGCCTGCACAGAGACATTTAAACACAAGCCACAGAAATTTAAAAGCCCTGTCTAAAAATAAAGATATAAAAGCCAACCGGGATATCACAACTTTTGAACATACTAATTTCGAATTCCAGAAGCCTTTTGCACTATTTAGGAGGGCTACTGAATTTGTGTCTTTTGTTCCCATCCATCATTCGTATCACTGAAGCATCACTTTTAAGAAATAAAGGAAACATTAGCAGTTACCTCGATTCAAAAAGCTTCCACTCTGAATACTTGAGAATGCTATGGGATGTGACAAGTTTCTATATTGCTCTCAGTGATTTTTACTGTACAAAGACTAAAATTAACGGGTTTACTTAGGATATTATCTGCACTGCCTCTGGAAGTAGTGCCAGAGTTGTCAATTATGATAAGATCTTTCTCCTGCTCTCTTGCTAGTTACATTTTGCCATGTGGAGAAACAAACCTAGTGCTATCATTCTCAGCAGCTGGAAAACGTATTAGCAAACCACTGGGCTCCTTCTGCCTCAGGATGTCTGTTGCCTGACTGCTATTTCTGTAATTTTAGACGATGTCTGTGACTAGCAAACTGTGAAGAAATGCAAACACAAATCTATTTAAAAGCATAAGAGAAACTGCTGATACTTACCAAACTATTCCCTGAGCCCCAGAGCCAATGGGTTTCAAGTTCTGGTAGCGTTTGAGAACTGTGAAGGTCGAGTCACCTACTTCCACACTGTAGAACTGGTTGTCAACTTTGCTTTTGCTCATGTTGTAATGTTTGGCAATATATGACACATCCACTTGTTTCCCAAATCCCTGTTGTACAGAAAAAGGGAAGGGGAGAGGGGGTGGAAAAAACAAAGAAACCAAGGTTGGTAAAACATGAGAATACTGATAAAACACTGCCAGCCTCATTTTTCAGTATCTGTTCTTGTCATTTTAGGCTCATTGTCATAGATCTACATGAATCCTCAAATGCTCCCAAAGACTGTAACAAACCTTCTTTCACGCAGGAAGTCAACATAAAAAGCCACTGATTAAAGAAAACTAGTGAATTCTCCAGCTGAAGTTTCTGACACAGTAACTGCTGACTACTGGTCTCTGCTTGCCATTACTGCTGCTCTATGACTAGTGGCTTATGAGTTCATGCAGACTCTGCATTCTCATTGGTATTGCAAAAAATACCTCATTTTAAAATAACACGACTTACACCAATGTAGAAGTGGGACAAGAGACACAGGAATTAGACTCTCCATCACTGGTCAGACAGAGCACACTGAGTGTATTCACAAGTGCTAAAACTTTCCCTGAGCATAAGAAAGGCCTCGAGAACCTTTCAACGGGAGTTGCAAAAGAAACAGAGCAGTTTATGAGTCAAACTGTGACCCAACATGGCTCAGTATCACCGAGTGCATTCAGGTCTGGAGTTCTTCCAAAGTTCTAGATTCCTAAGGATAGGAGAGTTGCTCTCATGACATAATAAATGCATTAGTACTAACCAAACACCAATTTTTGTGACATAAAACCAAGTTTATTATTGCACTGCAGAGCAGTGATCCTCCCCAAGATTGTAAAATTAAAAATTACTAATTTTAACAACATTTTTAAAACTCTCCTAAATTTGAATAATTACATTATAACTATTTTATGACTACTACTGAGCTCAGTTCCCTCAGGACTATGGAGCAAAGTACACAGAAATTTGAGATAAAAATAAGAATTAGATGCTTTTAATTTAGGATTCTATACTATGATGCTGAGCACAGAATGTAAAAGTTCAATGTATTACAACATATCCATCCTCAAATAGTTGACAATTCAGTTATGGAAGTCAAGACTTTCCCAAATGACTTCTGTAGGGAAAAGCAAAAATGTGCCTCTGTCTGTGCATTTATTTTCTAAAATGGCTTTTAAATTTTCTTAATTACTCTATTATAAATTTCTTTCTTTTCCCACAAAAATCTGAATAATCAGCTTTGTTATGTGTCTATGGACTACTACGTTGAATTTTGATGGAGCCAGGAAAAAAGTAACGTTGATTTGGATTGTATTACTCTTTCAGTTGAACAGAACATCATTGCAGTGTTCCACGAAGCTGGTCATTAAAAGCAAATAACTGACCTTGCTGAGAACTTGGATTATTAGGTTTGCCTTAGGACAATTAATATTATTTCTCTGTCCATTATCACAAAGGAAGGTCCATTGTCACTGGACAGCACTGGTTCATTCCAACCAATTCATTTAGAGACTTCAAAACATTTTAATAAATGTAGCTCTTCATTCAAACACAAAATCTGATTTCAGAAGACCAATTAGAAACTTTACATATATTTTTTATCCAGATGTGGCAGGGGAGAGGAGGAAGGAAGCCCTGCCCTAATGCAGAAAGTGAGAGATTTATGGACACTGACACAGTGGCAAATTGAAGCTTACTGACAGTGAAATGATTCCACAAGAGGTTTGAATTTTTCTCATTACAAGATAAACAAACTGCATGAGATTCACACTGTGTAGTTTTAGTCTTAAAATTTCTTCCATTAGGTAAAGAGAGATGCATAAATTTGGCTAGCCAAGATATTCATAGCAGACCTGGAATTGAGAGGCTTTTTTTTTAAAAAAAAATAATATGCTCCTGACAGACAGGAATTTCACAGCTCCCTCTGGCTAGACACACACATTTGGAGCGTGTTTCTTTCTGATGTCATTACCAGAACAATGCATGAGATATTCAGCATTAACACTCATTCCTCTGAAACCAATGTTTATATATAAGGTGTCAGCATAAAAATTGCATTCCTTAGTGAGCCTGACTCATAGCCAGCTCCCCTGGAAGTACAGATACAAAGACTTTTTAAACACATTGGATAACCGCGTTGAGTCTTGGGTGAGCCAGGCCTGCCACAACTTGTTTGCATCTTCACTCCCCAGCTACCTGACAGCTTGTTGTGTGGTAGGGAGCTACATGGGAACAGATATTTTATCCCTCTACATTTAGAACGGTGTGCACATCAAAATTTCTTGGTTTTAAGTTAGTCTAACCACATGAATTACTGGCCTCAGGAACCTCATGCTCCCTATAGTGGGATTTCTGAACTACAGCAGTTTCAGCAGGTGCTTATTTTAAATCTTGATCAATTAAAACAGCTCAAACCCACCACTTTGTAGTACCTCAGTTATATGGATAATTAGCAAATGTAATTGCTTCAGTCGACGGCAACTGAAGTCATGGGACACAGAAAACCACAACTGGTAAGAACACACAGATGTCCTAATGAGAAGCTCTCCTCTGTGTGACACAGACCATTCCTATAACAATCTGCTCCTAATGGTATGTGAGTAGAAAAGGTAAAGAATGTTTTCTTCTTAATGGAATCTTTTTTTTCTTTTTGGATTAATATTTTTCTGTGTACTTAAGAATCTGTGCACCATAAGGTCTTTGACAGAAGACAAAAACATAAACACCGAGCATTACTTCTTATTCAGCTTGATGTTGACTCCAAGCAGAATGCCTCCTCTGAGTGACAAACACTTCAGCTTTGTGAACAGGCTAAACAGTTTTCAGGTCATCTACTAAGTTGCCTCCTCACTTTAAAACGCACACTCCTAAAAAAGTACAAAACCCCCCATATTTTCTAATTTTTTACCAAAGCTTAAAACAGCAAAATGAAAACACAATCAGCCTACTGCTACAGCCCAACATACTGCTTACTTTCATAAGAACAAGGAGATGCATAAATATCCTTGTCATGATCCTAACTTAAATCAAATCCCTAAATCAATAAATTAACAGTTATTGAATTAATCACATCTGATCAGATCCCCAAACCAAGATGACACATAATCAAGAACCATCTCCAAGTTGATACAACAGCCACTTCCTAAAGAGGACAAAGAAAGAGCAGTTTTATTTTACTTTAAAATTAAGGTAAAAAACCTTTTCCCATTAGCAAGGAAATTCATACTCTTTACAGAGCACGTCAGCATTAGTTTTAGTTTCAAACCCTGATGAAATGCTTCTTCAAATACACATAACTCAACTTAAAGAAACCTGAACACTACATTTTTGTCTTGTTCTGTTACATTTTCAGTGCTCTCTCAAACCCCTTTGAGAAGCCTTGGTGTTGGTATGGAAAAAATATGCCCTTCCCTCCTCTCCCTGCCCTCCATCTACACCACTAAGCTATTTCAGATTGAGGTTTTACTGTATAAACACTTACAAGTTCCGTACTGGCAGCTTAAGTTAAAGCTTTGATTATCTGGCATCAGAAAGAAACCCAGGGCTAGGAATTTCCAGTATACACCTTTCTGTACGAACACCTAAACCAAAAACTCTCTCAAATGAGACTGATACTGACAACCTAAAAAACAGGAACTAGCACTTCATTCAGAATTAGATGGGGGAAGGAAATTTATAGTAGCACATGGCAATCAGGCTTGCTTCTCAGGATATCACAGAAAAGGTGTATAGGTTTCATATAGCAAAGCAAATTCCATCAAGTCAAATTTTCAGGTGAACTTCAAATCAACTTGGGCAAGCTACAATACTGGAGCCCCAAAGTAACAGTAAACACTGCAAATGTGAAACAAAAGCAAATTTCTCCATTCTTTTCACTTTGAACAAAACACTTCTAAGTTTTGCAGACCTTTGCATAATGTGAAAGATTGTTCATCAGAGACAAAGTAAGCATTGGGGTGCCATTTGTTCTTGGTTTCAATAACTATTTAGACAGTGGAATTACACTGCTTCAACACTGATAGGAACTTCACTTTCATTTCACACGTACAGAAATGTAAGCACCATTATTTTGGTTTTTAGACAAAACTGAAAACTTCTAACGCATACTCCTACACCCACTTCCCAGTGTCATTCTGTTTCCTCCATTCTCAGAAAGTTAAGGGAAAGTGAAGTGAAAGTTTTTCAATGTTTGCTTAATATTCAACCAATTGAGAAGGAAAGAAGATAAATTGTCGAGACTCAAACATTTGAGGTGAAGGAAAAAAGATACTCTCACAATTACTAAATGTTTAGTGAGCACGTATATTTCGCTTTCAAACAACAATTATTTAAAAATTCAGTGAAACTTAAACAACTTACTGCCTCACACAGTTACAAATTGTATTCTTTCGATTTTTTCTTTCAGAGCACAGACAGCAAGAAAGCTAAAAAGCACAACAGAAAGAAAAGGATGTTATTTTCTATATTACGATGTGAACTGCTTCCTGATATCCCATTTTATTTGTCCAATTCTATCCTATGAAATAACCATATTTATTATATTTCACAGACAGACCTTTCTGAACATCATTCCTTCTGTTATTGATGAGCCTAAAATATCACAGTTTCTTACAGCTCAGTATCCCATCCATTTTTTCTTTTAGAGATACAAATCACACTCATGGCAGTTTAAGACAAATTGCTCTCCTTTGCATCTCCAAGACGATGAGTGCTGTCACAGAACCTGTTAGCAGGCATCAGCGGAAGGGAAACCTGACCTCCATGTTGGCATCCTTCCCTGTCTGCCCACAGGAGTACCTACAGGAACACCCTTTCCAGGGTGCTAGGATGCAAGGCTACTGAAATCAGCTAAATGACTCCACTTGAAAAATGCAGGTGAGGAAAAGAATTAGATGGAAGGCTGCCTCCTCATTTGCAGTTGGCACAGCTTCTGAAGACCCGCAGGATGTGACAGAGAGATGTTCTGAGCCAGCAATCCCTACGGCTCACCAGTGCCTCCACATCTCTACCCCATCTCAGGCCTAGAGATTGCTATAGTATAGGCAAGAGCACATTTCAGAGGTGAATGCCGCCACTCATTCCCTCAGGATTCAAAAGGATAACATCTTAAAGCTACAATTTGACCTTGAAAGTCAGATGCTGAGATTACACAAATTGAAATTCACAAGTATGGTGAAACCATCGGTCTTCTTGCCAGCTTCAAAACCTTACACAGAGGCAAGACCTGCTCACCTGTGCACATCGGCTAAGGCAACAAGGCTATTAATTTAATGGCTATCCTCCCACTTGCACAGTTGTAATTTTCTCACAAGATTCAAGTGCCAGAATTCTGGGATAAACATGCATTTACTAAGCCCTCTGCTTTGGATTTAATGATCACAGGTTTTGCTGTGTCAATTTGGATGGCCACAGAAAATGGCACTGGAGAAATACAGAGTATCTTTGCACAGAAAGACCTACTAAAGTATTTTTAATCATGTATTCTGGATATGTCACATTTATGGCAGAAATTATATCTATCTTTCTTACCATAAAGACAGATTCTCACTTATTCTACTCAAATATCCCCAGACAGAGATCAAATATCTACTCTCTATCCACAGACAGAGATCAAATCTCCTACAGAAAGTAGGTTTTTCATCCTCTGTGTGTGTTTGGATGTAATATTACAGGTTTTGATCGTACCAGCCATATCACACCACAGTTCTCCATTCTTTCCCCTCATTCTCATCCTGTAAGGATGGTATTAGTCAGCAGTATTCCTGATTTTAGTGTGTTTTGAGTGGGATTTAAACATCAATTCTCTGCCTTCTTTTAATCTCTCTCCAGCAGCCCTGCCCTAGACCCCAGACACAATTTACATTCCTTTATGAAGCCTGCCTTTCAAGCAGCCCGGTGAGCCCTGCAAACAACTCAAGCTCAACTGATTAGTCATAGATCTTTATACATTTGCTTTGTCCACTCTATTTTAACACATCATTTGTTTAAATTGGGTGATGAAGACTAGTGATGATGGGTAACCAAAGAAATAGCATGTGAATTTACGTCATGATTCACTTTAAATTTTTTCTAAATGTGTATGGCTGGGTTCTCAATTGCTAATCTCAGTAACTCCACATCCCACTTTTTGGGTAAAAAAGACTAATTTTTAAATTAGATTTTTAAATTAAATGTTTAAATTGAAAGGTTAACTATAGCAATATGGAAATTCTCTGATAAACAAATTGTTTCCACTTTCCTTCACAGCCCATAAAGCTACGCCTTTTAGGCCACGAGAGAGAAACCGCCACAAATACATGTTACAAGAAAAATACACTCCCAACACTAAAAATAATTGGAGTTCTCCTCAATACTGCAGCTTTATAAAGGACACTTCAGCACAAGTCCTAAGGTTTGTAGAAAGTCTGCAGTGATGAGCAAATTTGAAATGGAAGTGGGACCTGTACGTAATAAACACAAGCCAAATGTTCACTCAGAGCTACAGTTTTGTGCTCTCTTGTCTGGATAGATACTGCTGGGATAGTTGTCAGTTTTAGACACCTCAAGATAGGAGTGGCAATATCTACTTGTTGCTATCACCATCATTCTGCTGTGACATCATCATCTTTTGTTAACTGAATCTTATCAATTTACCGCTTTAGCAGATGGAAGTTTCATAAAGGTACAAATGAGCTTTATACTCAAAGCAGAAGCATTACTAGTAAACCACAGGGCATTTGATTTCCACATTAGCATTAATAAGAATGGAATAAACAATATTACTACCTGGAGACTAGCCACAGTCTCTAAGTAAAGATCTGGCTATTTGGATGAAGTATTACCAGGACAGGGAAATAACCCCATTCCACCCTATGCAATACAAATGAACAGCACCCATGACACCTAAGGTCTTAATGCAACAAAACACTTAATTTAGAGACCGGTTTTGTACATAATGCTCATTTCTATTTGGATCAGTACCTATCTTTATGGAGAGAATAAATTAACACGAAGTTTAAACCAGCTTTTATCTGCAAGAGAACCAATGTGAAGATCTGAAGACCCTGAAAAGGTATTTGCGTGATAAGTGCTTGAAGAATAGAATCCTGTTTTCTACAACAGTGGGATAGTACCTCTTTGTGTGTATTTATTGGATGACTCCTCTCTGGGCACCTGCTGCAACCATTAAAAATTAATCAATTTCATTCATGATAAAAATGCATCCAAAATGCTGTTGATTTCATCACATATACTTTAACAAAAACACTGTGAATAGATTTGGTTCTCTGTGTGCCTCTGAACACCTTTTATCAAGTTATGGTAACAGAAGAGGAATGTCTTTTAAAATGTCTTTTTAAATCAAGAAACTGAAGTGCAATGACAGAAAGGATTTGCTACACATAGGCACGGACTGACTGATGCCAAGACTAAATGAGAACTGTATGTAAAAGGAAGTGATTTAGAGTACATTTCCTCTCTGCAAGTGTAAAATTGAAATGTTTCTGTACAGCTTTGTTTCGGCTTAAGTAAAAGGGAGAACAAAGTCAGCAGCAGAGCTATGCAAAAAACTCTATTCTGCATAGTGAAAGTAACTTTTTCATCATTAATATCTTTTTCATACAATCTGAGAAAAAAACCTGTTTTGTAGTTTTTGCACTTTTCTTTTTTTGGAACCACTGTCAAAACATTACAAAAATACTACGTTTAGCAAAATCCCTTCTCTCAAAAACCGTGAAAGAATTAAGCCACTTGAGCATATCAAACAAAGTAAAGAAGATAAAAAAGAGAAGACAGTTAAACAGATTATCAAACTGATAATCAAGATTCATCCCAGAACTGATGGTTACTTAGTCCAGAGCCAACCTTCTCAGGAGAACAAGCATTTAGTACTTCCGAGTTAAAAACCACAAAGCAAACCTTCCAACACCCGTCACTGTTTTGTGTTAAATACTTACATACACGTAAAAGACCTTTCCTCTTAAACTTACTTGAACTCCAAGTATAATATAAAATTGAAAAAATAGTGTTTAACATAAACTAATTTCCAAGAATGCAGCTTCATTCTCACCCTCAAAAAGTGAAGAATGTTCCTAATGTCCCCCCCCGGTTAGTGAGACTACTGGTGTTCCATCAGTGTTCCATCTCACAAAAAAAACCAGACCCCTCATACCAAAAAAAAAACCAACACCCCCCCCCAAAAAACCAAAAACAAACCAAAAAAACCCCTAAACTATGAAGAGACAGAATTCAAGCACAAAGGACTGTACAGAAGTGAGCAAAAAAGTCATCTTTCATTCACGAGCAAAAGAACATGCATATACATACATATATGCTAACTAACTTAAAGAAATTAAAAAAACTGAACAAATCAATAAACTTTTTTCTTTGCATTACCAGTTTAGTCTCAGCCTTACAGACTACCACGCATTGAGAACAAGCAATTTCAAAGGTAAAGTAGAAATACAGAATTGGCTATCGTGCAGTCTCACAACTTTGTAACCTGCATAGCACATGGAGTTCAATGGGAGTCAAGACAAACACCACAATTTTAATTACCCTCCCTACCCTTCCAGTAAAGGTAAACTAAGGGACAGAAAATTACAGTCACAGGCTACGATGTAAAAGGCTCTGTCTCAAAAAAAAACAGAGGCTAAGATAAAAAGTTTTGATTTGCATTTTTTCTGTTTGCAAACTGCGCCGTTATTTTTCCCTAAAAAAATTACATTAACATTAATCTACAAAATAAACTTGCTAGTAAATAGAAAAGTAATTTTTGTGATGCATTTCTCTATTTTTTGTATTTATTCTCTTTCTTATAACCAGTTAACTTGCAGTAAGCTGCTGAAATTCATTTCTATTTTTCTTTTATTATAGTATGAATTGCAAAAATGAAGTACAAGTATATACTGTACCTTGTTTTACCTGTAAGGAACACACACCTGACAAAAGGCAATCTTCACATCCAGAGTAGGTTCACCACAATAATACAAGAAATGGCGGCTCATAAATACCTGCAATTAAAGAAAAGTAGACATAGAAATCTTGTCTGTCTGCTGATGTGCAAGTATAATGCAGCTCTAGCTAATTTGGATTCTAAAACCAACCTGAGTTGCTACCCAGCTTGTGGACAAAAGAAATGTTGGAACACTGAACTGTAAATAGGCTTTAAATTCTTTCTGATGCTCACCAAGGTTATGGCCTCAAATATTACTTGGTTACATCTGCAAAATTTTACAGTAACTGATGCCATTGCCTCAAAGTTTATCATGTCGCTGGTATATTCCTGCACCAATAAAATTTAAAATCAGGTCAGTAATGTTTTAAACAATGTGGGAATGGAGACAGTTATGTTAAGGGGAGGAAAGAGACAAGTCCTAAGTTGAGAAATATTAGGAAAGTTATAGAAATGGAAAGACTAATTACATCGCTGTAAAAATCCATGGCACAACCACTTTATGAATGTGTTCTCATCTTAAGATTAAACAACTAAAAAAAGCTACAGTTAAAGGCAGTAAAAAGGGTTCAAAGCATGTACAGATTCAACACATGAAATAAACTGCATAGACTGGGAATTTTTTTTTAGCCTGTAAAAGAACTGAGTGGAAATATGCTGGAGATCCACGAAATGAGTTGTATACATAAAAATGAAAACAGACTCTCTTTTTTTTTTTTTTAATGAAAAAAATCTGTGGCATCAAGTTATGTTATCAAAAAGCAGACTTAGAATCACCAATAGGAGACATCTTTATATGCGCCTTTATCACTGTTAAACTCCCTGCCTCATGTTGCTTTGGAAGGCAGAAGTCAACATAAGCACTAAAATATGATTATGCCAAATCACATAAGAAGGAATCTGCTAAAGGCTATTAACCTCAAAAATATCACTCCTGACTCAAGACAACTCTGAGCTCACCCTATTTTTAGACTCTTTCATAGGCATCTGATACTGGCCAAGGGACCCTACACTAGACTAGACAGGCCTCCCCGCGTATTACAGCTGGTTTAGCTTAATTCCAGAGTACCACATTCAACTCTGACTAAAACAATCCTTTCATAGCTGCATTCCAGCATGGACATCAACGAAAAACCAAACCAACAAAAAAGCCTCCCACACAGTAATGCTATCAAGCTGAAATAGGTGTCTCCGTCACATGACTTCGGAGCACATCAATTTTTCTGCATGACTCCAAAAATTCACCACCGAAACCGAACACACCAAACAAAAACAACAGAAAACTTTTAACAGTACAATTAAAAAGAAAAGCAACTCTTAGGTAAGATGAAATAAGTAATATATAACTTTGTGTTTTTCTTTTCAATATATGCTCATTAGAGAGACTTAAAAATCAAAACAAAGCAACCATCACTGCATGAAGATAAAGCCATGATTCTGAAAAACCACATAGCTACTTAGGGCACTTGTCTCCAAGAGAAACAATTAATTCACTTCAGGTGTAAATGGCACTAAATAAAACAAGACTTAATTTGGAGTGACTTCAACTCGCACCAACTGATCAGGACTAAAGAAACTGCAAGAAAGTATTCGCCACCACTTGAAAATTTCAATGCATCACATGCTCCCACATGATTTTAATTTTTAATGAATAATCCTGTTATGAAAGCAAGTTCATGACCTTTTCTGCATCACGTTACAGTGTCTGAGATTGCTGTCTCATTGCCCAGTGAGTCACTACCAGTCTCACACTCCACAGAGGACTTTTATTAGTTTATATTAAAACAAGAAGAAAAAAGAATACTTTAAAAAACAAAACCAAAACTTGTGTCATTAGTCATATTGTCAGTGATTTCTGGAAAGCCAGAAGATAATTATACTGCCATGCTGCAGATATATACAATGGCATGATGCATTACATTGCTAGGATAATCAATGACTGAAATGTCAATATGGTTGATATACGGTTATAACATACCACATTCAAGAAAGAAACTAATAGTGGTAAGTGAAGAAAGGAAGGGAAGAAAACTGGGGTAATTTGGTTTCTCACTGCATTTGCTGTGAGGGTGTACTGAGAAGACATATTTTATATTACATATGCATTACTAGGCATACACAGCTCCTCACTTTCCGCAGGAGTGACTGTAACTTAATAGTTACCCTGGGCAGAGCAATAGACTGGTGAATTTTATGAACTGGAATACATTTTACAATTTATTATGTTGTCCCTGTCTGCAGTCCATGCTTATAAAATAATAGAAGCATGATACGTTTTAATGGCCTAGATCAATACCTATATCCCTCTGTACATGAGATATACCAAATGAATCACTACAGAGCTGAATTCCTCCAGTCTTACACCAGGAAAGAGAATACACAGCACAGCGGTCTGTAAGACCCAGGGCAAAACAGCTTTGAGTTCATGTTTTACACAGTGTATATTGAACTCATACAAGGTTCCCTTCAGTGCCCTGTAAGTAATCACACGTGTACGTAACTTCTAATTCCTTCATGCAGAAAACACATTCACACTCAACTGCATAAATCTCTTTGATCACATCTCCTCTGGTGCTACCTGACACCACATCACTAGAGATGTTTAAGAAATGTCAGTGTAAAGTGAATGAAGAACTGGCCTGATGCTGAGATAATTGTGTTACAACATAAAGCAGTTATAAAACAAGAAGCTACTGAGACAAACAGCGTCACTCACTAGAGATCAAAGCCTTAGGTGAGAGCATAAGCATCCAATATTTCTTTATCCTACTTCTGACACTTTATCTTTTCAACCTTGAGTGAAATCACTCAGGGTGGGAAGAGCTGGGAGAAAGGAACAGTGCTGATACAACAAAACACGTCGTAAAAACCCAGGCTGGCATCCAGCTGGGAAGTGACTGCAGTAGCATCACAGGAAGAAAACGTGCCTGTGAAATATCAACACCACAACTGGATCTCAAATTTTCATCACAATCAAGGCATCTCTATGTCAGAAGCTGTAAAAACATACCAGACTCAGCAGCAAATACATGATCTACTTTTAGGCAAAACAAAACTGGGAGGCACTAAAATTAAGAAGAGGAAAGTAAACATGAAGGGAAGATGAAGAAAATCCTGAAAATTCTCTGAGCTGTCCAGTGGCACAGCCCCCAAGGGAACTGCTGCCTGGAACTGTGAACATACCACTGAGGCTTGGCCTCTACCTAGTCTGCCTCTTTGTCATCCTCTTCTTCACTGTACACCTCCCTTACAAAAAGCTGTTCTTCAAAACAGAATGTTGACTAAAGATGCACTCCAGTTTTAGGCATGACTTCCCTTTTGCCTGCAGTGCTGCTATCAAATCTGCCTTTTCTGGACAAGGACTTCTTATTTTTAAAAAGGGTTATCTGTCTTTCCAGGGGTCAGGAGGATTATCTTATTATTTTCCAAACAGCTCTTTGAAGACTGAAAGCATTAAATCAATACCATTAGTATAATTACTCAGAGAAGAGAGGAAACCATGAAACAAGAGTAGCCAAAACAGACTCGAAAACTAACAGTAACTGCAGTTCTCAAATACAGCCTCGTGCAGTAAATCTTTCTGCTCATCCTTGAATTCTTTCCTCATCCTCAGTGCTATATGATGTTGGTATCCAGTGAACGTCTGGGCAATTTGACAACCAATCTTTTGGCCTACAGAGCCTTGTTTTGCTACCCAGACTGCACTGTCATTCACATGATTGGCTCCTGGATCATGGATAGAGAAGCTGTGTTTGCCTTAAGCCAAGCAGATGCAAACTTCTGAGGGCCCTGAACTGTCACTGTACTGACCTCAGGAGAGCCTCAGCACTTGAACCCACCATGTTGCCTCTAAGCTGCTTCACTAGCTGACCTTAACGAGCTCTCTTGTCTGGAGAAAGCATCACAGTCACTTTCTTTTCAGAAAATATCTTCATGATGGTTCCTCATCCCTCTGTCTCCTAATGACCAGGCAAATCCCTCGCTCCCAATAACACGAGGCAAATCCCTCGGCCTGTCACAGCATATTTAATGCTTTTTATGAAAATTCAGAAGACAAATGTGGATCCTCAGGAAAGTTCCATATAACTTTTTAATTCAGAGAGATGAGGGAGCCAGCTGCCTTGCTGAAATGCTGCTTTCTTTGTCACAGCCCAGACAGGCAGGGTTCTTCACTTCCCCTCACAGGATAATCACTTATGCACCAATCCAGGGCTCAAACAGCATTTTTCTCTTCAGGAAAAAAACAACAGCAGTTCTTTGACCTCTATTTAAACCAGTATTGCTGCACCTACAGTGAAAACCCCAAACTAGCCCTGGTGCTGTTCTCACCACCTCCCATGCTCCTGAGACTATACTCTGAGAGGTATTTACACGTCCTAAAACAAAACAAAATGGAAACAAATGCTTCAAATCCTAATTTAAAAAATAACCCCAGATGAAATTGAAAAAAATAAATCAGAAGTCAAAGTTATAATTTAAACAGGAATCAAATGACAACTGAAGATACAATAGGCAGAACTACCTCTATGTAAAACATCACTAGATTTAAATATGGCACAGCATGGCTATAAACTGGAAGGTTTTAACAGAATCCCAGGACATCTCGCAATAATATGCTATAATCTATGCCCAGTCCTAACAATTGTAATAATCTCTATATAAATACTCATATCAACTGGCAAATCCAGCATTTCTGCTTATTTGATATTACCACCTAAGTACATCCCATGTGCACAAAGGGTACAGTGAATGTGCTTCCCATCTTCACAGGCATGTAGCTCTGTACTTGTGCTACAAAAGGTAAATTAAAGTATTTATTACTGCCTCATTATATTCCATTCATGAACATAAATATTCAGAGCATGAAAAAAATTAATGAAATAGCACCATCATTTAAAGGTTTTTTTTTTTAAAAATCATGTCCCACTTCCATGAGAGGGGGAAATGGATCAATTTATCTGTCACTTAAAAACCTTCTTAAAAAACACTAATGTTCAAAGATTAACCTTTATGAATTATTAACGCTTCCCGATTTGAAAACGTGTTTCAATAACTTCATGCATTTCCAGTACTGGAGTTCCTCCATTCTTCATCTGAAAATATATACTCTCACCACTGTACCTTAGAAGCTCTCTGAAGCTTTCAGTAATGCTGTCACTCCAGTGACTACATTTTTTCTTTACTGAAATTTGACTATTCTGCTCTGTATAAACAACAAGAGGAACGTAGGAAATAATGAAGACCTGACCAAATTCACATAGTATGACAAAGCACACTGGAAGAGAATGGTGATGCCTGATCCCCAAACTCGTACAAAATTTCAAATATGGGCTTTGTCACCTTTAATATGCCCAAGAAAAAAGGCTTGAAATTTGCCCATGCATTTAATATAATTGCTGTCAGTTATGACTGGGATATATATGTTCAAATTTGTCTTCAAAGACTAAAACTTCAGGCTTTTTGGCAATTTTTACAGAACTTATATTTTTTTCACATCTAATTCACAGTACTGCAATGGGAGACCCATTGCTTAGCAAGAAACTCCAAGACCTGACAGAATAAAGATGAACCAAAATTTTCAAGTGGATTAGTAATAGACAAGGAGAATGTTTCTACTGTAAAAGAGGGCTTTTCTGTTGTGTCTATTCTCTCACTTTAATTATTCTTGGAACAACCAGGGAAAGAAATAATGTGAACAGTGTAATTATCATGGTTAAATCCCAGCAGAAACAGGTCATTTCCCACTACGATGAAAAGGAATGACATGTAAAAACGCACAAGAATCATGCAAGTACCTCTAAAACTGAGCTGCTGGAAGAGAAAATACAGTGGAGAAAAAAGAATTTAGGAATAGCACTGAGAAGGCTTTCGGAGGAAATATGTTTGAAAGGAAAAAGAACAAACAAACAAACTGAAAATATAAGGGACTAATGAACAGATTTTCCTATTGATCACAGCTCACATACAGAAGACAGGAACAAATGAACTCTAAGCCTGGCCTTGCTACCAGGTTCTTGTGTATTCTTCAATCTGTTATTATGAGTTAGACCTCCACCTTTAACAATACTTGGTCTAAATGTCCAGGTTATAACAGTCCAAGATATCACATATACAGGTAATACTTTTATGAACAGGTACTATCAGAAAAATAACCTACTGCTGTGAGATGCTGCAGAAGATTAATTACTCAAAGTTTATGATGATCTTTTTACAATTTCTCATACCATCTTTTAATTTGCAGCTGAGTATCTTCTCTCCCTGAGGCAAATTCAAAAAGAAAATAAAATCTAGCCACTTCCTAGAGGCACTAAATTAAACTTCTACGTTGGAAACAGCTCTGAATTTACAGTGAATGAACCCCCCAGTAGCAAGTGTGCAAGACCATCACTACTACTGTCAGACAAAAATGAAGAAAAGCTAATTGGAAAGAAAAAGACAAAAACTTGAGGTAACCATCTCAGCACAGTTGAATGAAAAATCCTTCCCTCTCGGAAATTTGGTTTTCCCTATTAAAAAAGAATCCATAAAAAGCTGTTCCTTAGATAAATGTCAGTGGGAAAACTGCCTGAAGGTACACAATGAATCACATCAAAACTATTTTTAATACACTCCCAAGTCATAGCACAATATCGAAACTAACTCAAATTTACATTTGCCTTCAACACAGGTCCTGGCACTTTATGACTGGTGAAAATTACCTATATTTTAAAGAATACATAGGGAAAAATAACCAATTACTATCTGCATCAAGCACTATTAAGGAAGTTAACAGATTTGAATAAACTATATATTTAAAGTTCTAATGCTGGGGAATTAATTTCTAATACATTGATCTGTACACTATTGGATCTCATTCTTAACAGGCTGCTCTGCTATGAATGTTAACCAGCACATAACGATGCAAAAAGAATGAAAATCCTGGTTGAAAGCAAAACTCTAACTTCAGGAGAAATGCATGAAAGGCCAGGCACTTAGATCCACATAGAGATCCTCTTTCAGGATACCTTCATTTTGTGGCACTATGGTAAGCAACAATTTCTATAACAGTATAATTCAATTTAGGGGGAAAAATTATGGGTTTGGTCACATAAGAGGAATAAATTATGGAAACAAAATAACATTTAGCCAAGCTTTTACTTATTTGATAAAAAATTTTATTACATTCTACCAATGCTCATCTTTCCTGTATCAAAGTACGTAAGGTGGAGATATGAAAAGCTGTTCAGGACTATGGAGTAATTTGCTCAACCGAAACATTTGTATCTACGCTAACCTTAAAAAAACCTACGTAACTGGCCACTGAACTGAGCCAGCTAATTCAGCACTCATGGTTATTCAGGACCAGAATCACATAATCACCCACATTGGAGGGGGCCTTGCGAAATCAATTATCCAACCTCTCTAATCAAAATAAGGGCAGTCCCTTCAGTTGTTTGCAAAGTTACAATGCTGAATCCCTGCCTTGGTTTGTATTTACATGTTAATACAGTAGCCACACAACTAAAAATACTATTACTCTAAAAAATATAAGAGGCTTAGATCTGGAGTGCAAGTCTGTGGCCATGAGCAGATTACACTGTAAATTCTGCAGCTACAAACCAGCTTATTTCTCAAACAACTAAAATCCGGATTCCTTCCCTTCTGAAAAGCTGTTCTCCCTTCTAAGCTTTAACATTTGTAAATTTTAATTACTTCCATAACAAAAATACTGCTAGAACTACTACAGGATTTATTGTAAAATCACTGCAAATCGTTCATATCAAATGACATTTACATATTGTTTTAGAAAACACGGAAAATAAATTGACACTTTCTGGCTTCTGCTGATTAAAACTCTAAATATAAGAGAGAAAAATCTTAATGGCATAAGAAAAGGCTCTGTGCTTCTGATGATCAGTAACTAAAACTAACATGATGCACGACTGGAAAGAACAGCTTGTCTGCTTGCTGAGCCATAATCATTCACCTATGCTGCTGTTGTTTAAAACCTCTCATGCTAGTGCAGAATGGCTAAAGAAAGATTCCCTTAGAGTTAGGCAGATACAAACACAGCAAAAGTGGGTGTTTCCTTGCTCTAGTCTAACCACAGTTAATGCTGGGTAAAAGTTTATCAAACTACAAGCCTACAAGCTGGTGCATACAACTGCACAATGCTTTCCCCTTTAGCCTCCTTGGCTGCCTGCAGGCACATGGACACTGATATGTTCTAATAATCCCATATATGTTTGTTTTCTGTTCTTCAAATAGGCACTTCTTAAGAGCTACATCAGATTCAGCCACGAAGCTCTTACATTAATCAAGCCCCCAAGCTACACAAAAACTGAGTGTAGCACCTACAGTTTCACTGATGCTCACCTTCTTCATGTCTAACACACGATTTGCGAGAAACTTAAGTTTACTAAATTCAGCAGCTACACCAGAAATAAAACAAAGGGAAATAAAACTATGCATTACTACAAGGAATAATAATGATAATTATTTATCCACTGAATACAATGAAAGTTCCAGGGTCTGACAAAACAATGAGAGGTGAACTATTTAAAGAGAGCATATCTGCTGCTGCCAAGCGGTTTTGGTGCAACAGTGTTATTGGGTTTTCCATGTGCAAAACTAGAAATATAGTAGCTCATTAATGCAAAAATATAGAATCAGGAAGGCTATTGTTAGTTTCTTATTATACAGATAACCGTAAACTAGTATATTAGGAAAAAAATTACTGTGTTGTGAACTTTGACTAGAGAGGTAAGGAGTGATTAAAACAGTTATGTTTCTTTTAGGCTCCTGTATGCAAGTAAAGCAAGGAACAGTATGTTAAAACACAAAGGTTAAGCATCACAAGAAAGTAATTTTTATTGTTTGTTTCTTTTTGTTCTGTAGAATTGGAACAAAGTGACTTTCATAAAGTCAGAGGATGGGAATTTCAAATACAGTGAGTAGAAACACTTCTTCATGTACATTTATTTTAGACCACAAAACTGATATATTTTTGCAGAAAGTACAGCAAGGCCAGGAATTTAATAAAGGAATTTGAGCCTCACATGAAAAGCAAGGCTATCCGGATCTATAATCATAGACATAGAATGGTTAGGTTTGGAAGGGACCTAAAGATCTTCTAGTTCCAACCTCTCTGCCCTGAACAGGAATGCCACTTACTAGGATCAGGTTGCTCAGCGCCCCATTCAGCCTGGCCTTGAACACTTCCAGGGATGGGGGATCCACAGCCTCTCCGAGCAAGTTATAGCTAATGGTTACAGCAAATAAGATATTCTGGTTCAGAACTTCAATTAGGGTCCTCCTATTTGAGGCCTATTGTGCAGGAAAAGTTCCATTATGGTTATTTACAGATAACTTAAATGACCAATCTACGTATTTTACTTTGAAAGAATTTGGACTGGAAGATCTGAGATGAGTATCACAATGTGATACATTGTCATGATAAGGGTAAACGTATTTACTTGAGTTACATTCACTGAAGAATTTAAGAAGTACAAGAGCACAACCTTATCCTACTTTTGACTCCCTAAATGTAAGTGCAAGAATATCTCTCAAGCTCTTCCATTTAGCACCTTCTTAAGTAAATTTCAATAATGCTGCAATCCATAGCTTGCTCTTCTAATGATTTTGGTTTCTTTTTCAGCTGGGACCCAATTACCAGAGCTAGAAACCTCCTCATGTCAGGTGTCAAGCTTTCTTTAGGATCACAGCAAAGTATCAAGGTAAATACTATTTATCTCGTCCAGCCCTTCACACTTGATCAATTCTATTCCCTATAAATCATTTGCCTTATATTCATCCCATTTAACTACAATCCTGGCAGAGTATAAGCAATACATATTTTTTAAAGCTTCGTGCACACATGCCATCGGATCAGTAGCAATAACAATCACACCCCTTACATGTGTTCATAATGCACATGGTCATCTAAAGCAGAGAAAGCTCTTAAGGGAGATATAAACCCACATGCCCTTTCTGTTCCAGGAAAATCTCAGCCACTTAGTGTGTGCCCAAGGCATAAATGCTTCCTAGAGCTCCCATGTGGACAGTGCAGCTTCACATCAGCCTCAGTGGAGGCCCATGCTCACAAAGCATGACACAGCCCTCGCACAGTTCGACTGGAGCACTGGCTTTAACTCTCTCAAACCAGAAATGCAAACGTGAATGCAAAATTATAGAACTCGGTCATATGCCACGGCTCTAGAGTTTTGGATTAAGCTTTCAGGGCTTTAACATGTTTTTTGGGTGGCAGCCTTTATCAAGGCCTCAGCGGGGAATAATTTTCTTTCCCTGAAACATCTGTTGGCCGGTAAAATTCCAATTACACTTAGCTCTTTTCTTGCAGCAGGCAAGGAATATACACCACAAGAAGGCAATTGCTGCTTGAATGAGCAACAGACCAGCTAACATACGGGTTTCTAGAGTCACTTCCTAAATGTAAACAAGTATAAACCTCTCCTGGTCCAGGCAGAAGCTAGCAGCACCCTGTGTAATTTTACTCTCAGATCCTATCTTCTAGACTTCTAAACACATGTGAACATTATGAAAAATGGATACATAAAAAATATATTCATATATAAAATATACTAACACATTTGCTTGTCCTCTTGAACCTTGCAAAGGCCATGTGTCCAGAAAGCATAACCAGACAGCTCTGCTGCCTACTTTTCAATGCCAAGCTGAAAACAGTGTCCTGAAGGACACTAATTTCCTGTATCATCAGGAAGTTTGAGACTGTTTCCCAAACAAGAGCAGACGCCCAGAGAATCAGATATGACTGTCCCTTAGTGTTTTCTGATACCATTTGCAGCTCCCATAGAAACTGCAAATAGGACAAATCAACTTAAATCCAACTGACCTGACATCACTTGAAAGGAATTATGCCGCTGGGAGGCAGCTGATGGATTCCTCTTCTCCATTTCAAAGTGGTAGCACATGCTACTGCAACATGCAGTGAATGCCATGAAGCTGCTCCACACGAAAGTTACTTGCAATCCACAAAAAGCAACTGATTTTAGACAAGAAATTTGCTTCACATGGTTTCCAGCCACCTGTAGACTATAGAATAGTTTTCATACCGTGTGCTACATAAATTCTTTGCAATAATGTGCATAGTAAATGTATTTCCAAGGTAACTGACTGTTTTCTGCAAATTTTATGATACAAACCAGACTTTTTAGACCTCCTCCCCCCCTGCTCCAAGTACGGTGTGCTAAACAAAATTAGGAGATGGATGTTCTACAAAACTAGGTTTTTTATAAAGAGCTCAAAAGCTCCTACACACACATTTGACAGAGAATAAAACCAAAGCACCAGAAAAATAAACTGAATGTTCATTCAGTCAGGAATAGTGGCTTGAGTGCCTGGCTTTAATCCACTTACTGTAAGTTAATGTAAATAGGATGGGTCAAATTCCTAAACAAAACAAAAGTTAAGCAAGACTGGGTTTCTGTTAAGGAACACTAACCAGAAACTCATCCTGGTCTACCAGAAACAAAGGTACAAAAGACAATTTTGCTTGCATAGCCAAGTGCTTTTTTTGCATTTCATTTTTGAAGCCAAACATATTGGAGTGTAGAAATGAGCAGCTGAATAAACTGATATATTTCGATGTGAAATCTAGGATTTATATATATTTTTTCTTTGTTGTTTTTTTTTCCCCCTAAGATTTCTCTTTTCTAGGACACATTTCTGGGTTTTGGTGTGAAATCAAACAGAGACATGAATAATAACAGATTCCACATTCTTTTGAGTGACAGTGAGTTTTAAGCTGTGGTGGGCTGAAATTTGTAAATGATGGTGGGAAATGGGAAAAGGAACACAACATTTCTTAAACTGAATGAGCCTTTGAAGCATTTGTAAGTGTGACTATAAAAGTATCCTTACCCCTGTCCCACCTCTCCGCATGAGTACAAACACTTTTTATCAGTTACTCTGTGTGTCCCCTGAGCAAATCTTTGTCCTCAATACACTTTTCTTCAGAGCAAGGCAAAGAGGAAGGCTTAGATTTTGTGTTATTTAAGTACCTACAACTACCAACATACAACCCTTGAAAAGAAACAAAAAGATAGAATCTTACAATCAGATCCAGACCTCACAAGAAGTGTTCTCTAACGCTGGATTTTTTGAACTTGATTTTTAACCTTGATAGCACATCAACTTGAATAACAATCTTCCAGAATGCATTGTTTACCAAACCAGTTGCTGCTTTCACAAGATATTTTGTTGTATCTTTCCTCTGTTTTTTGTTTGGTATCTGGGGGTTTTGTTTGGGTTTTATTTGGGGCTAACAGCAAAAGGGTCTTCTGGCATTTTTTTTTTGGCCTGAGCTGAACCCCATTAACAAATCTGATTAAATGCAGAACTTTAAATCTATGCCACAGCTTTTTATAGCAGTAATACCTCCACTTGAGAAAAATTTGACTTTTATTAGAGCCATTTGCATTATGAAAGGATCTTCAATATAACAATACTTCAGGATACTTGCAATAATGAATAAGAACTAGCCACACTGGTTAGCAGAAGATGTTTGAAATCTGGCTAACTATTGCTGCTATTTTCTTGTTCTAAACTTCATATTCAGCTGCTATTTGCTATTACCTAACAAACTCTTATGTGAGTTGTGCAAGTGAGGTTTCAGGCTTCCTGCATTAGAGGAGAGCACACCTGAAAGATGCCACGTTCAGCCACTGCAATTCCAGTGTAAGGTACCTGTAGGTGACTGCCAATGCACTGTCAATAGGACAGGCTGAGACAGCTCTTGTCCTGCAGCATCTCAGGGTAAACCCTGGCATTTTTGTAGACATTGCTAAGCAGCGTACCAATCGTTTCCATGCAGAATGGAACTTTTAGCTTGTTTTTCTAATGGAACAGACTTTAAATAACTTTTGAAAGGTTAATTAATCAGAAGTGAGAAATAAGAGAAAATCAGGTTTTAGCAGTTCATGAATTCATCTGAGTGGGTTTATGGACATCTTGTCCTCTAGGATGTTTAATGAGTCCAACAAATTCACTGCAGTAGACAGCTGGCGAGACACAATGTTATAAAAACCTTTCTGATTTACACAGAACAAGTTTAAACAGAAGGCAGACATTTTACACCGTTATCGATTTTCTACAAGTATGCCTAGATATGTGCAGTAATACAACATAAATAAAACTATTCAGACACTTTCCAAAGCTGAAACTCAATCAGCAGAAATGCCACTTATTCACCACAACACAGCAGAAAAATGTTGTCCTGTTCTCCTATTTAGCCTGTTTCTCCAAATTACAGGGCTAAATCTCTGCAATAAAAAAAGCTTCAAAATTAATCCTTTGTGCCAGCTGCCTCTACTTTGCTCACACAGGGGCTAAGTATCCCATGCTACATAATTTAAATGAAACACATTCTTTGAAATAACAAGAGAGAATAATTTCAGCAGATTAGCCTGAATTGCAATTTACCAGACTGATCCTACCTCAATCCTACCCCAAGCTCATTTTATTTCAGTTTCCTCTCACAATCTCTCAGGCCTTCTAATTCATAGCAGTATCTTACCTGCAGGTAGCAGGTCTTTGTAATTTACAGCTGAAGATACTATCTTTGAAAAAAAGAAGATTCAAGAACAGTGTTACATTCTGATCATGTAAATTTATGCCTCAAGAAACACCAAAAAAAATCTAAACTGAACACAGCAGTTCTTGGCAGACTAGATACGTGAGATATATACATGTTTGTGAATTACATGATTTCAGTATTCAACACAGCATGCTGGAGATGTTCCTGTGCTGAAGTGTACTATTTATCCTCAGATCTAAGGCAGAATTTGCATAGCTTCAGCACATTTAAAAATATTCTGAGTCATGTATGGTGAGAACTTCAGTGTTCTTTCTCATACCTAAAACACGTAAATGATTACTTCCTTGATAATTTAAACCCTGTACATCCACCTAACAGAGACTATGGTCTCAGAAGACTATTTTTGGTTTTGTTAAGCACATTCATCCTACCAAAATGTCCAAGAAATGACTTCTGGGGAGGCAGGGAGCCTGCATGCTTCAGCCTAGATCCTCCCTCTATTAGCCATAAACTGTCAGCTCCACCATTTCAGTGACTCTTGTTGCTGATGATTTGCTGCTGGACGTGTCAGAGAACCCAGACACAGAGCAAAGCTTCACTACACACAAAATGAAAAGGGAACAAAGACTTTTTCTTGTACTCCTCTAGTCAGAACATGAGTGTCTTAATAAGCACAGGTTGAGTCTGTCCTACATTTTGAGCTGCCATGAGTTCTTCCACAACAGAGGTTCATGCGAAGTTCTGCCTCTTCTCTAACCTCTCATAGACAGGTATGAACAGACTTGAACATGATCATGATGATGCTGCTTTCACCAAAATTAATCCCTGGTACAGGCTTTGCATCTGTGCTTTGCACCTTTGCAACCTGTCACCCAGGCTGACTCAGAAGTGATGCCAGGCAGAATACCTATAACAGCATTAACGCCTCCTCTCCAGCAACACCCAAGCATTATTTAATGGCAGATCAAGTTAAAATGACAAACTGGGCACCAGAAAACGGAAATAGTACCATAGAATCATTAAGGTTGGAAAAGAGCATAAGATCATTGAGTCCAAACGTTAAATGCCTCATTTCTTCCAACTTCCCATGCATTCGCTTAACATGCAGCCAACAGTCACATCTCCAGTAGGATCAGTACCTAGGAGGCCAAGTTCACCTAGTCATATTTTATTGTGAACTCAATTGACTATTTTTATCAAAGTAAACAGACCACAAAGCAAAAAGCCAAGTTAAACTAAGAAAACGACTCACCAAGTGAAAAAAAAATAAAAAATTGGCTGTGTAAGATACAAGAGTGCTTTGTCATTTTCTGCAGCTGTTCTCAGCATTGCTTAGCAAATTAATTTAACACAGAATGTCATTCAGAACTATGTTTAGTCCTTGTTAGTGTTTTAGCACATTATAACAATTAAGCATTTTTTATTAATGTATGGCATTAAATATGAACTAAGAACAGTCACACTGAACTGAGTACTGCTAATCACATTTTATATTAAGAGATACACTATTATTATATTCTACTTATAATACTACACATCCATACTACCAAGAGAAGAATATTACAAGTGTATTGAGATCTTGATTTTGCAAAAATTTAAATACAGGCCTGAAGGGAATAGCAGCATAGGTATTCCTTAAAGGGAATACCAGCAATATTCTAAACCACAGAGGTAAATATGTACATAAGGCTTTGCATAGGATTCACAGGATTTATGCTTACAAAAGGGAAATAATACTAAAATTAGATTTAGAGGTGAAACTTCACAGTAAGATATACAGCTAAACAGGTCACATCTACCTGACCATGCTGTCCAGGCTGTCATGCACATCTCATTTTCATCCACTATTATTTCAAAGATTCATTGACTGGCCAAATCAAAACCTGCTCTGTCATAACACTCACAGGCATTTTTCATAAATGAAGTCTGTGATCAAAATCAGTTCTCCCTCAGAGAAGGCAGACTAAAAACAACATGTACAAACAACAAACTACAGAACACCTTTAGAAAGTGTTTCCTTTCCTGTACTCATTGTCCTCTGATTACTTGGCATGCATAGTGGTTAGATCGCAGGACCTTCACCGCTGAGGCCTGGGTTCGATTCCAGCCAGGGATGTATCCCCGGGCAGGTGGAGCTCGTTAGCCCTGTAAGGCAATCCACCTACGTTCTAAGGACCTCGCTGCCACCGTCCAAGCGTGCTTGGCCCCGGCAGATGAACCTTAGGATTAAAGGGTGGGTTCAGTTCCACGCACACTGTGTCTCACCTAAAAAAATCCAATGCGCAGGCTGGAAGGTGTAAAGACCTTCCCCGGATCTTCGTTCACGAAGACTGGCCATTTACTCTCATATATAACACAGATCAAGATATGTAGGTATATTTTATATCTACTAGAAGTGCATCACTACCAAGTGAGAAATATCACTACTTGTGGACCCTCTTCAGGGACAACAGCTTTAAAATTGGAACACAGCCCAGACCCCTACACAACAGCAGTATCAGAGCAACACAAACCAAATCCTGAAGAACACACAAAGAAAGATACACAACTCAAGGACTAGTCACACAAAAAGGAAAGTCTGATGTATTCTTAATGCTGTGAGTATTATGTATTTATTGTACAGCAGTAAATAACATGGCAGTGTAGGAAGAACAACTTAAATGTCAGATAACAGTAACAATTGCTGCTGACTCAGGGTGAAGCCTTGTATGAATGGTGAAACCATTGGTGAACTACTGCAACTGAAGTAAAGAGAGTCTTGGAAAATCTTCTGGAAAGTCTTCAGAAGAAATCTCTAAGCTTCAAGTCATCCTTGACGACAAGTAAAAGCTTGTAGTCATCCTCAAAATGGGTGAGAAAGAAGATCCAAAGACCTACAGGCAAGGTCAGAGGTGCCAGGCAAGATGGTGGGGCTGGAGTCCTTGTTCCACAAGGAAAGGCTGCAGGACTGGGGCTGATTCAGCTGGGAGAAGGGGTGACTTCAGAAGCACCAACA
This sequence comes from Pseudotriccus pelzelni, assembly GCA_035584735.1. NCBI lineage: Eukaryota > Metazoa > Chordata > Aves > Passeriformes > Tyrannidae > Pseudotriccus > Pseudotriccus pelzelni. The sequence continues at coordinate 16,011,289 of JAWMRA010000130.1, forward strand.
GCTGCCCAGGCACCAAGGGGAGGGGACTGAGGAGGTGCAGCTATGTTGTTTTCTGAGATATGCAGATGGAGGGTGGGTGAGACACAACATTCATGAAGTGAAATAGATGTGATTTTCATTGGGTGTTAAGAAACAGGATTTCACTGGAAGGACAATTAAGCAGTAGAAAAGCTTGCCCAGAGAGGTTGTGCCATCTCCATCACTGGAGGTTCTCAGGACTCAACTGGACAACAACCTAAGCAAGGTGACCTGAATTCAGTGTCAGTCTCTTCCTTGGAGCAGGATTATGGACTGAAGACTCTCAAGGAATGAAACACAATTCTAGTCTCAATAACTAGTGGAGGGGTGTGTGTCCAGCAGTCCCACTTTGGAACCTTTGCTTTGCCTGTCACCACTTTGCAGGGCTTTCTTCAGTCTTCTCCCTATATTGTATCTGTCTAAAGGAGATCTGAGGTATTACACAAGTCAGTTGGTGTCACAGATATTAAATAACAAGTAGCTGTACATGATGCTGTTCATCAAAATGTAATGGCATACTTGATTTTTGATACTGTGAGAGACTCAAGAGTGGTTTTAAAACAATCAGGAATCTAATGTTCTTGAAACACAGGTAGTTCAGAAGTAAGAGAAGCACTTCAATTCTAGTGCTGAGCTGAACTGTAGGAAGACAAGGATTACCACATGATGGATTAAAACAGTGGCCTGTTTAGACCAGCTTCTTCTTTTTGAGAGCAGGAAGTAATACATGCTTAAGAGAAAGCTGCAAAAAGGCTAAGATAGGAGGTTATTTTTCCATTCACTATAGCTGGAGCTCCCAGTAAAGTAAACAGGATATGTACTTACATGTCTTTCCAATCAAGTCTCATTTCAGTAGAGAGTCCTAAGTCATAAGTGTAGCCCTATTCATTAGACCTCACTACATTTAAATAATTTCAGGCTGATCTTTAAAACAGAGTTCATAAAATTAAGAAGCTGGATTCACATGTCTAAACAAATAAGAAGACTTTTCAAATAAAATGTTAACCTTCTGGTCCTGCTAGCCTCAGCAGAATGTATGTGATTCCAGCTCTTCTGAAGACTCATTCACAACTAAAAAGAAATATGGAAGCCTATGCTTGGCTACCCAGATTCTATATTTTTGTTTTATATCTCCAATACCTGTGAGGATTCTTACACACCAGCACCTGTAAATACTTTGCTTTTTCAATATGTATAGACATTTTGCCATCAAATCGATCTAACCATTTTAAAATATTGCTCGTACCATAGTGTCTAACAGCTGAATACCAAATCCACCAACTGAATCCAGATGTAGATCGGTGACCTTTTTTTACCAGTTACTATTTCCTTTTGTTCCCTTCTCTCTCTTCTTCCCTGTGTTTACAGTGTGGTAGCCATGCAAACAAAGGTGTGCTACAGCAAATTTCTTTGTTAATTTATAGTTCTTTCTTTGCAAGTTTATTCTGATAAAGACACTACTCCACTGTATGCAATTCCTCAGTCTTTTGTATCTGCAATTGCCTACATCAATCCCACTCTCCATCTCCCCTTATAAAACTCTGCCAGTGTGGCAGTAAGGAAGCAAAGCACTGCAAAGTACTCCCGTTTTGAAGTTAGAAATGACAGACTTTACACTAAGAATCTCCCTCTTTTCTATCAGTTTGATGCAGCCTTTTAGAATTAATTTCTAAAGTTTTAAAAAAGAAAAAAAAAAAAGAAAGGAGGTTTCATTTCATTGTGCATTTAAGTGAAATCCTTAAACCTCTTTGCATTATTTTATCACATCAGACTTGTCAAGTCACACTCATTTGAATGAGTGAGATTTGAAAACCTCTGAGTGTTATATTACATTTTCCATTGATATATGCTGTGAATCTTTATGGCTGCATGAAAATGAAGCCAAAAGTAAAAGGAGACAGCTCACTTCAAATGAGTGAGACTGGATAGGTCTGTCATATGTTATTTCAGGTGCTCAAATGATAGCAATTCTAAGCAGAGATGGGTGATGCACTTGATAGGT
>JAWMRA010000130.1:16013408-16082969 GCA_035584735.1 Pseudotriccus pelzelni
GATGAACCTTAGGATTAAAGGGTGGGCTCAGTTCCGCGCACACTGTGTCTCACCTAAAAAATCCAATGCGCGGGCTGGAAGGTGTAAAGACCTTCCCCGGATCTTCGTTCGCGAAGACTGGCCATTTACTTACTTACTTTACTTAATCACAGTGTAACATGAACACTTCACAAATATGTTATATCTCCCAGTAGTTCACTTCTTCTACGGAAATTTTCCTTTTTATTAAGCATGTTTTCATCAGTTATTAGGTGGGCCGAGATGCCTTACCAGGGATAGGGTAGTCTGACGGCAAAGCTTTACATTTTGTCCAGGTGACACACTTGTAGTTGTTCTGAGGTCTTCCTGGGGAGAGCTGCAATTCTGGGGAGCACTGCTCAACAAATGCGGTTTGTTGAAGTTTCACCTCTGTCCCAGGAGAAGACAGCTGTCAAAGGAGTTAAAGACAGGCAGGGTTAAGAAAGCCTGGGTCAGAGTTGGGACACTTAGCTCATTTTGGGGCCATTTGCTCCATTGTACCATGCTCCAATTTGAAACTGTACAGATACCAGAAGTGAGGAATACTGAATGGTCCATTTTCCCTCATTGAAGTAGCTGCTTTATTTCAAACCCTCTGCAGCCCTTGTAAGGTCAGTACTTTCATGGACTGGTACAGTCTGTTGGATTAAAATGCCTGGAGGTCACTACGATGCATTGTGATAGTCAGAGACTGCAATACCTGTCAGGGGTAGAGAACATTTCTGTTGCTATGGACCTTTAGAATAGAGAACAGTCCAAAAGGCAAACAAGCAATTCATTATTCCTTAAAATGTGCCATTAGACAAGATTAAGGAATCCACATCCTGGATCTTCTTTCTGCACAGTCCTGGAAGGCTTACACAGAAAAGACAATTCCTGATTTAGAGAAATAAGGAAACTTTCTGAGGAAAGGTAAATTAAACTCCCCAAAACATCAGTGTTGAAATAATCAGGAGTAGAAATTTAAGAGAAGCAATCAATAAAACTTGGCAACTGCATATCAGTGAGGAAAAGGTACATTAGAAAGATCTGATGTTGTTCGCTCTAAGAATAATACTGACACTTCAATTTCTACTAATTACAAGAGCTGTTTACCAACCTATTTTTTCCTGGTCCTGCCAACTACACATTGATATCTTTCTCTTTGGCTTTGCTGTTCTGGACAACTGCAGCTGGTCTTATAGTCTAAAGAATGAGGATGCAGAGGACACTGGCAACCAACAGCCTTGCAACTTCTTCCATTAACTTATTCTACAGGATGCCTAAACGCCACTCGCACACACAACTTGGCAAGATATGCACTTCAGACCACCATATGGCACATTTACCTCCACATGTCCTCAGCTTTCTACAAAGGCTCGTACTGTATGCCACATCTGATTTAAGACATAAACTTTAAAAGGTACAAGCAGCTGTTTGAGGCCTTTAAGATACCCTTAGATGAAAATGAAAACCAGAGAAGGATTTGTACATTCAAGAGCGTCTACATCTTCAAAAAACAGTATCTACGATCATACTCTACTTTCTACACAGTCATAGGCAAGAAAGTCCATGTCACAAACCACTGTGCAAAGTCAAGAACAGAAGATCAATAACCTTTCCCTTTTTTTCCTTACAAGTGATTTTATGACTGCTTTGAGTTAAATTCTGGTATTCCTGGTAACAGTGCTATAAAAAACATTGCTGGAGAAGACACCAGTAAATTATCCAATCTATACGCCTGCCTGACAGCAGGATCAACTGTAATTATTTCTGACAGTTATTTTCATAACTTGTTCTTCACAACGGAACATGCCCTTGCAATTTACATTACATTCAGTGGAGAATTCCTGTTTACAAATAGTAAAATCTGCAGCATCAGAGGAACACCACTCAACAGAAAGTTACAGACTTACAAACATAAAAAAGAATCCACAGGAAGTTTATATACTAATTTAATCACTTGTAGAAAGATTAATCAGGATTATGAACACGTCCACGATGAACCAGTATATGCCCTCTAGAAAACTTTGAGAGTTTTAGCTGGTAATGAAGAGACTGTATGTTTATTACACTCAAGTCAGTTGCTTTGCATGTGACAAATATAATTTTTAACAGCTACTGCATTTGTATATCATAATCTGATGAAACAGGCCGTAATCAACCTGACCAGAGGAGCTCAATGTTTCACTTAAGTCAAGGAGTTTTCTTATCCACCTCACAATATGCATTAACATCTCACAAGCTTTAGGAAAGTCATTCAGGTAGCAGTGGAGCATGTCACAACAAAGAACAGCTTACAGCACCCTTCTCCTTCACAGGCAGAACGCTTTTGTTAAAAATATGCCCCTGTATTTTGTAACGTTGCTATTTCATTAATTCAGAGCCATGTTACAGAATAACTACTCTCCCCATAACTTCTCTGGGGATTCTTTTCCTTTAAGAGAAATTGCTGTCTCTAAACCAGACCCTGTCTTTTGAAACATGAAGCTGTATCTTATGACTGTTTGCCTCTCTTTCTTTTACAGTGTGTATTATTATAATTCTAGCTACTTTTTCTCTGTATCATCCAAATAACGTCTGAAAGCTGCTCAATTAAAATGTTGGTGGTTTATTTTAAGCAGAAGTTCCTACCTCAAAAACACACTGAAAGTAGAATAAATTCATATTTGTGAGTTACTATTCCCACACAATTGCAGAACAACCCAGTCTGTAAGTCGCAAAGTGGCCCACTCTTCCATGAGACATGCATTCCTTTGTCCTACAGTAGAACGTGTATTTCCCCAAATTAACAGCCATATACTAACAGTCAAAAGATTTTTCTGAATGTCAGAATGGGCATTAGCTCGGGACTAATTTTATTATTGCAAAGAATTTAGAAATTAAGCCTATCTTACTTAGTAGAATTGCTTCATACTTACAAAATCAGGCAGCACTGGCTGCCAAACAGATATCTGGAAGTGAAACTCTAAGCACAGTGTAAGGTTTGGGATTTTGGCATGTTAAGTTTTTTTGGTAGACAGAACTTACCTGCAGTACTTGAATGGTTAGAGAAGATCATCACATCCTTTTCTAGGCTAACCAGCACGTGCTGTTCAATAGTTAATCACTCCTGAACAACATTCAACCATGATATAAAACCCAAATCTCTATCCTATTATTAAGCACAATGCAGTTTATCAGTCCATATATTGAAAGAGATGTTGTACAAATGAAACTCACAGCATCAGTAGTAATGAATTGGATGTTTAAAAAGCAAGATGGACGCCTCCGATTCTCAATCAGAAAGGCACATTAAACAAGTCACAGAAAGATGTTTTCATTTCCAAGGTCTTCTTGTGCATTCATGCCTAGTCCCAGCTGCATTTCAAAGAAGATAAAAATAAAATGACCCGTACACAGTAGAAGTACTTCCATGCCTGGGAATGGAAGAGACAATTCCTGAAGCAGAAGTTCTCAAAGACATGCAGAGTTAGCTGAGCACAAAGCAGTTGTCACCACTGACAGAAAGGAAACCGAATTTGCAAGAAGTCTGTTTTGAGTTGGAAGAGGAGAGGGGAAAAAAGGAGAAAAGGAATGTGACCACTGCAAGTCAACAAAATTTACCACAAGTCTTCCCTGGACAAATTTCAAAGTTCTAACAGGAAGGCAAATTTTAAAGTCAAACACCATCAGGACAAAAGCAGAGTTCTGTTGCAAATACAAATAATCCTCAGCAAAAGAAATGTTTCAACTTATTTGCATAAGTCCATAGCATAGGGTAGCCCCTCCAACTTCAGGTGCATACTGTCCTCCAAAGAACATGAGCTGCTGCCCAACACAATCAGCCTTTGCTCACTTCTCTCTACTATTGCTAATACTGACAAGTCTTACTATGGTATCACAAAGCCCAATGGCATTTGTTGTTTTTCTCAAAGCTTCAGATTAAGAATTTTAACTTTTATTTAAAAAGATGTCTCTCTCCCTCATGGTTGCAGAAAGGCAACAGAGAACATACTCAACAGCCTCAAAAGAATAAAAAAGAACATACAAATATTCTACATTTAAAGACAAAATGACTCAGTAATTATTTTGAGACTTCAACTCCTGATTTATGAGTACACACAGACAAAAACCCACTTTGCAGACAAAAGGCAGATCTAGGCATGTGCTTATTTAGCCAACGTGTAGCCATAAATTCAAGATAGTTTCTTGTCTTGAAAAGATGCCTTCCTCTAAAATCGGTATTTAAAGGAAACTACCATTTTTTTCAGTGGGAGGAAAAACAGGTTCATTGGTTGTTGGCGGTGCCCCACAGTATGGTGGAGAAAAACCTCTTAAGAAAAGGAGAACTCAAGAGAAGACAGCTTTGGGATGCAGCTAAACTACTGGACAACAGATAAATTCCTACCTTAGAGAAACTGCTTTTCATGTTATAAAAGTTTATTCAATTCATTAACAATGTTGTTAGAAAAAAATCTTAGTTTATATGTAATCTGTATTTTCAATTATTGTTAGCCCTGTCTCTATTCATTGATTGTAAATCCTCTGCTTATTGGCCCCTGATAGTTAAAATTTATAGCCTTTCCCCTTTCTGTATCTCCCCTTTCCCATATTTGGACATGTTTAGGTCAATTTCTCCATTTCTAGACATTCCCTTGCATGAAACTCCCTTAATTCCTCCCAAATTCCACATGTTCCACGCTCTACCACATAAAAGCTAGTTCACCTCTGAAATAAAGGTTTGTCCATTTTGCCTTCACCCTGTGTGATTTCTTGCAAAGTGAATACACGCTCTTGATATTTAGGAGGTGTCACAGCTCTCGTCTCTGATAATTTGTGACTGGTATCAGTCACTGCTAATGAAGGATAAATCCCTATACAAGAGTTAAGAGTCCAAGCCAAGGCATTCCAGCGGGATGGGCAATTAATCTGATGAGATAAATTGCCACGGAAATAAAATTCTGCAGCATTAACTGAGGGTTAGCTTAGAGTAGTGCAAAGCCAAAATACAGACAATGTCTCATCTCCACAGTGACCAAGAGCACTGCACGACAAATGTTTTTTTAAAATCTTGTCAGTGTGTAAGTCTACTGCAGCCCTTATGAACACATAGAAGCAAAGCACGTGTGTGTGTCAATGTGCTACTGAAATCTTGGTTTAATCTGAAAAAAGTTGCACATATAAAGGAGTAACTGTAGGGCACTGGCTCACTGGAAAACATTTTATTTGTCAGAAACTGCTCCAGTATATCAGAGACGCTCTGTAACAAGATATTTCAATGTAATTATTTTTACGTAAATATGACAGAACAACACAGAACACTGAAAAAGTGTAAAGAAAAGACCTTCATTAAAAAAAGGTAAAACATTTTCAGTAATAAGAATTGACAACCCAGTTTCTCTAGACAACTTTTCAGTTGATGTTGCAACAACTGTCTAGAATACAACTTGTACATTTTCTGGCTACTTCTCCTCCCAAATTCTGGCCCAAATCAAGTATCCAAGTGGCTAATGATGCAAAACCAGATGATTAGAATTAAAGTTAAATATTTAAGCATGAACTATGGAATCCTAGAACAGGCTGGATTGGCAGGAACCTCTAAAAATCATCTAGTCCATTCCCCGTGCTGTGGGCAAGACCATCTTTTGTTACATCATGTTGCTCAAATACCCATCCAAGAGCAGCCTATGTCCCCTTCATTTGAGCCACAGTTCAGTGTGAAAACAGGCTGCCTTTCACAAATATGGTTTCAGTGGTTTGTTGAGTTCGTCTTTACACTGCCCTTTTGTACTGAGATTAGACAGGAGTTAGACCAAGATGAGATTTTATCACCTTTCTCTGTGGGTATTATCCAATTGCTCTGTGAGCGCAAAATCCCAATGCCTGCAGGAACAGAAGTTATATTTCAAACTGGAATGCCAAGGCAGACAAAAGAATTCCTCACCAGCCAACATATTTCTCATCAGCCAAAGCATGTGGGTGGAAAACCAACCAGTGGGACCAACTGCATAGATTTTAACTACGTACATATGCAAAACTTTAGCACCACTGAGGGAAATAAGCTCGTTATTGTTTCACTCCTCAATTATGATTTATTTTCCTCATTTACGTTATAGGCATGAATCCATGCTGCCATACTCAAATCTGTTATCTCTCACTTGTACAATAATGGAAACCCTCTGCACAAAGTTGCCTCTAATGAATCCTAGTCACTGCTCATCGAGGAAACACTGAACGGCACTTACTTACCATGAAGACTGGAACAGTTTCAGCAGTTTACACACTGCTTAAACCAGTCTATTTTAAAGCACACCACCAGGAAGCAGTTAGGCACTATTACCACTATGCAGAGTTTCACAGTAGAACCTGGAATTCTTTCTGTCACAAACATCCAGTGAAATTACTACAAAGTGAGTGTCAGATAACATGCTGAATTGCCCTGACCCACAGAAACTATGAAGTACCTGGTTGTGAAGGTTATAAAACAGTTATTATGAGTAACAATTGGACAAAACGTTTAGGAGACATCCTTGACAACATCAATAGGTCACGTTTATAAACCAATAAAAGATTTAAATGTGGTAAAAATGGAGTTGTAAAAGCTCATTAAAAGATTGGATCTGGTTTGATTTCCAAGAGGCAATCATACACCCTGGCTTTGGGCTGAGAATATGTGGTCTTGTTTTGGACAGCCAAGTCCTTCTTTTAAAAATAATTCAATTATTCTCTTGGTCTTCACACAGGCGATAAAATAAGGGGCCCTGAGGTGGAGAGGTTAAATTCTGAAGAATGTATTTTATTACCTTTATTACTTGGTTGTTTGTTCAGGGTTTTTTTTTAAATAAACTTAAACCTTGAATTTCTACATGTGCTTATGAAAAGAATGGTCTGATGAACTGTAGGATCTCATCAAAAGTGAGGGGAAAAAAAAGGAAAAAAAAAAAAGAATTATTTGTGGTACTGCCTATCTGCTTCAGAGGGAAGAAAGGAAGCCAAGGTCTAAGTACAAATTAGTGAGTCTCCGAAAAAATATACATAATCTAAAAATGCAAAATAGCTTAAGGATTCAAGCTGCCTGAAGTCCTATAGGTCAGGATATGTCATGGTGATAGCACAAATCATGAAGGTGATGAAACCTTCCCACCTTTCCTACAATCCCATGTCTGCAAGGCATGTAATTATCGGTTGCAGAAGGAACACATTTCCTTTCTGAGTACCAAAATTCACTCTGCTTCACTAATGAGCCTCTCCTTATGTGCCTGCAGCTCCAATAATACACCACATTGAGTATGGACCACCGTGTCTTTGCGCTTCAGGAGCATCCCTCCCAGATCCTATAAACGTCAGAAGTCACAAGTATACAACCCAGGATAAGTTGTAATTCTCTCCAGTTCCTTCAGGATTTTCCCTTCGCAACATGCATGGCCAAATCAGTGATGGTCTTATCTTGGAGAAAAACATGGATTTAAGTATCCTTGATGGTACTGAGATTTCTTAATTTCTGTTTACAACTAAATGAGTTATGAATAGGTAAAATACTCCTCTGTTCAGCTTCATGTTGTAAAATACTTTCTTCTTCAAGGAACACAATGACTCAGTTGGATAAAGCCACCTGATGCTGAGCAGTATTTGATCACAAACACGAATATGGTTTCAGATCACAAAAACACCATGCTAATACCCTGCATTTCTCATTTCATGTCAGCTCTAGCTCAGTGTCTACCACTGTGACAGACTTCACCCATCTCTCACCCTCTACTCACAAAGAGAATAAAACTAGTAACCATGCACTATGAAAGAAGTTCATACTCTGGCATCTGCACCTTTTGCCATGTGTTCCTATTTATCCCATGGAAAGCACAGATAAATATGTAATTCACACAGCCTAATGCCTAAATAGCAAGCTCAGACTATACATAGTTTAAATGTATATAAGTGAAACTTGGAGGAATGCTTTCAGAAACACCACCCCATAGGCCATCAGGTTTTACCACTAAACAGACAGATATTCTCTCTACTCACAGCAGCCAGTCTCCTCACATCCTTCATCTGAAAAGATTTCAGCTCTTGGGGGTCCATATGTTGATCACTTGTCACTCCTCAAACCCTTACAGGCACAAAGCAGCCAGTAATGTAATATTTGGGATTCTCTAGCCCTGCAAAATGAGTGTGCACTACCAGTTCTTCAAAGGAATAAAAAAAATAAGTAAAAAATAAGCACAATTACACTTCTCAAATAATTATAAACAGAAATAGAAGGCAATCCTATAAGTAAAGCAGCAGAGCACATGGTGCCATATTTACCAACATACACCTGATAGTGTAATTACATGCAAAGAAACCACAACAAATTTGCTTCTTCATCAAACGTAAACTTATCTAGTGTATTCTAAGCAATATGCACCACAAATTCTAAACATCGTTCATGTAAAGAAAAGCTCAAATTATTAGGTGTCTATGGATTTATTAACATGCAGCAGTCCTTGCAAGCACATCTTTGTACAGTTACTCAGATTTATGTAACTGTGATAAACGTGCACAATCTCGTGTTTGATTTTGCCGAGCTTTTGTGAAGTGCTGTTCAGCACCGCTTCAAGGAGCTCGCAGAATGAAGAGTCAAGAGATACTGATTTCTTTGTAAGAAACTTCAATATCCAGTTGTCAGCAGCTGCAAGTTAGGAGGGTTAAAAATGACAGCCCCCAGAGGCTGGACTCATATGCAACTCTTTCCCGAAGCAACGTTCAGAAACACCACTAGCTCTGAAAGGACCATTGATCTCGGCAGCGTGAAGATGGTAAGTTGAAAAATGTATCCATATTTGTCAGACATTCTCATTTCTTTACCTACTGTGCAAAATCAAGCATAAGGAGTTCTGTAGGCAGGCCAAAATAACTATTTTAAGTGGCTCAATGACATTCCCACACATAAATATATTACAAAGGCACTGTTTGCAAATTTATTAAGGTACACAGAAAGAATTCGGTTAACATTTTTCTTAAATTCAAAGGGATAACTATCATAATGCCTTTCCTGGATTTACAGCTACTTCTCTCTGCGTACTGATAGATCACTTATACTAGAAATGAATCTACAGCTTTTCCTCCTCTACAGCGGAATGAAGCATATCAAATGGCAAGACATTTAAAAACCTCTCTGACAGAGAGCAAGCCTGGGTCTTTGTCCTGTACCACTTTGTGCATTTCTGACAGCACATTCTTGATGCATTTGAGCTCATCAAAATGTTCAAAACAACACAACCTCCTTCATTAAAATTCTCTCTGCACACTGCCAGTACTACAATTGTACATGTCACACTGGACGACATTGTGAAGTTTAGGGACAAAATAATAAGTATGTGAGAGCCGACTCCCTTTGAAAAGGAAAGGGTTTGATAGCTTGGCTCTTTTCTCTGTTTTGTACTGGACCTGGACACAAAATCCAAATGCCTTCAGGTCTCAGAGGAAGGCAAACTTCTGTACATCACACAGTAAGTCCACCTAAAGTTTATAGGTACTTGAAATTAATTCAGTTTTGTCTGCACTTCCTGTGCATTACATAACTGGCAACTGTGTTAAAACAGGAAAAGATATATTAAGATAGTAACTAGCAAAAACAGTAGAAGAAAAAGTTAAAATAAGCAAAGGAAAAAACCAACAAGTAGCAATGTACCTATAAATCTGGAAAATTAAATGGTATCTGCAATAGGCAGACATAGAAGAAAATGGGGGGGAAAAGGCAGATCTCTGTTTTAATTTTACTCTTATCAATACCTAAAGAGGTTGTCTAGTCAACCAAAAGGGACGGTAATGCTGCAACATCAAACATCACCTAATGTGATGCAGGTGCTGGGACCTATTGGTGCTGGTCACTTGTCAAACATCACCTCTTAAGGGCACAGGAACAGGCAATTCCAAAATGCTGGAAGTCAAGCAGATGAGGCAGAAGGCTGGCTGCTCCTGCTGGATCCCTACAAATCTAAGGAGCCTGATGGGATTCATCCCAGAATCCTCAAAGAGCTGGCTGATGTCATCTAAAAACCTGTTTCGATGATTTTTGAGTGGTCTTGGCAATCCGAAAAGGTCCCAGCTGGCTGGAAGCGGGTGAATGTCCCGATTTTCAAGAGGGGCGAGAAGCAAAACCCTGGAAACTACAGGTCTGTCAGACTCACTTCAGTGCCTGGTAAAGTTATGGAGAAGATTATCCTGGGAGGTATTGAAAAACACCTAAAGGACAAGGCAGCCATTCTTCACAGCCAGCACGGCTTCATGAGAGGTAAGTCCTGCTTATCAAACTTGATTTCCTTTTATGCTAAGGTAACCTGCCTAGCTGATCAGGGGAAGCCAGTTGATATAATCTTTTTGGATTTCAGTAAGGTTTTTCATACTGTCTCTCATGGTATCCTTCTGGGCAAAAAAAGGTCCAGCACACATCCTGGGATGGGTGAGCAATTGACTGCAACTGAACACATACAAAGGGAATCAGTAGAAATAGGAGGCTGGTCCCAGCTTTTCTCAAGATAGCCAAGAGGAGAAGGCTGTACAATTACTTCTGGTTTTCATAGACGCTACAGGTTAACATGTTTAGTAAAGAAAATACAAAGTGTGTCACTGTGAAACTAAAGTTTCAAACAAACAAGAGCCAGGCAATACTAAATAAAAGGCAAGAAACTAACATCCACAGTCTTAGAGAGACTCTTTCTAGAGAGACTCCCAAAAGGCATTCATGCTTAGAAAGAATAAGCTAGCAGTGGGGCAAAGGGAAGATAAATCCTCCTGTACAGATACTGACAGCATTTGTTGACATCCATTCCCTGCATATCAGTGGCATCTTGTCTTTAGATTGCATTATTTGTATAAAATACAAGATTTCTTACTCTTAAAACAGAGAAGCTTTCTATGATTGATATAGGTGTTTCAACTTCAAGAACAATTTTTCTGTGCCAGTCCAGTAACTTCGTTTCCAATTATATACCACATTTGCAATCTCAAAAAAATTACTGCAGTTAACACTTTGGTACTGAGTTACTGTAGTCAACAGATACCTTTCTGCTGATTTCACTGGGCTTTGGATTATTTCATTAAATGGTGTTCTAGTTTGCAATAAAGGTCTCATATTTACTGTGCCAACCTAATAGCTTTCAGTGATGTTTTCCAGTCCAGATTCAGCAAAGTAATTAGTCTAGAGTGTTCTAATTCCATGATGGATATGCTTAAGAACTTTGCATAACAAATCTAAAACATCAAACTGAAAATTGCTTAACCAATAAACTCAATTTTAATCTAAAACATCCTTCTTTCTCTAGCTCTCTTCTCCCTTCCAAACAGTGGAATGCGACAAAATTCTGTAATTTTAAGAGAAACGTATCATCACTTAAATATTATGTAATATCCAATACCAATGAACACATTTTAGTCAAAGCTGTGTAAGACGAAGCACACGTAAAATAAATTAGAGAACTTCTAGCTATTAACTTCTTAAAATAATTCAGTATGACATTACTGACTGAGCTGCAGCACTAGGCCATTGTCCTAGTTTATGACCAGAGAAAAGAAGCAACGCCATAGAGGAATGGACAACGTTATTCAACTCTGGCACTCACTGTTCCTCCTGCGATACAGTGAATAGACTGAGTTTGAGTTCTGCTACCGTGGGAGCAGCCAGCACACTTCTCTAGGCAGCAAAAGCAATGGCAAAGCCACCTGGTGAGCCTCTGTCCTCCTTCACTGATTGTAAGCTGCTGCTAAAAACAGGTAGCTAATGGTCACATCTTTATGGTGAGCCGCTTGTTATTTGATAATTATTTTTTTAATCCCACAACTGTCATGTTAGGATCAAAATCTCATGTTTCATTTACTATAGTCACAATAAAGTCACATAATTTAATGAAAAATACATTCCTATTTATTACATTATATGTATCTTTAACTACATCAAAGATGTAGATCATTATGTTTTATTTATTTTTTTCTGTCACCGGGATTCTAGAGTTGAAAATGCAAAATGAATTGGTTTAAAAAATTACCAGGAGCAGATGCTGCACAGCAGCTGAATAGATGAGGTCATAAGAAAGACCAGCATACTCAGTTGCCTTTGATGTCCCCAAGCCACAACACTGAGTTCACCAAGCAATTTTTTTGCTGCTGGACATCTGAAGCAAAGCCCAATTCCGCACCCCAGTATGTCCAAAAAAAGCCCAAAAACACCACATAGAAACTGCATATGAGTCAGATAAAAAGGTCTGCCACTGATGATTTTCAAAGTTGTATTTCTAAGCCACTTTCACAACCTCAAAGGAATCTTACTTAAGTTTGGGTTTTTTTTTTTAATGGCTTGAGGGGATAATAATGTAACTAGACATAGTTAAATTACAAGGTCTCCCTCTTGGTGCCAGGGTCTGCATGAAGCATAGGTGAATGAATAGTAGTGCTTCCTGAAGCACCCTTTTAAAAGTTACTTTGCATAAGAGAAGCAGCAGAATAACCAAAAGCTGAAACATCTCCATGAAATAACCTCCTCACATTTCATTTAGCTTGGGCCATACTTCTGGTCTTCTCTGAGTTCATTTCACTGTCTGGTTCTCACCATTTCTGATGTACTTACCTTTACCAATTTGTGATCTATGATAACACATGAATACTGATTGATACAGAGACTGCTTTTGCAGATGTACTGTGACCTTGTACATGTTAAACAAGATATAATTCTTACTACTTAGAACAAAGAATGAGGCTCAAGGCATAATCAAAAGCAAAGCACTACATAGCAAGGTTGTATTTCCACGTGGTTGCTCTTTGAGGGCCTAAGTCAGTAAACTGCCTGAGAAACAACAAATTGCCATCATAGAATTACAGAATGGTTTGGGTTGGAAGGGATCTTAAAGACCACCTACTTCCAACACCACTGCCATGGGCAGAGACACTTTCATGAGACCAATTTGATGAGAGTTCCATTCAGCCTGGCTTTGAACACTTCCAGGGATGGGACATCTACAACTTCTCTGAGCAGCCTCTTCTGGTGTCTCACCACTCTCACAGTAAAGAATTTCTTCCTGATATCTAACCTAAACCTGTTCTCTTTCAGTTTGAAGCCTTTTCCACTTGTCCTATCACACTATATGCTCCTGTAAAAACTCCCTCTCCGGCTTTTTTGTAGGTCTCCTTAAGGTACTGGAAGGCTGCCCTAGGGTCCCAGAGAACCTTCTCTTCTCCAGGCTGAACAGCCCAAACTCTCTCAGCCTGTTTTCATAGGAGAGGGCGTCCAGCCCTCAGAGCATCTTTGTGTCCTACTCTGAACTCACACTACTAGGTCCATGCACCTCTTCTGTTAGAGGTTTCAGAGCTGGATGAAGTATTCCAGGTGGGGTCTCGCCACAGCAGAGATGAGGGGCAGAATCGCTTCCTTTGACCTGCTGGCCACACTCCTTTTGATGCAGCCCAGGATGCAGTTGACTTTCTAGGCTGGAAGCGCACCTTTCCAGGTGTCTTATTCCTACGTGCCCTTTGCAGTGAAAAGTATGTCTGAAAATTAATTTTTTTTCCCAAGAGTGAAAAGTCTCACACATCAGAAAAACACCTCGTTCATCTGCTACATCTGAAATAGTTTTCCAAATACTCATAAGGTCGAAGTATGTATTAAAAACATTATATGAGTAAGCAAATCCTACCCGTTACTATTATCACATCCTCTAGAAAGTTAAAAACACAAGCAAAGGAGATGGCACCGCACTGGAGCTCCGTAAAACCAGGGACTCAAGCTACAAGATTTACCTCTTGACACACTCACTGCTCACACAGACAGCTCGTACTTCCCAAGGCAGAGCCTTGTCTGGATTTACCTCTTCCTAACCGCAGCTGCAGAGCACATTAGCACAGTAAAACTGCATAGGAAATATTAGGGCAGACAGTCAAAGGCAAAGACCCGTCCTGCCCCATAATTGCGGCGTTTCGGGAGGCGTGCAAAGCAAAGCGCTCTGGGAAATGAAGTCCCCAGGACTCCGAGGCGCATGCGCAGTGGGGCGCCCCGCCGGGATTGGCCAAGGAGGTCACGTGGCTATGACGTGTCGCAATTTTAAAAAGGGTCTCCTCTTACGCGCCGTGTCGGTGTGTCTCGGTCTGCGCGGACTTCTTGTTCATTACAGTAATAATATTGCTACACCTAAGCCCATTTCCTCATCTCATTCCCGCCCGTACCTGACTTGCAGGCGAGACACCGTGAAATTAGTATCGGTTACCCACCTACCTCGTCACCACCATATTCGACTGTGCCCTCCTTGGATATGACCCTTAATATGAACCAGTGTAACTGAAATCAGAAGAAACGAAGGCCTGAAGAACAAAGCCGCCAACTGCAAGGCTATAATCAGACTGTTTCCTTCATCCAAGAAGTTTATTTTAGGTTGCATTCAGTAAAAAAAGGGCAGGTCAGTCAGAAATTTAACTGGTTGACCTAGATACCACGCACCTCAGTCGGGTTTTTTTACAGCTTTTTTTCATGGGTTCATCTTCCTGGACAAAAATGAAGTCCTAAGTGTTCTTACAGTTGACATATTTAGACAGAGTTCCCTATGTATGAAATATTCAATGGGTAATATTTACAGTATTTGTAACATCTTTTCCTCAGAGTACCTAAAAATGCATTTTCACTAGCTTTCAAAAGAAAACACTTTTCAGTTCAGAAATCACAGGTTGCAATGACAGAAGAGAGTTCTGTCTCAGTAATTCCAGTTGGCTCCTCCATCAGCACAACATAACATGACAGCTTTCACAATGCATCACCTTCCTTAAGCATAAACGCCGTCTTTGCGAAGTACTGCCAAGAAGTTTGGCACAGTTGCCAGTCTGGATTACAAAGAGAAGACCACTGCAGCACTGACTTGCTCAGAGCAGAATGCTGTTTGGGCAAATGCATTTATCCTTTTGCAAAAAATCAAAGACAGCAGGTAAAGCAGGAGTCCCTTCCATGGTAGTCACCTACCTATAAAACATACAGCAGATCACCTTCAGTGGAAAAACTAGGAGCGTCAGCTGTTGATGCTCTAACCTCACTACCACCAGAGCATATTTTATTGCTGACATTAGGATTTCTAAGAATGGTTATAATATTCTGTTCTATCACCTACAGTATGTTCAGCTTGCCACCTAAAGCTACCTGTGGGTTTACCAGGGTTTACCTTTATGGATTTCAGCAATAAAATCTGTTATTTGGCTGGATAACTAGGCTGCATTTTTCACTGAATTTATTATTAAGAATACGACACAACCCAAGAGTTGAACAAGACATAAGCTATTGCCATGGCACGGCACCGCACACTTTCACAGCTTTCAGATCAAGTCTCAAATGCTTCAGCAGGGAAGATGAGTTACTGCTTCATTGCAGCTGAAGGCAGGTGCAGCTTTTTGTGGCAAATGCTTTTGGAGCAGTTTTTTTTGCAGAGCAGTCACA
This sequence comes from Pseudotriccus pelzelni, assembly GCA_035584735.1. NCBI lineage: Eukaryota > Metazoa > Chordata > Aves > Passeriformes > Tyrannidae > Pseudotriccus > Pseudotriccus pelzelni. The sequence continues at coordinate 16,028,830 of JAWMRA010000130.1, forward strand.
ACCAAAAATACAGGATCTGTACCCCACAGACCTGTTTATCCAAAATGGCAATAAGCTGTACAACAATAAAGAACAAACACATGAAACAGACAATGGCAATGGCAACTGGAAAGCTGAAAATATGATTTGGTTGATTCAACAATGGATCGTTACATTTCACTTTCTAATCCTTTATTATTGTGCTATTATTATTGCTGTTAGTGATACTGACTCCTACTTTTGCTGCAATGATCAAAAAGACAGGTAAGTGCTTTTCAGAGAAAACAATGAGAGACCTGTCAGGTGCTGTTTGGAGCTGCATGGCTTGGTCTCAACTTCTCCTCACCCCACCAGCCTGTACAAATTCACTGCCAGAGCTCCTAACTCACTAACCCAAGTGGTTTAACAACCTCAAGGTCACCAGAAGCAAGATTTCCCCAGTTGCTGCTTTCACATCAGAGACTTGGTTGATATGAGCTGCCTGTCAGCCAAACTTATAGCCTGTAACACCAAAACACAGCCATAAACTACAAATACAGTGAAAAATGAGGTAAACAAATTATTAGTGTTCTCATACTGAGAAGTGTCAAGCTCTCAGTGAGCTGGTAGACACATCAAAAAAAAAAAAGTTAAAATAAAAATTTTTTAAAAGAACTCTTTTTTCCACAAAACAACAGAATGAGTAAATAATTTTGTGTTTCGGGTTTTTTTCCACATGAGAATGTCTCTTCCATGTCTACCACCAATCAAGAAAATCAGTGTTCCCTGCATCCCCCTTCCCACCTCTCAAACATGACTATTTACCAAGCCCTGAGAAAACATTTGTCTCCTTCATGGTACTGGCATATTTTCCAGAAACGGCACCTTTGTGTTACCTACATCCCCAATTCCCAAATTCTGCATTTCTTTTCTTGCAATGTTTCTTATCATGCCTCTTTTAACATACTTTTTTTGGTGTGTTTCTATTAAACTACTGATATAACATTTTGTATTTTAAGCAATTTCCCACCCTTTTGTGTGCTTCTATGAACTATAAAGGAACTTTTGGCACCACACAGCGTGAAGCTGTTAAACTTGCCTATTTTGGGCGTGCTGATACATCAAAAAATTTATATACACCAGAAAACTTTTAGGGAAATGTCTCTATAACCTTTAGCAGAAAAAATACTGTCCTTTTAACTACTATATGCATTGGTGTTTTAGAAATACGTAGTTGATTCTATAACCTTACTTCTGAACAGAGTTTTTCTCAATCCTGTTTAGAGATCACTTTCTGTTTCCTTGTGGGCTGCAGCTTTTCCCAGACTGGTAGCTCTTTTCCGAGCACCTAGTTTCTGGTAATTTCAGTTTGCTGAAGAACAGAAGAGTGAGGAATGTCCATTCAAATTACAAGTAAACCCCTACTGTTCCCAAATGGGCTCTCGTTTTAGATCTTATCTTCTGTCTTCTGTGATTAGACACTTCAAGCAACAATCACACCCAACAAGCAGAAATTTGCTCACTCAATTTTAACAGTTCTCTTCCCCATTAAGATCTCGAGTTCTTCATCAATGAAATATAAAAGAACTGAGGTTTTATTTAGTGGCTCATTTAAAGATTGTCAGTTTTATAGTCTAGATTTAAACTAAGTCTGTTTCAATAATTTTATACTCAATAAAAACCTTAAAGAAAAAATTGTCCACCCTGATTCTTTCTACCCATCCCTCTTCAGAGAGATTCACTACATCACCATCACAGGCTTTTTTCCACAAGAGCTCATCTTTATGAAGCTGCATTATTTTTTACCAGCAATCTAGACAGATAACCAATAGCCATTTCAGGCTGGGTGTTGCACATCTTTGTCCTTCAAGCTTATATTTATCTCCCATCGTTCCTACCACCAACCCTAGAGCAAACAAAGAGTAATCACAAGCCTGCAGTTGTCATAATCCTATAATTTGTCAAAAGCAGTGAAAGTACAATTCTGTACAAGTGGAAAAAAAGAGCTTGACTTCTTTCAGTGAAATGTTTGTCCTTCAACTTTCAGACAATCCGGGCACTGAATTGAAAGATGTCCTCAATGTCTAAAGAACTGACACTACAGTAAAATAATCTGAGTCATCAGGCGAGGAAATCCTCATTGATTTCAATGTTACTGTGAGAAGTAACAAACTATCAAAAGTAAGAAGTTATAACTTGTTCCAGAAAAAGTGAACCCTCTTCTGTTCTCTGCCAGAGGTTATTGAAAGCACTTTGAAAAGCCTCCAGACGCTGCCAAATATTTTGTAAATTGCGGCTGCCAACCCAAATCACTAAAAACTAAAAGCAGAAAGGGAAGCCTTCCAGAAATTATTTAATGACATGGAATTATATCTACAATCGCCTCCTTTCTCTGGGATGCACAGCAAGTTGAACCCTTCTTTGTGTCTGCTTTCTGGAATAGGAGTTCACTGGAGCAGAAATTCCCTTTATATTTGTGTCTTGTGCAGCACAGATAATGTCACCAGTATTCTGCAAATACAGCACTGCAGCAGAACATCAGCACAAAGCAGCTGATTGTCAAAGTGACTTTATAAACTTAAAACTTTGTTTCCAGAACACAAATCTTGGGAATCTTTTTCAGTGCCTTAAACTGATAAAAACCTAAGACAGTACTTCTCTACCTCTTCTAGTTTAGGAAAACAATACATCTGGCATAGACAAACCTTTTCTTTCCCCTCTTCTCAATGTTTAGGAATTTTAGGACAGTTCAAGGCTGGCTGATTTGTTCCTCCTCTCTTTTACAATATTACATTCAAAAGCAATCTAATTAGGAGAAAAATAAAAAGAGCAAGCCAACAACCTCCTTGCTCCACACCTCATACCTCCCAGAAACCAGTGTTTTTTACTGGCATGCCAAAACAATGTATGACCCTGGACTGCATTTGTGAGATTAATCTTTTGGGTTCCCTAAGGTGAAAAAAAGAACACTTGCTATGAAAAATATTGGGAAGGAAGAAGTTTTAATATCTTTATCTATAATGTTCCTTATACTATGTTAACAATTTAACACAGGCAAGGTTAGTAAAGGAGGACAACTCCTCTGCAAAACAAAATGCCCAAGAGCCTGTGTAAAACACAAATTTACCAGTTTCATAAGAGGGTTAGACAACTTTTTGCACGCTACATTGTTTTAAATGAAATGAACTCCACTGGGTGTCATAATCTGTTAGTTAATATTGGAAGTGGCCTGAAGGCCCCGTAACAAATGCAACCTTCAAAAAGGGCAGCTCAAACAGTCTAAATGCACATCAAACCAACCAAAATGGTCATAATTCAGTAATCCCTTAAAGCTGAGCTCCATCTGACACAGAACAAATTACTACTTTGAGCCCTGGGACATATTCTTAAACTTGGACTTTTCAGCTCTCTCCTTTGAGATGGTTATTACCCATCAGTTAAGGCATTTAATAAGCCATGGTTTAGGGAATGGACTGTGAACTACAGATACTCTTGTGCCAGAACCAGACCACAGATGCAATACAAAAATATATTTTGCTATTTTTGTACATCACTTTGTTCTACGAAGTCCCAGAGTGACCTTATCAGCGTTCCATACCAGGAAGTCAGATATATTACTGTGGCACACTTATTGGACAGACAATAGCAGATTGTAGAAAATCATAAGAAGACAACAGAAAGGTGCTTTACATATCAGTAAAGCAGTCTGATCCACTGGGAAAAAGCCACCTGCAAAAGGCCAAAACAAGGAGGGAATAGGGACAGAAGGAGAGGACCGTTATTAGCAGCATATTACAGCTGAAACTGTGTCTGAACATCCCGATGTGTGCATACATCAAAAAACATATCAAATGTCCAAAACCCAGAATAAGTGAGAAATGCACAAATAGAGGGTCTTCCTTCAAAAAAGTCGGTTTGGTTGGTTTTCTTTTTCTTGTCATTCAACGTGTTTATATATAGTTTGAGTTTAAAGTATTAAAAGTTAAGTGGCAATATATTTTCCATTCCCCAGACTACTGCCCATCTTGCAATCACCTTTGATGGGCCTTGGTGAAAGCTTTAAAGAATTAATTAGTCTGACATTACCACAGAGCTGTATTCCTGTAGCTGAGCCTCCTTGTGCAATAGTTCCTCCTCCCTGGCATTCTTCCTAGATTCTCTTAAGTACATTACAAATGTGGGCAGATAGACTTTTTTGCTGACATTTCTACTTGCAGATAAAAATTGAATGCTTTTCAACCTTTCTCCTGGACCCACACTACGATATCCTATCATGTCCTTAATAATTCCATCTTTACTGTAATAAGTTTACAGGGGTTGCTGGTTCTTTCTCTTTAATTGAATTCCAGAAACGAGCCTTCATACTCAGATGGCAGAGAGTCATAATTATGTTATAAAAGTGGCTTTTCACCATGGTCAAAATGAAAGGATGTTTTCAATGCATCAGAAAGAAAATTGCTTCTTTTTTAACAGGAATATAAACAGAAATTGCCTGGGGTTTAAGTTATTGAAGGAATGCAATAGTTCGAAAAGAACTAAGTTCTTCATACAAGGATATTTTTTTCACCATCATAAACAAAAGTAAAACTATTTCTCTGCCACCTTTCCACTGTTCTTCCTTTCCTATTTCCCAATTTTTATTACCATTTTTGTCCCAGGATAACCTTCAAGGTCCCAAAATATGAATCTTACTGAATGGTGGTCATCATTTTAAGGACTGACTGAAGTTCACAGAAGATGAGTTTATATATCTCACATTTCAGCAAAAGCTAACTAAAGTAAATTTGGGGTGTTAAGTTCAGGCATGAACTTCAGCAAAGGCAAAGTAAGCAATTACTTAAATTAGCATGGTTTTGGGCACAGTATATGCCCATTGACTCCTCTGCCTAATTTGCTTGTGCTCAAGGCCTAGAGAAACAGATTTCCCATTGTTACTCAATAAAACTTACTCAATAAAAGTCAGGGGCGCTATGGAAGCAATTTCTGTAATCCCTGCTCTCTATGCTCCCCTTCCTTAGCACTCCATCGACTGCAAGAATAGTGAACCTTGTTTTCTAGAAATCTTGTCCCATACCACGTAATTCTGGTGACAAAACTTAGGCTGATAACAAACCTTCAGCTACCTTTGACTGAGTATTTTGAGCGATTCAACTTTAAGACATTGTTTAGACTTCCTTCCAAACATTTCAACCAGAGGAATATGCTTTACATCCTCTCCTATCAGGTCCAATGGAGGCAAGGCAGGCTGTTGAGGGTGAAATGGTTCCCCACTGAAGCCAATACCTGTAGGTTTCTAAGAAAGCTTGAATGCTATTCTGGTGGTATCTTTTCCCAAGCTCAGATCCTGGACTCACTAAAACAAGACATGTTAATGGTTTAAGGCAACTATCTTACAGAATATATAAGGAAAATTTTTAAATTGAACGGTTTCAGCCTCTGATCATGACATTGCAAAATTTTCTGGTGTTTTTCAAAAAGACAGTAATAGAATCCTTACGAGATATACAAGAGCTCTTAAAGTATTAAAAACAATGAGGCCATGAAATATATTTGATAAGCTTTTTAAATGACTAGAATACTTAAAGTAGAAACACATGCAACAAACAACTTGGCAATTTCAGCACAAGTTATAGTTACCTTCTACTTACAAAAAGGCCAATTCCAGCCATTTCTGTTTCTAAAGTCAAAACTCATACTACTACTACTACAAGAAATTCTCCTCTCTCGTTTCCTAATAAGAAATTATCCAAGCCACCTGTTGTATGCTATTAATGCTGATAATGTAATACCCATAATAGAAAATGTACTCTCTATTCTAAAGATGCTTTTCTTTGTCTGCATTGTCTCAATCCACCAAATTACTATGTGTCTAACTTCAAAGACAACAATCATTACATTCATTTCCATGGCATTTCTTATGTGCTTAGGAACTTGATAGCGTGCACTAATCAAGGACAGGAGTACAATAAAAATAGAGCAACAGTGTGTTCCTGACCTGAAATAACTCACTTTGTATGGAGATTCAAATTTCTAATTAATTACTTAAAACGTCATAGCAAAATGCACGTTATAGGAGAGGAGATAATCTGAAGTGCCAGCTGAATTTGTCACACCGCAGTGTGATTTCAGAACGAAACCTTGCCATTTTGCACATGTGGCTATCGTGTGGCAAAATTGCAGGCACAGCATACCCTAGCTAGTAGAGTCCAGCCTGTATTCTTCGTGGGGTGCCTTGCCAGTCATTATTTGGAAAACTGTGGTTTACTTGCAGCAATGCTGCCTTCGTGATCACTTGGTTTATTTTACTAATGGTTCTCCCTTTTGGGAGCAATTTCTTAACATCCAGTGAAAACTTTCTTCCTCCTTTAGCTTCAGGCCATACATCTTGCCCTAGAATCAACACAGGCATTTGCAAAAGCAAACAGGGAACAAACATCTCAGTCTGGTCTTGTTTCAATATTCTTCCGTTTGTTTTCTGTATAATAGATAGCATTACTTTGTTGGTACAACACAGAAAGGCTCATTGGGAAAGCCTGTAGGCAACCACAGTCCTGACTGTCTTTAAAATATCATCAGCTATTCCAAGGGGGAAAAAGAAGGCATATGAACAACATTCATATCTAACAGCACACTGCATATCCAAATGTTATCCAGGACAAATCAACCTATCCATATGAAAACATTTAACTAGTCAACTGCCAACACTTTTTAATTACAATACCTGGAGTCTTTCTCCTTCCTATTTTCAGTTCTCAATATAAAACTATCATTCATGACAGTTTGGAACTGCACACAAGTCTCTTTTTAAGTTTTTACAGACTACAGGAAACCACTTCTGAATCAAAGCCACTGATGATAGAAGTAGATGCGAATTTGTTTATTTGGTTAATATATGGTACCTTTGTATTGCCAGGACAACATAATGTGAGCAGACCATAGCTTTTATTTGGATAGAGAAAGATGAAGCCATTGCAAATATAAGAAAAATGCTAAATAAAAGCACAGCTTACAGATGAATGGGCATATTAAAATCTACAATAAATTTATCCAATTTTATCTTAGTAAGTTTCCCTACAAATACCACTGTTTGAAAGAAAACAAGAAGCACTGACAGTGAAATAAATCAACATTAATACAGACCCTAATACATTTTCCATTTCATCTTCCTATGTGACAATGGGAGCTATCCTGCAGAATATTATTTCCAAAACATTAGCTAAGATCTGCATCCAGAACTGAGAGTTAGAAATTGGAAAAATTAGGAGAGTTAGAAATTATTTCTCCCCATAGGAATTTATTAAAAGGCAGAAGTCAGCTAAGGTAGACCTGTCATGTATAATATCAGTGATGTAAAATGTTAAGGAAAATGCAAATGAGACTTCAAAAAGCAATTACACCTTCAATCACTTCTTATGTCTGAAATACAGTCTATGACAAAGACCTTCAACAAACAGATGCATTTTGAAAAGATGACATATTGGAGGAAATAAAGTACAGTAGGACAAACAGTTTGAAATATAACTGACCCAACCTAAGTACCTTTCTTAACAGAAGTCAATGTGTTTCAGAGGTTAAGTGATCTGACAATCCAAGTGAAGCTGCTTTTATCTGCACGTGCAGTGTAAAAATTCTAGTTACCTGGGACTATCCAGATCATTGGTTTCAGTTATTGCTTTACATGCCTTTCTCAACAAGGCTGTCCTACCCACAGCAAACGAGGCTGGAAATATCGAACATGAATCACAATATCCACATGGACATTGGGAACTGCCAGATAAAATCGTCATAATAAAATCCAATAAGCCATACCCTATTACAGCAAACACACAGAGAAAATGGCACAGGAGAGCTATCTGCTCACTGAGCTGGCTGACATTGATGTCATCCTGTGCCTAACTGCTCAGCTCTGCCTAGGCTGAGAGGTTTCATAACACCTTAAATTCCAGGCAGCAATACCATTTGTGTTGTCATAGCAATTCTGACAGTGGAAAAATGGATAGCCACTTACAATTCCTAGGGGACAGTTAATTTCAGTAATTCTCTTCAGCAAACATCCTGTGTCAAGCTCTGACTGTGTGAACTGTTTGCAAGAGCAGAAATCTAGGACTAATCCACTAACTTTCCATAAGTGTCTGAGCATAATCAGCTCCAAAGTATTCTTTCATTAGAAACTCAAAAGCGAGAAATGCTCAAAATCAGCAGAAGCCTTCAGAATCTTGCTTTAAATTCTGTATCTCTATTTAAAAGATAAAGGCAGCTTTATATGTCTCTCGTTAAATTGCTGTGAGGCTTCCTGAATGCCTGAGTGCAAATAGTGTCTTTTTAAAAAAAGGGAAAAAGAAAAATTATTTGACAAAACCCAACAAAAACAAAGAAGTGCTTTAGCCATTGCGTATAAAAGTAGAAAATAAAGATCATCCTTTTTCTTCCCCTTTCTTTCCCAGCCAAAACCCAAACAAACTACTCAGTGATCTGAAGCTGATGGAAAACAAAACTTGACTACAAAACCCTCAAAAAGACAGAAGGTTAATTCTTATTTCTTTCTCTCCAAGAACAACTCCATAAAGTCATAGCATTTATCACAATAAATGAGACCAGACATAGAAAGGTATAAAAGAAACCACAATATGGACCATATGTCTTTTTTTCCCTTCACTTTCACAACTGTGCAGTGAAGTAGCCAATATTAATCAAGTTTTACAGATAACAAACAGAAAAGTATCTAACACTTATACAGAAGATTACATCATATTTTGGGCCCATTTATTTCTTAGTAGTTAATAAAGTTGCCATTTTAGTTATCTCCTGAATTTTACAAACTGAAAATACACAAAAATGATCTAAAATATGAAATACCATGGGCAATTAAACACCCTCTCAGTTTCTTGTACTAAATAAATAAATAAACACACTTTATCACTTTCTGACTCAAAGCATTCTCTACATGCCCAAATACCATCAAATAGCTAAAAAGAATCTCACATTCAACAGAGAAAACAGAGCCCTCTTCATACTAATGTTATTTACATTTCCTAAATCAAGAGCACTTCTTTCTAAAGCCCACATTATACTGCAATATCTAGCACATATACCAGCTATATATATACTACACAGATTTATCTAGTCCTTTGAACATGGAAGCTTACATGGAAGCCTTTTAATTTGGCAGCCAAAGCAACACTTCTTGACTCTCTTCCTGTCCCTCACAGTGAACAGTAACATTACTCATCTTTGTGAGAAACGGGAACACTGGCCATTTTTAAGTAGAGTATGTTTCACAAGGAATTTACTCATTGATCTATCAGCAGACTGTAATTTCACTTTGTCACAGAGGAGTGAACCCTAGAAACTTGGTATGCGATCTAGTCATGTCCGTGCTATGACAGTTTTAAACTGATCTTAAACATAATCTTAATTTAAGGCATAACAGCTGCTCATTTTTGGGTGCCTTTTGGAAGGGAAGTAATCACAATTAATGCTTCACATTCCAATCCTAAACAGCAGGTGTTCAGATGAAAGCTCTGAGATATCAATTGGAAATTAACTCCCAACATTTTCCACTGCTGACAGTGCAACAGTTTCTGATCATTTTAATAGTATTGGCAAATCTTCTCATGCCTATAACTCTATTTTTAACATGGATTATTTTCTTCAGCTTAGATCCTGAACTCTTTAAATTGCTGATTAAACTTGTGCTTCTCATCTATGACAAGGGACTGAGCAGTCTGTGATTAAGTTTCAGCTCAGCAGGCCATTTTAAATGGCAAAACCATTTCAAGCAGAAGTAGCAGGTCGGTTCTGCTTCACATACCAGATGTTTTCCATTTGGTGGTGAAAGTCTCTTCCACACAGAAAATGTGAGCATTTCTTCAGAACACGTGGAGAGCCTCAGTATCTTTTATTGCATCGATGTACTGCTCAGCAAACAAACAAAATGACAAACAAAAAGATCCTTTTGCTGAGCAATATGTTTTCCTACACTTGCTAATACAAGTTTCTCAGATGTGAATCTACCACCAAACCACAACAGAACACAAAGCCCAGCATGTTCTGAACTCTAAGAACTCCAATCCTTTCACGCCCTTTGCAAAACATAATTAGCATGGCCTGTGTCTATTTTGTTCTCAGAACAGTGCAATTCACTCCAAAGCAGGTATGCATGCTGCTGAAATGCAGGAATGGTGCTGATGAGTGAAGTAATTAGTAGAGAGAGGTCAAGCATCCAAGTGTCATGACTACATTATTGTCACCTCCATACCTGGTTCAGCTCCATTCTCAGACCCAAAATGAATTAGTCTCTAACAGGCCAGTTACATTTGCACCCTTCCTACACTCAGTAAAACTCAGAATCTTCCAACCATTCATTCTGTCCAAGTCATGCACTTTCTATGAAGGAAGTGGGCTCTCTGAAACCAGTTTTGGATTAAACCTTAATCCTGATATCCTTCCTGTAATGTTAAAGATGCTTAAAAGCATTTACCAATTCACTTGTCAGAAACATAACTCGGTTATGGTTTACCAAAAGAACTATGCAGCAATATTTTTTAGCTAAGTGATGAGAATCACTGATGAGAAGGAAAATTTTCACACTGAAAAAATAATTGCTGCAGAAATGGCTTGAAGAGTAAAACAATATGTACAACACAAGAAGGTGTTGCCTGTTCTAGCACTTGCAAACACTTGTTTAGAAACATGCCCCAGGTTGTCTAATGACCAGAAGTGGAGATAACTTCTGCCTTAGCAGGGAATGTCAAGCTGTATCAGTTACAAACTAAATAAATAACAGAATTTATTTAATCAGGAATATTAGAAATCACTTATCAAACCATGACCATGTAGCTAAATACCAAAAACACACATAACAGTTTGAATTGCTTGCAAGTTGTATTTTTTACCTCGAAGTACAAGTCATGCTTGGGAAGTTACACGGAAGGCTACCGTGCCCTTGACAGAGATGTACAAGAAGTAGTTTAAACTGCTGTTCCCTCTCTTTAATGACCAAGACCGGTACCTCTCTGCAGACTCTGTAACAGGACACAGTCTGGGAGGTACCATCTTACCAACACCATTGACAATGGCAGTAATGTGGGCAATAAATAGCAGTCTCTGCTAAAAACTAAGGGAACTTGCATTGTTTGTCACACCAGTGCTCCATCTGTCAACTGCCTTCAGTAAGAGCCATCACCAGCCATGTCATGAAAAAGGCATAAAATCATGCAAAAAGTCTACAGAAGACACTGAAAGGAAGGTCTTACCTTCTTCATGGTAAGAAAAGACTTAATTTATGTCCAAGAAGCTAAATGCAAAATTCTTCAGATCTTTTGGTCTTGTTTATGTTTTATAATAATTTATGGCTATTCTTACTTCTTTTTTGTTTGGTCTCGAGACACTGAATTCAGAAACAAATATACCTCACATAATAACAATTTCTCTCTTATTTTCATGTTTGGTTTCATTGACTCCTGTCTCTGGAGCCAAGAAATAAACAAACACAGGTGACAGCAGGTGTAAATACACAAAACCCAAGTGTATGTCTAACTACTTCATCTTCTTCTCATTATTAAACCTTACAGGAGCAAACAATACTTGGATGCACTGTACTGAGCATAATAATCAGCATCAGGCCAAGAGGTCAGGTCTCACTCAGCAGTGTTTCACAACATTTGAACATTACACCCATGACAGGAATTTGAATGAGTTCTTTGTAACAAACACACACTTTCAGAGGGACGGGAAAAACACATTTCTGTCACCTGTGCTGTCAGTTACTGCCTCAATGCAGCAGGTCTCTTGACAGATACCAAAAAGAGGGTGAAAAAGTGCAAAGAAAAAAGGGACATAAAGCAGGATTTCAGACTGCCCAGTTTCAGCGTGTTTACCTTTACAAAAGCTGAAGATAAAATTACTGCCTGCGGACTCTTCTCATAAAGCTGTGCTTCTCCAACAGCAAGTCATGACTGCCTTGGGAGTTACAGAAGTAGTCAGCAGTAAGCTCATTTCTACCCCAATCACAGCAGTTTAATTCTTGTGAGGTAGAAGGAGAAAACCCATAAAATTACCAGCCTTAATGCTCACACAAAACAACAACTAACTCTCCTCAATTGCTGGCAACAGCTGCCATTCCTTTAGAGGGACCGTAAACCACCACAGTGAGGAATTAGTGCATGGAAGACTGAAAATGCCACAGGAAGACAGAGGAGACAAAGGGGATCATGCATTTGAAATGCTCGAAGAAAACGGCCTTGCAGGGAGGTACACAAATCAGACAGGGGATGGTATCCTTCTTCACCACTTTCACTCCCCTTAATTCCATTCCTAAACTTGCTTGCTGCCTTCCCAATTCAATGCATTCCTTCCTTCAAGTATCTTTTTTTTCCTCTGCACCTCATTTTTTCTCCTTTTCCTTATTTTGTTTTCTTTGTCCTACTCCTTTTGCAACTTCCCAACTTCCTTTTTGATTCTTCTACCCACATTGCCTACTCCTTTTCTAGTCTGTCCACTTGTTTTTCAGTGACCAACACTTGCCTTTTTTTTATTCCTGTCTTCTGTCCAGAACATCCTCATCTTATTTTTTCATTCAGTATGTCTCCTCCTGAGCACACCCTTCCCACTTCTATACTTTTTTCCTTTTTCTCCCTCAAGGACACTTCTTGACTTTCCCCCATACGTTTAATTATGTCACTTAGTTTCTTGTCTTCAGTCTCCAGACTGAGATTCCAGAAACAAAGCCAGGCCCAGTGCTAAATGTAAATTGTGGCATAATAGTCAATCATCAGTCAAAACAGGAGGGGTGATTTTTGGCTTTACTAGTCAAAGAAGGTGAAATGGATAGGTGAGAAACAAAAGCAATATAGACAAGAGCAGTACTTTGATCATATTGATGCCGCTTCTCTAGTTGTGGCTTGGAAACCACTAAGCCTTACTGCTAGACACCAATGCTTTCTACTGTTCTGCCTTCATGTTCCTTTGCCTCAAGAGTCCTCATTTCAGCTGGATTTACTCAAACGAGACTTTTGAAGAGGGGACATGATTCACACCAGACTAAGGGAAAGGAACGAATCTCTATTTTATAATAGCGCAGACAGAATGGCATTTTTTCACCTACTTTGCGCAACCCTTGGATACCTACACCACCACAGGCAACCAGCACAAAGTCTGTTGGGCAGTTAAAGACCTGTTTTGAAGTAGTCTGGGAGCAAAGAAACGGTAGGAAGCAAGTGGATGATTTCCCAGTTATGTGCCCCCATGGCTAAGTTACCCTGAAGATATGGAATTGGAGCTTTAAATTATATGCAAACTCTACCTGAAACACCTAATACTGCTGAATACATCAGTGGACTCCACACAGGAGTTAAGCCACACCCTCAGCAGGCAAATGAAACCAAAAGCACACACACAAAAAACCATCACTTTTCATGGTAAAACCAACGAATGGTCAAGTCACCCCAAACCTCAGTTAGTGCACCTAAGCCTGAAATAACTCCACATAATTATTTTCAGGAACCCCAAGATTAGGCTATTTGTGTTTAATTATGATGCTAATTAAGCTATCATTAATGTTCCCAATTCTCCAAGTTTAATAACAGAAAGCAGTCTCCTAAAATTTAATCCAGTGGTGTACCCAGCTGCCAGAAAACATGGACAAGTTTTCTCAGGAAGGAAAAGTTGAGAAATGTGGCCTTACACAGTTGTTCTTTCTCAGATTTGTGAAGAAATTTGTAAGAACACAATCACAACCCTCCTGAACTTAGAATTACTACATTAACAGCCTTTCATCCTTTTTCTCAGGTAAACTTCTAATTAACTCCCTGCATACACAGCAGTTTAAGCACAATTGATCACATACAGAGTCAGACAGAATTGCAAAATTAGTTGGTTTAGAGATGCAGGGAGCAGTTAAAAACAGCTGAGATTTTTCATTACATTTTCTTAATAAAAAGCAACAGTGACTAAATTTAGTTTTACTTCTCAGATAAAAGAAAAGAAAAAAAAGCAGCTGCAAAATCAATTAACACCTGCTAACGTTCTGCTGGTTTCAGAAGTTGCCATACATCAGTCCCATTTTGGTCAGGAACACTCAGGATTTCAAAACCCACATCTGACTGCCTTCATTCTTCCAAGTAGTTCTATAGCAACTGATCTATTCCTCTGTTGACTCCATGAGAGAGTCCAATTCTACATCTCCAGCTGCCTCTAAGGGAAAGCAAAATGTTTCTGAACGCCTTAGTGTCTATATTCTCCACCTTTGCCTATCTCACAGTTGCCTAAGATAGATCTAAGAGACAAGGAACAGAACAGTGCAGACTTCAGCTTCCCACCCAACTCCTAATGCTGCAGGAATAAGTGCAGTCCGCCTCTGCTGTTCACTCTTCAGTCCCCAAGTTTCCAGTTTAGAAGGATGGAAGGACAGGCCAAAAGGAGGCATAACATGAAGTGGGTCACATGAAAGGCTACAAAGGAGGTGAAACAGAACTGAATGCTGATGGAATAAGGCCACATAAATTTATACCTTATAAACAAAAAAAAGGGAAACAGAGGGTTGAGAGTTTGGAAAGGCATGTTAAATAGGAAACATTTTAGCTACTAGCAAAGAGTAAGCATTTTCCTCTTTCAGACACAGACAAAATATGTCCCTGCAGCTCATACCTGACGGACAAAATGGAAAGAAAAAGTATCAATTAATTCTATGTCTGCTTGATCTCTTGTTTAGAAAACTTTGGTTCAAAATTACAACAATTCATGCTAGTGATGAGGTAGATTTAAAAGCAAAATACTTCCCTTTGTTAGAAACCGCCTCTTTCTCTTCAGAGATTTGGCTTCATTGTGGCAAAAGGAAATTACCCTGGAGAACAGTACAGCAGAAGGATTCTACTGACCATGCATGGACACAAACCCCAAGTTTCATATCTAACTTTCCATCAGAGGTGAGCCACCTGCCTGTTCTTATAAAGAACCCTCGTGACCTGCCTCCATCCCTCTTATAAATTCCCATAAAGTATGGTATCAAATGAGTAGCCATCACATTGATCCAGAGTGCCTGTGTCCGTCATCCCGTCATCCTGCTCACTCTCATGTTACCTGCCACATGTAAGACTAATAATCTCCAAAAGTCTGCTGAAAAATGTCAGCTTATTCCTTAAAACAGCAATTTTCCTGGGTGTATACAAAGATGAGGAAGAAAGACCATGAAGCCATGGGAAGAGCCATCACTTCCACATTTTTTATTTCTTTTCTGTCAAGCAGAAGCCATGAAGACTGGTCAGATTTTCACCCAGGCCAGATGACTTTTCCAGAGCTCTCAAAATACAATTACAGCAACTCCACCAGACACGGGGAAAAGGCCATACTAAGTGTTCAACAGGGCCTGTGGAGAGTTACAGAAATGTAGATGTAAAACAGTGATGCCCAGTACTGTCAGCAGTAATGAATAATTGCTCATCTGTGCTCTAATAACTCTTTACATAGACAGTGGTGAGTTTATTATTTTTTAACAGGTAGGATTATTTTTTTACTCATCAGTAAGGTAGATGTTATCTGAGCTAAAGACAGGGAGGATGCTGGACAAAAATAGGGAGGAGGTACTGATGCACTGTTCAGTTTAGCAACTGTTGCCATGGAAATATCTTTTTTACTGGCTGCTGATGACTATCTCATGTTTGAAATGTGATTTATGCACATTCTACATGAGAGCAGAGAAGCATGTTTATAAATGAGCAAACCATGGTTACTGCAACATTGAAACGCAGTGTGCTCCATGTACTTTTCAGAAATACATAATTTCCCAAAACAGACTATTAATCATGATAATATATTAGCCTCCTGCAGTATATAACCCAATTACCAGAGTAAAGCAGAAGCCCTTTTCAGATCCAAAATTAACAGGAACAGGAGATGTAATGCAATTCCCGTTTTCTTCCTCTTATCTTCCCACAGGAAAAGACAGGGAGAGATCCAGGGAGAGTATCTGGTCCTGCAGCTGCCATTGTTATGAATTTACAAATGCACAGGCTGCATGAAGGCATATTCAGTTTACTGCTGCAGGATTTTTGTCAGTTTTCTTCATACTAGCCTTTGTGTCTAAAACTAATTTTTAGAATCAATGTTTCTCCACAAGCTAAACCAGATTTTTTTAATCTGCTTTGTCCCGATATTTGTCTGCCAATAGTCTCTCATTCCAAACATTTTTTTCTATTTCAGCTACAGAAAACAGAGAAACCACATGGATGATACACTTATTTGTGTGTGTGTGTGTGTGTGTGAAGCAAGCTGAGTGATGCCAAAAATCTAATATCTCTATTACTTCTGACAACTCTTTGAAGTGCCAAGGCCAGAAGTTAGGTTTTCTTTACCAGCTGCAACAAAAGACAATGAATGAACCTAGCAAGAATGATCAAAATGGATGGCGGTGACCAGAGTAGCTTCAAATGTCAGAAAAAAAAAAAGTTTCTCACTGCAGACTGACAGAACAAAACACTTAAACCTGTGAGGAAATCCCAGTAGCCCAAAGAAAGGACCTATCTGACATATGGCCTAAATGGTAGCTTCAGCTCAGAGTAACTTGCACTAGCAATAGGCTTGTAAGAATCAAAGAAATCAGCACCATCTCTATATACTTAAATACAGCTCATTGATATTATTACACACAGTTTGCAGCACAGCTCCTGAGCAGCAGGGGGAGGGAGATGTTTCTAGTGCAGTGAAGGACACAGATTTATGGGCAGCAGTAGGTATGACCTCCTATCTTCTATCAATGAACTTTAGATGTACTCTGTACTCATGGCTGACCCCTTGTGCCAAACACAAAGGCAAAGGAAGAACAGATAGTACACTGCCACCCTGGTCAGGCAACAGCTACATCACAGAATGTTAATGCTTGAACTAAGATGCCCACCATTACCAGATATATACAAAATAGGAATATTTCAAGTAAATTTAAATATTTCTTTCTCCTACAACTGTTATCTCTACAGTCATCAAGAGCAAGACTGATACAGGAAGGCACCAGTAGAGAGATTTCTTCAGGAAATAAATTTATTTGATGCTTGTTTTTAACTTGTTCTAGGTATGTCTGTATGTTAGAAAAGAATAGCTAAGACAGATAAAAATAAAAACTCTTCAGAATTAAGAATTACAGTTATGGAGCAACAGCCAACTAGACAAAAATTAGAGGTATTGAAAGTCCCTGCTGTAAGCTGTAAAAAGCAATGTATAATTTGCAGAGCCTGCCTTAAGCTACAGGAGCCCAAAGGACTTCTATTGACCAGCCTGCGTAGCCAGCTGCTCAAAAGTAGTTTCAAAGTAAGTGAAGGAGGAACTGGACCACTGAAACTATTGTTTCACTCAGTATCTGCAGTAGCAGCAAAAGTGCAGAAAAATAAACGCCTCTTCTCCCACAAAAATATCCAAACATTTAGCCTCATAAGACCTGCAAATTGTTTGCTGAATTCAAATGTGATCAAGCTGTTCTCATGGATAAGGCATCACAGATTAAGAGCAATTACACAGTACAGTGGTTTCCAAATTACAATTTAAGAGGGCAAACAGACCACAAGCCATCTGTAGATGCCTTAAACCTCACACCAACAGAGGTACACTCTTAGTTCCTGAAAAATCTTGGCATGAAAATCCCCAAACTGCAGACATGTTCCACCAAGGCAGTGTATGGTATTAGCCAGACTCCTTGTGTTTATCAGGTCTTGTTCTGAACCAGAGACCTAGGGATGGAAACCTGCTGGTGGAGTGGAAGACTGGAATTCAACCATACTTTGCTCAGTAGGAAAGCAATATACTCCTGCATTTCAACTTTGGTACTGCAGATAGAGTTCATCTACCACCCTACAACTGAAAAAGGTATTGAAAAACCACCTGAACTTTGTGTTTGTAACCTATGGAGATCAGAGCTAGTGAAATTCTCCACTTCTTGTTAAATATTAACTGGACAAATGTATAAAGTTAAAGTCAGCATGCTTTATAAGCTTGCTATAAACAAAGAATCACAACACAAAAAAAAGAGCCGATTGCACAATATCCAGAAATGTAATAAAGTACAAGAGTTCTTGAACAAGCCAAATAAATATATCAACTGATGAGTGACCACCATCATATATGGGTGCAGAAATACCTTCTTCGCATTGACAGAGCTGGTAAACTGGTGGGACTCAATGAAGCAAACAAGCCCACTCTACAAGATAACAGCCTGGCAAAATTTAAGAGATACAGCAAGAACAGGATCTGACCCTGTTTCAGACGTCTTAACAAGGCTATCCCGAGGCAGCATTCTTCAGTCCCCATACCAGACATTCAGTACAGCCAAATTGCTAAAAACATACTTAGTAATCCATACAGATACTGACAAATCAGATCAGATAATCAACTGACTGAAGCACATATTTTGAAGAAGCGGGGAGGGAAAAGGAAAAAAAAAAAAGTGTTTTTCCATCTACTTCTTTCTGGCAATTAAATAAGCTGACAAAGTATTTTTGCTAATGAACACCCAAAAATAAAAACAACCTGATGGTGTTGCCAGCACTTGTGTAGTAGCTGATGACAGAACAACAGCATCAATTCAGGCAGAGACTGAAGCTAGAGATGGCAAACGCCCAAGCAGAAAATTTTAAGGTCAGTCCAGGTAAAACTCAGTTTGTAATGAAAGATGACAAATGCATGAGATACCTACTCTTAACTGACAGAACCCAGCCAAGTGAATTCAAAGTCACTTCTAAATCAGAAATTGTAAGGATTGTTGCAGAAGATCCAGTTGCACAACATGCCAGATGAAACCTATTTTGTCCACTGCAGCAACTGCTACCCGACAGCAGCACAGCAACCACGGACAGCAGGACAAATACTCCCAAGAGTATTTGAGCCAAGTCAGCTTCCATGTTAAAGACTGTGCCTACACATAATGACCACCGGTGCCCAGTCACACAAACTGAGACATCAGCAGAGTATCAGGGCAGTGAGAATGGAAAACACCTAACACTGTACCATGTGGCATATAACACTTATTTACACTTATTTACACTTAAAGAACAGCACACACAACAACTGACATTTGCACCAGTGATTAGAACTGCCACCACCATCTTTAGGGACGCACTTTATGTAAGATATGTCAGTACACAAATTAACAAGTAGAAGTTGGTTATACGTTCTCACTTGACAGTATGACATGTGTGACAGCTTCACTCAGGCTCTGCATGAAGAAACAAGACTCGGAGAGTAGTAAAGATTGAGCTTTGACCAGTTAAGTGTTAATAACATCTGACACAAATGGATGGGGATTAATCAGGGAGTTGTCAGGACCGTTATAATAATAGCTGCTTGAAATGCTGTTCAGTGGGAGGGATTCTAAAAATGAGAATACATTCACTTAGCCCTATATTGCAGTGCTCGCTTTAAAATTAATCATGAATAATCATTAGAAAGCTCCCGTTTGGAGGGAGGGAGTATTTCACATGACCCAGATCCTGGCTGTACATCTACACAGATGGGATTATAGCTGTCTGGTATCTAATAATGAGAGCTCTGTTTCAGTCTCATGCCTTTTATTTCACTCTTGGTCTAACTGCAATGGCAGCTAGAAAGTTCATCAGCTTTAGCCAACAAACATGCTGATATTGCTAGAGTTGAATTAAACTATGATGCACACACAACTGCGTATGTGGGAGGTTGTCAAAGATGTACACTGGAGAGAAAACTAATTTCTGTCCGTGGAAACTTTTTTTTTCTGCTGCGTTGCAATTCTGTTTTCTGCATTCAAACCTAATGCAGTAATGTGTTCTTAATGCTGTGCTTAATTTTAAGTACCTGAATAGCCCGATTAAGGCACTGTTCAACTGCCTAAAGTTGGATTTGTCAGGATGATTCAGTTGCTTAAAATTAAGTTATGCATACAATTATCCTGGTAAAGAACTCTCTCTTTTTCTGTTGGTAGTTCTGTTGGTAGTACCAAATCCAGAAATGCTGTTGATACTAACAATAGAGCATACAGAAATTATATAATGCAGCTGAATACCTTTTTTAATAACAAAAATTAAACAGTAAATGAATGCTGTTCTTTCTCACATCAAGGTTAAAAAGAGCTAACTGAAGGCTAATAATGCAGAGGAGTATTCTAAAATTTTATTTTCTTCCATTCTAACTCTGTTAGCCTGACTACATTGCTTATCTTGCTTCCTTCCCTTTGAGGTTACAAGATCTCCCAGAGACAGATTAGAGTTACTTGTAGTCTACTACTACCACCAACAATGCAGCAAAATAATTATATTCTTTCCTATTGGAAAAAATCTTCCTTATCATAGTTGTTCCCTCCTAAAAACAAACTGAGACACAGCACTATTTCAATTTCTTCCTCTTTCCATTGTAGTCAGGTACCAACTGACTCATTGCCCCTTTAATCTGTGGGTAGGTATCAATTTGCATATGAATGCAATTTCCATTTAATAATTAATTTAGGGTCAAAAACTGTTCAGCTATGGTAAGTATTTGAACTTCTAATGTGCACCAAGGTTAAATACTTGTCAGAAATACCTTCTGTTCTCACATTTAAATTAATTCTCGGGAAATAGAGAAAAAAGATTCTTCAGTCACATCAAAATGTTTTGCCTGTACATTTGTAGCACTGAATTGACTATATGGACAGATTTATATATACTCTATAACAATGTACATACTGTTATATGGGGAGGTGCCTTTTCAGCCACAGGGATGTGAGCTGCTGATCAATGTAAATGGCATTGACTTCTGCATTTGTAAACTTTACACATACTACATACATGCAGTGATGATACCTGTGAAAAATATCAGTAAGCAACACCAGATTACAATTTAAGTCAGAAGCCATCAGCAGTCTTTGGCCACACTAAAGTTCTCCCTCTTCCCAAGAGGTGGGCTTTTAATTTCCAGGGGGCTTTGTCACTATTTATGGTGGTTTGCTTCTATTTTTTCATTGTTTTTTTCGTTCTGAAGGAAGGTTGGTTTTCTATTCCTTGCCTGCGGTATGCCTTCCACTGAGAGATCGGTAATTATTTATTCTGCATTTCCTGTCGTGGTGCAGGTTAAGATATATTTCTGGAAGTGGCTGCAAGGTCAGCAATTTAGTCCAGCAGTTTACTCTCTTAGGGTTTATGGGTTTTTTATTCACTAAAGGCATTTTGACAGTGTCCACCTATCTACTTCCCCACAGAAAGGGAAGTTTGTTAACATGCAACTGCCCTTAGACTGCTCTTTTTTTTTCTGCTTACATCCATTATTAACAGGTTACATACAAAGCCTTTGCTCAGAAGAAACTGGAAAAACTTCAAAGAGCTGAGGGAACACATGAGGTCCTTCACATCCAGTTTGGGCTGGGCATTTTGTCAAATCAAAGTCCTTTCATCAAAGTCCTATATCCCAGCCAAGATTCAGGGTCTTTCTATCTGAGCAAGTGAGCTGCGAAATAACAATTGACCACGATGCTTTGCTCAGCAAATGCTCATGGACTGGTCATCCACTTCAGGCCACGCTCCTTGGCTCTTCCTCTCCACAGAAGCAGAGAGCACAGAGATCTCTATCCTCACCAAGGGTGATGCACCATATCTGCAGAAGACCTGAGCAGAAGACTTCAAAAAAAAAAAAAAAAGGCAGATCGACCAAAACACCAAGTCCTTGTCTTTTACCCAAAAATCTCAGACCCATTTGCCATAATTCCTGTTATTCATATAAAGTTTTTCCACCTACATTAAGCATTGTTGAGCTCATTTTTTATTATTAAGCCTTAACATTTAAGGATCTACACTGCTATATGCATTTTAACGCTGAGGTGCACAGAGCTGGAGGAGTATCCAGGAGCTGCCATTTGCAGTATTTGTCACTTCAGAGTAAATCACTTACCCTCAATTATGCTTACCCAACTGTAAAATAGGGGCAATAATACTTATTTTTCAAAGTTGATATGAGGCTTATTAATGCTTGTTTAAGTGCTTTGTTATGCTTGAATGGAAAAGGAAATTATTATTATAATTTTAACTGAAGCTTAATTATAAAACTGTTAACATAAGCGTATTAGAAAAATGAGCTCTGAATCGCAAGCTAGCAATTGCTCACTCTTAAAACAGTATGAGGTGATTTTATATGCATCTTGCTATCACTAATTCCCACTTTTCCAAATCCTACATTTGTTTTCCATATTAAAGCTAAGAAGAGGCAACATGTAGATTAAATTTAGTGTTTAATCAGTCAAGAAGCAATACCTAGTACCTTATTTGGTGATATGTTATCACTGGAATTCTTATTAAAAAATAAATAAATAATCTCCAAACAAAAACATTCTGTTTGCTGTATACTAATTTAAGCTCCACATATGATTGTCACTGGCATAATCTCTAACCTGGAAAACAGGCTAATTCACCTCTCCTGTGAAGACAGGCTGAGAGAGTTGGGGCTGTCCAGTCTGAAGAAGAGAAGGCTCCAGGGAGACCTTAGAGCACCTTCCAGTACCTAAAGGGGCTACAAGAGAGCTGGAGATGGGCTTTCTACAAGGGATATGTAGTGACAGGACAAGGAAGAATGGCCTTAAACTGAAGAAGGTAAGTTTAGATATCAGGAACAAACTCTTTACTATGAAGGTGGTGGGGCACTGGAAACAGGTTGCCCAAAGAAGTTGTGGGTGCCCCATCCCTGGCAGTGTCCAAGGCACGGTTAGATGGGGCCCTGAGCAACCTGGTCTAGCAGTCAGTGTCCCTGCCCATGGGACACCTACCCCTAACCTTCTCCACGGCAGGGAGGTTGAAAATAGATGATCTTTAAGGTCCCTTCCAACACAAACCATTCTACGATTCTAAGAAGACCAAGTTACCAAGGTAACTTAATAAGATTCTCACTCAGTGTTACAAATCCTAGACAGCACAGTTCTTCCTTTAATCAAACAACAACACAAAATCGTTTTAAGTGGCTTGCTAAGAAGAAATTTTGCACTTAAAAAAGTATATGACACTGAAAATTATGGAGCTATTGTAGAGAAAGAAGTGAGCAAAACAATTTGCTTTTACCTGACATAACGTATTTGTCAAAACAAGTATCACTTCAAATTATCACTTCCAAATCTTGTGCAAACATGTTCTACAAACTCAAGCTCTGACACAGTTTATGCAAATAAAGACAGAACTCCAGGGTCATTTTCTGATAATAAACAGAAAGAAAATAAACAGAAAGAAAATAATCGCACTTCATTTCCCCCCACACCACCTGCTTGTACTTCAGAGGCTCATAAGAAGAGGTAAATAAACATAAAATCTCTTTAGGTAAGGCACCACTCATAAGCCTTTCAAAAAGAGGATAAGCATTCGACACTAAAAAAATGTGCCTTTAAAAAGGCTCCTCCACAGCTGTGTGTCCATGCTACTCCCTGACCAGAACTGATATCTCTTTGAGAAGGCAATGGTAGTTTTCAGAAATAGTCACATGAAAAGAAAACTCACTTCGTGGCGGTGGGGGGGGAGAAGGGTGTGGTTATGTGAAGCAACAAAAAAGCACAAGCAAACTCAAAACTAATACCCAGCAAACCCCAAGTCTCAAGATGAAGAGATGTTGTCCAGTACTAACCCAAACCAAATGTCTGTATCACCGATCAGCATTTGAGCAGAACTGAGGGAGACACTCTTTCTTCACTAAATGCCAACAGGACTATTTCATCTAAATTAAAATTTGTAAGGTTAAACAACAAGGCTTAAAGGAAACATAGCTCTCTAGATTTACAACAGGAATAAGAAAACCGTCAGTAAAATCAAGAGATTTCAGTCAGCCATGGCCATGAGATGCAATGGCACTCATGCGTGATTGGACCTTGGCCTGGAACAAGGGAACACACAGCAGACTGCCACCACTATCTCCTACCCTCTGCACTACTCTTGGAGCATCACCTCACACTGCCACTCCTAATACCCCTAAGCACAAGATAAGAGAGGGAAAATGGAAATCTGAGAGAGTAAATACACCAAGATTATTTGATAGAATGGCCTTGATGCCTTTTAGACTAAGGGAAAATAAGAACTGCAGCAATAAAGCCTTAGTGCTCACAGGCCTCTGACAGACTAGTGAATACAAACAAGGTCACAGAGTTATAGCAAATTGTTGCTACACAAGTGACCAGGAAAACTTGCTGTTAAGGAGCAGCATGTGCATGGTTCTCTCTGTAGCTGTAGCTTTTCCCCTCCCCTGATCTTATTCCGGGAACAATTAATTCAGAAAGCCAAAGTTGGGTTGCTTGTTCCTCCTTCCTGCATGCAGCCATGGTGTCCTTATGGCAATTTCCCATCTGCCAGACAACTTAGTTGAAGGTAAAGGTTTTGCAAGTTTTGAACTACCAAGAGTATCAGACGCTTATATGTCCAGTTTTGGGCACCACAACATAAGAAAGATATTAAGCCACTAGAGAGTGTCCAAAGGAGAGCAACGAAGATGGTGAAGGGCATGAGAGGAAGCTGTGTGAGGAGCTGCTGAGGTCACTTGGTCTGTTCAGCCTGGAGAAGGGGAGACCTCACTGCAGTTACAACTTCCTCATGATGGGAAGAGGAGGGGCAGGCACTGATCTTTTCTCTGTGGTGACCAGGGACAGAACTCAAGGGAATGGGCTGAAGTTGTGTCAGGGGAGGTTTAGGTTGGATATTAGAAAAAGGTTCTTCACCCAGAGGGTGGTTGGGCACTAGAACAGTCTCCCCAGGTTAGTGGTCACAGCAACAAGCCTGACAGAGTTCAAGAAGCATTTGGACAATACCCTCAGGCACAGGGTATGACTCCTGAGGATGGCCCTGTGCTGGGTTGTACTCAACGACCCCTGTGGGTCCCTTTCAATTCAGCATATTCTGTGATTCTGTGATTTTATCTCCTCCTAACTTTATTAACAGGTTGAAGTAATCATTTGGATGAATATTTCAAATGCCGCTAACTAATTGCACTAGTTCCTTTGGCAGATATTTCCCGTGGCACTGGCTTGTCCTACCAAACGACTTCAATGACAAAGGCTTAATATCATACGAGCAGTAGGCTTTTTCTGCCCTCTTATGCAAACACCCTTTACATTGTCCTCCATGTTTCTAGACCACCAGTTCTGCAAGCATAGCACACTTGTCAACTAGGCTTATCAAATGTTTAACAAACCCTCACAGACTACATGAAAGTCTCCTGCAAAAAAATTGCAGCGTGTCACGTACAGCACCAAAACTTGGACTCCAAGAACAACTGTGTCAAAGTTGCTGTCACTTGTCTTTGCCCTACAAGAGCTTCCCTTTCTCTAGTCCTTATTTTTATTCCCGCAGTTCCGTTTCAATAGCAAGCATGGTACTTTGCAAACAAACACATTTATCATATGCAAGGGACAAATAAATTCATTCAGTGGCTTAATTTTAATTCTCAAAAGTCAGTTATGATTTACTACAAAAAAACCCAAGACTGATGAGTCAATGCAAATATGCAATGCTGATGATGCACTGTGCCAGAGAATTAAGCCATAAAATTCTATAGGACTGAAAATAGCACAAAATACCACATGCACAAAGAGGCCAAGCTCTGTATCCTGAGGAAATAGCTTTGTATTCCACAAATTTCCTGCATTTTATATCTTACAAAAAAAAAATTACAGTAAACTCCAGCATTGTGTGGTTTCCCCTCCTCCTCCCATTATATGTGTAAAGGGGAAGCCATCACTAAAAGGCTGCTATTTAGCATGAAAAAAATGTAACTGAGTATAACAACTAAGTGCCAGAAAAGAAGTGCAATATCAGAGCAACACCATTTTCTGATGGTAAATTTGTGCCATTTAATAGCAGCATCTGTTCTTTTTGATAAAGAGACAGATGTATTTTGGACCTCACCCTGAATGAAAGAAAATGCTTACATCGCTTACTAAGGAGCAATATTTAACATAAACTCATAATACTAAACCCACAATGAAAATCTTTTTCATTCTAATGACTTACTAGCCTAGCAGAAGCTTTGAGCCCAAATATTTCTTTTTACTATGGGAACAAAGCGATTCTCTACATGAATTTCACGTTATTCATCTGCAGTATTACTCAGTATTGAAGATGGAATACTGGCTTAAATCTCTCTTGACACCATTTTTTATTTTCATTCATGGTAATAAAAAGCAGAAAGTTTTATTAATGTACAACCATGAAACGTGCCAGGAGATACTCTAATACAATTCACCATGAATATAAATTAGCATTTTAGGGTTTATGGCTAATCCTATGTTCATTAAAGCTACTGTAAACAATATCAGATGGAGGTGAAATCAACTTGACAAAGCCCTCCATGGGTTTAGGTATATATTCAACACCACAAACCTCCTCATGTACCATTGAGTGCATTGATGTAACACATAAATGCAATGTAATGACACAGTTAAATATAAAAGTCTTATTTTGTTTAAAACCCATTCTGCCTTGGTCTTGCTACATGTATCCCTGTTCTGCCTCTGTCTAGCTGCTGAGCCTGCTAGTTATCTTTACATATGCTTGTCCTTCGGAGCAGTGATACTCAGCCTTTCCAAACTGCAGGTTGTTGCTACTGCACAGAATTTCTAGAGGACAGAGGCTTTCCTTTCACAGACAAACAGAAGGCATTCACAACACTCCCTCAGATAACTCTCAACTCCAAGTTGAAGCTTTGCACTAGAACATAAGGATTGAAAATAAATAACAACACAAATTTGAAGTGTCAAAAGAAAGTGCTTTATATGGGGTGATGGGGGGTGGGAATCAGCAAAATAAATCCTGCAGAACTGAGGTACACTGCTTTTTTACCGTCTATTTTCTCTTTCTTCCCAGCCAGAGACATAGCATCCCATGAAGGAACTGAAATAGCAACTGGTTTCTGGACTGGATTTACTGATTGAATAAAGAAGCATCCTAGGCAAGGAAATCTGTTTCATTTTCAGCATGGCTACCAAACAGTCTCATCACAACCAAGCTTTTCAAGGTACAGACTTGCAGACAGCTTGGAGCTGATTTTTTCCCTCAAAAGGTGAGTTTTTAGGGTATTTTGGTAAAGACATCATTTATCCTTCTTTCAAGTTTTTAACATCATGTTTAATTTTCACCTTGAGCTGCCCTAGACACAAAACAAGCCTGCAGATCTAACACAAAATTCATGCTGGTGCTTTTTTGAGCATTCCACACCATATTACTTCAAGCATTTCCTTTTGGACATGTCCACCAAGCCTTTTCAAAGACAGTTTCTAACACAGCACCAGTAAAAGATGAAACTGAAAAGCAATTCACTTAGAGATGACCAGACATTGAAAAGAAACAGAGATCATGGATGCAGAAGAGATACAACAGTTTTGTCAGTAAAGCACAGCAGTAAGAATAACCTGAAGCTGGAATCTGCTTTTATTACAAGCACATTCTGAGGCAAAAGACTGGTAATCCTGATGGCTGAAACCAAAAAAGCTTCTTCTTCTTCATCCCTCCAAATCTCTGAATGAGTTCAAACCCAGAGTTCTGCAGAACTCTGCAGAAAGATCCTGCATGCGTTCATTGGGAAAATGACATGTATTTTAGTCCAGTGCTTAAACTGCAGACAAAGTTAAAAAAGAAGCAGCACTTATCTAGAGCAGTAGAAATGGAGTAGGTGGTGAAACAGAAGCAGCTCACATCACAAGATCAGGATAAGCTTCAACTGGGCTTTGTAACCCAGCAGGATGGGTAACAATAACCTGAGGCTTAATGGCACCA
The DNA here is from genome assembly GCA_035584735.1 of Pseudotriccus pelzelni. Lineage (NCBI taxonomy): Eukaryota > Metazoa > Chordata > Aves > Passeriformes > Tyrannidae > Pseudotriccus > Pseudotriccus pelzelni. The sequence goes on from JAWMRA010000130.1 coordinate 16,056,504, forward strand.
AATTCTACATGAGGCATTCCTGGAAAAGGTCAGGCTGCTCAATGAAGACAGCTCCTGTGAAATAGCATTAGGCCTACTTCAGGGCTATTGGTTTATCTGCTTAGTAAAGTTTTTCTTTTCTTTCTTTTTGATTGGAAGGGACCTTTTAAAGGTCATCTAATCTACCCTCCCCCCGCCCCCGCAATGAATAGGGGACAGATTCAACCAGATCAGGTGGCTCAGAGCCCCATCCAGACTGATTTTGAATGTTTCCAGGCACTGGGCATCCAGCACCTCAAGGCAATCTGTTTCAGTATCTCAGAACCCCCATTATAAAAAAAAAAAAAAAATAAAAAAAATTCTTCCTTTTATTTGCCCTAAATTGACTCTCCTTCAGTTTAAAACTATTACCCTTTGTCCTGTTGCTACAGGCCCTACTGAAAGCGTCCCCATCTTTCTTGAAAGTTCCTTTTAAGTACAATGAAGCCTTCACTTGCAGCTTGCTTTCTGCAAGCTGAAGAATCCCAGTCTCTCAGCCTTTCCTCACAGGAGAGGTGCTCCATCCTTCTGATGATCTTTTTGTCCCTTCCCTGGACCTGCTTCAACAGGTCCCTGTCTATCATGTGCTGGGGACTCCAGAGCTGGATGGAGTACTCCAGCTAAGGTCTCATTAGACCAGAGCAGACTTGCTAATTAAACTGATTTGTGCTTGCAGATGATTAAAATTAGCTCACTGAGCAGTAGAAAGTTTTTTTGCAGTATTTCCAGGTATGCGGTCAGAGGTCAAATTTATCTTAGGGATAACCACTTACATTCCAATATAGAATATACTAAATGTTGTTCTCTCTTTTATATTTAAAAAGCAATAATAATCATTGTAATGTATGATGGACAACTATTTATGTGCTCTAGGGTCTCTAGGAAGTCGTTTTATGCATGATATTTTGTGCATAACATTTTTTGTTGTTTTAAAAATGCCCATATCGCCTTCACCCTGTTGGTTAAAGGAGCACCGACCTTCAGCAGTGGATCATGTTCTCTCCTGCCACAATTCAACACTGCTTGTTTGAAAACACCCAAACAATTCTAGCTTGAACCAGCTCAAAAGTCTGCTTTGATCTATTCTGATCTCTTACCAGCTGTGTAAAAATTAATCCTTAGTCCAAAAGTAATCTTTCAGTGGGGGGAAAAGCACAGTAGTACTTGTACAATGATTAGGAATTCAAACGCACCTGACAATGCATTTACTCTGAAATCTTAGATATGATGACTCAACTATAATTTTCAAAGCCACTAAGTCTGACTTCATTATAGTTCTCTTCTTTGCAGTTCTCTCCAGTTACTTAAACTTTGAAACCATGTATCTAGAGGACCAGTGTCTGGTCCTCTATACTACCTCATCACTTAAAAATTTTAGCATACTAGCTCTGATAACAGTAATACAGTTACACAGGACAGTATGAAGTATTCGTCACAACTGCAAAAGGAATTTGAGAAAGAAAGAAAAAGAGAGAAATGTGTGGCTTTATGTCATCAACATCGCCAGAATCTGGTGTCAAAAAGAACATGTTCCTGATACCATTCAAAATTTGAGCCATGTTCTAATTTTTCTTTCGTAATTTGACAAAAAGAACAAAGAACTAATGAGAGTTGAGGTAATTCTGATGTCCTCAGAATTATAAAAATAGATGCACACCTAGATTGTCTTTGTCTGTATTATTTCCATAACCCCACCAAGTTCTACTCCATTGGTTAGTTGGTATGGACCACCTATTGTCCAGCCCATTCAGATGAACAAACTCTTGAGCCAACTAGCCAAGTCTACTAATTATCAGGTGGAAAAAGACTCAGGGCAATGTGCATCAAAACTGACTGTAAGCAAATTTTTATTCCAACTGCCCACCTTCAAGATACAATACAATGCATCATAAAGCTGTTTCACCACCCACCCCATTTCCTGCTGCTCTAGATAAACAATATGGCTTTGTTGACTTTGTTTGCAATTTCAGCTTAAAGAGCTATATTTGATTTTGTAATTTTAACATTTGATAGGCGCCTTTCTGGGGGGAGATCTTGACTATTTTTTTTTTTAAAAAGGAAGAATTACTTCCCAGGACAGATTCTGCCTGGTAAGGGTGCTAGGCAGTTGATCCATGCAAAACAGTATTATTTCCAATGATATTTGCTGTAAAATTTATCCCACCACTGTTGACACCAAAACCTTTGCTGTAATTTTACTATTAGCTGAGTCGTTTCCTGGAGCCTATATGAGTTTTTTATTATGTCCTTTTGATTTTCAGAGAAAACATTCACAATGATATCCAGAGGTAGCCTGCAAGTTCACAAAATGAAAATAGAAGAGCTTCAAAAGTCTGAGGGTTTCACTCAAGGCTTCTGAACACTCCTGTTTTGACAATATTGCTTCACGTGCATGTTGGTGGCCACACATGTAACCCCAGCTAACAACTGCCACAGCTATTTAGCAAAGACAAACCCAAGCAGATATCCTCGTCTTCATTTTTGCAAATCCTCAAAAGAAAAGCAGAGAATTGCACTACAGGTTTGTTAGACTGAAGAGTATATACCACCTTCAAAATGCTGTGTTTATGAAAGGGTTTGTGGATCAGTGCTGTTTGTACAACCATGTGGGTACTTTTTGACATTGTTCTGTCATGGAAGACATCTACCAGATTGTCTTTGTGCAGCTTGACAGATAAAAAAAATCAGTGTTAAGCACAACAGCAAATCAAGCATTCATAATGCCACAAAACCATCTATCTACATGCTGATGACTGAAATCTAACATAAAATTAATGCAGGCATTTAAGTAGCATTATGATTCACAATTAAGCCATGCCGATCATTTTCAGAACAGCTCAGAGAGGATTTTTTTGTTTCAAGAAAAACAGCATTAAAATGTAATTTCCTTTTTTACTTGCTCTTTATGTTCCTGTGTAAGAATAGGAGGCAATTTTTTAAATACCATCTCTGAATTCTCGGTGGTAAATTACATATAAAGTACTTGAACTAAGCATGAAGCAGTGAAGTGAAATGCTGAAAACGCGCAAACAACAGTAGCCACTCAGGTTCAGAGAAAACATTGCTTTGAGAATACAGGAACAAGAACACTGGGATACCATCTTAGGTCATTATGTCACCTGGTTCTGATGTGCAACTAAGAAAAACCATCATGTCCACTCCATGAAACACGGAGTAATTAATTCCACCCTGCTCTCTCTTGTGTGCTCTATTTAAATTTCTAACAGCTTATAAATCAAGAAAATCCTCTCATTCTTCTCCCCTTTCATGCAGCAGACACAGACCAGAACGGACAGCACTGGCATATGCTCAGTGCACCATACATGCTGCTCCAAGGAAAGTAACCCTGCTAACTGGATACCTAACTGCAGGTGGAACATTAAACAAAGGCCGTAAGAACACACATTAGAAAGTCTCCCTACCAATAGTGAAAGAAGGCCCTGCCTGTGGCAGGGGGTTGGACTAGATGACCTTCAAAGCTCCCTTCAACCCAAACCATTTTATGATTCTATGTGCTGCATTGCTCTATCCAAACTAGCTTGGGACAGAGCTACAAACACAATAAATTACTCCAGAAACTGCTGTATAAATATTACTCTAGCAATGACTTCATACCTGCTAGGAATCAGAACTTTTTATCAGGATGCTATTATCCCTTCACAGTATTTTCAAAGCCTCTGCAGTTTTACAAAGGGTTCACACAAGAAGAAAATTTTTTTTCCCCAGAATAGGACTAAATCTATGCGCAACATCACTTTTAAAAACCAGAGCTCAGCATTTTTAATGCAGCCAGAACTTGATCTTCATACTGAACACCTAGAAAAGAGCTCATAAAACACATACTTGTCAGAAAATGCTCAATTAGGAAGCAACATTTTTAACACAAATAAACAATTTCTGACCCAAAAATACTGCTTCCAGAATCCAGCAAGACACAGTAAGAGAAACACTAATGACTGTTCTCACTTCTCCAAATATTTAGCTGATGGCCACTGAAGACAGAAGCCTTTGCTAGATGGATTTTTCATGTGAGACTACTGACTATTCTGACATTCATACTGTTCTTTGAAGGGATTAAAAACTGTAAGCCTGAACAACTCTGATTTTTATAAAACCAAGCCAGAGCTATTCAACAACCAACAGCTCAAGAATGCCTATTTAGTAATTGCATCTCCTCAAACTCACTTCAGGTGAATTGCTCTTACTAATCCTGCCAGGAACTGAGCACATTAAGAATGCACAAGTACTGCACCACGCCTGCTATGTTCCCTCTCTCCTTGCCAACCTGCCACCGCAAGCCATCCGCATCCAACGCAACAAGGATATTAGGGGGCTGTAGGTGAGGCTGTGGACGTACAAGGAGTTTAAATGACCTCTGGATAACTCACCATGCATATTATCCTTTGTCCTTTCACTCGTCTGCCACGCTCCGTCCCAACACACCGCAGTTAAGAGAGAAGGAACATGACATTAACGTCACACTGGCTGCATTGCATCCGTAACTCCGTGCATGTTTTACTTGGTTTACCCCTTTTTTTGTGGTTGGAAATGACTGCCTGCCAGGAGCTTGCAGCTAACCTAATGCCTGTACAGCAGTTAGCATACTGCTATCTTGAGCCAGCTTGACCTCCACCCTAGTGCAGGGAGCATGAAGGCAGTGGCTGATGTTTGCCAGTACTGTGGATGCTTCTCTCTAGGAGAGCCATACTCTTCACTTGCAGTCAATGCTCCCAGCTCTTTGCAACACACACAACAGCAGAGGAAAGGTGAGCAGAGGAAAAGCTGACAGTGCTACACAGTACATTCAGGTTTCTGCTCCTGTTGACAGACTGTAAGAAGGAAAGACACTTTGGATAAGAACAGTACACAAAGAAACAGGCACAGAGATACATGCCGCTAGCAAGTCTAGAAGAGGAAGCAGGCAAAAATCTTTCGCCCTGTGGTAACAGAATACTTCCCACCACTTTATATAATATGGGTTCATATGCCATACCCATTAATGCAGTTGAATTTACTGCTGTCTTGGTCTCTTTTCCACCTTTCCGCTGGCACCATTCTCTGTGTCTTCTGTTATTGATTTGGCATTTCCATTTATTCTTCTGCAGGCTATTCAAATTATTTTAATACAACTCATAAGAATCACACTGAAAAAATGCTCAGAGGTTCGGAAGATATTTGTTTGACATTCTACTCCCATATTCTACAGCAATAGTCCCGGATATTTACCGTAAGATTGGGAGGGGAGGCTGCCAAATACTGAACTAGACTAGCAGGTGGTGCAGACATAGTTTTTCCATCAGCAACTCAAAAAGTACGGCAGACGCAAATATTTCATGTGATATGTTCACAGGTCAACCTGACACAAGGAAGCATTAAGGTCGTAAATTAAGTCCACTCATTTTCAACAAGCACAGACCGACATGTGGCAGAATAAAAGCATTTCATCCATCAGTATTTCAAGGTGAGACTATACAACTGGAGATCCCCCAAAGATAGACATCTGCACTTGAATATTTTAGATGAACTTCATCTTCACTTTTTAAATTCGCACACAGCTTGATTTTTCCAAGGCCAGTTCAGGTTACTGGAGGAATATCGACATAGGTACAACACAAGCTATGTCCATGTCTTTAAAAGCATTCAGAAAGATAGCAAATCTTCACTTTCCAACTAACTTAAAAAAAAATAAATATATTTTAAGACTACCAAGTTCCAAATGTCTAAGAATCATGTCATACGACACCAGTATTCCAACATATCACCAGGGAATAATCTCAGTGGAAGGGTTGTGTATCTTTGAAGCATCCAAGCTTCATTTTTCCCTGGAATATGAACTAAAAGCCTACATTTTATTAAAAGAAAGATCATAATTTTTCATATATATGTGACACTTAATCTAAGGCATTAGAAAAACCCAAATACTGCAAGAGTTGACAATGCTACATTTCAATCTAACTTAATTAAAGTACTAATCTTAGGGGCTGTGGGAATCAGTAAAGACAAACCAAGGATGGAGAGAGAGGGTGTATGAATCAGAATAAGAACTAATAGCATAAAACCCCACAATGTTATCTGAATTTAAAAGGGAGTGAAAACATTCTGAAAATCAATATCCTTCGGAGATGGAAAAAAATCCAAATGAAAGAAAAAAGATAACAACAAGAAAAAATGCAAAGGCAGGAAAATTCCCTTTATGGGCATTTCCAGTGACATTTATTAATATAAAAGGTGATCAAGGGGTTCCACTGCAAAATCTGTAATTCAAAGTGAAGATCTCAGCACTTCCTGGAAAAAATCCAGCCTCCCTGAGAAGTAGAGAAGGTGAACAGTTGAAGTGTTGACTATTAGAGGTCATTTCTGACCTTTGTTTGTATGTAGCTGATCATATGACAAATAGCTTTTGGAAATACCCTAAGGCAACAATTCTTGAAGGGGAAATGTGTTGCACATTCCAGTAACCATCATCAGTAACAGATAATAAGTTTTTACATTCATAATATTCTGGAAATTTAAAATAAAGAGGGTTTATCTATTAGGCAAAGGAGCAGAACACAAGTTTCTCAGAGAAAATTGAGCTCCTCTGACACAAGTCTGATAATCTCACTGGAGCTCTTTCATATTTTACATTTACTTGGCTAGATGGAGTTCTGAATTTCTCTTTGTGCACTTTAACACTTACACAGTGATAAACATAAGAGAAGCCGACACAATCTTTAAAAAAAAAACATGCAACTGTAATAGCAAGATATGAAGCCAAGACACTAGAAAGACAAATAGAAAGATCCTCAAATGTTCCTTCAAGTGCTTTAAAAAACCCCAAAATTCCTTTAACCCAGTACTTTGCTTCTCTCCCTAACTATATCAAAGCCTTTCTCTCACATGATTTCTACCAAAATTACTTACTCAGCTTTACAGATCTCCAATTGCCCACAGCATAAACCTTGTTTTTATGTTAATCAAAATATCCCAAGTTTTTTCCTTACCTGCTCTTTTCTGTGATGAATATTGATAAGGACTTCTGTTCTCCAAATGCTACTTTTCCTGACCATTTTTACAAGTTATTTGACCATTAATTTAACTTTGATTGTTACATGCTAAGTTTTAGATGTGGTATCTGATTTCACATACAAGTTCTACAGTTGTAAAGTTTGCATTCTCATCAGCAGAAATGGCTGAATTCAAAATACAGTCACATGCTCAAAGTATCTGCCTTAATGACTGATATTAACTGCAGAGGGCCCCCCCACAGAAAGCATGAACATTTGCACATCAAGGCCCCAGATTTCAAGCTGCATTTGTTTCACACATATTTACAGGACTGCATCCCTAATTCATACAAAGCTTTACTGATTAGCCACCCTGAAATCTAAATTGGGAAGCACAAAGCTAGAGGAGGTGACTTAGACGTGCAGTGAACTCAGAAAGTCCACTCGACAGGGCCCTTGGTGCATGCTTGAAATACCACACAGAAATATCAGTAGCTGCAGCATTAAGACAAAGACATCTTCGTGACCTGAGGGACAAATGGTCAAGTCACACTGCCTGTAGACAGGAGTATTGCTGTGTTCCAGAATTAGCACTACACATACACTAGTAAATGTAAAATTGTCAAGAGGGGGGATTAAGAAGCGCAGCTTCTTAAAAGTGATTTTTCTACATATACAACAATTTTAATGATATTAATGGAGAGAGGAACTGGGCTGCCATGACTCTCAGCTGATTGTATTAACATGTACACAACAACACAAAAGTTTCATGCAACGTCTGTTTAGCTACTGTTCATTACAGACATGTTAACGAAATCCTTTATTTGTACAACTCTATCAACTATCATGAATCATATAAACTTTGCTGTTGCTAGCTTATTTAAAACTTCCACTATCTACAACTAGCAGGTCATCTATATGCTCCTAAAGACAGTAATTTAAAAAAAAGAATATTAAAAAAATTCATATTGTTTTATGCTTCATCGTGAATTCGAAAGTCACCCAGATCCATTCATATATGAAAGGTTTAGTGTCACAGTTTCCAAAGTCCACACATTTAACCAAGATGCAGGCTGTTTTGCTAGCAAGAATTACCTTTGGACAACAGGACTTAAACTATAAATTAAATATACTGTAGTAGCAATACAGAGAGATTTTAAAGTCCCACATAAATGCTAAAATAAATTGCTTCCACTGGATGTCCACAGGTAAAGGATGTGAGCATCCAGAGTGGGACTCTTCATGCCACAAATGTCCAATGTATGGCTTCTCCCCTTGGGAAACCCTTTAGATTGCAACAGAACACAAGTTCTCTCAGTGAACTATTAGGCACCATTTTCTGCCACTCACCTCACCCGAAAGCAGAGTAAAATAGATTTAACTGACACCCGTTTAATTCTTTCCAGCAGCTTCACCAAGGATGAAAATGGCACGGCCCCAGAGCACTCATTTCATCACTGTTACATTAGCCACGTGCCTCTGCTGCCCACCAGTCAGTGTGTACTACGTGTTTCCATCCCTGCCTCATCTGCAAGCAACAGTTCTACCTCCTTATAGAACAGTAAAAACACTTCCAATGACTTGGATCTACACCTTATCCGTGTAACAGCACCAGGAGTAAGAACTGGCCACTGTTAAAGGCCAAATCACGTAAGACCTGTTTGAAGGCTACAGACCAACCCGAATCTCTGGCTTCTTTTTAAAGCCATTGACTCTCAGTTTATGCTGGTTGTGGTGGCTGCACCGACACACATCTAGATAGTATTAGGGGTGGAAAAAAAATTAATTAAGCTTGTTTGGAGCAGAAAATTGGCTGTCTTTAAGAGTAACAAGGTTTCACAATAATTCTGTTGAGATTACATGAGAAATCTAAAAATTCCTCATCTCCCAAAGGTATACCAAAACCACCTTAAAGAAATTATGAGAATCAAAACGACTTATTATATAAGAAATACACATTGAAATTATTAGCAGATTTAATATTATAAAAATACTCTATAGTTTTAATTAAGACCGGTTGCTTTTCAACACTATTCTCACAGTTTATTTTCCTGTCCAAGGACAAAGAGATATATATCTAAAAATTCTGTGAGGATTCATCATAATCTTCTTCAGTCATCTCAGAGACACAAAACAACTTTTCCTTTCCCCCATGCCAAATCAAAGAGGTGCAAAACATTAGTTAGAAAAATCAGTGTAAAATAGTGTTTTTTACAGTAGTAAAACAGATTTTACTATTTTAAATAGCATTCAGAACACTGCATATGTAGGATCTTTTTAAAATTATTGTGCTATATTAAATCTTGCACTGAAACCACATTCTTGATGTGCTCCATCTCATAATTATACAATGCTAAAATTATACACTTGAAAAACTCATTATAAGATGACAGTAGTATGCTAATGTGCACTAAAAATTACAAGAACTTGTAACAATAATGTTCCTTCCCTCCACCCCCCACCAAAAAAAGAAAAAGGAAAAAAAAAAATCAGCATGCACTTTGGCATTAAGCATTTTTTTTTTTTTTGGCATTTGGCTTTTTTGCCAAGGAGTATCATTTAATAAAATAATACATTGTTGACTCACCACAGCATGTGCTATGTCTCATGTATAGGAAATAGTTCAAAGGCATCAACTTCATGCATGGGTTGCCATAGCTGATATTTGAGTCTGGCCTGCTGTTGGTACAGGTTTCTAATACTAGCCCTAAGTACAAAAAAAATAAAAAGAGAAAGAAATATTTGGGATTTATTTTTCAAATCTGATAGAAACAGAAAATTTCAGAAAACTAAACTAATCCAGAATGTCAGTATCTGCACATCATACAACAAAGACTTAAGATTTTCCTCTGATTACACCATAATGCATCCAGTTCAGGCAGTATCTCTACCATAGATTTCCCTTCTTCCATGCAAAGAAGAAAGGCTAGAGAGAGAAAATAATGCAGAAGGAAATGCTGTTTAGATGGGGGAGGTGTGTCACAGTTAATCCCCTACCACCAAAAAAATGAAAAATCAAGGCCCTAGTTCTCAAGAGCACATATTCAAGTCTGTTCAAATCGCAACAGATGGAGATAAAAAAAAAAGTCATAAAACTGTTCTAAAATAATTATTTTTGTGTCTATACCATCTTTCTCAGGTCAGATCCTCAAATTTTTCTTTGGAAAAAAGAAGAGCAAAAACTTTACCTATAAGAAGCTGAGATATGTACATCTGTCACCGATACCTGGGAATGGCAATTAAATTTGACTTTTAACATTATTAACAGCTTTAAAAACTGTGTGATATGGATACATACAGGCATAAGAAAAGGCCTGAGAATTACTGCTGTTTATCAAACTAGCATCCTCTTAAACAACAAAATGTCACAAAAGAAATTCTACTGCCAAAGTGCATGAGAGACAACCTCAAGAAATGTGGTAAAAAGCAAATGCTGTGGTATTAAGACAGTGAGCAAGAGATGAAACAATCAAACACACAGTGTTCTGGTGTCTCACTACTGAACAAAATTGAGAGATTAAGTGGAAGGTTTGGGAAACACTTGCTTTCCCCTGTACCACAACATGTTTTCAAATGTCTCAGAAGAACCCTAAAACTTTGTACCAAGAATAGAAAACTAAAAATCCTCATGAGAAAAATTGCTGCCTAACAAGAGAGGCCCCACTATACTACACTGAACTGGGTTCAGTGAACTCAGGCTCCCTGAAAACCCACATCAAATTGCGGTTCCTAATTTCCTGGGTTAGTGTAGAATCCTGGTGAAGTAGCTACTGGCTTGACTGGAAGGCTCTTCCAAACCTCCAGCTTTTTTCATGATCTCACATCCCTTCTGTAGAGATGAAGCCAAGGAGAACCACCAACACCACCACCACTAGTGAATTCATACACCAAATCTTTTATAAAAAAATCCCACTTTATAGCAAACAAATAAGACTGGAAAGTACTGGGACCTGAATTTCCTGATCTTCCCTTCTAACAAGTGGCCGAGATAGATTCTAAAGCTTGCTAACAAAGCTACAGCTATCAGGCTAAAACACAGTATAGCAACTCAAGGACAGCTGTGTAACTTTTGCAAATAGTGGACAGGGGACTGTGAAATTCTGTCCCATCCCCTGTACTGCTTTTTATCTCTACTTTAATCTTACTATCACAAATAATAGGTAACATAGCCCTAATACCTGGTATTTCAGGTGTTAATTAAAATTGTATGTTGTTTTCCAGTTTAGACCACCCGTTTCAGATGGTTAATCAAGTACAAAAGATTTTGTTTGTGACAGACTTTTTCTTATATCTGCCTCCACAGATGGTGCTGCCAGAAGACGAAAAAAAAAAAGAAAGAATTCACAGCAAGTGCAGCATTTTTTAATTTTAACTGCTGCCCTTTCATGAGGACTCATTATTCTTGCAAGCAGCCTTCAAAACTGTAAGTGTGCAAGAATCACAGATAAGGGTAGCAGACTATGAGCATTGAGAGCCAGGTTATATCTGTATTCAGTATTACCGTCCAATAACACAGGGTGAGACAGGGAAGTCTCTCTCCTTTACTCCTGATGACATAACAGAGCAGCAACTGTGGTAATACTGCAATCACTGGACTTTCAGGACACCATTTCTAGTAGTGCTATTATGAGCTCAAAATGTAATCAGTGGAATGGGAGGGGCTATGGGTATAGAACGCTTGACATAAAAACAAACAAACAAAAGCCACCTTACTTCGATTTGAAAATTTATCAACAAGCTGGTGATGTTTTATGCAATTTGGAATTGTCTAAAGAACTTGGTAGTTTCTACTGGACAACAGTTTAAGAAGTTACCGATTTTAAAGCTGGAGACGTTTCCCTAAATGCAGCTTTTCTGTCTTTGAAGTCGTAACAAAACTATAATGTTGTCCACAACAGCAATGCTAAAACCATTGTCCTTTGGGCCTCCTTTAGCTCTTCCTTAAATTGGATGAGTTTTGCAATGGACTACAAACAACAAGCGAACTTTGCTTTCACAAGCCAGATCCCAGTACTGTAACACTGCTTGATGGCATATTGATCCGGTACTGTTAAACCTCCAAAAAAGGGCTGCAAATGTTCCAGCCACTGACTGGGGCGGTGGGGGAGGAGGGAGGGAAGTCCAAACCTGCAAGAAAACACTCATCCCCAAGGTCTGCTCATAAAAATGTGTACGTGCACTGAAAGAGCTTTTTAACAATGAGAAGGACATTTTCCAAGGAGGCAGACAGGCAGCTGAAGGTAACTTATTTTTCATGGTAAGTGGTTTCTGTCCTTATCCTATTTAGGATAATCCTAATACTCCTTAACAAAACCATAATTACAACAGGACCCTGAGAAATTATGCATGTTCTGAAACAGCAGGAGAGAGCGATGCACAAGAGTGCAGTTTACTGAGAGGGAAAAAGAATATTGTTTGATGTCTGAGGTCAAATCACCTTTGTCATTCACATCTGCATCCCTGTGAGACAAAGTCATTAGCTGAACCAATTGAAAAGGTATTTCTATGCCACATTTCCTAGCAGGAAGAGAGCACACGGCAGGAGGACCACAGAAGAAAATACTACTCCAGAGTATTCCTGACCAATGACTACCCAGCACTAATTTGAAAGAGGGTTAAAATATGAGAGGTTTGGTGCACTCCACTTTTCTGAAGGCACGGGGACCAAAGACAGGTTACAAGTGAGCAAAGACAAACAGCCCTGTGCAGTACCTACACCATCCTGTTCTTTTTTTTCTGTAGCTGGGCTCACAGGACAAGCTCTGTGTCCTCCAGCAAGCTGATTGCAGATTCCTCTGATCATTTAAAATATACTCATTTGTATTTTCCTCCTAATAAATCTCTACTCTATGCCATCATTTTCTTCTAAATTTGTATTTTCATAGAGTCAGTTTGCCTCTAAAAAAGTCTCTGGCAAAACTCACAGTGAACACACCAGAGGAGGGGAAGGTTGCACTGAGGATATCATGAAGCTATGCAGCAAAAAGAGCCCATGTAAACAAGCTTACAATCACTCTGTACATGCCCATCACGGTTCACTGGAAGCACCGCTGGTTTATTAAACAATGCTCTAACACTTAATTATCCAAGTCAAAATTTGTATTATTTTTAATAATGTCTCTCTGCTGTAAAAAACAAAACCAACGTTTCTCCCTGTAGAAGTAGCTTTGCTGTCAGAGGATTTCCCTGCAAAGCAACATTGATTTCACTGCAGCATCTACAGATGGTTAATTCTCTTTTGTAAAATAACTGGCCAGTAGCTTTCTGTAAACACTTCTCCTGAAAGCTCTTGTTGGTTCTGTAAAACCCAATGGGCCAAGTTGTTCACTTGCACCCAAGTAATATAGAAGAGTGATGATTAAAGGCCACTTGCTTAAAAACGACCCCCACCCCCACATCCGACAAGGTTTGTCAAACACTCACTTCTCCCCACACAGATCTTTTTTTTTTTTTTTTCCTACAAGAGGCCAAGACTTCTGCCCTCTGAATCTTCTAGTTGCTTATCCTCTCTGTCTTTTTTATTTTCACACGTTCAAATTTTATACGGCTCTGTACGGACCACATTAACCCACATAAAGCACTCGTTTCTACTGACCTGCAAGCCAAGACACCTCCTTCCCCCCAAAGCCCCCAAGCAGCGTTAGAGGTGATGAGGCTGAGTAAAACACCACTGTTTACATGAGCCAGCTGGTAAAGCGCTATCGCACTCCCAAGCCATGATGTGCCCCCTGCCCTGCTCCCACGACCGCCAGTCACCTACAGCGCCCAAACATTAAAGATCATACACACCCGAACAACACGGGGAAATTATCCTTCTCTGGCCACAAAATGGACAGGTGCAGCGCCTTCTTGCTTCGGTTAGCAATTTACTTCATTAACCTGTGTCCCTCTCCCCCTCTCCTCTGTTTTGTTTTTTCTTCTCTTTTTTTTTTTTTCTTTCAAAACAGCAATCAATATTCATCACCCCACCCTGCGAAAGCAATTAGTCAAAGAATATTAGCATCAACACCTACCATTCCTTGCTCGAGAGCTATTCTCCTCGTCCAGAAACCTCTTCCCCAAACTGCGACTTCAGGTGGTATTTTTAAGTCACATTCCAAACAGTACCGAGGGAAAAAAACGTGCTATTTATAATAATAGGGAAAAATATAAATAAAATAGTGATAATAATAAAAATGATAATAATAAAAAAAGATGGGCAGCTGGTTTCAAGGTAAATCACCGTTTTCCTTTAAAGAACTGAATAAAAGCCTGGGGAAGAGGGTAGAAAAGAACAGAAAAAGGGGAGGCAAAATGTCTGATAATAATGAAATAAAAGGGGAGGGGGGGAAGAGTGGCTTGCTGAATCACGCTCTTTCACTGCCTGGAAACCATTGTGCAGCGTGATGCTGGCTGTACCATTGTGGAACCTACCAGAGGAGACAGGCAGAGCTTGGGGAATGGGGCTGCTATGGCAACTGAAAGGAGCACACATGACGTCAAAGCACACAGAGGTCTCGCAGGGGGAGGGAGAGAAAAATCTAATCTGCAGCCACAGCTACGGTATCTCCTGGAGAATCAGGGGATAGAGCAGACTGCAAAGGGAAGCTGAATAGCCTCCTGTAGCACTCAGCAGCAGCAGCAGCTCAGACATCTGCAGCATCAGGCAGCTAGGCAGCACAGAGAGTAGGCAGCAACAGCAGTGTAGATCTGCTCTTTTGTTTACATTAGCTGCTATAAAAAGGCATAAATGCCCATCACCCTAAAAAAACCCATCCAAATCCCTGAAATTCAATTAAGTTTCATGCTTGGGAGAGGGATAAAAAGATTTAAAAAAAAAAAAAAAAACCACAACACATCTCCTTCACAGATACTGAACACAGCTATTGCTTGCAGGAACAAGCAGTGCAACTCCTGGAGTCCCTTAGGAGCCCAAAGACCTGCTAGAGACTTCCCCACTAACAATATATTGTGCCCACCACTAGAATATCCCAAATCTCATTTCTAAAAAGCCTCATTGCACAGAGGAACTATTGTATTTTGAGCTCATAGAATTAAGTAGAGTTGGTGATGACTTCTAATGTCCTCGAGTCGAAAAGTCAAGCAGATGACATTTCTTCTGCATATGTCAAACTACAGGACGTAGTGACTCTTGTGACATTAAACAGCAAAGAAAGTACACTGGAAGGCTCCTACACGTCCATGAGACTAGACTTCCATGAGATTTAGGCTGGGATAAGACCTAGTCAGAAATATTATCACAGAATCATATGATGTTTTGCACTGGAAGGGACCTCAAAGATCACCTAGTTCCAACCTCCCTGCCCTGAGCAAGGACACCTTCTACTAGACTAAGTTGCTCAAAACCCCATCCCAACCTGGCCTTGAATGCTGCTAGGGTTGGGGCAGCCACAGCTTCTCTGGACAACCCATGCCATTACCTCACCACTCTCACAGTAAAGAAGTTCTTCCTAACTTCTAAGTTAAACCTACTGCCTTTCAGTTTAAACCCATTCCCTCTTGTCCTGTCACTACATGCTCTCGTAAGAAGTCTCTCTCTGTCTTTTTTGTAGGCTCCCTTTAGGTCCTGGAGGGCTGCAATTAGGTCTCCCCAAAGCCTTCTCCAGGCTGAACAATCCCAATGCCTTACCTTGGCTGTGTCATTGGCTGTGTCTGGGCCGTGAGCTACAGGTTGCCCTGATTGTATTACCACTCTCCATTAGCCTGTTTCTCCTGGGTGTTCTTATTTTTTTGAGGTGAAGGTTTTCATCTTGATATCTGTTATCATTCCTGCACACATGCATGAAGGTCTGAACATGTTTATTCGCAGTGAGAAAAAAATTCTATAGTTAAAACTCTCACACACCGTTGTCTTTTTTTTTTTTTTATTATTTTACTTAACAGCTCTATCACAAGCCAACAATTACCACAGAAAGCCCTCCCACACTGTGCACTAAACTGAGAGAATCTTGGATGATGCATAGTGAAGAACCAGCACACATAGGTACATTATGTGGCCAGAGAACAACCTCCCATTGTCACCAGCGTCCTGAGGAGGCACCAAGGACAGCAGGGCACAATCTCCACCACAGTTTGCAAACACCTGCACATTAGACATAAGCAACAAGCCTGATAGTTTTAATGTGTCAAGTTACTGGCCTCAGTAACCACAGAATATTTGACTTCAGAAGGGTAAGTTTCAGTAATTTGCAATTTACTAAAAACTTCTTTTTTGACTGACGGAGGGGAAGCAATAAAGATGCCGCAAGATGTGTACCAGAAGCCACAATTGGTAGTAACTACAAGATATTGAAATTAAAAAAAAAAATCATCACAACATTGACAAAACAAAAATTTTAAAAAGCAGTTTCCACATCATCCTTAAAAACACAAAATCCCTCATTCCCTTTTTGTCTCTGCAATCTTATTCTTTCTCACATACCACAGCACATCTACGCTCAGTGTCTAGGACATTACTATCATGTTTGCACAAGAAGCGACTACGTCTGCTTCCAACATAGAGGGGCTCCGAGCAAAGGAGCCTCATTTTACTCTGAGAACGGTTTCATCCCTTCCAGAGCTACAGAATACCACATGAGAATACCCTGAAAAATTACTCCTTTTGTGATTACAATCTTCTTCAACAAGACTCTAGAAATACATTACTGTTAGGCAAAAGACCAGAACGAAATTAATTTTTTCAAGAAAGTCTACATATTACCCTTTTTTTTTGGGGGCGGAAGGGGGGGGGATGGTGGAAGGGTGTTAGTTTATGGCAAACACCTATTAAAGGTTTTTGCTTATTTGATGAAAGACTCCACCTACAGCAACCATACATAAATATATAAAAACCTACATATACGTGAGTTTGTTACTCATCTGAAGCAAAGGGAATTTTTTTTTCTTAAAAATATGTCCATATGCATATTCTACCTTGTATTACCCAAACCCTTAAGGATACAGTAAAAAATAAGTTTTCTAGAAAAAACCCACACTGTTGTGTGAGTCAGGAGAATGCCTTTGAAAATAGGTGGTGCAGAAAGGCCAAAGGTGGCTGCTTTTGACAGAATTACAGGGCTGGCTTGGGGAAAGGGAGAAGAAACAAAGAGCCTAAGCTCCTGCAGAGGTGTCAGAGGCTTTGGACTGTAATTAGGGTGTTTGTCCTTGAAATGACATATGTAATGAAAAACAGCAGCTTTTCAAATGCTGCTTTTTCCAATGATGCTGCTTCCTCGAGCTCAACAGCTAAACCAGCATTTCTCTCCACACTGGTGAGTGATTACCATTTGCTCTTTACAGTGTCCTGCAGAGATGGTTTACTGGCTGGACCGAGATACACCACCATGCCATGCCATAAAATGCATTCCACGCTGGAATCAGGCCTCAGCTGAACACTGGAATGGCCTGACACAGTGCATAAAATTTGCATCAAATAATTTAAATCATTTTAGGCACCTGTTTCCTGGAAGAGCTACCCCAATCTTAACTGGCAGACATGCTTTCTTATTTCCCTACTTTGGGCCTTTAAAGCACTCAGTGTTGGTCTTTTCTAGTACAAAACATCTTGATTCACTTCAAATGTGAATTCCAAAACCAAGTTCATACAATTGGTAGCCCAGGGGATGAAAATTAGACTGTCACTGATTTTCATAAGAGATACTGAGAACACTGAGGTTTGGAGAACAGTTATGTGAGGAGTTGCTCACACTGAATCCTGTATTTACACAAACAAAAAGATCACTCTTAAAAAAACAACTGCCATATTGAGATTTTGGTCCACCTGTGTTTCCAATTCCTTGTTTGGTGATGCTGTTTAGTTAAAAAAATAAAAATAGATGTAGGTAAACAAGGCACTCTTTAGAAGAATTAAGCACTGCTTTCAAAGAATAGAGGAAAACAGCTGTGACTCTGTGCTCACCATCAGCAGTGGTTATAATAATCTTCTGAAATGGTCCTACCAGGACAGAAGTACTCCAGAAGTACTAACTGTGCCTGCCATGGAAGCACTCTGTGACACACAGGTAATCCATGTGAGGTCTAGGAATACATTGCTCAGGCAGTTTATGCCATTTCTTCCAGAGCCTGCTGCATGGATGGCTGAATGTAGCAACTCCTGAATTGCCACAGTTTGCAGTCCAGCATATTGAAGCAATCTGAAATTGGCAACGGCTTAATGCACTGAGTTGCAAACTGTGATGGTTTAAGAGCTGCTACACACCCAATTCAGCTCTGCCTGCCTTACAGAGATCATATTCTTCTCAATGGCCAAATGAATCACATTAAATTAAGGACACTAAAACAAAATCCTGGTGAGCAAGCATTTTCATTTTTCTAAGGCCTAAAGCAACAAATAACCTCTAAACCACATTTTTCCACCCATTTCAGTTATAGCTTTATCACTAAGTGATTTCTCTGTGATTCCAGTCTGCTGTAAAGTTGTACTCTCAAGTGGAACAGTGAAGGTGTGCCACAGGCTGTCTATAGAACCACACACAAAAAGCCGCTGCTGCTCTCCCTGAGTATACGACCACTGCACATGAAATCCAGGAGTCTCTTTGTCCCACAGTTATTTTTCAAGCTTAAGGATGCAATAAGATGTACCTTTTTTTGCAGCTCTCTTTTGTCTAACATATGACCCTCCATTGCACTAAACTTCTCTGCTAGTTTAAAAAAAAAAAAAAAAAATCAAACAATTTGCAATGCCTTCATTGCTTTTATTCTCTCTCATTATCAAGAAAAAATTACCGACGAAGGTCTACCTGGACTTTATCCCCAAAGAAATAAGAATCTTGGATTTTGTGTTCATCTTCATTGTGAGAGATCTCTCTAATTAAGGTTTCGAAGACGGACAAATAAAGTGAACCAAAGAACTTTCATTTCAGCGCTCCGGCTCCACCGGCCTTGCAACCAAGTCCGAGCACACTGAGAATGGGAGGGATGAGTCCTTTTAAAGTTTTCTGATTTACGTAACCACTCCCTTGCTCCTCCCATGGCAAGCCCCACTCTTTTCTAACCTTAAAAAGAGAAATAACTATGACTGGCATCACGTCAGCTCTTTTGTTAACTCTGAGATTGAAAAGCACAATCTAAATAAACAGTACCTTCACGTGGCCTGACCAGTACGGAGCTGCTGCACTTGTGAAGGGTAACTGGAGACACAGTCTGGTCACTGAGACGGGCAGGGAAATCACAGGGCAGGGCACGGCTATTGGGCAAGTTCACCTGATTCAGTTTTTTACAAGGGAGGTTTTAAGTGAAAAAGACAGCAAACCAGCATAATAGATACCTCAGAAGAACTCATAAAAGACACACTGATTAACAGTAAGTGGCTAGGGAGTTGCACTGATCACTTGCTTGTACATCGTACAAACAACTACAAAATCAGGAGACTATCTGGTATTTTACCGAAATGCATTATTTTAGAAATCGAAACCCTGGTTCATATGTAGCAGAGGAAAGGAGCAGGTTCAGAAAAAAAATGGTTCTTCAAGTCAAAATGCTTTTTGTTAACCATACATTGCTAAATCAATTTCTTGTATAGGATAAAACAAATCTTAGCAGATAAATATATTAAGCAGCAACAAGATGGCCACTAACACAGGAGAAATGTGCACACAAATGCATGCAGGCATATGAATACACAAATTAGAAGGGTTCAAGTCTTTACACTCATCATAATTAGAAGAAGGATGTCCTGATAAAAAGCCCATAACTACGAAGCAGCAGGATGCACATTTATCTCACTAGGCAGTGGATTAGATGTACAAAACTGGACTGCTAAGTACTTGCTTCAGTAAAGGGAATGAAATTAATGAATAACAAGGCTTACAAGTACTGAAGAAACAGAACCTTCCTAATGGGCATGAAACTATTTCATCTGTACCTTCAATATACTGCATCTTTAGTGAAAAATATTTTAGTACTTATTTGATGACACACACATCAAGAAAATTATTTCAGCACACAATAATACTACTGCCATTTTTGAAACTGGTTTGTCTATTGTCAAGAGCTGTATGTCCTATAAAGCCCTAGCAAACAAATATAACCTAAAATGCACTCATATAATTTGGAATAAATTTATCATGGGTGTTTTGTTGTCCTAATGATATAAAACATTACATGAAATGCTGAAAGTGCCATAAACCCAGTGTTTACTATGAAAAAGAAAACAACCTTAATTTGAAATTGCCATCTGAAGGTAATGCCATGAACTGCTCAAGTTTTATTTAATTATAAAAATTGCCATTTCCTGTATTCAGTAATTCTTCCAGAGCAAATGATTTCATGCTCAATTTTCCCTGCAGAGATACATAAGGCATGTATGAAGGATTCAATTATAAATTATTGCAGTACAATAGAGGACTAAACAGAATGCGAGCTTGTTTCAGGATGCAAACAAACAGAAATCAATCCTCCCCAAAACAAGTACTTTCCCTGTTTACTTAACACGAATACACGACCATCATTTACAACATGTCACAGGTTTACGTGAAAACCATGACACACTTCCAGCTGACTTCTGTGAAAAATTCTACGCTGTCAATTCACTTTGCCACAACCATAAAATTAAATCAGGCCATGGCAGATGGTGTCCAACCTGTCTGAAGATATTATCTGCTGTATAAATATTGATGATATTAATAGGCTGTGCTCCAAACAATATTTTGAAACAATATAGATTTCTATCTTGAGCTAACAGTAAAAGCTTTCACCATGTTACCATGACAATAATATGTTCCCTAAGATAGGGATTTACAAGAGCTGGACCAAATAATTTTCTTGGCTAAACATGGTTGTATTCGAAGTTGCACAGACTTACCTTAATGGGAAAAGAATCCATGTCTAGATTTGGTGAACTACATGGATTTCTGCTCCCTGCTGAGAGATGGCTAAACCTCTTCTCCTACTGAAAACTCTCTGGTTCCTGGGTTACATGAAAAGCTTTTCATGTATCACCTTTTCTTATAAAGTCTTCCTTGGTACATTTCTTGCTCAGGAATTGTTTCATTTCTTAAATTTAATTATCTCATAAGAGCTCAACTCATCCACTTTTTCTCAAGCTCATCTGGTGATGCTTTGCACTTACCAAGTCCTGATCTCACATTTCTTGCGCACGAGCAAGTCTCTGCTCCCGTAAGGCAACCAAACAGTTCCAACTAAGACTAGGTTTACAGAATGTCTGAATTAGCAGTGCATAATCCACTTATTTTAATGTGTCTGGGTTGGCTGTGTCTGTGCATTTGGTTCCCCCAAGTATTTCTTCCAAATACACAATTTCAAAGGTGTTCTTGTTCCCCTTTGGGAGCAGAATGATCAGATAATGAAAAAGTGGGTTTGGACATTTTATTTTATCTCAGCCCCGACCCAAGAAATAGTTCAGAAAGGTTTCACTCAAACTAGGGAGCTGTAAAGACCACAGTTCATAAACACAGAAACTAGCCCTGAGGACTCCAGTATTGCCTGTGAGTTAAGAAGAAATAGAACAGCTAAACTTGCATTTGACTTGTAAAAAATTCATTCACAACAAAACACAGTGAGATAGGTAGGTCAACTACTCAGTGCACTGCGTATGGGATGCACGTTCCAAAGTACGTAAAAATTCCCTTCACCATACTTGCTTTCCGCATTGGGTGCTTGTGGTGCTCTCAAATGCTGGACAAAGGCAGGAGAGTGCCTGTTACATGTGATGCTGTACCAGCATCAGCATGAAGCCTTCCAATCCGAGGCAACCTATCAGAGGGAGCCTTGGCTGCTTCGCCTTAGCAAGAGCAGCTCAGGCTGCATCTCTCACTTTGTGTCAGAAGCGCTGGCACGAGGCCAGAGAAATGTGAGGAGTGCCTGAAAAACCATGTTTCCTCCACCTTCCACAACTCCTAACATAATCCAAGGTCTCTATTAGTGACAACTGCAAGTCAGAATGGATATGAATGTAATTAAATGTCACACTCAAATAGCCTTTGTCAAGACAAAGCAGTTGACAGAGCTGAAGATAAACAGAGGAGGGCCCTTGGAGTTGTTACTTCCCTGACATACTCAAATGCTTCTAGCACACAGCATTATGCAGAGCAACATTTTTAAGCACCATATTTTAATTTTGATTCTGGAAAAAAACAACAGCTAAGCAAGTACAACGTGCAAACTGGCTCTGCTTGACAGGTCTGTGGTTCCCCAAAGGTGCAAAAAGGGGGATGCAAAGAGTGTAATTCCTCATACCAACATATTTCAATTTTATAAAAAAAGTAATAGCTCAGATACAATAACTGAGCTATTCCTGTTTTCCAGGCATTCTCATTTCACTTAGACACTACTTGTGCTTCTAGCCCTTCCCCCACTTCACTGCCTTGGCATACTTTTTCATTTCATCCTGCCATATTGCAAAGAATGTCATAGAAACAGCAAGCAGGGAAAGAAAAAAAAAAAAAAAGAAAAGAAAGAAGAAAGAGCAAAGCCCCGCCAGGAGAAAAAAGGGCTGCTTGGGCGCCGAGGAAGCTGTTCGCTTTATCCCCGCGCTCCCTGGGCTCCGGAGCGGGTGCCGGAGCTCCGGCGGGCTGCGGGGCTGCGGCCGCCCCGCTCCGCTCCGCGCTCCCCCCGCGCCGCCCCGCGCCGGGCCAGGGGAGGGCGAAGGGAAGGCGGAGGGAAAACACCCCCTTCTCCTGATGGGGCCGGGGTCGGTGCTCACGCACTCACACACTCACACGGCACACACACACACATTCACTCAACACACACACACACGTTCATCTCCCTCCCCGCTGCGAAGGGGTGCGCCTGGGGGGGGCGGCTTTTTGCTCCCCAGCCGGATTTTTCCCTTTATCTGTCTTTTATTTTGTCTTTTTGGTCTGGTTCGCCCCCCCTCCCCTTCCCTCGCTCTCCCTCTCTCTCTCCCTCCCTGCAAGGGGCGGTGATTTGGTTAAGCAGATCTGGGGGGCTGATGGCTCTCGCTCTTCCCTCTGTTTCTATCGCTCGCTCCCGGAGTCCTGCAGCACTTGGGGGCGTGGGGGGGGCAGAAGGTGGGGGGTGAAGTGTGGGGAATAAATGGTAATGATCAGTCGCGCACATACACACACACACACACACGCAGACACTCGCTCGGTGTGGCTGCAATGCTCAGCTCTGGGTTAATGTACTCAACAGTGCCACTACCTGACACAACAGCAGCACTGATGGGGGCAGGGGAGAAAAGGCAGAGGAGGTGAGATTCAGGGCAGTGGTATTTATCCCATTTATCCCACTCCAAGCTCAGTCTCTCCCACGCCATCCCACCCACCCCCCACCCCACCATATGCTTTTCACTGCGAGCTCATGACCTATGCGGGAGATTTTTGGGGTCCACTGACTGCTGTTCAGACCACAGTGAGAATTCACTCTGTGGGGCTGGGGGGAGACAAACAAGGATTTTCAACACCTAATTTAAGGAGTAAAGCCACTACTCCCATGCCTTTCAGTATGGAGTAGTAACAGTGCCCAAAATACAGCAGAAACTCAGTTCCAGGTCAGTGGTGCTGTGCAAAATCCAAGTTGTTGGGCTTTTCATTTCCCACCATTGCTCTGCCAGCAGTCTGGAAGACGCTGCTGTTTAGGGTTGCCAGTTGGGCAAACCTTTACTCACCAGAGTAAATTTTTGGCTTGACTGAGTAATCACAGAGATGATATTGAGGAACTCCTGGAAAAAGGAAGACTTGTGGGATAGAGCTGAGGAAGTGTACTTACTGATGAAGATAAAGTTGCAGGGGAGTTCCTTTGCAAGTCTGATCCTTTGCAGAGATGGTGCTGCAGGGTTCCCTGTCCCAGAGTGTTGCAGAAGTCCCAAAGTATACCAAATTTCTCCCCTGTGCTGTGGGAAAAATGGTAACTTCTGGCTATCATCCTGAGTGACCTCAATTCGGGGTTCAACTGGTGCAAGGGTTGACTACCTGAGTTGATCCTCACCTGCCATGGAGGTTTTTTCATGTGCTGTTGTTCCTTATGTCATAGAATCATAGAATTAACGGGGCAGAATGGACCTCATTTGAGCCCCCAGCCATGGGCAGGGACACTTTTCACTAGACCAGGTTGCTCCAAGCCCCATCCAGCCTGGTCTTGAACACTTCCAGGGATGGGGCACCCACAGCTGCCCTGGGTAACCTGTGACAGTGCCTCACCACACTCACAGGGAAAAATTGCTTCAGTCTAAACTTTCTGTCTTTCAGGTTGAAACTGTTCCCCCTTGTCCTGTCACACAAGGCCGTTGTAAAAGTCCCTCTCTAGCTCTCTTGCAGCCTCTGTAGGTATTCTAAGAGTCTCTTAAGTTTTCCTAGAGCTTTCTCCTCTCAATTCCAAACAACCCCAGCTCTCTCAGCCTGTCTTCTTAGGAGAGCCAATGTGTATCAGTGGATGTACAACACAGGTCCCAGTCTGGGACAGATGGGTAGGGCAGATTTATGGGCCCCATGAGACACCAGCGTAGCCCTCACAAAACCTCAGCAGACACAGTTGCATGGCTGAGAATGTGGCCTCAGCCCCAGTGTGTTTTCTTATGCTTTTCGGGACAAGCTGCTAGATAAAAACTACACCAATCCATCACTTCCCTTTGGATCTCCCCACATAACTGACATCTGCCAGAATACCTGCTAATCCCAAACTGATGAGCTTAGAGGCAACAGGCTGTGCCTGTCCTTCTCTCAGGGTCCCTTCCTTACACTTCTCTCCATCAATGGGAGAAAATGAATCAATAAAATATGCAAAAAGCCCTCCAAATGATGGCAAACAGAACCCCTCACCCCTATCCTAAACAAATATGCAACTCAAAAGCTTTCGAGTAGGAAATGTCCCACTGAAAATGTCGACATTTCTGATTGAAACCAAACAAGAATTGTCATTTCCAATCAGGTCTCAGACATGGAAGGAAGGCTTGTTTGTTTGAATTAAATCACCCAACTGGAGCTACATTTTGTCATTTTGTATCCAAATAAAACAAAAAAGAAACTGTTTCAACATTTCTTGGCAGAGCTGCCGGTGACATTTCCTGTGAAGAATTCTGGTTTTGAAAACTTTTGGCAGGTGAACTCTGAGTTGAAGAGCTCCACTGACCATCATCTTCCTCCTTGGAATAATCTGACACATGGCTATGAAATAATTGGTTTGATTGAATTAATGTAGAAAACCAAATTATGGAACCAAATACTAAAAAAAAAAAAAAAAAATCACTTTTGATTTTCTTTCCTAGAAAACAGTATCTTGTTTACATTCAATTTGTTTGGGATAAAAAGTATTTTGTGAGCCTTTGCTCTTTTTATCTTGTGTTACTTTTCTTGTGGAGGGTATACATATACATACACAAATGTATTTAAAGCAACACCATGTAAATAATTTCAAGTTGAGTTCAATTTAGGAAGCAATAGAAATAATTACTTATTTAATGCTCACTCTGAAAACATGACAGGGTTTAAATTAATAATAATTAAAAAGCCTCAGTCCTACTAAAAGAAGTTTTTGATTGACCCAGAGTTATTTTTAGGCCTGTCTTATGTATAACTGCAAGAAAAAACCCACACCTGGTTACTGTAGACATCAAACTCTGTCAGGATAAATTTCATAAGCAGAAAAAGACCCATCCCTTTGAGTGGTCACCTTGGAGGACATACGTGCATAAATCATTGTGAATCAGGGTTGACATCAAAGGTTTTCTTACCTATTAGTTTTGTCTTCCAGATCTAGAATTTTTTTCCTCTTTTAAAAACATCTCATCCTTCTGACTCTGCCCTGTGTCAAGGAGTTCATACAATGTAAGTGGATAATCTCAAAAAAGGAAATTTCCTCCTCTTTGTTCTTTTCACTTAAAAAATATGATGGCATTCATAAAGTTAGTTTGGTTCCTCCAGTGGACCTGAGATGAGTTCCTATTTGTGCCTAACTGCCTGCACATAACCTTGACTGCATGAGACAGGCAGATGTTTCATAATGAAGGCCAGGAGCCTGTTATTTTTATATAAATAGCATATTGAGTTAAATATGTAAGTCTTTCTAGGTTCAAGGTATGAATTAAAGTTATGGAGAATTATTGTGTGATTTTTAAATCAATGTGAAAGATTAAAAAAAGGAACTTGCAAGGCCCGCAGGAAAACAGTGGTAACTTTATGTGATTCAGAAATACAACCAGATCATTAGAAGTTTCTGTTTACTGTTGTTTAAATTGCTTAAATTAGACCATTCTCTGTATGTGTTTTAGCTTCTCAGGTGTCTAGCAGACTTCTTTATATAGCAGCTCTGTGTAGAAATTATCTATTTATCTACCTGCCTGTCATCTATCATTTATCTATTTGTATGTACACATAAAAAAATAAGATCCGAGACCTACAACAGTTACCAATTCTTTGCATCCCACTACAAGGTAAGCAATGAGCCATCATATACCAAGCAAGACAAGTAGGAAATATGAACGTATTTCAATCCTCCTTTTTTTTTTTTTTTTTTTTTTTGTTTGTACATTATTTGAAATACA
>JAWMRA010000130.1:16083069-16151987 GCA_035584735.1 Pseudotriccus pelzelni
CCATATTGAAAATAATGTAATAGAAACAGCAAGCAGGGAAATAAAAAAAAAAAAAAAGAAAAGAAAGAAGCAAACTTACACACTCGTGCAAATTCTGCCTAAGCTAGAGAAACAAAAGGATCCTGTTTTCTATACCTCACTGAAAAAATAGAGATGGTGTGATCAGTGTCCATGACTACCTATATCAGAAAAAAGTATCTGATCTAGACATTCATGTAATCTTGTGAATTCGGACAAATCTACAGCCAGTGATGGGAATATCAACCTAGGCAAAGCTGAACAATTTAAAACAAACAAACAAAAAACCAACCAACTAGAAAAAAAAAAAGTTCTGAAAGTTATGCAAAAAGCACCTGGCACACCTCAATTTAATGTTGCATTATTTCCGCTGACAGGAAAGTCAAGACCATAACCTGCCTGAAGGTTTCAAGGCTTACAGAACCACTTCTGTTGACTGCGAATAGTTTGCAGAGGTCAATTTCAAGAACTATTCTTATAAGTGATCTAATTATGTCACTGAAGAGGGACTGCAGCATCATGGTATGTTTTCATGGGGGGACAGGGGGAAATATTTCAGGAAAAAATTATTATCCCTGTTTTTTAAGTCAAAAGAAAGTTACAAAAGGTCAAAAGTTAAAGATTAAGATCTACTGAAATAGATAACAGACTGCTGGAAAGAAAAAAAAACAAAACCAAAGTCAGAATCTGCAAAAAATTCTGTGATCTGCTTTCAAGAGAGAAAGAGAGGCTCTAAAACATATTTTAGCAACTGTCCACTTTAGAGTGAAAAATAGCACTGGATCTCTGCATTTGAGTCCTAAGAATTAACACACTCTGGGGATTGATTTATCTGCAGTGATTTTTGCCGAGGGCCATTGCAAACTTCCATGAAATCCCATGTTTAGTTTACTTCACTTCAGCTGAAATTCAAGAGAAAAACCAGAGAACACTACTTATTGACACCTACCTGGCAGGTCTATCCCCTACATTTTCTCCCCAGTGATTTATCTTACTTGCTCTGGCCTCAAGCAAAAGAAAACACATTATGGAAATAGTACACTTTTAACCCAAAACAACGCTCTTGGGTGAGCTGTACTTCTTGCAAGCACCTTATGCAGCACAAGCTTGTCATCTCATCATAAGCACTTGATGCTGTTTGAGATACTGGATGAAGTCCAAGACAATCTACACAGACTTGGACAGTATGTCACTGGACACTAAGGAGAACTACATCCCTCTTGAATTAGGAAGTAGATAACAGATAATATTTTCCGCAGCACTTCATATCACACTGGAATCTATGCTATTTGGGCTCCTAATGTCCTTGGACATCAACTCTACACTAGCCAGATGCTTGTTGTCCTCTCCAAGACAAGCTGCAATTTATGATACACTCCACCTTATCTTTCATTGCTATCAAAGACAGATAAAGCAAGGTTACAACATGAAACTATGACTTGGAAGATGCCCATGAAATGTACCTTATTTCTTCTTTTGATCACAGATTCTGGGTGTGATCTTGACGTGGATTCCTTCCAAGCACAGCACTTTTCTCCTGAAACAAAGCACCAGGTGCCCCAATGAATCCTTATCAATCTCAACTAAGACACCAAAGATCTTTCGTTTGCAGGCAATATATCATTTAGAGGTATCACCAAAGCATTAAACCATCTAGTAGATGACAGCTGATACACACATTTTGTAAAGTGCCTTTGGGATAAAAGACATATGTATTAAAATATTAATTTAAACAATGTAATGATTGTTAATAACATCACTTCTGAACCTGATATCGCAATATCACATTCACCTTTCTCTTAAATTGCAAGGTTCAGAAGAAAATAACTTTTTTTTTTAAAGTTACTTCTGAAATCAAGCAAAGTACTTGGAATTCCTGTCAAATAATAGAATTAATCAGAAATTAGTGACAAAGTCCCTTGAAGGAAACAGCAATGGCAAAACTATTTACCCTGAACCTCAGTGATCACTGCACAAATTCAATAAAGCAAGTTTACACAAACAGTGCTTGGATATCTCCTTTTTTCAACTGACTTTTCTTAAATATAATTTTAATAATTTCCAACTGCAAGCATATTTATTAACTGAACCACAGAAAAAGCTGTGCTGTCTTAGAATGTTTATACAGGTATAACTTAACATTTCTTATAAAAAGTTCAAAGCTGATCCACTTTTGCATCTGTTCAGCCTTTCCTTTAAGATACAAATATATTTTGTCTGTATTTTTAAACCGAAAGTTCTCTGAGATAATCTCATAATCTGCATTGTTGCACTGCTTTCTGAAGAAGTGCTTTCATTAACACAGAAAATTCTGGGAAATGAGAAGTTCTAAGATTTTGTGCTAAAAACACATGAAAAATAAAAGCAAGTTACCATTACCGGAGTTACCATTACTGCCAGCAGTGATGGTAGTACAAATACTGCCAGCAATAATGGTAGTGTATGTGGAAATTGTTGCCAAATACAAGTAATTTTTTGTGGTTATCTAGCAAATTTTATAATAAATACCTCTTGGTATTATTTTATAATAAATACCAATTGGCATTGAAAGGATTGGGAAAGAAGGCGTGAGGGAGAAAAACACCCAATTCTTCAAATGTTAACTGGAAAAGAAAGGATGGCCAATCAAGGAAATTCCTGTTAAAGTCATGAAGTTTCACTTTACTTTCCTTCTTAGACAAGCAGCAAGGAATAGGAACAAATTCCAAAGTAATTTTAGCTTCTTTCCTGTCAGGGGAAAAAAAAAAATCATCAAAATCACAGAACAGATGGACAAAATGCTATGTAACAAAACCTTCACACTGGGGACTGTACTCAGAGTGCCTGCTGTAAATAGCCACTTCAAAGCTGGCCCAGATCACTCCACCAAACCCAAAATTTACTACAGATCTTTTAACATCACTGGGTTCAGTAAGAAACCTAGATACCTAGGAATGGCACATTGACACATCTGTCTTTCAGGCCTGCGGTTCCCTGGACGGAATCCAAATCGCAAAGTTGCGTTCCAACGCTTCCCTCATAATGTCTAGGGAGAAACAGGCGTTCAAGCCAAGCTTATCTAAAGCTACAGGCATGAGGGATGACAACCAGCTAGTTATCTTAGAAGAAACATTTGCCACTGCACTATATATGATTTCCTTTCTCTGTCTAGAACACAAAGTCCAAGGTCTCCTCTCACAATCCTGGTGTTCTGTGAATAGCCAGAGGAGTCCTACTTCGTTTTAAACACAGCTGGAAAAAGTTGTAGCACTTTTAGCTAATAGTTCAGTGGCTTAACCGCTTTTCCAGGCAGTGACAGGCTTGGATTCATGGTACAGAAGTGAATGCAAAACCCAAAGTCACAAACAGAAAGTACGGGAGAAAAATTCACTTGTGCATCACAAAGGAGGGGAAAAGAGGATTCTCGGATTTGTTCCTACAACTCTTTAAGCAGGCAGAAGCAGTTTTTGGAGCACCAAGAATAACTCAGACCTCTGCTGAATCTACAAAGCCACTAAGATGGCAGTCACTGCCTTTCACATCTTTCTCTCTCTGATTTCTTTTTCCAAATAAAGTAGCTGCAGCTGCAGTCACAAAGAGCCCAGTTTAACTGATATGAATGTTTTCAGCTTTGCAATAGTTACTTACAGCTCTACACTGTTTCTCAACCCCTACATTTAACAAAGATGTAGGTGATTATCTCATCAGATATACACAGAAGGGCATAGAATTTCAGTTGCCAAGATAAGGAAGTGATGAGACTTTACAGTTTTACGTATTTAAAAAGATACAGATTGTAAACACTTGGCCCTGTTGCAATGGCTCTTCACAGCAAACTGGAAAACTAATGAGGGATAAGCCACAGACAAGTCTCAAAATTTCAAACCAGCTTTTTTGTTGGTTTTTTTTTTGTTGTTTGTTTTTTAATGCTTGATTCCTAACAGTTGAAGATGAATCATCTATCAAAATCATTTATCAAAAATATTAGTCAAATATTAGATACATAAGTCTAACGTGTCAGGGTGGCTCTCAATTATTTGATGATTTTTACTCCTCAAGGCAGATTAAATAAGCTAAGGAGCTTTTCAACAAGACGAAGTTTCAATCAAAATAGGCTGTTTCCCTCTTCTCCAAGATCATCACTATTGTTTCCATAGAGCTTTCCACAAATCAAGACTAATCTGGTCCAAAATCTTACTACTGCTACTACAAGCTGCTGAAAATTGGTTTGTCCTGGCTCATCCACACATCCTTACTCCTGCCTATTCAGACAGGTATAACCGATATGCAGGCCAGGTGATGGAATCTGATGGTTTCCAATTGCTACAGACTGGATACCATTTCCCGAGTTTTCTTGTGTTTTAATGAATGGTATCAGGTAACAGATATTACCAAGTAATTTATTTCCTGCCCTAGAAGACACAGTCTTGTGCTATGTGCAACTAAAAAAAGTTTAAAATGTAAACCACTACCCTTCTGTAGTGTTTTCACTTTTTTCTGGTTTTTTCTTTTTTTGCTTGCATCCTCATTTAGAACTTCATTACTTCTGAAAGAAGCAAACCTTTTAAATCTAATTATTCCTGTTATTCTGCAATTGTGGGGGTTTTTAATATTATGAATGGAAGATATTTAAGTAAAATGTTTATTGTAAATAGAGAATAAACCAAAACCAGCTGCAGGACTGTTTCCATCAGCCCACTGACCACAGTACTGAAGCAGTTTGCCTTGTACAGGCTAAGAGGATGATTGAAGTGTTTCATGTTTGCTTTTTCTCAGTAATAACTTACCACAAGACTAGTTGGTCCATTCTGAGATCTTTACAGAAAAGACAACACCACAGTGATGTACAGCCACCACACCTTTCTTTCTGTAATTGTATCTCTTCTTGAAAAGACAGACCTAAACAAAAATAAGAAATAATTATCTTTTTTTCTCCCATCTTTCCCAGATGGAGAAACACGGCTAATTTTTCCAATATAATTTATTTTGCACATATAGATCCATATATATATGGCAGCCCTTTTTACATAACATCAAGAATATACAAAAGCTAGCAAACCCCCCCACACATACTTTTATGTGTTCGTGTCATTCAAGTTTTATGATTGATTTCCACAAAACTATAGAAACCCATGTTCAGAATGTAATTTTTCTATTGTCAAATTCTTTGCAGGCATGCATTCTGTAGACAGGTAAACACAGAGGCAATGTAACTATACATTACAAAATCTATTTTAGCCCATTATGAACAAGTATTTTTCCCCACATTCCACATGCCCCAACACAGAAAAAAAAGTGCTCAAGTCAGTAAAGATGACAGTGAAGTAGATTGAAGATATGATAATTTCTATTTCAGGTTCCAAATTATTAGTATCATAGAACCAGAGAATAGTTTAGGTTGGAAGGGACCTTAAAAGTCCTCTGCTTTCAACCCACCTGCCATGGGCAGAGAAACCAAGAAGGATTTTAAAGAGTCAAATGTCATTATTAAGCCATATTTATATTCCAATGATCTTATATATATATGCTTTGGAACTTATCTAATCCTTACAGAAATGAAAAAGAAGTTTCTTTACAGCTTAATATGGTATAATTTGGCTTCCATTTGTGGGAACAGAGGAAAACACTACTTTAGGTTTCCAGTTTTGCCCAAGTATTCCAGAATGGCTATGACTGCACATCAGCTTTGGGCTGGATGCCAGCAGTAACCTGGCAGCACTGAGAGACCTCCAAGATACTCCCTGATGATTTTGTTCCTGCATAGCACATTATACAAACCACCACAATCGGTTTTAAAAGGAGTTCTCTCTTGGGTCTAAGCTGGCCTACATCACTGACCTTCTCCTTTTGTCCCAGCACAGCATGGAATATAGAGCAGTTTCACCACAAGCAGCCCAACTTCTCCACCGTCTTTCCATACACACACTATACAAATAAGTGTGTATATACACATATGCGTTACACAATGAAAGAGAAAAGCCACAACATTCTATTACCACGGGGTTCTCAACTGTAAGCACACAGCCTGGCAGCCCGCTAGCCTCTTACAAAGAAGGGTTTATTCCACATTTGTCTGTGATTGTAAAATAAAGGGAGAGGTGCACGTGCTCCCTATGAGGTAGTTTTTTATATATTGACTTCAGTGGTAACTGTAAACGACAGAATCAAGTCGGTGTTAACCTGCATCACCATTCAGAAGGCACCTAGATAAACTGGAGAACTTTGAACTCCTGCTGCCATCACCTTTGTAATCCCACATACCTCTTGCTCTTCACTGCAACAGCTTCTCAAAAGATGAATCGGAGTATCATCCTGGCACCTGAGACTTTTGCTGCTGGCAGTGCACTCCCCAGTGGGCGGTTCCAGTGACCCGAGGGGTGCCCCACTTGACTCCCTACACACCCTGACAGGTTTCCCTCACTGGCTCAACCCCATTTTCCCCATAGCAGAGTCCCATAATTCTTAAGTAATTTAATCGTGGTGCAGCAACGCCGTAACAGCTCCAGCTGGTGCTTCAGGGGAGGGACGCCCAACAGAGGAGTCCCAGGGTTTTTATACCGTCACAGCCTGCCTGCCTGTTCCAATGGTGACATTTAGTCTGGGGTCTTCCCAGTGTTCACTGGCTCCTGATGACTCTGCGTGACCGGCCACCCCTCGGACACTTCCTGGCCCTCCAGCCATTTCCCCTTCCCCAGGCACAACCTGCAGCTCCCACCGCAGCTGCACACAGCCTACCTTCACTAGGTGTATCCCTCAGCGATACACAGTTCTTGAAGGTGATGAAAACATCAAGGCATCTGTTTTAAAGAATTTAGCCATTTTCAAAAAATCCCTCCCTTTGAATAGGCTGGGGTCTGCATTTCTAGAGCAGACGAGGCTTTGTCCTTTAATTTAATTTTGATTATGGTCAACGGAATGGGTACACAATGCAAGCAGCATTCCACAGATTCACTGGCGTTAACACCGGTATGCATATCAGCACAGTCATATAAAGAAACTGTATAATACAAGTCTGCTTCACAGCACCTGCAAAGGGCTTATTTAATGAAACACTTCCCATCCACAAGCAGAGGTGAAACAGTTCAAGATCCTGGTTTAAAAGGTGTCAGGGAAGATAGACTTACTATTTATCGCACAGCAACCAAGACCAAATATAAAAGACTAACCAGTAGCCTTTCCAATCCCACACTGCCAGATGGCCCTAAACGATAAGCTAAAGTGCTGCAAAGCACTTTTTTCCTTGCTTTTATAACAGTGCAATTTTAATATGTGGTACATGGCACATTGCCATTTCCATTTTTTCAGTGCAAAAGCCTTGTACAGGGAACAGGGAGTACAGCCAACAGAACCAGATCTACTTAGAACTTTGAACTAAAAATCATTGTTTCATGGGTGAACAGCAAACGTGGGGTTTGGTTTTTTGTTTGGGTTTTTTTTGGGTTTTTTTGGTTACTCTTCATGTTCAACACTACGCATTTATTTGAACAAACTGTTAAAAAAAACTTTTAGTAAATGCATTATCATCAAGGGGCTCTCAATTACCTTCCGCTCCGCTCAAATTCATTTTACAAAGGGATTTACAGGCACCTAT
Source organism: Pseudotriccus pelzelni (assembly GCA_035584735.1). Lineage (NCBI taxonomy): Eukaryota > Metazoa > Chordata > Aves > Passeriformes > Tyrannidae > Pseudotriccus > Pseudotriccus pelzelni. Next base: position 16,090,658 of record JAWMRA010000130.1, read on the forward strand.
ATAATTCTCACAGGAGCAGCAGAATTCCTCACACTACAGTCTGTGGTGGGCGTAGGACTTTTAAATCTCAACACGTATGGATGACACAGGAGTCACTGCGTTCAGCCCTGCCAGTTATCTGTAGAATTCGATAGGGGACACGCTGACTGATTTACCCTCAATGTGTCCATCCCCACATTCATAACCACTCTGTTTCAGAGAGATCAGCCATGGGCCTGAAGTGTCTGGCTGTTACAGCTACCACAGAAGGCTGAAATTTTGTCAGAGAAGCTTGCATGCAGAAGTGCAAACAAGTAACTACTGATACGAAGGTAAGTACTCACGCTTATTTTCTAATGCAGATAAAAGGCAAATACACACCATGGAAAGAAAAATCTCATTCATCCAACTTTGTCCTGAGAAGAATAGAGAGTTGTGGTTACAAACCAAGCCAAATAGCAGGGATATAAGATTTTTGGTGAATTTTACTCGTACATGATTATCTGGGGGATTTTTTATTATTAATTATTCTGTTTGCGGTGCCTTGGTGTAAGCAGTTCTTTTTTCTGCATTTAAACTGCTAACTGAGCAGGATAAAAAGGCAGATCATGAGAGACTTCTTTCAAAACCTGGAGACTCTCAAGACCATTCTGAGTAAACTGATAAGCAGGCTAGAAACCTGAAAACTCAATGATAACAGCAAGGATTAAAAATAAACACATCTCAGGATAAGGGTAATGCTATTGCATGTCAACATGGCAGTATTACACTGGCATAACAAAACACTGTTGTTAGGGTCTACCTATATTACCTGCTGTCCTGTCTTTAAAATGAGACAAATTAAAAAAGCCTCTCACACAGACAGAAATGTTATACAGAAAATACTGGTTTATGAACATCTCAGAAAACCCAGGCAGTCCCTTAAAATTCTGGATAGAAAATCTCCTCCATCTCTAGTACCTGAATTCCCCCCTAAAGGACACAGCTTAACTAAATCTCCTGAAATAAATCTACTTTTTTTTTCTCTTTTTGTATAAGAGAAATAATTTTCATTCAGGATGCATCTACATTTCATCACTGGTCAGAAACTGTCAAAAGTATCTATTTAGCATAGGCTCCCTTCAGTGTATGGACTAGATCTTAAAAGCATCCCATCACATACTAGCTTATCCTACAGGAGCCCTGGAAAAGCCACTGCCACAACTGCAGACAGTTACTTTCCTTACGTATAACAATTGCTCTGGGGAAAAAAAAACCAAAAAACACAAGTTAAAAAAACCCCAACCAAACAAAAATAACAACAAAAAAACCACACATACAAACAAACACCAAAACCAACCAACAAAACACACTTGATTCAAAAATGAAGCATTAAAGCTAGTCTGGGAAAACCCAGTCATGGGCTAAAGTGAACCTACAATGACTACTGCAGAAACAAATGCAGAGTCTGAATTGACTTCACGTTGGACAACTTCATAGGAAAACCACAGGTTCAGATTGTTTAGAATGCAAAATCATAACTCTGAATCTAGGAGTTTATGCAATGCCAAACCTTCACTTTCATAGACATGTCCATGAAATTCAGCTACTGATTTTAGTAGTTTGAAAATAAGAACATAAACTAACCCTTTGAAAACTACACTTTTTTTTTTTTTTCCCAACCAGAATGATGCTGGTGGCTGTTTTCCTTAGTTTGTTTTTTTTTTTATTACCCTTATGGGACTTATTTTGAAATAAGAGCAAGAATATCTGTTTGAAAAACTGTATAAATAGTATAAATATATTAGTATTCTGGCTTCAATTAGAACTCTCTAAGTCATTTCACGGGGAGAAAAGTTAAAGAGCATGAGGAAAAAAAAGGCTTTAGTCCAGTTTTAACTTTAACTTCAACAATCATTTGTATTACCTCCAACAAATAAGAACAGAAAGACTTATTTTCAAAATCACAGGAATGTTACCATTAGAAGTCCCTTCAGTAATTTGGAAACCTTTAAGAGAAAAGAATTTTCACATATATATATATATGTGTGTGTGTGTGTGTGTGTGTGTATGGTACAATTTAAAAAGAAAGTGCTGTGGGCTGTCAGACTCATGATTTAATGTGCTTTGGTGTCAATTTCCTGAAAACACGTTGTGCTATTTTGGTTAAAAAAATCCCTCACAAGAGAATCCTGCAAAAGCCCAAGACTCATACAGTTAAAATAAGACTCAAAAAAGTTTAAACTGCCTTCTCCATATAAAATAGGAAGCAGTGGATACCTATCTTTATTGTAATGCATGAGGATGATGGAAGCAACAAAATAAAAGCAAAAATCCACGAACAGAAAACATAACATAAATTTGCTAAATGAAGCATACCTAAACCATAACCATACCTAAAAGCTTTAAAACCATGATATAAATAAGTTACCTTTTATGTAATGAGGAATGTGGCTTGATTGTGGAAGACATACAGACCAAGAGTACAGAAAAAAGTGTGTCTCAGAGAATGCCACCAGATGACATTACTGCAGAAACAAACTCAACAGCCAATTCTGTTTCTCCCATGCATTTGTAACACTTAATAAAACCACAGTCATCATTCGCAGTGTGGTCAGTGCCTTAAGAAAGTCAGATTTCTTGCGTTGTTTTGTGGGTTTTTTTCCCCTAAGGAACCACTCATAGGAAAACACAACTACAAGTCTGTTTTATGTCCAGTACTGCCTGAGAGCTCCTCCTGAATGCAAATGTTTACTCAACCACAGCCCATATGAAGAGGGAAAATGAAGGAAACACACACACATTTTTATAGCATCACAAACTGCTTATAGCAGGGACCCTAAGGGTAAGAGGGAAAAAAAAATACAAAATGTGTGTTTATTAATAACTGAGGCAGTGTCTGCAACATGCACCGACCAAATAATATGAGTGCCACTTCTACGGTGGCGGGAGGTCTCTATAAGGGGCAGTTAGCAAGCACAAAAACAGCCTGAAGGATAAAATGCACAACTTCTTCCCTCCCCCCCTCAGACCTGTACTCTGGACTCCGAGGGAGATGGAGATGCTGCACCCTGCAAACCCCTGAAAACACGCTGGGGACTAGGCTCCTTTCGGCCCTTTTCCTTCCTAAAATAGCGAAGCCTAGGGGCATGTTTGGGAGTGGTGGCGTGAAGGGAGGTTCAGAGCTATCCCTCCTCCTCGGGGAAAACCGGGAATGTGCTGTGCATGTGTGACCATGATTGACGAAGTAACTTCAACCCGCACGTCTGAGTGCACAGCACCTGGGAAGTTTGCAATGTTTCCTCACCATAGGAACAACACCAGGAAACAACCTTTGCATGCAATGACATTACAGCTGTGACAACTTCGGTACCATTAGTACTTCGTTATTTTTTTTAACTATGTATGTCATCTATGATTTGCCTATGCTGTGCCTGTACATAAAACACTCGAGGAGGCGATTTTCAGCCTGTCTGGTGTTTTGACTTTCACGTGGAACTTGAATCTAAAAAATAACCAGGCCCAACTAATAATTAGTTGTTAAAAATCTGTTTTCTACACACAAAGCATGAAGCCAGTAAAATATTTTTGGACTCTACTCAAAAATCAGGCAATATATGAACATACACGCTGTACACAGAAGCTCCTGTCTTCTACAGCAAGCTGAGAAGTGAACTACTGGCAAGAGGCACATACTAGAACTGAGAAGGAAGTAAAGAAAGTAAGGACTAAAAGTGCACCTTGATTTGCTGCCATCTCTGAGATGCAGAAATTTTAATGCTGCCACTGGCTTTGTGAAAAACTGCTAAGCAAGAAACAAGGAGCTTGCAAGATAAACGTTTTACTTGAATTGCATAGTACTTCATAAGGTTAAAAATGTAATGTTATAAGGTGCTGTTATCAGTCTGTTTCCCTTACAATTAATCTATAATAACTCTACAATAAATTCTTACAGACATAACTGTATGTTAAAAGTGGTCTCCATAGTCCATATTTACTGCAAGTCTGAGTCATACATGTGCATTTCTAGTATACATTTCTTTATCATCTGCTGATTTGCATAGTTCAAATGCAAATGTAGTATAGAATTCCCACCAGGAATTCCATAGTTTATCCTGATTTTCACTTTTACAGAACCAGTTATACTGGATTACAAGTATCACATACAGGCCTACAAGTATTACATGATGGGCTGAGTATGTTTGTAGTAGATTAAAAATATGATTTTTTTGGTCCTTACTGGGGTATTCATGCTCTTGCAAATTATTGTTAGGACATAGTTTTGCTAGAATCCTTCATTTACAATGTTATATACTTCAGTGCAAGAAAGAAAAATGCAGAGAAAGACATCCTGTAGATTTGTTAGTTTTTTACCATGCGAAATGACTTATGGTTATGCTGTAACTTCAAATTTCAACAGAAGCTTGAAAAAAAATTTGCAACTTCTTTTAAACTAGGTTTGTACATTGCTGTTGAAAGCTGAAGTGACAATTATGGAGACTACTCTCCTAAAATTTTTTATGACTGGTAAAAATTTGGCAACCAAATTTTCCAGAGCATCCCTTAAACAAGCCAAAATTTAGCTATATGTATTAAACACAGAAAATTAAGTAAGTTTTCAAACTGTGAGGAATTTGTTTCAGATTTGAGTAGAATGCTCCAGAACCAGACATAAAATCCACTAAAAAAGAAATACAGAGCTATTTACCAATTTACTTATATAAGCCATTTACCTGAAGTAAATAAATACATGATCATCTTTTTTAAATAAACTGAAAGTAGATGAATATCAGTGTCTGTTTTTCTGACCCCTTGGAGCACTCAGTCTCTTACAATAGGTTTGTTACAATACACATACCAGGATATCCCTCAGGGTAATCAAATATTCACTTACTCTGCATTTCTTAAGAGTCTGGGGAGTAATGTACTAAGATATTATATAATCAGTCAATGTGTGGGCGGGGAAACCAACTTGATATGACCTTGTAGCATGGACTGTGTAGATTGGTATTACCTTCTAGGATAGACTGGGTCACCCATCATTACATGGAAATTCTTTAGAAACATGAAAACAATGATTCTGACAGCATCTTTCTGGCTTTTCTCATATGCTCTCTTCAAGCTCCCTCACATTATGAAACAAACCACTGAATACTTCTATCAGTCCTCTTTTTCTTTCTGCCTGTCCACAGAGCATAATACATACTGCTGTTATATACTACACTACTGTTAGGACAGCACAAAGTCTTATTTTTTCCTTCTCTTGATCACCTAAGTCAAGGGCAGAATTAGTCCTTCACAACGTGTTCAATTGGAACGAACCAATTCAGTTACGTTAAAAATTATGCTATTTCTGTCATATAATCAGGCCTTAAAGGGAGTGCAGGATCTGGATTTATGAGGCAGTATTTGGGAGATGTGGAGGCCAGAAAACACCCATCTCTCAAAATATTCCTCATCTGAGAGAAACCAGCACATTCTTTTCTTAGGAAGGCAGGGAGCTAGAAGGCAGAAAATCCCACCTTTATAGGTAGCCCTCAGCTAACCCCTGTGTGCATTCAGAAAGCAGTCAATGCTCATTTGGCACTAGTTCCAGCACATGCAGAAACCAGGGCACTCAGGAGAAACCAGTACAACCATGCAAACAGTCAGGAGCATGCTTAAGACCTGCACTGGGGCCTTGGAAGCTGAGAAAGGCTTGTGGTTTGTAGGCAATCGAGGTGCAATCAGCTTCCTACACGGGTGGTAGGTGAGCTGGGGAGCTTGAAAATCAGCAGGATGGAAAAGGCAGAGCAGCTGCCTCACACTTAAAAGATCCTGCTTTTCTGTGTGGTAGAAGTCATAGGATCACAGTGGTGAAGCCTAGGCTTCATCCTGGTTTGCTTAAGTGATGGGACTTCTTAGAGTTGTCTTAGTCTGGGAGCACCGTCTGCCCAGCTTTGGTTATAGTTTCTCCTCAAAGCTCAAGCAAGAGCTGCAAAACCAAAAACCAAGCAAACGCTGGTATAACATTTCACTGTGTGCTGCCCCACTTCAAATGTGACTATGAATGTTTCACTACATCTTCTCTTCAAACTGCTGACCTCTTGAAAATAAATCACTAAGGAGTGCACAGAAAGAAACACATCTTAATACAAATAGTAGTCATAACACAAAATTATGTCTAAAATTCACATAACTGCACTGGCAAAGAATAAAAGCAGTCATCTTGTTTTGAGAGAGTTTTTTCACAGAAAATGTTCATAATGGGAAAAATTCTGAGATTACTTAACGTTTTTATGTTCATATTTTAATGAAACTTTGGTTGTTTGCTGTGAACCTAGAAATTCATTTTATGACTGCAAGTCTGTGCTTGCAGACTGTGCATGTTATAAGCATAATTTGCACCCTTCAGTGCACCAAAGCAAAATGAGGCTTTGGCTCGTACATTGTTGTTAGACTAGCCCAATCAAAATAATCCTACGAAGCCTGTGAAAACTTTCAATTGGCATCATTTCTCCTTTGATCCCCATTAACATAAATAATTGCCTTATTTTAGAATCCATGGCAAGCAGGTTCCACCACAGCAGAGTTGGCTGTGGGCAACAAGTTCCTGATGAATATACACGTATTAATTACTTTGTCCTGCATACTTATGTTGAGGTGCTCAAGATGGGCTTCTGAAGAAAGATGGACTAAATAGAATGATCACTTTCTGGAACAGCCCTGAAGTAAGATTGTCTGGGCTTGGGTCCAGCACAGAATCACAGAATGGTTTGGGAGCTGGAAGGGACCTTAAAGGTCACCCAGTTCCAACCCCCCTGCCATGGGCAGGGACACCTTCCACTGGACCATGTTGCTCAAAGCCTCATCCAGCCTGGCCTTGAACACTGCCAGGGATGGGGAAGCCACAGCTTCTCTGGGCAACCTTTGCCAATGCCTCATCATCCCCACAGTAAAGAATTTCTTTCTGATATATAATCTAAACCTGCCCTTTTTCAGTTTAAGGCTTTGTCCTGTCACTACATGCCCTTGTAAAAAGTCCCTCTCCAACTCTTTTGAAGCCCCTCCTTAGGGAATGGCAGGCTGCTATAAGGTCTCCTTGGAGCCTTCTCTTCTTCAGGCTACAGTGAATACGTCTGGGAGATCTTTAAAAACACTGGTGTCATAGTACTGTGCCTTAACTTAGACTTTCACTTAGGAAGACTTCTTTTAGCTTGAATGATGGACATAGCATCTGAATACAGTATTTCCAACACCGTGCATTACAGGTCTGATGTTTCTGATGTTCCTCAAGAGCAAAAACAAGCTGTCACCTGCTGCTCAGCCTGGGATGGAAGCCACCTGCAGGTGTCTGCTTAACTTCAGAGTTTGTCTTGGCAACTTGATAGTTGTGCCTTTAGCAAGACTGTGGTAGTTGTAAAAAGAAAGAACATGCAGCAAACAATCAAATAACTTCTGCTGATTTATGTGGAAGTTTTTATCGTTTTCGTTTCATAAGGTCTGAGTTTTCACAATTAATGCAATCATCAACTTCAACGTAGCCTCAAAGCTGTTGTTTTACATCACAGGCATATATAAAGGGACCTTAATTAGATCAGGATCCAAAAATTGTTTGCAATTTTTATCCTGTGAACATAGCTGCAAACTTCTGTGGAACTGATTAATTCTTTTTATGGGTTTCACAGTTGTATTAATTTTGAGGTCACAACAGTCCTGTAGAGTTTATGTAGACTATCCAGTCCTCCTGAACATAGTTCCTTGGCTGTCTGTGGTAATCTTAGAGACCTGCACACGTGTACGAATCTTTTTTGGAACAGCCAACAGTAATCATTGCTTTTCACACACTACCCACAATAGCAGCTGTCCATATTTGAAATACTTTCTAAAGTTACAGCCCTACTTAAACAAAATATCATTGAAAGTCCCTGAAAGATTTGAATAAGGAATCGAACCAACCGACCACAAGCAAGAGGGAAAAGAAGTTAACCCTGCAGACTCCATTAAACATAGTGAAGGTCAAATTAAAACCAAAACTAGAACTCCACAACCACATTTGATTGCTCTCCCAGCTTCAGGCTTAAAATGTAGACTGCACCACAGAAAAAAATCCTTTTAAGCTCTGTGACCATCCAGACAAGATACAATATGATGCAACTGGGCAGTGGCTTCTCTAACAAAGAAGTAAACCACAATGCTCTTCAATTTTCGGGCAGAAAAAAGAAATGCAGGATTTTCCACAGAATAACAATGCACTACTCTGAAAGGCTGCCATCCTGTGGCAGCTTAGGGACGTTGTGGTAACTCATTGGCCTGAGTTAATGCCTGCTACACTCTGGACTGGAAAACATGTGTCCAAGACACCTCATACATAAACAGAGTGAATATTCTTTTTGTTTGTTTTTTCTTTTAATCTTTAGGTAGTTTAAAGAAAACGCTCTGACCTTTTATGAGTTAACTGTATTATAGTGCAGTTTATAAGACGGGGCTCAATCAAATCAAATATATTTCATTCTATGGTCCTGCTGCCATATTCAGCCCTAAATTGCAGCTGCTGAATGAGCACACACACAGACACAAAAAATCTTTATAGAACAATTAAAGAAAATTAATTTGCTTGCAGTATCATTAAGATGTTGTCAGCAAGCTGTGCATGCAAGTTAGAAACTAGTCCGCTGTATTTTTGTTTCCCTACAAATCCTAAAATAAGCATGAAACTTCAGTAAAATATAGTTCCATATCAAATAATCACAGAAAAAACCCCACACTTCCAATATTCAGGGAAACTTTCTTTAAAAAGCTAGGAAAAAATGGGTGGTCTGACAAATTTTTTCACTATTAGTACTATAGAAGTGATAAAGGAATAACACACAGCTCTTAGAAATACGTACAAAAATGTAAATTACAGTTCCTTGAAATACATCTTGTCAGTTACTTGAGCGAGACTCATACCATAAGAAGTTATATTATCCATGTATATATATCATACCCTTGAAAAACTTGATTCAGATCCCAGTCAGTGAGGTCAACTTTTTTATGTCCACACTCGGTTATCTGCCAGGATAAAATACGTCATTTGTGGCCCTGGTCTCAATTTCTTCTACCTGGGCTAGCTTTTGGATTTACTATCAGCTGCCAGGTAGCACTACTTCACTGGAGATGTAGTTCCCAGGACTATTTTTCTATCCTTATGCCTCACTCCTATGTTATTTTTTCAAGCTGTACTGTCAAAGCTTTTAAGAAGTAACCGTAATTCTCTCCTCCAATGTCCCTTGAAACAGCAGTTACCTTTAAAGGGGCACAGAGCAGGAGCCCTGCAGAAGTACCTACGTATGGAGTGCTGTTGGACCATTAATCTGCTCTCCCTCACCAAGAGCCAGGGACATATTCCATTCCACATCTGTCTTCAGTCTACACTTGCCTTTCCACAACCAGGAAGGCATGAATTCCCGCTCAGACTACAGCATTTCCTTATCTCAGTCCTGGCTAACACAATTTACTTTAGGAACTAGTCTCAAACCATTTAGTGTTCAATATAGTCTTTTGAGTTTCTCTAGTTGCTGAAGTTCTAGTTCCCCCAGAGTGGGAAACTAAACACTCTCCTAAAAAAATCCCCAACACCCTAAATTCCAGTGCTCTCAGAATTCTAGTCAAATACTTACTACATTTTTTCATGATAGCTCTAGAACATCCTTCTGCTTAATCCTACCTTGTGGGAGTCAGCTCTGGGAGCTTCATGAATCACAGCATTTCTAACCCTGCAGGAAGCAAAGACCACTTCCAAGGAGCAGTCTTTTGCCCTGACTTTGAAGCCAACATACTTCTGCTTTCACAACTGAATTACCTTTCTGTATCAGAGCAAATACACTTACCTGTTATACTACTTCTCTGACCCCCTTTCTTGATTTCCTTTATTCTGAAAATCAACAGCTGCTGCCCCAGGCCATTAACACTTGGGAAAGAGGAGCCTCAGAAATGGCACAGCTGAAGAAAAAGTATTTCAGGTGAATTCAATAATTGCAAGCATAGGCCAATGCCTTTCATTTAAAGGAGCGGCTGGAGTAAGTGGGATTTGTATCTTATGCATGTATGCATACGTTGAAAACTATCTTTAATTAATCATATAGCTTAACGAACTGGCTGTCCATCCCACAGTGATGAAACCTGATTTTAATGAGTTTTGGTTGGTCGGTTGGTTGATTGGACTCAGCAGCACTCTTAAGTATGTACCTAACAACTGTGAACTTCATTGGCACATGGTCTATGCTGTGCTAAATGGAACCGGTGTTGTAGTCTCAGGAAGTTGTGGAAGTTTCCTTTCACTGACACTGGTACCCAGACCAAAAACCTGTATCACAACATGCTTTCTCAGCTTTGGCCGAGGTGAACTGGTTGTTTTGCACCAGGTGTGGTGATGGTAGTTCCTTGGGATCCCAGTAAGAAAGGCACTCACATTGTGAAGTGCCACTTAAAATGCCATTTACTGAAGGTGACTCTATAAAGAAGAGGTGAGTTGTATGGGTGATTGCAAGATGCATTATCAAATGGGTTCCTCTGATCAGGGTAAATCACAAAGTGCAGATCCCACCCTTCTCAGAGCTCTGTTGTTTTGGTCAGGAAAGTACTGCACACATTTCTTACAAGTTCAATAACTCTCTGCTCTCCTTCTAATGTCAGATTAAAAAGAACGTTCAGACGAGCACTTGTTGCTGCAGTTTAGATGGAGAAAAGGCCATGCAGGCGGCCTGGTTGCTGATACCAAGTGGGAGCTGCCTGCAGGCTCCTCTCTTACCATCAGCCATTTCAGTCCATCCAACAGCCAAGGGATATGCCCAGGAGAGTGCAGGCTTGAAGGCTAAGCTGTACATGCAGCACAAGGCAGCACAGAACAGGCGTGATCGCTTGCAGATCCCTAAATCCTGGATGTACATGGTCTCCTGATCAAGGTCATTATACAGCATTTAATTAAAGCCTTTCTAGAATAAAGGAGAGGATGTTAGAGAAAAGAATTTGAGAAGCTGTCAGGCAAGCTGTAGAAGGATGAGCAAATCATACTATTACGCAACACACTGCATTACAAGCACCTACTGCAACACTCCTGGGACCAGAACGAAACCCCCTTACAAAAGGATAGGCACTGAAAACCTCTTGGCACAGATGATAAGGCAGGAATATGGCTGACTCCCATCTCTCCTAATTGCTGGAAGGCACAAGGAGACCTAAGAAAGTTAAGAATCAGGCAATTAAAAACCAAGGTAAGATGGACTGAAAAGGTAAAACCGGATTTCTCAGCGGAGGCATGGATCAGTCCTTAGGTAGTAAACTCTCTTACACCATGCTCCACCCCTTTTTTTTTTTCTTTCCAGAGTAGAAGGACACAGAGGAGAACTGCCTTGCTTTTCAAAGAGATTGAAGGAATCCTCCAAGCAACACGCTTCTTTGAACATATATACAGTGGTACGTACACAATGGCAGAACTAAACAACCACATTTCACAAAACATATAAAATGGACTATTTTTGCTCTTTTGGAGAAATCTCACATACTAAATTCTGGCGCAGAGGGAGGATATTTGCAGAGCTAGTTATCTGTGAAGTTCCACTGAAAAGGCAAAGTTATTTTCCTTCTTTACGCATTAGGACTTTTTGCCTGTTAGATATGTAATACCTCAGCGTTAATAAGTGTCTCTTGAAAGTCCTCCTCATTTGTGATTGAATATATAATTTCTATTAGTGCAACCTGAGTCTTACATTCCCAAAACTGGCAGCAGACACTTGAATATTTATAGACTGAAGAAGCTTCAGATAAACCTAATATTCTATATTTACAGAGGACTAATCTGAAGGACCAACAAAGCACTCCAAGAACAGGTGTGTAAGCACTGATTCAAGACTTGGAGTAAGAGGCACACAGCCCATGTTAAGATCCATGCTTTCCTCTGAACCTCACTCCTTCTCATATAAGCTAGTTGCCTAAATTGTTGGGCTTTGCCCTGGAAAACTGACAAGCCCTGCAGGTTATGCTGGGACCTAAAGGAAAGACAGAAGTAATCTGCAGGCATAAAGCATTCTTCACTGTTTGGAATTTACCAAGAAGGCATTAATTGCTTGTTGGAATTTTTCTTCATGTTTCCTTAGCTTCCTGCCCCCCAAAAATCATTATTTTCACACTTTTGGACAGCTTTGGCTTTATGTACTGTACCTTTCCTTCTACTGGATTATTTGTGTTGCACAGACAACAGAACATACTGCACTTCTAGGCTGGGAATCTGAGCAACTCGAGTGAGACAAGAAACCTCTGCAATCAGAGCAAACGAACAAACTACTCACTGAGCAAAGTGACTTTGTCAGCCACTCTGACTCTTTCTTGTGAATGAATGGTCTAAGTCGCCTAAAGAATCACTGTAAAAGGTATTACAAAAGCAGGTTTACTATAAATGGGGAAAAGCATGACAACGTTTGATGGCAAGATTCACTCTACTACTTACTGCATGGATGAAACATACAAAGGAAAAACAGATTAGAAACAAATTAGAATTTTGATTTATACGGAGTCTGAGGATGGAAAAGGGCAAGGAGAAGGAGACCCTTCCCTTTAGTCACAAGGTTCAGAGAGGATCCCCTTGCTTTCTGAACTCCTGGTGGAGCCTGGGTGCAGCTGTGTCCAACCTGAGTACCAGACTTAGTCAACAGTCTATATCTAAGGGATTTAGTAGGTCTTAAATATTTTCTAATTTACCATTTTATGAAGTGATTCAATAGGACTTACTACAGTTGCAACAGTGACTTAAGCACAGATGGGAGACAGCAACATTCATACTATACTTGCTATAGGGTATTTGAATCAATTCTCACACACACGTACACAGAAACACAACGATGTATATAGAACTGTACTAAGGTGTATATGTTAAAAAAATTCCCCTTGAGTTCAGTGAAATACTCAAGTCAAATGCCTCTCCATTTCCCAATGGGAAAAGTTTGAGCCTCGAGGATTGGGGGTATCAACCCAGGCTCTACCATCAGCTTTTGATGATGATCCTCCAATTATTGCAAACTTGAGAGCTGGCAAGCTCAGAGAGAGGTGCTGGTCGCAGCCCAGTGTGGTCCAGGAAACCTCAAAGAGCCTCACTTAGAATGCCTGTTTGTAGGATTCCACAATGATGGAAGTTAGTCATCAGTCAATCTCCATCCCATTCATAATCCAAGACAATAATTACTAGAATTTTTCAGAAGTCCAGTAACAATAACATTGTTTCAGGCTATGATTCATAATGTAAGCAATGTTCCAAGACTATCCGGAGAAACTGATTATCTCTTGTCCCCTTCCTTGGTTCAGGCAACAGAAGTTCCTTGTACAGACAGTGTTGCTAATAAATTCAAGGAAGCTTAACTTCCCAAGAGCCATTAATCAAGGTCAAGGTCTAATGAGAATTCTGGAGACCATAAAGTGGCCCGAAGAGGAGGCACCACCACACCCTTGAAATTTTGTATTGAGCCTGCACAACTAAATTCCATGCCAGAAAAACGTCTGCATAAATAGTACAACATGATTACTCGTCTCTATTTATGAGATACAACAATACACCCTCCCACTGACTACCAAAAATGACTTCCTAATGTGTGTTACAGTCTGTGAGGGTTTTCTTCTTTGTGTTGTATCAGTATTCAGAAGAACTGCCTCACTCATAATATAATTTATGCTATTGTGGCTGCTACAGCTAACCTTAGCTGCTTAGTAAGAAGAGATAGTTACAATGAAGAAATGCTGTGGTAACCGGAGTCAAATACATCTCTCAGGAAGTCTCATTTATATTTACAGATACAGATGGAGTACTCTCTGTTTATATATCACTATGTATTTATCTACTGCTCTTCTAAAAAAAAAGTCTTTGAAGCTTCAAACCACTGCAGTCCTTAACAGTTATTTTAAAAGCACGCTTCTCACTGAGATTGAAGATAATGAGACCAGGCTTTCCTTCCACTATATCAGCTTAAAACACTAGTAATTCACACATTTAACAAGTTTTATGTGCCAAATAATGGCATTCAGTGTTAGGATCAAACACTGGAATTGCATGTGAGAAAGCATTTTAAAGATAGATGGGGTTTGTTTAGTTTTGCTTGTTTTGGGGTGGTTTTTTTCCCAAGTTATTCTCGACCTGATAATATGTTAGCATAATTTCAGTAGACTAGGTCAATTCTTGCTAAGATAAATATACATATGAAAAGCTCAGGACTTCAGGTTTTATCCAAACACACATTTCCTGGATTTGGATCACAGCTCTCTACATTTGCAAGGTTTATTCTGCAACTGGTTTTCATTTAGTGTTAGTAATTTTCTGCAATGTGGCTTCATAGTAGAGGTAAGAAGAAATTTTCTACCAAGCTGCCACCCCTATGAACACCAGTTTATCAAAAAACAACACTTTAAACAATTAAATAGTTAGGCTGATGATGTAATAAATCTTTTAAATTACATTAATCTTTCAAGTAGTGCAATTAAGGCTGCTGTATGGGAGATTGCAGACTTTGATAGGCAAACACACAATGATGTTCACTTGAAAGAAATGTCTGCTCCTGTATTATATTTTAGAAACAAATTAAATATGCTGTATAATACTTGTGGAGGTTTTTTCATCATACTGAAGCAAGAAGGTCATGTTTTGCTCTTGCAACTGGAAGCATGTCTGATATTTGCAAGGATAGCATTTCTCTCTTTAAGTATTTTTTTTTTTCCTGAGAGGTCTACCAAGATCTGTGCTTTGAAAAGAAAGTATATGTTTTGTTTGGTTTTATTACCACGATAAAAGCATGTCCACACAAGCTTCAGGTAGCTCAATAAAATATACTCAAAACTACAATAAAGCAATGGGAACCATGTCTCACTTGTGGATCCAATGCAGAGCTTTCAGCTCTGTCCTCACTCTGTGCAGGACTTTGTGCCTGCTTCCTAGGGAGGAGTTAGGCCAGGAATTGTGTGAACTGCAAGTAAAAGGAGTTTTGCATTGAATCCTAAATTCTTGGACATTCCCCCTCTGAATCAGTGAGCTCTTAGCTTCACTACTTGAGCTACAAGCCTTGTATCCTGTGATGCACCGGCACCCCCTCCTTCACCACACCAACCAATTCAGCACTGAACGGTCTGCGAAAAATAAGACATTCTGCCTGCACAGCACGTGGTTGTGACAGTACATCCGCACTCACAGAGCGGACAGATAATCCACCTGAAAGCTTTTGCAGTGCTAAGAATAGGGTTTCACGACCACATTGCTTCTAGTAGGATGACATCTCTCTTGCTTCTAGTAGGATGACATCTCTCTTGCCTTCTTACTGTTTCCCCATCTCACACATCCTGTGCGTTGTCAGGTCTCTCCCATCACTACTTTTATTCTTCTCAGGTTTCCAGTGAGGATTTTCAGTTTTGATTGGCCAAAAGATAAACTACCATACTAAAAGCAGACTGAAATAGACTGTGCCGAGCTTCTTGCTGCCACGACTGGCTAATGAGTGTAAGGCATTGCTGAGTATGTGTGTGCTATATTGCAGTCACTTAATACCATACGACTCTACTGGACGTAAAGCGTAGTAAAACCAGGAAGAATTTGGCCTGGGATAATTATTAAGTGCACTGTAGTTTCTTCCAGTTGAGCTCCACGCAGTGTTGAGAGCAGTATCTGGTTGGTTTCATACCTCCTGGTGTTCCATGGAGGTAGCAGTCTCAACAGTGTCCCTTGGGTTTGTCTCACTGCTCTTCCCTGTGGTCAAACTCAAGCTGGCACGTAACCCCCCAGCTTGTCATTGGAGTTGTCTGACTAGGGATCCTCAAAACTCTGCAAATACATGCTGCGCCTGCACAGGATGGCTGCTTTACAGTGGCCATGCTGTGCTGAAAACACATTGACAGCACTGAGGGATTTGGACAGCAAAGAAAGAACTAAACACTATTTCCTGGGCTAGTGCAGTTACCCGGTCAGCACTTGCTATGGACAGCCTATTCAGATCTGTGTTGGCAACCATTTGGACTATATCCTTTCTTGGTAGCTGTTTTTGTTCTGGATGGTATAACATTTCTCTACTAACCCCTTTAAAATTGCATCTTTACACAGGATTTATAAGAAATTTTGTACCTTTTTTTTTTTTTTTTTTTAGAAATACCACTGAATTTTCTCACTGCCAGTGTGCCAGTCGATACGCTGCTGTAGGTGTTTCTTTTTAAAAAAATCATGTTGGCTCTATCACTCCCTCCTCACCCCACTATAGTATAATGTAAATCACATGTTTTCTAGTATCAGGCCCAAAAGGATGCTGCTATTGAAAAAATATTTCTCTCATAGTGATATTGCATTTAAGCAATGTTCATGATTAAATTATAATATTAATAGTATGAAAATCAATACATTCATTTAGAACTACTCTCAGATAATATACGAGAGACATTTTGAAGACAAACAGGAGTATAGACTGAGAATTGCAATAAACATAGGGGTGTAAGTATTGTACTGCCTCTCATGTGGTACACTGGCTACCTCAAATCATGGCAAACCTGTTGCTTCCTGCTAAGAAGGTAATAAAAGAAGTGCAACCTCTCTCCCTCCCCACTGTCATGGTGAGAAATAAAAAAGATTTCCAAAAGGAAAAATGGTATTTTCAAGGGCTCTTAATGTGAAGTTAGGGAATGTTCATTTTCAAGTGGTGCTTCCATGGTAAGAGTTCAGCAAAAAGGTATTCAATGAAGTTAAAAAAAAACAACAGAAAAACCAACCAACCAACACCTGACCCCCCCAACAAAATACAAAAGTAAAAATTTCAGCTGTACTATCTACCTTTAACTTATATTTCCAGTGGACCAGGAGATGTAAATTTGTAAATATCTCTCATCCTCAGTTTTCCTAGTAGCTAATATTTTAATCAAAGAATAAAATATTTGATGGCTTGGTAGAAAATTCTTACCAGAAAAAAAAAAAGAAAATTAGATACCTCCATCCTAGGATTACTGTACAACAGTGAAGGTTCCCTTGCAACACCTTTCCTTGCCACGGAGCACCCATGCTCCATAAAATGACTACATGTCCTATGCATCTTATGTCAACCCCTTGATTGGTACAACGCCTGCTGCCCCAACATATGGAACACTAAGGCAAATTACCATTCCCTTAAACAGTCAGTGCCAAAAATCAGGAAGAAGGAAGTAAACCCAGGACAGTAGATGGCCAGAGTTCAATCACTGAACAACCAGTAAATTGTCAAGACTCTGGCAAGTTTTCCGGGCCTTGCCTAGGAAAGTAGAAAGTTCAAGGAAAAATAATCAGAAAAAAAGGAAGTAAGGGAGGAGGTGTTATTTCTTGACTTGATATGAGGCCTGTGTTAATTTGAAAGACTTACATATAATTGCTGCATATGGAATGGCACTGAAGTGGGCTGCATGGATTGTTTTACTGCTTTCTCTTCTCTGGTACAGCACTGTGTGCTGGGCTTTCACTGCTGGCCCCTAGACTAAATTTACGTAACCCCTTTCTGAAAACCCCTCTTAGGAGTTGGTTTTCCTTTTATGGTTTGTTGATTACATGTACCTCATTGGTTAGACTAAATTAACTAAATTTGGTTTGCAGTCAACAAAATTGAAATACAATCCTCTTGGATTCATGCTGGTGCCTGACTGAAATCCTGTTTTCCCTACGAAGGAAAGTTCTTCTGTTCACTGCCTTCTGTTGACTGTAGGCCACATTTGATCCCAAATTAAAGTCTTTAATAAATCTTTAAGGACCTTTAATCAGGCCCTGCATGATTAAAGACTCTATGTTTTCCTTTAACCTCACATCTTCCCATTTATTGCGAAAGCCGACCAAAATTTGTTAGCAAACATTTGCTGCTCTTGGTTATACCAGTTACACCATTCTAAAGCAGTGTCACTTAATGCATGAGAACTGCCCCAGATTACACTTGCAGACCTTTCGGGGACTTCAACTCGCCCCTGACGAGCAGATAATTTATCCTTTTCTGACATGCAGGGTCAAAATTTCTCCGTTGTTTATGTTTAAGCCGCTGCAGATAAAGCCAGAAGACAACAGCAGATTTGTTTGCTATGGAGTCACAGGCCTTCAGTTAAACATTACCACTCTCAGTGAGAGCCATCACATGAACATGACTGCTGCCCTCAGAAGGGTCACTGATTTGACTCCAGCCTCTCAGGCCAAGTCAAAGTAATCCTGCTGACTTGTTTTAATGTGTACAACACACATCTATTAACTAGCTATCCCTCTTCCATACACAAGTATTTCATATCAAAATCAACATGAAATTTATATCTAATGTTCACAAATTATTATTTCCTGATTTTTTTTAAAGCCCTAAGTAGGAAATCAAGTGGTTGCAACAAGCCTTTTGACTTGTGTTCACCAGCATGGACGTTATCTCCTGCCATCCTGCCTGTTTTAATGGCCTTTGCTGAGTTGCAGGGGATTTGGCTCTTCCCACAGTAACAACTAGATTAATTGTTAAGTATTGCAAAGCATTACTGAAGTATCAGAAAGCATGAATTGCCTGAGGCATGTTTCAGTGTGCAATTATGGTACTACTACAGTGTATTAGAATAACAAGTTTATAAAAAATAGGGTTTATATAGGCCTACTGAGATTATAGGGTTTGAACAAAGAAACAGATGCTGTAACTGTAGCTGGGCTTTCCTTTTTTCTTCTTCTTTCTTCCTGTCCGCCTTGACAGTAGAACTTGAATAGCAGAGAAGCAGGATACAAGTCATTTGTTTACATTTTTTAAAAAATGGCCCAGAAACTGTGAGGAAACAAAACCCTGCCAACACTGTAAATCCACAGCTCTACACACCACCTACCTCTATGTGTATGAGATTAACACAGAACACAGAATCTACACAGAAGAATGAAGTTCTTCTACACAACCGTACCTAAAATAGGTATATAAAAAATAGAGGAGGATTTCTCCTCAGTTCCCTGATCGTAATGACAACAATAATTTCGGATCCGTGGTAGCAATATAGTTATGGTTCTCATGTAGTCCTTCTCCCTGCTGTGATTGGAAAAATTGCTCTAACTTCAATATTATGATGATTAAACCCCACATTTTAAAAGTGTTTGATCTCAAGAAGAACAAGTGAACTCATTAATCTTGATCAATCCTTTTTCCCCATTTACAGGCAGAGCACAGGGTCAATTTCAACAAATTCAACCTAAATCTAAAAGTGATCCCCCAGGCAGCAGAGAGTCCTGACTGGAGAACTGGGCACAGCTGTGGGACTGAGGACAGCCACTCAATGGACTTGAATTACAGCTGTGTAATTTTGAACAGAAAGAGTGCAGTCACTATAGGCTAGCATAGGTCACTTCCATGTGTGCCAGAAAAGACAGAAATGCACTGCTGTGCTGCCCAGGGAGTAGTTTTATGACTACTGTGTGCCATGTACTCATTATCTGAACAAACAGAAGACACTTCTTTAGATCTGCCAACCCAGCTCTTTTCATCAGTGTAAGACTGAGACTCAAAATGAAGATTTCAATAGCAAAGGTCCCTTCTCAATATTAAATTTGTTTGGAGTTTATTCCACATTTCTACCAATATACACACACACACCCCCCCCCTCACAGCTGACTTCCACAATTGCTTCGTCTCCAACTTCAATTACAGGCCATAGTGTCACGACAGCGCAGAAGGGAACCTCAGCTGTGATCTTTCTTTTCTCTTGTGGGTACATTTCCCAAAGGACCAGCTCTCACTTAATGTTTCCCAGCATAGGACTAAATGGGCCTGTCAACTACCATGAACCTGTTCTCCCCTGTCAGCCCCAGTCACAGGGAAAGCATTCTCCTTTGCCATTTATCTTACTTTTTGTCTGAGTGAAACCTGGAGCTGTAGTGTTATAGCATGGATCCCAAGGCTGGGAGCTGGCAGTCCTTTCCAACTGCATTAACACAGCAAGCTCTACTACAGCTGGGAACTGCCAGGGACTCACCCCTCAGTGCCTGTGGTGAGCAATGACACAGCTATGTAAACCTCTACCTTCCAGACTTCCCTTACCTGCTAGGTATAAAATGAGCAGGTGGGTCACTTCCTTCTCCACCCATTGCCCCTTTCAAAGGACGCTCAAACCCACCTGCCTCCAATTCTCTTCTGTGGCCACAATCCTATGAGAAAGACAGAGGAGACTAACTGGAGCTGTAGCTGAACAGTTTGGGGAACGTCTACCCTGCGAATGCAAGATAGCCGATCTTGATATGCTGAGGATGCCTGGAGCTAGTTCTGCATGGACCAAGCCACCTCCAGATCTGGCACCGCAGTATTTGTACACTGTCGTGTGCCCAAGCCAGTAAAGCCTGCTTTGCCACATGGGTCTATTTGCTGGACTGGGGACTGAGAACCTAAGCTGGTACGTGTGCCTGGTCCTGTCAGCTACCGCAGACTTACTCAGCCCCTGCTGAATCCTGTGCCTCCAAAGCTGTCCACCTTTACTCCGCATATCCTCCGGAGTCGATGCCAGCAGGCCTCCACCTCTTTCCTTGCTAGACACGGTTTTTAATAGCTTAGTGTGCTTTTGGGCCTTGGGAAAAACAGGCCTAGCTGGCAGCACGGAAATACATTAATAGTTCATGAACTGTTCTCTTAATGGCCTTTGGAATTGCCTCCAGAGATGCTTCATTTCTGTCATGGTTCATACCCTGCTTACTTTCTGTTTCAGCCTCCTTTGATGTAGGTCCCTTCAGCCAGACAGAAGAATATCAATTAAGTCAATTGTGATACATTCACTATTAACAGTACTAAACTATACAAACAGATCCATTATCCACACACACTATTAGTATTAGGGCATGTCTGTACATGGGAACTACTATGGAATCAGGTAGGTGTGAATTTGTAACCTTTCCACACAAAACATTTTACCCTAAGATCTGTTACACAAGGTACACATCTGCAAGAGGAAAATTCACCAGAGTGCTCAGCCTAGGTTAAAAGTGGGAAGAGCTAGCACTGCGTTTCTCATCCTGCTCTGCCAAAATCCAGGCTCCCTAATTCAGCCCCGTATAAAGAATGAGCAACTAAAAATACCAGTTACTGGCATACCTTAGCAGTGCTGAAGACTTGGAGAACACTTTTTGTTACAGTTTGGGATTTACAAGTAGTGCTACATGCAACAACCGCTATTTTTTCGACTGAACAGTAGCCTACATTTCGTAGCCTACATTTCAGCAACTGTTAAGACTGAAAAAACAAGACTGCACCTTTGTCGCATGAACAACAGAGAAAATACTGGTGCTCAAAACGACCTCTTCCAGTCTCAAGCCAAGTCACCTCCTGAATACTATACAGTCAAAAATCATGAGCCATGCTTGTAACAGTATCTTAAATATAAAGTCCTGATGAACATTAATAAACCTCTTTTGCATGAAGAGAGTAACACACACAGAGGTACAAAAGATTTCCCATTCCTGCTTTTAAAAGAATCAGAAATGGAATTGTATTGCATATAAAGCTCATTATCCCAGATTCCTTTGGGAAAAAGGGAGGCATATATTTGCATCATGATTGTGTTTCTGGCCTCAAAATTTTTTCTCACTCTCCCTTATTACTGGCATACTAAAGAAACTTGTTTTATTGCTGACAAGCATTTTTCCAATAAAACTAGATCATGAACTCTAATTGTAATTACACACATTATGACAGCTTCTAAAAGCCTTGTAGGGAAAGCTTCTCAGCTTCTTTCGCCACTTCCTAAACATCTGTAGAGCTACGGCAATTTATATCAGCAGGCATCTGCTGTATATAATTTTATTTCCTGAGAAGCACTACTCCAGAGATGCTGAACGACAGTCCTGGGCCATTAGCTGTTCCCAGAGCGAGGGCTGGTAACCCAGGAGGAACCATCTGACCTTCCAGGGCTCCCTGCCTTTCCGTCAGCTCTCGCAGCGATGGCTTTGCTAGGAGTTTCTTCACATCAACTCTCGCTGTTAGCACACGGGATTGATAAAAGCAGGGAAGGCAGTTGTGGAACACCTGACCCAGCTACTGGTGTCAGCCCAGAAAGTAATTTAGAGCCAAAAGAGCTCCGAAAGAATAACACAACATTAACTACAGTAACCCATTTGTAAAGAGCAGCTTTCAGAAAGAATGCTCTTAACTGAGGGCAAATTACTACCACCTACACATGGCAATTTCAGGTATATTAACTTCCTTGTTTTCCTCATCTCTCCCATCTGTTTCCTCTATTTTTGCATGCCCACATCACAAGTATTGTTAATTTCTATTTGCCCATCTCCCCTTTCCCTCCCCTCTACTTCTTGCAGATTTGCCAAGGGCACAGTCTGCAGACGCTCTCCTCGTCAATGGACAGACTCCAGGGGGAACTCAGAATACGAAAGGAAATTAATTAGGAGTTTCACTCAGCCAGGAAGCATTAAAGCATACAGCAGCTGGAGGCAACTCACTGTTTTGACTGGGCTGTCAAAATGTGCAAATCACTGTACCTGTTTATTCAGTGTCTCCTTGCCCTGCCTCTGTTCATCCCACTGGGGATGCTACACAGGAAATATTTGTTAAATATTCATTCTCTTTACCAAATTGTATCTTTCTCATAAAATTCTGAACTGTCATTTTAACTACTAGATCACGTACTGCTTACAAATTTTAAGAGTGAGTAATATTAGCAAGTTCCTTTCCTCTTTATTCTTATACTAACATACCAGTTTTGCATATCATTTAACACAGCATTCTGTTTATTTCTTTTCATACTTGGAAAACTGATGCTGAGTGGTTGAGTTTGAGATGCCGAAATAACAACATGTAGCGAAGATGTGTAGCAAGTTTATTTATTCTGCTGCACCAGAGTATACTCCAAACGTGGAGCAGGATTCTCACAAACAGAAGGGAAGACAAAAGCTTTTCAAAGCCAAACATCGGATTCTAATACTTAAAAGGCATGAGGTGTGTCTGCCACTTTTTCAGTCTACGGTGGAAAGGCACATAGGGTTATCAGCACCCATCCCAATACTCCAAAGATGTGGCTGGAGATGGGATTAACAGTGGTAAGAGTGCATCCCTCTTTATGTCCCTCAACTCTAGCCTGCTTGTGTGTGCTGCCCTGAAATGATGCTTCTGAATGTAATTTAATCATACCCTGTGACTGCGCTAGGTGGTCATTAGCTCAAGAGATTTTCATCCACCATCTGTATTAATTGGAAAAGCATTGTCTCTTGTGCACTGTTCACGAGGCAGAGACACAGTGTGCTTAGAAGGGCTGACTCCGGCATTCTGATCTTGGAGCTGGCCAGTGAATTCATGCAACAGATAATTAATCTCGGGAGCTCACAGACTTGTGAGAAAGAGGTGAAAGCAAATTTATTATTAGACCTTTTTTAATCGATACTTGAAACTTAGTGTTCTCTCATAGCAGGTAACGCTGTCAACTTGGCCTGTAATGAAAGGTGACCATTAAACAAAATGGTGATAAAACCAATTGTCTCAGTTTCATTCAACATCTCAACAGTTAAGAATTCTGAAAAACTGCCTTATGACTGGTCAACAAATGCACTGCGTGGAATCCTTATAAGTTTTTTTCAGAGCCTCAGGCTCAGTCTGCATTGACCTGAATCTTGTGAATAAATCTTGCCCCTTTCCACTCCACAGAATGAGAGGTAGCATGAGTTTATCTTCCGGTCACTTAGATCCACCAGAATGCCCTCCCCAACAGATCAATTCACACACAGACTGGACATGCTAAAGGGAACAAAGCAGCATGAGTTGTGGACCATGAGGGAATGGTATCGTGCAACTGAGAAGTTACATGTGTTATATTCTGAATGTGAGAAACATCAAGGCCTTTGTGGTTTTAAAGAACTAGGACATTAAGAGGAACACAAAGATGGCCATTAAGGACATAAATAAACATCATCATCATCACAGCCTAAATGCTGATGAAGTCTCACAGGAGACGCAGGGATGGGAATGGACCTTTATTGTTAGTAATATTTTCTGAATTCGTTGTGCCTGCTCAAGTTTCCCACCTGTTTAGATGATTTCTGCAGACAGTGAGGTGAAGTCTTCTTCTGGATTGCAAAGCAAAAAATTTGGGTATCAGTACTTAGCCATAAACTGGAATTTAAACATTATTTGAGGAACTGACTGAAATAACTTTCGAAACATGAAGACAAGCTACGTATCTAGAGACAAATCCTCCCTAACATGAGCTTCTAAAAGAGCACTGACTACTGTACATATATCTAGTGAAAAAAAAAATATTCCAGTTAAGAAAAGACTTATCTCAGAGCCTCTGATGTCATGTCAGCAGATGTCAGATACTGTATGAATTGTGAGTCGGCTTTGAAGCCTTTTGCATCACATATCAAGGTCGCTCATCCAAATAAAAAAATCAGAATTAGCACAGTAATCTGTTTACTTCTCTCACCGTTGTGGGTACATCTTGTGGTTGCTGTTAACTGATATAAACATGCGCCTCTCTAATACCTTCATCTCTCCCTGTCTGACTTTTTCTGATTCACACAGAGACTGTGACTGGATGTGCACCAGATATTTTCACAGTAATTAGTACAACAGGCGCCCTGACTGGGGACTCTGAATCTCACCAGACAAAAACAATGCACCCACAAGCACCATGTGTACTGCTCAGTATTTCTCTGAAGTGTAAACTCCTGGTTGCTTCCCAGCATTATTCCCACATCCAATTAACACTTGTCAAATATACATGCTACAACCAAGAATGTTCTTTGAGGTTACCTTCATCATTCGTTCTCAACTGGAATTAAAAAATAACTGCAATATATCTAAGGGACACTAGAGGGAAGCCAAGATGCCTCAACAATGCTCTCTAACATACTCTTTGCAGTCCTAAACACAAAGTTAAAACAAAACACCCTTAACAGGTGTAGAAAATACCAGTTATACTTACTGTATGTAAAGATGCCAAACAAATGATTAATTTACAGCATGGCTTTGCTGTTTCTTTTTCACTGACATTCCACATGCTGTTAGGCTCCAGGCTGTTCCTTCTAGGTGTTCCCTTGGTGATACCGAGAGCATGGGGACTTCCACAGCTGTAACACTTGACAGTAATGTCTTGAAGCATTCAGACAGCGTGATAACTTGCTAATATACACTGTCAATACAAGTGGTGAGTATGTTGGTGTGCTTTCTTCCTTAGTTATTCTTTGTTGCCAATTGCTCCAATAATTTCTGCTCTGGACATAACGTTTCTGGTGGTTTTTTTCAGTATACCCATCACATTGACAAGGCTGCCAGGATCTCTGGTTCATTCCCTCTGTGTGTCCCTTCACCAGCATTACAGAAAGGACTCACTTTCACCCAGAGTACAGAGGTAAGTCAGATGCAAGTATGGCCAGAACAACTGGTTTATGTTTCTTCTCTGAGCTGCAGTGATCAGGCACAGGGCTTCTTTAGGGTGCACCAAAATGCTCTGGTCATGTCATTAACTACTCCTTAAGTTTCCCTTTCCCTTCTCCCAGTTTCTTACTACGCCACCCACATTTGCTCCCTAACAAGCAGCTGTTACCCCTTTGCTGCTGCCCCAGTTTTGATGACTTGATATCCTCATTTGGTTCTACCCTGGCCATCAATTCTTGTTAAATTAGTACTGCTTTATGTCGCCCATTGAATACTTCTGTTTTCTCATCCTGCTGTCTTTTTAGAAGCGACGCAAATCAGGGTTAACTACTGACACATAAACCTTAACATATCTGTTTATCTTCACTCCCCAGCAAAAGGGGTAACAAAACAAAAACAGAAAAAACATTTGATATACAAAATAAGCTGATGGTAACACAATGCCAAA
This sequence comes from Pseudotriccus pelzelni, assembly GCA_035584735.1. NCBI lineage: Eukaryota > Metazoa > Chordata > Aves > Passeriformes > Tyrannidae > Pseudotriccus > Pseudotriccus pelzelni. Next base: position 16,116,422 of record JAWMRA010000130.1, read on the forward strand.
AATAGCTTATTATGTTAAGTGCAAGGGAGAAAAGCCTTTATATAAAGCTTGATTGCAACAACATTTCAATTTACCAGTTTAAATACAAGACTTGCATTAAAATATTTCTTCAGATACATCTCTTGCTCTCTAAGGTGTGTTTTTTTAAATTTATATACACATATCCAGTTGTAACACTTGACAGTAGTCTCATGAAGCATTCAAAGAGTATAACTTGATAAGTACACACTGTAGATATGAGCGGTTAATGTCTGAATGATTTCTTCCTTCAAGGGTTTATAACATTTCGTTGAGTACTAGCCTCAGACAGGTGACCAGCCACCTGATACAGTATAATAACCCCCAAGCCCTTCCTGAAGTCCCACAGTCTACTCTTTCAAAGCTCACTGGATCCAGATGGTGTTGCCTCTTTCCGGTCTGCGAGACTCCACTGTCAGTTCTCCAAAAGTAGAGAAAAACTGCTCCATTTCCTTCTGCAGCATATCATTCCTCTTCTCCGCATCCTCCTTAGCCCGCTCTGCATTACGCATTTTGATTTCTACCATTGTGAACTTCTTCCGCTCCTGATCCAGTTCTTCATGCAGGGCCATCATTTCCGTCTCCAGGGTGAGATTTCTCTGCTCTAAGCTGCATAAATGAAATGAAAGCAGACAGCTCCTGAGCAGCACTCCTCACTCAAACAAGCAGATATGCACACCACCAACAAATTCATACACGTCTTTTCATTTACGAAGCTTAGGCTACAAACCATGGCTTCCATCAATGAACTGTTTTCACAAGGCAATCGCTTTGGTAGCTCATTTAGAAAATGTCTTGGAACAGCCACAGAGGCAAGAGGCAAACAGCTCCATCTAATTCTCCAGGAATAGGCTAACTACTCCTTTTACTTCTGGAAGTGTTGCTATGAGGTCTCCACTCAACCTTCTCTTCTCCAGGCTGAACAGCCCCCACTCATAGCAACCTGCGAGTATCTGAAGGGGGCCTACAGGGAAGCCAGAGAGGGACTCTACATCAGAAGTGTAGTGATAGGACAAGGGGTAACAGCTTCAAACTGAAAGAGGGGAAATTTACGTTAAAGATTAGGAAGAAATTCTTTATTGTGAGAGTGGTGAGGTGCTGGAACAGGTTGCCCAGAGAAACTGTGGATGCCTCATCCCTGGAAGTGTTCAAGGCCAGGTTGAAAGGAGCTCTGAGCAACGTGGTCTAGTCCTCTCCAGGAAGGTATCCCTGCCTATGGCAGGGGGGTTGGAACTAGACGAGCTTTAAGGTCCCTTCCAACCCAAACCATTCCATGATTCTATAATCTTAGTGGTATTAAATACACAGTCATCATGCATATTAAACATTTTATGAAGTGCTCTCCTACACTGCATGCTACACTGAAAACAGTGATGTGGGCAAAAGACTGCAACATTCTGCGTGCTGCACTTTGACTGGCAGCTGCAGTTGCCAGTAGCTGTCACATGTTGTGATCCAACTATGGCTTGCAGTGCCAGAGGTACCAATGCAACAAGCTGCTGAGCAGAGGTGAGAACAGAAAGTCCCAAAGAGCCTTCCTGAAGAACCCTTATTACAAACACAGCACATTCAGCTCTGTGCTGCTGTGATTAGTTAATGTGTGCACGAGTTAATGCTAAGCCCAGACTCTGAGGTTGTTCACTGACCATTATGGCCATCCACCCCAGCAACCTTGTGTATGAGCAGAGTCCGCACTACCTGTAGGCAAAGACACAGGCCAACCTATTAAAGAAAGTGCCTCCTTTAAAAGGTCCGGGCTGCGAAGGAAAGGCTCAGGCAAAGCAGCAGAGCAGACAGGACTGTGAGCAGAGGTAACTCCCAGATGCTGCACACTGTGTCAAGAGAAATGAGAACCATAAAGGAGTCCAGCAGTCTCCCCAATCCCCCAAATTTCTGTATGGTGTAAGCCACAACACTGCTGTCACTGAAAGGTGATATTCAGTTGCCTTTCTCAGTCTCTAGAGAACAGGCAGCAACTAATGAAAAAGTTTGGAGAGTCAACTGATTTAGTTAATTATATTTTACAGAAAATGCACAAGGTTCTGGCTGTATTTTTGACGCCAACAGGAGAGCATGTCACAACTGTGGCATACAACTGCTCTGAAACAAACCCCTTGGGATCGCTGCTTCACAGAAGCAATGCCAGAGCACGTCAACACTGAAAGATGAGAAGCTCACTGGCAAGCACCTAGCGACACAGTAGTGACAGCACCTAGTGCAAGTCATGAGAGGGAAAACTTGGATTTACTCTGCAGACAGCAGAGCCAAAACATCTTACCTTTTTATCCTTGTCTCATACTCTAGTTTTTGCTTGGCCATCTCTTGCTTCAAGCTGGACACCAGGCTGTGCAAAGCACTGTGATTGTTAGTACTGTTGGCCACAAACGTTTCACTGTTATCGCTGCTGCTAGTGGCTCGGCTGCTATGGCCCCCCACACTCCTTCTGTCGCTTTTGTTCTCATAGTCACCTGGGTTAGAGAGGTCTTCGTGTGGTGGCCCATCCAGCACAGAGTCTTCAAAGTTACCCGCATAAAAGTCCTGCTCAGGGCAGGTGGTGGTGGATGAACGACAGGAGTTGGAGTTCTCAGGCAGGGATATCTCACAGGAGGATGTTGACCAGGTGGCACTGTCCACACTCTGTTTGTCATCAGAGTTCACCATAGAGAACTGCTGGTGGACATTGTCGTAGGTGGAAAGCCTGTTGTGCTGTCCTGACTCACTCACAGATTCCTTCTGCTTGTTGTCCCTCAGAGTGACGTAGCCATTGGGCACCCAGCCCGGGGCCCGGCTGTTGAGGGTGTTGCTGTGCCCGTCCGTGCTGGAAACTCCCATCCGCACACCTCCATTCTGCACGCTGTGCGTTCCCATCTTAGTCACCGGTCCTTTCAGGCATGACGTTCTCCTGGTTTGCAGGGAGCAGTTTGGTAAGGTCTGGCTCTTCTCAGGGCCCTCCATGGAGCTGCTGAAGGACCCGTTGGTGACTATGCCACTACCTTTATTAAAAGCAGGATTCTTTTTCACCATGAGTGGTGGGCTTCTGGTGACATCTAGCTTCTGGATGCTGTTCCTGGGGCTATTTGTCTTGCTGCCTGGCAGGGCAGTTGGAGACTCGCTGTCCATGCTTCCCCTCTGGGGAGACTCGGGCTTGTCCCAAGAGCAGCGCCTCACTGCCGTCTCCTTGGTATTGTTGTTCTCTTTGTTCTGTAGCTGCCCTGCAGTCGTTTTCTTTGGAATTTCGTTGTTGTTGTTGCATACCTCAGGGCCCACCTGAGGGTCTGCATCCTTGGGAAACAGCTCTTCATGTTTGCTAATCATCACTGACATGAGCTGCTGGACCACTACTGTACCTAAAAGGAGACACCAAGCACATGGTCATGAACGTCCTGTTTTATTTAAGGCCTAAATATACTTTATCCGTCGGATTCCATAAATACTTAGCAAACATTCAGCTTATACAAACGTTTACACAATGCACCCATTTGTGTAACACCCTGAATGTTTAATGAGACTGAAGTGCCTCTTGGCTACAGGGCCACATCAGCATCACCTCTTCCTTCCACCAAACCAAGCCAGCAGGCCTCACAGGCCCCCTAAACAAGAGGAACATTTGCAAAGAAGCTATTACTGTGAAGCTAACTGCATCCCAGGAAGACCACAGAAGGAGATGGTGAGGATAACAAAGGATAACATCATTCTAAGTGATGTGTTTCTACTCAATGTGATGACCATTTTAAAGCCTAAGTCTTACTCAGGCACAGCACCTGTATTTATATATTTATAGCAGAAAATGGGCAGGCTTTGCTTTCTGGAACACAGACATTTTAGTCTTCTGAAGCAAAATGAGACAGAATTAATTTAATGTGAATGCCTTTAACCACTCCACAGTGAGACTATATGCAGCCAGGAAACTACGTCACATTATAGCACAGTATGGAAGTAACGCAGGACCACAGCTTGCTACGTGCTGTAATAAACGGCTACCTTTCCTCTTAAAGAGCAACCCCTTGGCATGCACACCACTTGACTGCACTGTAATTTACACACTAGCATTCAGAACTGGACTTGGCATGATAAAGATGTGCAACTCTATTTTATTAAGCAGACCCTCATTAAGGATTATTAAGAATATTTCAGGAACAAGGTCAAGGTAATTTTTAAACTCCTAAAAGGCTTTCAGAGCCTTGCTGTGCTCTTCTAATCAATAACTTCTCATTGTGCAATATCATTTCACATCAACCCCTTTGTAATATTCTGGATGTTCATACCCCACCCTTAGAAATACAAGTACCAAGGGCCAATTCAACGTGGGTACTCAAAATCCTTTTAAAGTGTTCTCGTTTTGCTTGTTTGCTATGGAAAAATCATTCGTTAGAACTAGGCAGCAGGAAAATTCACTTAGTTACTCCCATGGCACACTTGGCTGTGTTCCTTCTGAGAATGTGAGCTGTTATGTGCAGAACTCTACTACAAACATTGCACTGTACTCAGGCAACTTTCACCACTGCATTTTCACAGGAAAAAATTGCACCGTGGTTGGAATTCTGAAAAAAATCTCTCCTGAATCAAACAAAACCAACTCCTCATCCCCATTATACAGGTATGGTTACCCATAGCTGCATGTTTGCCTTTGAACGACTGTGGAAGAAAAGAACTCTGTATATTCCAAGAAGAGCAATGAAGAAAGGTGGCAATAAGCACTAATCAACATACAGTCTTTGCTGAAAGTTCCTACATTTAACTATGTGTAGAACAATTGCAAATCAGCACGGTCTTATGTCAGATCTTAAAGTTATGCTTAATGAGAGGTCATAAATCTCTTTATTCAAACCTGCTTCTCATTAGTGAAAAAATATATGTATTTTCCTACAGCAAGTGTGGTATCCATCCCATTTCCTACTGCAGTCACCATCATTTTAATGCTATGCTGTTGATAATCAGGCTGGAGGGCTGCTTTCAAGAACAGGAAAAACACATTTTTCCTTTCTACCTAGTTTAAAATCAAACAAACAAACCAACTAAACAACATCAACAAAAACCCACTAAAATGAAAACTTTCTTGCACAAACTTTCAAAAAACCCAAACCAACTCACCAACTTTAGACAACAGCCAGTTCCTTCTATATTCAAAAATATAAACCTAGAAGACAGTAATTTATTTAGGAATGGCTAACACCTCTCCCCATCCCCAATCCCCATTTGTTTCCCTGCCCCAGGTGAGCCGAAGATGCATGGTGTCCCATCAGCAAATGTCAACCCCTGAGACACCATTCTTACTAACTTCAGTGGTATAAATCAGCTCCGTGGCATCTCCCTCTAATTCCAATCTATTAAACAATCTGAGCCACTTTTTGCACTATTTTAATGCAAAAGCATGGAAAGAAGGGACAGTTTGCTACCTGACCAAGAAAAACACTCACAGCAGTTATCTACCAGGCTGCTAAGCTCTACAGAAATGTCAGGGTAAGAGAAACTACTACTTCAGTCAGTCTGGCAATTCTACAGGTAGAAACAAAGAGACGGGTTGAAGTGATGGGCAGTATGTGCACACACACACACACACACACAGAAAGGTAACTCCTGAGAGAGGCATGACAAGACAGCTGAAGAGGAAGGAAACAAAGCAGGAAAGACTTGTGTTTGCCTCGCAAAGCATCATGGGGAGAGGATGTAAGACGTGTAAGCTACGACTTCAATGACACGGTGAAGCTCATCTCTGCATCCCTGTATCAGTCACAGGGCATTTGAGGAAAGTATGTACAGAAACCAGGGGGAAAGCCACAAATGCAGATTTAAGGGTACTTGACACTGCACAGATGTGATGATACTTATGCACAGTCATGCACGTAAATCAGACACCTGCTCTTGCAAACACTTTTGAATCAAACGGATGATCAAACCTTCCTCTGTGATAATGAGAACCCAGACATTAAAGTGTAGATGATGATTAAAAACACGTAAGTGTTCTGATTTGTCTGAGCTGCTGTTCAGACAGCTAATCCTGGGTATTCCCAGATTTCATACATGATTTGGAAATGCTGTGTTTTTGTTCACAACAACACAGTCATTGTGATAAGAATTAAAAGGAAGGAGGAAACATAAGACTTCAGAAGAACAAGTAAATTAACAAAGTGGACAGGGAATTGTAGTATCTGGGGAACAAAAAAGCATCATACAGAAAAAGAGCAATTCTATACACTCTAAAATAAACTATGAAAACTGCATTTTTTGAGGTTAGGTAAAATTAGGGTCCGTGTTCGGAACAAGAAAAGGCATCATGTACTTCGTGGAGAATGAAAGACACAAAGATTAAGCCTTGAAGGAGGTTATAGGAGGAGATTGTCATGTCCATGTTTTTACCTTAATCACAGCAAAATGCTACAGCTGAACATTGCAGAAAACGATTTGATCCCTGTTGTGCAAGAAGGCACGTAATATACAACTGCCTTGTGGGGGGTTCTACACGGGTCACTGCAGTGTAAACTTGTAGTAACTTTTTCTGACGGTTTTTTTAATATTTTACCACAGGTAACATATTAACTGCACCCCAACCACACGTGCTTACTAAGAACATGCCACGTTTGCAGGAAGTGTTCAGAGAAAAAGTACATGTTTAGTAAAGTTGCCAGGGCAGAACAATCTCATGCAAAGTCTGTTTGCAATGCCGCACGTTTCAGTACCTTTTATAACCTGCAAGATTTAACCCAGAAGTTCATTCGGGTTGAAAGTTTCTGTGTCTATGTAACAGATGTATGGAACTTGCTGCGTATACTACGTGGACTGATATGTGCTATTAATAAACCTAAAGGTGCTTCTTCTTTCTGCTTAAAGTCATGTACAACAAGCTCACCCTCCATGATAGTCAGAGGATCTTCCACTTTGGGGCGAAGGATGTTGGGGCCAAAAACGGTAGCCAGATTTTGCACGCTCATTTTGTTTACACCTGAATAAGACTGGACTTCATCAAGGAATCTGTGGGGAAGAAAGAAGTTTTTAGGAAACATGTAAAAACTAAATGGAGGAAAAAAAAAAAAAAAAAAGCATGTGACTGTTCTTTAAGGTAGTTCAAGTATTCCATTCCGAGTCCTCATGGAACACTTTGAAATCTTAAGGCTATTGTCTTCAACTTCAAATTGTCTTCAACTTCAAACTTCAGATTTTCTTCAAAATGATACATGGATAATAAAATTTCAGTCTCATTCTGGACCGACTACAAAGTAACTCTGTTGAAGACGGCAACTTTGTCCAGCATAATTAATCAACAATTTAGCTCATAAAATTAAAATGCAAACCCTGAATTAATAAAATGCTTAGATTCTTTTAAATTTTCATTTTTTTATGCTGGGAACTTTCTGTAAGTTCACCAGCTGCAACTGTGTGTGACGTTTTTCAAGATCTTACATGTATTCACAAAACTACTCTCTATACTACAAGACATACACAGTTTTCAAGGCTGTGCACTTCAGGAGAGCACAGCCAAGGCCCGTAACTACAGTCAGGGTCCTACAAAAAGGACAGAATATATTCACTTTTACCTCTTTGCATTCCTCGTGGAGTGGTGTAGCCTGCTTACGAAAGAAAAGTCCCAACTGTGCACCTTGCTAGAGCAAATTACTAATTAGTCATGCAGTAAACCGACCCTTTTAGTGCATTCACTTGAGTTCACCAGTCCTCCAACTGTGAGTAATGCTTTTCCTTCAGGGCACATACACAGACAGGTTTGTCTGTCAGCTCACAGTTATAAATACCACTGTGATATTCTTGCAAGAGCACTTACCTACAGATGTATTTCAGCAGATTATAATTGACAACTGGCAGGCTCTTCACTTGCTTCACCAGTTCTTTCAGGCCCTTTAAGTGGTTTAAGGAAAAATAAAGAGTGAAGAGGCACAGTTTCTTAGTATTTTACCAGACATTAAAAAAAAAGGTCAGCGAGTCCAATTACAAGACAATAAACACATCACTGATGCTACAGTGCTCATACAGGTTATGATCAGGAACAGCTTGCAGAAACCACTTTGCTTTTGGCTAACAAAGATTAGCTCTGGAAAAAAATAAACAAGTAAATAAATATTTGGTTTCATCCTGTGTTTTCTTTCTGTTTCATTCTTTCTTTGACCAGCAGCTCTATTTCTCCTGCTAATAAACAAGGCTGAGGCTTCCAGGACCCATTCTGGTTTAACTCTTTGGCATCTCATAGGAGAAACTATTTGGTTATTTTACCCAGTTCTGGTCCACACCAGACTAATAAAACAGTTATTTCAGTTTGTGCCCACCCTGGGAATGGGACAGGCAGAATATCATACACTAATTTCTGTGCCCTGTGGGAACAGACCTTGGCCATGCTGCTCACCAACCCGTGTCTTTAGGCTCTTTTTCAGCACCGGGTTTTGGTACTTTGCCGGCATCAGTGGGGTTTTGGTTACAATATATTATGAAACAAACACAAGTCAAGATGGATAGAGCATGTTAGTGCACAAGTTTGCTGGCTGTGGGTTAAGAAAAGAATTAAGATGTGCAGCTCTCTCCCTTAATAGTGACTACACTTTCAACTTCTGCAAAGAGAAAGATCAACAGAAAATCCAGATAGCCTTGCAGCTAGACTGATGAGCCACCAAAAAGGATTGAAGTGGCTCATCACCCGTAGCACTGATTTTTCACAAACTGTCAGAACAACTCCAGCACAGAAAGGCCACTGTAACTTGAATCTTGCTTTCAAAACTAACTTTAAAAAGTGCTTCATGGCATAGTTACAGAGGAAATATATAAATACACTCGACGAAGCCACTGTAAAATTACAGAATTAATATAAATGATGTGGAAACTACATGATGAGTAACTGCAGGGCTGTCAGGTGGCTTTACACTGAAGCGATCAGCGTTCAGAGACATATGCAAAACAAGTAAGCAAACAGCTGCAGCTTCAATTCCGAGGATCCCCTGCCATAACTTGTGCAAAGAGCAGCTTAAATTAAAATAGCTGAACAGCCCACTCCCAACTTTTGCAAGCAGCTGACAAGAATGTGCACCTTGTAGCGAGGTGTAAAGGACAGTGAAGAAACCAGTCTAATTTCAGCAGGTCTAAGACATCATGGGCATAGAATGCTGTTTGTCAGATTTTTCTTCTCCCCCCATTTCATCAGATGGGAACAACTACCACCTCTGCAGTTGGCAGTCATCACGAAAAATCAGAATGAGACAGTCTCTTACTAAAAAGGGGCTCCTACTCATCTTAATTACTTAGAAGATTAGGTAGGATGGGTTCCAGTTCTAGCAGAATTTCAAACGTCAAAAAAGAATGAAACAGAATTAACTATCTTAGAAAATTAAGGGAGCAAACTGACATCAACAAGATAAACCTATGTGGATGTACTTTGAAAAGTACAGGGTTGACTTAATTACCCATAAGCACACAGAACAATTTAAAAACAAGCACTTATGTTCCTTATGTCTTCAGACATAAGTAGTGCCCACTACATAATATGTAGTAGGTGCATGCCACTGCAGGGCACATATTACCAGTCAGAACCCTTATTTTGCTCATCTCTGCTATTCTGTTTCTTCAAGAAAGCCTGTAAGATGGCCAGCTCCATCTTTCTGAAGCTCTGTGATTCAATGACAGGCAAGGAGTAGAGCCCATTGGCCTTCAATCAAGACAGTAAAAGTTGGCATCCCAGCGCTCAGAAAAAAATGACACTTGATTTAATGGCAAGAGTGGAACAGCAACCACCAAGACCCTTCCTTTTACAGTTCAGAATCTAATCCAAGAAAATACAAGTCTCTCCTATGCAAAATGGAAGGCGTTGACTACAATGATGTTTACTTGAACTGAATTCAGTGGCATGCAACAAATACAGCTATGGTTATGCTATGCTCCTTTATTTAGACTTCCAAAGGGCCCAGTTGGCAACAATTTTCATACAAAAGCTGCCTCAATTTCATTAATTTCATTAAATTAGGACACATTTAAATGAGGACAATGACGAGTTTCTCTCCTCAAAACTGGAACAGCCTTTCTTCAGGCCAACCTTTATTTCATCTTACTCAAGTTACCAACTCACCGTTTCTTCCTCCTTGCTGAGCATTTTGGCACAGGAAAGGAAATCTTCGTATTTTGCATATGGTACAACTGGTTCTGGGAGTTCCCTTAGGTACAGCTTAAGCAGTGAAGCAACTGTGTGCACGTCTGTATTGCTGTTGGGTTGGAATACAAGAAGACATTACTGTTAATCAGGGTAACACTGTGAGATTGACAGGCTAAAACCTGCCCATTTTCCGTTGCCACCCCAGATTTTACTCATCAGCAGTATATACATTTACAGATCCTATCTGTAATCTTCTTTCTGTTGGGTTTTTTTGGTCCTATAAAGAACTTCGGATACTCCACAGGCAAATTTCTGTCAACGCTGGTGATTTATTTTTATAACTATACAGAAGGCCCTGTTTGCAGGCACAGGTATTGAGAAGATCCTAGCTCTTGCTGATAAACATCTCCCATCAGACATGCAAAATATGTCTTAAATGATGCTTTTCATATCCACCTGAGCCAGAAACCAGACATTATATTCACACAGTGGGGATGATTCTCCTACCAGAGATGGCCCCAGCTCCCAAAACATGCCCAGCGTGTCTCAATTCCACTCTATCACCATCTCCTCTGGTATCAGTATTAAGGAAGCAGGTTTTAAAGGAAACCATAAATATCACAGGTGTTTAATTGAAGCTTACCCATCTGAATTCGCAGCTCTCTCCCTGGCATGCCTCTTTTTCCTGCGGGCTCCCACAGAATAACTACTCTACCTTTTAGTTGTACTCTTACACTGAAAACCTGGATATACTTTACACACAGAACCATAAATCCCTTGTAAGTGAGTTTTAGCTTTGTCCTGTACTGAATAAGCTAAGGCACCAAACAGAAATGTCTGAATGCTTGCAGGTAACGTTATAGGGCTGACAGTCCTATCTTCTAGTATCATATAACCTGATATGGCATGTCCTTTCCCATAACTACATTTGCAGAAACTTAAGTGGTTTTTCTGGGATACAGATAAGTAGGAGCCTCAGCTGCTTATCATACTGAAAGTAAGAATATGGAGAGAAGAATCAAAATCTCAAGTTCAGAGTATGCAATCATGCTTGCTTAAATGTTTCTCTGGTGTAAAGTTACATTCTGGTAACTTAGGAGCACGTCCCTGAAAAGTTAAGTAGGAATTAGATAAAAGCTATGACTTAGAATGAAGAAATCTCTCTTGCATTACATCTGACACCATCTCTAGGTTTAGCCACTCAGGCATTTATTCAAATCCTTACTGGAATGTTCCACATGCTTTCCCTGGTTCAGAGAAAGAGCTGTACTGCAAACTGATATCTTTCCCTCTGATTTCTGAAAAATCAAAAATGCAGACACTAAATTATGCTCATTTCATTAACAGAAAATGCAGAGACATTTCTACAATGTGCGTTACGATGTATTTTCTTTTCATTTGGAGACTTTACACTTGGAATATTTTTAAACTCACAGTGTCTCAAAAGAACCACTGGTATTTGATGCACTTAAGCTTTGCTAGAGGTATGTTAATCATTATTTTGGAATGATCTGTTAAAACAGTAATGGGTTTTACTAAGTTAAATCTTAACAAGAATGATGGGAACAACCTTAGAATAATGTGGTATGGTATGTCAAAACAGAAGAAGAGAGATGATAAAGCACTGTATAAACGTCAGTGTCACCCACCACCAACCTCCTCAAAATAAATTCGCAGAAAACATTTCTATTTCAGTCATGAATAATTCCCAGCCCAAATTCCAAACAAGCGTTTTCTGGAGAAACTCTGTAAAGCATTAATGCAAATCCACATTTTTAAAGACAGTTTAAGAAAGACTCCTAATTTCTTGATTGCAACCCTCTGTTGTCGAGTGGCTTCAATTCAGAACAGTGTTTACTGTTCCTTGGATGTGTATATAACAAATGTAGGGAATGGTACTGTACGGTAATATGGGTATAACTGCACTCTGAGATCTCAGATGCCAGCTCAGATTTGGCCTCTAACCTTTCCAAGCTACCTATTCCCAATACAGATGCCAGCTAAGCAAAACGAAGCTCTTCTTAACATCCTGGCTAACAAAACTCTTTACAGACTGCGCAACCCGAGGGCTTAAAGCCCAGACCCCAATAATCTCTCAGGTAGCCGCCTGCATGTCTTGCTACCACTTTTTAGAACACAAACATGGCATGCATGTCCAGGCAGTAGCCACTGTTCAGCCTTATCCAAGAAGCAATTTTACAGAGAGATCTTCAGTTTCCTAAGCTGTCAGCGCATCTGGGAAGGAAAAAAGCAAATGCAGACGGCAAGACTTTCTCTGGTCAGAGAAAGCAGCCACAAAGAGCAGATGTGAACTGTCAGCTTTAGTACAAGCCCTGAAGTGAGAGCAAGCACAGGCCATCCATCTGCAGAGAATTTAACTCTGATTTCTTCGCACTGATTGTCTTTCTGAAGAATTTATTATTATTTTTGTTATTCAAACAAGGAAAATTGCTGAAGAACTGAACCACATCTTTCCAGAGACTATTTGCATGAAACCGGAGAGGCCTTTTCCAAAACACAAGATTCAAGCAGGTTAAGTGAGGGAAATCACTGAAGAACGATTCAAAGCTGGTGCACAGATCTCCCAGTAAGGGGATTAAGCAGTATCATCTTCCCTTTGTACTGCTAGGATCATGCCTCACATAGTAAGAATAATCTTACATCAATCCTTGTTGTAAAGGGGAATACCTGCTCCTCGAGGGCACAGCAGATGGAGGATAAAAAGGCTGAAGAAGGGAACAGAAGCCCTGAAAATTAATGCAATTTATAAATTTTCTTCTTTCAATGTGAAATACTGATAGACTATTGCTGGAAAGGGTTAGTTAAGTGCTAAAGATTGTGGCTCTACCTGAGAGAGAAGCAAGGAAACAGCAGGAAGTCTCATGCTCTCAAACTAACCTCCTGAAGCACGTGCTGTATTACCAGTACACAGAAAGGTGTTTCCTAAACTGGGGTTAGAAACCCACGCCACAATTAGTAGACATGGGCTATATGGACAGTATTTTCAACTAATTTTTTATTTTTTTAATTTCCTAAGGCAATACCACAGACTGCCACAAGATGGTGGGATCGCAAAGTAAGATTTTGGAACATTTCTTAAGTTTTTCTTCCTTAAACTGTACAGGACTATTGCTTTGGACTTAATCTATCTGTACAGAAATTACCACTCAGATCTTGGCAGCACACATACACACACATAATGCCTGCCAAGCTTTTTAAGAATTAGATTTTTAAATTGTATTTACCAACATGTGGACAAAAGCTAGAAACTTTCTTCTTTGAGTGCAACTATGGGCATAAAAATGACAACATTCTTATAATAATGTAACTGAAAGAGTGTTTTATAGAATCTGAGACCTGTTTAGACCTTGCAGTCTAGTATGATTTTTTTCACCTTTTTTAAAATACAGAGGAAAGTTTTAAAATGGCAGATTCCAGTCCTAATCCACCTGTATTTTAGGTGTTTCAGTTCACAAAAACCACTGAGCACATTTCAGCCCCAGAGAGAACTGCAAGCTCACTGGAGGATCGGGAGTGTTTATTTCCCTTTTCAGTCTGCAGTGTTCTATCCACAGTCTAAGTCAACTAACAGCATTTATAGATCTGCCTTGCAGGCAACTTGCATGATTTTTAAGATGTGGATCTTTGCAGGGCCCGTGGAGGATCATGACCTTTTTCCAGCTACAACTGAGCAGTTTAAGGAAAGGCAGAATGTTCCCTTTCGAAATGGGCCTTGCTTATAATCTAGGACTATTACAGCTACAGAAGTTTAATGATTCTACCCATCTTGGTATTTCTTTTGCTATCTGATACTGTAACACCAAAGTGCTTCATGACGACACATTCATAATTAACATGATTAAAAGTATTCATTAACATGTGTTAAAATACAGTATGTCAATTCCAGCAGAAAACCCTGTTATCTAAATTGGAACAACTCTCATTAAGTGAGGCAGACTTTCTCCAAGCGCACAAGAAGTAATTACAAGCTTGAACTGGGTATGACAAAGCACAAAGTGGGAAATTAGATGTTAACACAAAAAGCATCAGCAAGCTGAAAAACAACTCGTATCAGCATGTTGTGCTGGAAAGTCTGAGAAAGATGACTTATCTCACTGAAATATTAATATTGCTTTATTGTTGGTATTTCCAAAAGAGCATCCCCTACTCCACCACTGTTCAGGCAAAGTCATGACAAATGCAAATGCATCCCAGCCTCTCCTTAGTCATCAGACTACTCATATTCAAAGCCCCATTCATCTCAACTTTGTCATTAATACCTCTCATGGCATTGCTGTTTTGACAGCACTTTCCTTTGTGATATCACAGACACCGTGGAAGTGGCTGTCAGACCAATTACACTGCCTGGAGTTTTTCACTCTCTCTACCATAAACAATATCACTGAAGCCCAGCAGGTCACCCGAAATCCAGGCATAACCCTCACACTCAGACAAGCAGACAGCGTGTTCAGAGAGCTGGAGTCAGCGCTTTGGAGCACAAAGCCAANNNCCCCTCAAAAACTCTCAGAGAGGAAGTATTAACAAGGCAAGGTCACATTACAAAAAGATTAATGCTGTGCCAAAAATAGCTCTAGATCATGATGACACATAAACAGTTTGCATAAAGAACAAACAGTGGGGAACAACAAGCTGTGAGGCTATAATTCAATTTAGGAGTTCTGGTAATAAAACAAAGGAGAACGTTACAGTTCAAACAGTTTGTGTACAGTACCCTCTGGAATTACTAGAATTACATCTCCATCATCTCAGACGTGCCACAGATCACAGTCTCCCTCACCACAACATTTGCTGACCATGCCCCTGCTTAGCTGCATTCAGGACTGTAGAGCAGCTCTCAGACAATTGTAGATGTTCTCCTGACATGGCAGCATGAGTTCCTAACTGGCTGCCCAGGGCGTGCCTTTACTACCAGTTTGCAGACAGCCTAAGTGAGGTGCTAGAGCCCATGATAAACCAGTGGCAAAACACGGAGTAAGAAACAGCAAAGGAGTATGTGCCTAACTAGAGAGACAAAGAAAATCAGAGTATTGGGACAGCTGGGAACCCAGTAGCCAGAGCTCAGGAGGGCAAAGCCTGTGTTCACTAATGTTACAGTAAATCAGGAGTGGTTTGACTGATTTGGAGAGTCAGGCTTTTTTTTGGTTCAGAAATTCAAAGGTCAGGTTAAATGCGTAACATAACGGGTTGAATGTCCTGTGTGACTCTCCCTCCCCTATGTGGGTGTTCCCAAAGCATTGCTCTATGTGATTTTCCTATATAACACATATCCAGTACAAGCAGTACTGTACCTACTCTAAGTACCACATGGAATTTTGCCTACAACTTGTGAAACACATATGAAAACATCTTCCACTTTAAGCCCTGAGCTGTCTCCTCCTCTCCTTGCTGCCACAAAATCCTGGCTCTACTTTAAGTTAGCAACTGATCTCAATTCTTATTTTTTGGTTTAGACAAGAGAAATAAAGCATACACATTCTGCTCCTTTGTCCTTGTGCTCACGATTTTTACAATGCATGCTACCTTCTGGAGTCCACAAGGAGTACTGAAGATTGACAGACTATTTCCAAGCTAGACACCCCCTGCAGGAATTGTAACAGCAGCCAATTCGTTCAGGTTAGAGAGTGATGCTTTAAAAACATCAATGAAGACAGCAAAAATAGAACAACAAACTACGGAAGGATGCTAAAACTACTTAAAAAAATACAGATCCTTAAAGACAGACACAAGTGCTTTCAGGTAAGGTGGGCAGAGGCCTAAGAAACAGATAAGAAACAGATGGGTTCCCATTAGGAAAAGATTACCCAGCTCCAGTGAATATGCTGCTAAATTATTTTATCACTTAATAGATTGTTCAGAAAGGCTGTTAAGTTTCTCCAAGATTTTTTCAGGCATTGCAAGCATATGCAAAACATGAAAATCACCACAAAGAAACTACCTGTTCTTGTTTACTGTGAGAAAAAAACACAAATCGCGCAACCCTAAGTAAGAACTATTTAAAATACCACACTCTCAGACCTTCCACAAAGGTAACAAAATGTCATTCTTTCTTAAAGGTGACCATGACCATCTAAGAAGTCATTTGTCATTGGCACACGAAATACAGAGCTGCCTTTTTTCTTTTATCTTTTTTTTTTTTTAAATCACAGCTGACACTGAAACTGAAATTCATGCAAAGCAACTACAAATGTTCATTCATTGCTAATAACTAAAAACACACTGAGGACACCAAAACCAACTAAAAACCCAACAGGACACCAATTAAACTGATTTAATGACCCTTGCATCACACTAGAAATGAGCCTCCTAACGTGGATGTAATTGCCAGACCAGGTCTTTAAGTTGTGCCATATGCAGTGGTTATTTCTGTTAGCTGGTTAGAAAAAGAGCTGGAACTGGAAAGGACATGGAAGTGGCTCCAGAGGCAGAGCTGATGAGCAGATTGTGAGGATCAGGGAAGAAAGCCTGGAACAGGCAAAAACAAACAGGAATTTTCACAGACCTAAGGCCATTTGCTTTGGCAGGAACCAGCTTTCTTAGTAAAGACTTCATTTCACATAAAAATGTGGGATTTTAGGGATTACTGCACTTTGCCAGTAGGAAGCAAATAAAGCCCCTTCCTTGTGGGAAACTATTCTTATAAACAAATTCTTATGTACAAGCTAGTATTTGGAAAACAAAGAAAAATTTTTATTACCGGTGATTTCTAGTTGCAGTCTACACAGTGCCAGTGCAGACTGCAGCCCCACTGAGACAATCCCATTTCTTGCACTTGCCAAAATCGTAAAACATTCTTTGTTTCTGAAGGAGAATAAGAATTGTGCAAGGGCTCCTTCTCACCTTAAGGATATTACATTATATTATTACCATCCTCGTCATTGTCTTACTTTGCTTCAACAATCCCAGTGATTAAATGCACAGGAACATACCAGTTGTACATTCTGGATTTTTTGGCTCCAGTAAATAACAGCATTTGCCAGCTATCACATACTGCCACTTAGGTACCCTTTTCTCAGCTGATTGCAGTGGTGACTAGAACAGTAAGTAACATCTCGCCCTATAATGTACTGCATTCATACTCGTAAAAGAACGCAGTGGTGATTTCGTTTTGCTAAATATGCCTTTATGTGCTTTTCTTCTCGCTCGTGCATGCACACAAACGCTGGCAGGTGAGCTGTGTCATTTTTAAACTCTTCTGAACTACTGAACTATATACATCAGTGACAGTTATCCAAGTCACATCCATCAATCAACCACAATATTTTTTTATTAATATTTGTTTCACTGACATTTCAAATATTTTTTTCTCCCTGAGAAATCTTAAGCTTGCATGTCATCTCACAGTAATTGTGATGAACAGCAGATGGAAAGAGGTAATATAAAAAGAGAAATCCAATTTTGTACCCCTTCTAGGTAGAAATTGTAGAACAAATCCTTATGTTATTTTCTTCATGCAGTGCCATATTGCCCATGCTGATTTTACAGAACAAATGGTCATAATCCACTTTGTATCATTACAAATGCATGATTTGTAAAGGAGATGAGGGACTTTAAAATATAAACCACACAAGAAGAGAGAAGCAAATACCTCGAGGACAAGCAGCAAAATGGATTCCCTGGAGGGAGCAATTTTGCACCAAGGTGGAGCTTTACTGGAAATAGCAAGGATATTTCAAATGAGTGCTTGCCTAATTGCACTGTTGGTTCCTTATAGTATATTTCACAATATGTGCAGATACATTCAGAGGGAGTAAGGTATTTATTGATTTTAGGTTTTAAGCTGACATACAATTTCAAGAGGTTTTTTTCTTCACACAAAAGGCCTCAGCAGTTTTCAGTTGCAGCAGCTGACCTCCCTTCCAAGACTGCGAGAAATGATGATGTTCCAGTTTTCACGTGAGAGGGCCTGGGGTATTGTATGTTTCAGATCAGATGCTGAGTTTTCTCTGTCTGTGAGTTTGAGAAATTTTAAATACTGTATCCATTCTCATACACGATTCTTCAGCAACATCTTATTCCAACTGTAAGATTCGGATCAAATTAATACAAAAAGGTTTCTGCCACTCTCTGACTTGTCCTGGCCTCACTCTGCATTTCTGTAACTGACTTCAGTATTGGAACACCCAGCTGCTAACTCATGTGAGAGCTACCATTTATCAGATATGTTTTATGTTTCAAGGCATGGCTGCCTTTTCTTTTGAGCGAAGTTATTTTACTTCTTATTTCAAATTTGCTACGTTTGTCCTGTTTGGACTTGTTCTGTGGTCTTCTTTGCCAAAGGGATGCAGATGGGAAGGCAAAAGGGGATAAGGGCAGGGTTTCCACTTAACCATGGACAGCAGCTAAACCAAGGGCCAAAGAGCAGATCTGTGAACTCCATCTCCCAACACCCATAAGGTGTTTCAAGGTGTGCAACCATCTTAAAACAGAGATGACATTTTAAAGGAGTACTGGCCATGGCTGTATGATCTTACCTTTGGTTTTGCTTTTAATTCTACACGTTATATATTTTACTGAATTGGCTAAGAGAGCATAAAGAGAAGGATTATGTAATAGCAATTTATCACACAAATATATACACAAGCCTACACACACATTTCAAAGCATCTTCACTTGTTCTAAAGTCTTTGTTTGACTTACACATACGGAAAAAACATCAGTATGAAAAATGGCAAACACCTCAAACATCAGCTCTTTGTATTAGTTCCAACACTGATGACAGCAGCTAGTCTTTCTCTTAGTCAGAATCAGTGACCCAGCACCACTACATAAGTGTGACCTGTATTCCATTGTGTTCAGTGCCCCAGGGACAAAAATGTCAGCTCTGCTCTAACTGCAAAAATCTTTATTACTGTCAATGTTTGAGAATGGGCTAAACGTAAATGTGATAAACAGAGCCTAGGCAGATTTCGCACTATGGGACTTCTGACTAATAGTAACATATAATTACAGATTAAACGCAGTGGACCTGGAGGTTCGTGACAGAAAGTAGGCATGGATGCCTCATGTAGATGTGGTTTTTTTCTCTACAGTACTTTTCATATTGTGGACACTTTCCAACTTCCCAAACAGGTTGCATCAAACGTGGAGATCCTGCTGCTGTTCAGCACAATGAGAAGTTACCCCAAAATATTACCATATCACACAGGCACTCTATAAACACTGAGAAATGAACTCCCCCTAAGGAGTTTACAAATGGAATGAAAGGTTGGAGGAAAAAAGCAGATGCCCAATGGAAACAGTGCAGAGATCAGAGTCGCTTTTATGCCTGCTTGACTTCTGGACTGCTGCTACACCTAAATCATACCTCTCTGAACTCAAATGTGAAAAAGCAAACAGGAAAAGTCCCCTTCACAACACATGTGGACGTACAAGGTCAGTGTTCTATAAATTCTCAGCTTCAGAAGCAGAACTGCAGGACCAGCAATTTATAGGCAGCTCCTGCTGATGTTTCTAATTGCTATAGTAGAAATTACGCGCACTCTTCACAGCAGTATCATGTAAAATCTCTTCTCCCTTTCAACTGCTAAAGCTCAGCTAGCATACCTGTTCATGGGGCTCATTAGTGTGTGCTACAGATGTTGCTAGATAACCTTGAAAAAAACATTGATGTGGCTGAGCCCTGGTCTCATTTGGTTTGAATAGTCAGAATTCGTGCACTTCCTTCAAGCTGTACCTCTCAGTGGGGTGTTCAGTACATCACCTTCCCGGAGCTTGGGGGTGGCTTGTTTTCTTAAGCATTTCCTCCACAATTATTTGGCTTACAGGCACAGAAAAGAATAAGCTTTTGTTTCCATCATTCGCCTACTTATATCTTTGGTAGAGACAGACATGATCAGTAATACGTCTTCACGTCCAAGTAAGGGGAACGTGCCCAACAGATGCTTCTTTACCATCTTTTAATAAGCTACGTGGTATTTGAACAGTAAGTGAGCATGCCACAAACACTTATCAGCTAACACTGTCACTTTCCACAGTCCTCTGGCTCCTTAAAGCCATTTACTCGTCAATTATCCCAACTGACCTTACAGTGAGAAACTAATAAACCTCATAGGAAGACAATTCCCTTTCCCAGAGCGTTATAGATTCTTTATCTTTCTTTTAAAGTGAGGGTCAGGACTGAGGAAACCGTTGGAGATGAAAGAGCATTACAGGTGTCTGCCTGCTGTGCATCTGTGATACACAAAACTTCATGCTTAACAATTTTTCCCACTTGACAGTAACAGGGAATGGACTTCCAGCAATCATGGCATGTTTTTGCACTAAAAAATCAGGCCATACTTTCCTTCCTGTTACTTGGATTGCTATCAGACAAAGCTCCCACATAATAAATGGAATGTGCCTCTTCCTCCTAATTCACGCTGGACCCTCAACTGGAGTGAAGTATCCTGATTCCTTTGTGGACGTGTGCTACAATGTCACTTAGGGCACCTGCTGAGGCTGAACACCATTTAACAGTCCCTTGAACTGGAATTGCATTACCATCATATCAATTCTGATCAGAGTTAAAGGGTATATGTGGCACTCATAAGCCACTGGTTCTGTTTCTCTGATTGCACATTCTGAATATGTGGACTACTGCTGTCAATGCTTACAGAAGAGAGCCCAAAAAGCTAGTCTTATGGAAGTCTGAAGTCATACACAGCTGAGTGAACAGGGCTAGGTTTTTCTTGGCCCAGAAATTCTCATTAACTTTGTAAAACTGCATAAATAGTGGAATACGAATTGGACCCGAACCCTCAAAACCACATGGGCTATTATGATCAGAGCGACTTTAATTATAAGACCAAAGGTCCAAAATTATAATGGAATACATAGAAGTGTACTTCCCTTTCAGTCAGTTTTATAGATAACAGAACATATTGAGATTGGTGATAAGAGAAATTCTTCCTTTGTGGAACTGAATAAATGCCAGCATCACCACTGCATTTCAAATGATATTAAGATCAAGGTAATCCAGATATTTTTGATTAAGCCAAACCATTAGCAGTACTTCTCCTAACCAGCTTTTCACAAAAGGAAATTCTCCAGAAACGCTTTGAAATCAGACATCAAAGACGGGGGAAAAAAATAAGACATTTTAGAGCGATAATAGGAAACACACAGACAAACCTACAAAAACATTTCATTCTATCTGTTGCTGCCACGTGTTTTACAGCACTGTGGGTCAGCCAGCACAGCACATTGCATCCTGTCCAGGCTTCAGGGAGTGGGGAATAGCTGGAGGGTTTTACCTGTCAAAAGAAGGCTTCTCTCCACAGTCAAACGCATCCTGTAGCTCCTTGACAAGATTAGCCTGCCCCGGCAGTCGGAACAGGCCCTCTTCCCTCAGCCCCCGCTGTCGGATAAAGTCCACACACTGTTCCACCAGCATAGGAGCCAGGCGGTTCCCATAGCGCTTTTCGTACCGGACGGTATCTTCCAGCTTCTGGCCAAAAATACCTGCACCAAAAAGAAGGATGTGACTTGGCGGAGAATCATAAAAACGTTTGAGGGGCCTGTGCCTTCTGTTCCAACCCACGCAACTTACATGTCACTGAAACGCATGGACAACTAATGTCCCGCTTACTTAAGAATAAAATGCTTCATTTCACCTTTGATGCTCTCACAGAAATACAGTGCTGACATATTTTTATAACAACACCCAAAACTGCTATTCAAAATAAAACCCCGTAAATTATTTGTGAGACCATAAGCTCAGAAAATATAGAAAGAACACAAATGGGATTTTCCATCACAAAACTTCTGATTCAAAATAGATTAACAGATAGATATAAATATATATCTTGATCTTCTTTGGTTAATGTCTATTTATCTACTAAAAAATTAAGTACTTTCTGTGTGAGTTTCAATGGGATATAAACATTATCTTTACACGTCGGGAGGCAAAAGGTTTATAAAGATAACTCTGGATTTTGATCCTAATAAACCAAATTATTAAATTTTTTATATAAACAAAGATCATTCCTGTAATGTCTTACCGATTCATTATTTTCTGCTTTAGCAACAATAAATTTTGTGTACGAAAAAAGATCCTGACATGAAAGGTGAAATATGTCAGACGAACTGCAGGAAACCTGCATTCATCCTTAACCTCATGAAGAGCATGGAGGTTTTCCCACAGAATTAAATTCAACCCTGATTCGAGGGTATCACTGCTACCACTGGAAAGACAGGCACTCATCATAGCTTATTTTGCCTCTCCCTTTCAAAGTGCAGAGCAGGCCATCAAAGCATCACAATAATGTTCAGGCATGTCATCTGTGATGGAAACTCTCTCTAGAGACCCCCATTTGCTGAAGAGCACTG
The DNA here is from genome assembly GCA_035584735.1 of Pseudotriccus pelzelni. Taxonomy (NCBI): domain Eukaryota; kingdom Metazoa; phylum Chordata; class Aves; order Passeriformes; family Tyrannidae; genus Pseudotriccus; species Pseudotriccus pelzelni. Next base: position 16,138,848 of record JAWMRA010000130.1, read on the forward strand.
GGGCTGAAGCAAGGCAATTCAACTTCTATATATAGCAAAACAATGAATAGTTCTAAGGCAGAAACTAAAGAGCAAATAACTGCTTCACTTTTCCAATGACAAACACTATGAAGTTAAAAGAAAAAAAAAAAGGCAGTAAGTCAAATCATGCCCTTTACGGAATACATAGTTCCTGCTGGTTTAAAAATTTTTAAGAAGAACAGAGTTGTGGGTTTTTTGCTTTTTCTGAAGAATGCCCAAAGCTGAGTTAGTCAACTTTTGATTTTGACCCAAAAACTTAATTCTCCCGTAAATTACAACTGCATGGCTAAGTGTCCACAAGCTAAAGTAGCATCCCTCAGGGTAACCTTCAATGCATACATTTTTCCTCCAACAGAAAGGTAACCTACACCTTAGTTGTAGGAGGGACAGCTGCCTTGCATATGCTCCAGGGATGTTATGGCAAGTGTCAAGGTGCCCATACTGAAGGCTGAGGTTTGTATTTAAAAGCAATTACTTTTACTGTACACAGGAAATAACTGCAGAGAGTAACTGACGTCCTGCTAAGAGATCCAGAAAGTCTCCTGAGATGCTGAGCAGCTTATTTGGTGATTTCCATGGTACCCACGCTTGTGGATGCCAAAACCAGCAGTAGGTAAGAAGAATGAACATTACACAGTCATTCTTTATTAGGTCATTTTTTTCATGTTGTGCAAAGCCTAACAAGTAGCAATTAAAGAAGGAATTTTTGACGTTTCAGAGTGAGTCAAGCTTAGAAGAATACTGACTGATGTGGTGTCCACAAAGTTCGGGCTCCTCAGGCTGGCAGAGGAGTTAAAGCATGTTTTCTCAATTCTCACATACCTTCCCAGCCTCCTACAAACTGCCTAGGGGGATGGGATGAGTATTAATTGAATTCAGTTTTCTTGTATTTGCCTGAGTTAAGCATTGCAGCTGGTCAACACAGAGAACCTCCAGTCCTTCCACTTGCTAGACCCTCCTGAAAGCAGGAGAATTAATGACGAAGGTCCACTGAAAGTCAGTTAAGGAATCTGTGTGATCATGGGAGTCTGGGGATTTCAAAGTCCTTCTTAATGTATGAGAAGGTTGCTGTTCAGTGCCCCTCGATTTGTACCTTCTCCTGGCTAAGCAAGCCCCACTTGCTCTGCCTTTCCTCAAAAGAGCACGTGTTCTAGCTCCCGAGCACCTCCGTGATCCTGTGCTCAGCTCTCTCCGGTATTATTTCCACCTCCTGGTTTTGGTGGTTTTTTTAAGGACACAATATTTGGAATGTGGTCTAAAAAATGCTAAGCAGAGGAGGTTAATCACTTCCCTCCTTCTGCTAGCTGATACTGCCCAGACTACTACCAAATCTTCCTCGTTGCCAGGTCCACTGCTGGCTCCTGTCCAGGTTACTATCCACCAGGGCATCCAGGTTCCTTCTTCAGAGCTGCTTTCCTGGGGTTATTATTCCTTCTTAGGTGTAGGACTTGGCCAACCTACTCCAGCTTATCCTGTCAACATACAGACTGAGCTTCCTCTCAAGGGCCCATGAGATCTCTTGGTTTTAAACACAAGGGGTTCTGCCTCTTTTCAATCAATACACAATAGGATATTCCAATTATACGATTACAATGTATGTACAGTTACAACTCCTGCTCACTGACAGTACAATTAGTATGCATAAGCCTGGCTATACTTTCTTCTCACTATGCTTTCTTTAATCAGTAATGGGCATATTGCTGCTTAAATTTGCAAACTGCTATGGAACTCATACTAGCAATGACACTGCAGTCAAAACACATCACTTTCTTTGAATACATTTTTGGATGCAGCCTTTTTTTTTTTAGTTTGTTTTAAAACTGGTTTTCAAAGCATATCTAATAGATACTTAATAAAATCAGAGTAAGGCTGTTTTGCACAGTGGAAGCAAAAAAACCTCATATATTATTACGAATTGCTGATGTACCACAACACAAAACGCACTGAACACAGGTTGCAACCATAAAGTATTAAGATGTCTGTAACTAGAAGTAAACGCTACTTGATAGGACAAATAGAAAGTAACAAGCGATTCATATACAGAAGCTGACAAAGATTAAACACATGGATATCACAAGTTTGGTTCTGCATTTAGCAGAAAATTACAGGCATTGTAGGAAGAAAATCCTAATAAAACCTATATCTGAGGGAAAAAAAAACCCTGATGTGATAGAGGGGGAAAAAAAGTAAGTCCAAATCAGAGCCTAAAATTTCTTGATTCTGGTCTCTTAAGTGTAGACACTGAATTGCTTCTATTATTGTCTGCAAAAAGGGAAGCTGTAAACGAAGCAACTTTCACTGAGACACTTAAAATACACATCGCTAGGATTGCCTGAAGGAGAGACAGAGTAACTACAGCAGTTGCCTCAGATTTAACAGATTTTTTTTGAGATCCTACACAATCCTCCGAACAGTTGCACCGAGTCTGGCCACAGAAATACTTTCCCAGCTGGAGGGGTAGGTGTATGCCCCATATCCTCACATTGCAGAGAAAGCCTCAGGGACTTGGCTCCCCATCTGTATGAATGGTGATAATACCATATTTACCTCACAGGTACAAGGATCTCCACACTCAGCTTTGGGAAGCTCATAGCTAACATGGTAACTCTGACAACCATGCAATAACCTAAAGCTAAGACCTTAGTCTCGTGTCACCATGACACACCTTGAAGTCCCCATTTAATACTTTCTTCATTCTCCAATTTGTTTGGCACTGGACTTCATCTCAGGAAAGTTTGAGTTTGTGCCAAAGTATAGGCTGAGCTCCTCCAAAGGAGGCATTTCCTCCACCTAACAAATGCAGAACACTGCACCAGGCAGCACTTGGCCATGAAAGAAATCAGTCACGATAAGCCTGCACAAATATTGACTTGAAGTTACAGACTGGCTGATGTCTTATGGCAAAGGTACTCTGTTGCCAGGGGCAGAAGTGGCAGGAACACAAGAACTCTGCTTCCACATCACGTTGTCACATAGCTTTTACCTTGCTCATGATCATTTTGGCACCGGTTGGGTTTTGCTCTGGAATAAATGCCACAATCATTGCCCTGTAAAATGCACCTTCTTCCACTGTCCCTTTCTAATGCTTTTATCCTTCTTATGTCATAACTAACTACTACAGAGATATTGCAGATGAACACTTGATGAAGATTCAGATGTTGACCATTAGGAAGCAAAAGCAATGCTGTGAAGAATTGTGCCTGCAAATGTACAGTTACCTTAGAGGTTGGTAGAGACAACGACGAACATTATCAGCTATAACTGGTAACTACTAGCACCTCACTTAGGAAAAGACAGTCCAAGTTAAGCAGACTACAACATAACCAAAATCACAGCGATAATTTCTGGGATTTTTTTAAATGTATCATGATAATGCTGTTTTTAAAAATTTCCACTACAGCAACTAAACAAGAACATCTCTATGGGGAAGGAAATAAAAGAGAGCCCTCATACTGTGATCCAAACCCAAGTTCTCCTCCTAACCCTCAATGTCTCCAAAATCCAGAATGCACAGATGCACAAGACCTGTCGTTTGGTTTATCCTTCAGACAGGATGCCAGAGGGGAAACAAGTAAATTAACAAGAAACCATGAGATTCAGCATATCAGCAGCTTTGCTCCCCTACAGCTGGTGGAAGGTAGGAAAATGTACAGGATTCCAGTTCTGACCAGTCATTAGATTTAATCAGCAGAACTGCTTTCTCAGAGAGCACTTGTAGGTCTTTAAAGCTATATCCAATTAAGCGAAGATCACGCATAACATCAAAGAGGAAAATCACATGCTAGCAAAGGGCATGCTGAGCAGTTATTCATTAACTAGAACATTCCCGTGGCAGAAGTTTTGTAAACATTATGAGCAGCTGGATTTCCATGCTTTAACAGATATCCAGGAACACTATGAAAAACTATTTCCAGTGCTATATGCAAATTCTGCACATGTCAACTCAGGAGTTGTGAAAGCACTGTGGTATTTTTTATGGTACATATTCACAGTTAGAGTACAGTTTTAAAACCTAAGAATGCTACTAGTCAATTATTTCCTTAGCTAACTGAACACAGGCAGGGCTCACATCTCAAGTCTCTGGACTTCTGATTTCAGGAAGAAAACAGGAGAAGATCGAGGTGGCAGTTCTGCCACCTTGCTCCCTAAAGAACAGCTTGAAATAACAAATACCTCAAAAAGGCCCACCTGCTGCTTTAGCTCTACCACAGCACAGGCACTTGGTGAGCCAGGAGGTTTCAGGGAGCACAAAGCACTGAGGGCTGATGCTTTCACAGAAGGCCCACGCCTGTACGTGTGTTCTCACAATGTGCAGCAAAGGATCCTAGTCCTTCCAAAACAAGTTCTGATTTTATGGGCTATACTGAGCAGAAAGGGCCAGTTAAGGTCAAAGGAACTGATCTCAGCTTAGGATCTGGATGAGAATTTTAAGCAGCTCTCAATCTACATCAGTAACTCATTGACAGTGAAAATAACACATCAGATGAATGGCTTTCAACAGCAGGGCTGCGAACAAAGGTCCTGGAGTGACACAAAGAAGTGGCTGTCATGGCCACATAACACCTAATAGGGAATTTTAAATTATTATTTTCTATCAGCTTTCTGCTCAGATGTTCCCCAGCAGTAAGTGCTGTTTCGAGTGGATCAAAGGCAGGGAATATTTTCTTCTTCTCTACAGAATTCTGTAATGTAGAGGGGAGAAAAAAATCCCACCAAAACCAGCACCAGATTTTTGTTCCCGCTTGAATAATTTTCCTTCCTTCAAGCCTTCTCCTACCCCACAGTCAGTGTGATGCCAGCAGTAGAGAAGGCAAGACAAACTCTTGCCCTGGAGTTTAAAATATTTGCACACCTAAATAACCTGCTTAGGAAAAACAACACTGAAATAAAAGTAGAACTAGATACAGGAAAGGAAAGGAGGCAATTTTAAAAACATCACTGGGAACTTATCACAGTTGATCACATCAGGCACTATTTCTCCAGCCACAGCCAATGCCACCTCCTCCAAAACTCTGCCCAACCGAATTCACCATCCTATTCAATGTTCTCACCCACTGCATGCTACCCTCAGATACTGCTTTCTCTACTTACCCTGCATGTTCTCTCTGGAGGTTCCTGTGGTGGAACTTAACCAGAGAGCATCTTCTCTACATTAGAGTTTAAAGATGCTTGGCTCTGTCTCTGTTCAGATACTGCCCTCTGAGCACTGACTTCTACTATATGAACTCCAAATAAATCTGACATTTAATTTTTTGGTGCCAATCACAAAGGAAGTTTGATCTGGATTTCCAGGAAGGGTTCTATACCTGGTCTCATTGGTGAAGATCAGGGCATATCTCTGCCTGACAAAAAGTCACGATCCCCTTCCCCTTCCAGTGACTAGCCAATGATTTTCCCTGTTAATTTTATTTTCTGCATCATGTTGCACAGCTTAGAACTAACTAATCTGCTTTACCTAAGTACGGACTAGGTTTGCAGAAGGTTAGTTTTGCCTTTTATTATACTGAAGTATACAATCTGCAAAAGTTACAGTAATTCCGTATGCCAATTAATAAGACAGGGGTAGTTATCCTAATTTGCCTGTGCAACCATAATGCAAGTCCAGTTAATGTTCATCTTTCTGTTGACTTCAGAAGGACAAGGACATAGTGAAACACATGCCCCCAGCATTCTGCATGTCTGACCTAGGGGCCTTGAGACAACACTCTTGACTGAAACATATGATACAGAGACGAAAGCAATTCAGCAGCATCACTTCCATCGTTCTTGTCTCTGCCCCCAGCACTGCAGCTTCACCTGGAGTTTTAGACATAGACAGTTTCTGTGTCAGAACATATAGAGAAAGAATCAACAGCTGAAGCTCTTTTTGGAGCAGCTAAGGATGTAGCTAGGCACAAAGGCAGCTGTCTTTAAAATTATGAGTTAATCCTTTATTCAACTTCCAAACATTTCTCAAATAGTTAAGCATATAAACTGGGCACAGGCAGCTCTAATTCACACCAAGACCTTGAAATGCAATACACATGCACATCCTCCTGGCCAGTCTCCAGCAGGACTGAACTCTGGCAATCAAGGGCCTTGGGGAGGGGGCACAGGGGCCAAACAGCTTTCAGCGCTGTCTCAGCTGGTCTCTGCCGTAGTTCTGCAGTGAGCCCCTCACTGGTTGTGATGCCTGGCTTCAAGACATCGCCCCTGACTGCCTGCTCACACATTCCCCAAAGGCAATGATGTCACTACATCACTACTGAGGCTGGTGAGCAAAGAGCTGCACGGTCTTGCAAGAGGGTAAATGGCAGCAGGAGGAACAATTGAGAAAGGAGCAGGAGAAGAAGATGACAGAATATGTGCGAGCCCCGTATCAAATAATTTCTCACACTTCAAAACAACATGACAGTTTAGCCCTTTCACTGGGATTTCTCAGTCCAGCATAGCTTCTAAGACAACACTAATGTCCTTCTCTTCCCCCACACAAAGTTTTTGTCCTTGTCATAGCGACAGTTTCTGCCCACCCATCCCAAGTGCTGTGGCACCTTACCACCACTTGTCATATCTCCTTCTCAGACATGTGTTTCCCTTCCAGTGCTTCCAGCTGACATATTACAGAATCCAGCCTCCTCTTTGCCCTCCTTCCCCAAGTACTGCCACGCTCTGCTTCAACACAAGTATGTGCAATGCAGAAGAAAACTGGCTTTAAACATCTCCATGCAGCAGGTGAAAGGCAAACGCAGGCTGCAGGGCAGCATGATCAAGTGGCAATGCATCACTTGCAACACGACAGTGCCCTGCAGAGCTACACTTCAATCCATCAGAAATCTCTGAAACCAAGGACTCTGTCTTCTGCACAGAGGAACATTTATCATCATGTTGCTTTGGTCCCTTCTCTTCTGTCCCCTCTCCCACCACACAAATAAATCGCAAAGAGAAACTCTTTTTCCTGGTGTTCTGCCAAACAAATAGGCAACTCAGAGCATCACAGGTCTGATTCCCCCAGTGCTCTCATTTAATTTTGCTCAGAGGCACTGCAATACTCTCAAACCACCTCATTCCAGCATTCATAGGCTATTATGCAGAGGAGACAGTATCAGCTGGCCAGCTACAAACAAATGAACAAAGAAGTAAATAAATCATTCGTGGAATGTTGGCATCTGCATTGTTTAATGTCTTTTGTTTCGGTGCTCTCATCTGCCCCTGCACACACAGCCCCCTTGACTTGTAAGAAACCACAGCTTCACTAGCAAAGCAGAACACAGTGACAGAACAGACCTACCTTTACGGAAACTAAAACACCGCTTAATTCTCCTGTAAGTAGTTTTAGGAATGAAAGGAGCTGCTGCTAAGGCACCTGGGCTGCGGACTCCAGCATTTCTGTCTTCAGGCATCATACAGGCCAAGCCCCCACGTCCCTCCAAAGCTCTCCTTTACCAGCTGCATCCAGATGAAACACCACGACTGCTCATCGTTAGTGACTGCTGAGGAGTTTTTATAATAGCGTATTTTCCTCTGGAGCTAGCAGATTTGTGGTCTTCTAGATCTTGGGTAGGGCTTGAAACGATTTTAATGTTCTCTTCCCTGCTTCAATTTTGCTTTGGGGAACAATTTCCTTCCATCTATTTCCTTTCGCTTCTTTTATTTCCTGCGGTGAGACAACTGCCTATTATGCAATGTCACAACAAAAGAGTTTCAGCAAAAAGATGTATCCTCCATTCAAACAGAAGTGCCTGCACAGTCAGAGGGGGAGAAAAACCTCCCAGCTGAAACAGGGGGCTGAGTGGCAGAGTCTATAATTCCACAGGATAAGCTCAGCACTTTGCAGTGTTCAAGGGGAAAGAGAAGAACAATATCAAAAAGGCCACGGAAGAATCCTCCAGGATACGACACTCCTTGCTGGCACCCTTTATTTCTGCAACCAAGAAGCAAAAATAACAGCCCCTTCGCCCAAAAAGCTCTTTGTCCATAAGAGATTCCTTTCAAAAGACCTTTCATACACCCAGCTCCTCGTGTGATGCTCTCGTGGGCTTCTCGCTCGTTTTACTGCCTTCGAACTAGCAGGAGCTCTCACGGGAGAGGCGCGTCAGATGCGGCGGCGGCAGCAGCAGCGCATCTTTGCCGGCAGGATGCCCGGGGAGCCGCTGAGGACATACGTGCCCTCCGGACGCGGGATGCGGTGCCGGCTCCCTCCCTCCGGCCCCGTGTGCGCGCAGCAGGTGCGGGGGGAAGGACGCGCGGGAGCCGCCGCAGCGCAGGTTCTGCTGCTCCTCCGGGTGACTTTGAGTTGACTTCAGGCGCCTCGTCATGTGCGGCTGCTGGAAAACCGAGCAGGCTGTGCCTGGCTCCTGCAGGAGGTGCCAGACCTTACGCTACTACCCCCTGCTAAAATGCTCATGCTCCTTCTTCTCCCTCCCCCTTGGTTGCAGGCTCTGTAAAAAACCTGCCTTTTTAATCTAATCAGGAAGGGAATTTCATGTGCAAACAGGCTTTACATGCCCTGCCTCATTTACATTTCTTTTCCCTTTCAGATTTTCTTCCACAGTCACCTTATTCTTTTGGTGCAAAAAACAAGCTGTTTCTGATCACCTTAGCAGATTCCCACCTGCCCCCCTCCTGCCCGCTCTTCCTAGCACAGGTTAACAAATAACAATTTAATGATACGGTTAATCATTTACAAAGCTCCTTGCTCTGGTACCAGGAGTCTTCTCCCACTGCCAGACAAACTTTAAATATTAGTGGCTCACCAAGGCTCAAACGCATCCGTTACGTGTGTGCTCGCACACACACGCAGAGCTTGCTTACAATGCTTAAAAAACACAAAAAATTCACATGTTACTCAAAGTGGCACTTGACTTGTGTGACACCAGACTATTGTGGTTTACCATCTAGTACTGAAATTTAGGAAGCTGTTAAAAAAACTAGTGTTATGATTAATTAGCTGTCTGAAATAATTTTGCCTCATAAATTTAATACAGCCTAGTCTCCATCACGTGACTGCAATTTTTCTCTATCTTGTTTATAGCTATTGTAATATATAAAAACGTTTCTAACTTCAGCAGCTACAGCTCATAAAAGCAGGCTCTTAAGACAACTTAAGCCAGAAGTGCCTGTCTTTAAAAGGGTCAGACTGTTGCAGCAGTTGTAGAAACATCCTCGTAGCAAAGGATAATAAAAATATAAGTGTGTCTCAACATTCATAATTACAGAACAGTTAACAGGGGTTATTTACACTTATGAAGATGGCTCAGACTAACGATTTAAGTAGTTAATAAAATGGGGGACATGCTAAATACAGGGTCCTTAATGGTGACAAACCCCATGATACTCCTTTTGCCTTGTTATCACAGCCAAACCTTCTCATGTTTTCCAGGGAATTTACTGTTTGCTTCCAATTACAAACAACCCTGAGTCAGTATATTTGCGCAAGAAATCCAGTAGGAAAAACAAGAAGAACATGCTTCGAAGTGTTTTAACTACAAAGGAATTCAAACAGTGATGCAAGGATGGCTCCTGCTTTTGTTTTACACAAATCAGCACTCAAAGTCTCTAGAGAGGTGCCTCCTTCAGCAATTGGCATTTAACGTTCTTAGAACAATGACAGTGTCCTGAGAATTTTCATAGTGGCTGAAAGGATTCCCAGCTGTAAATCAGAAATAGCTCTTGCCCTATAAAAGCAAATGAGAAGCTGGTGAAGAAAGCACAGGGTCAGGACTTGGGAGATTTGGTTTCTATTTGTGGCTCTGTGCATGGACTTGGGCTAGAAACGGCGTTTCACCTAATCTCAGCTCCCTGCCTATAACACGTAGAGACTTCACCACTTCCAGAACGGCAAGGCTGCCTTTCCTTATTATCTACCACGGAAAGATACTGTGGTGTTGGAAGCCAAGTTCAAAATCCCACAAAGACACTCTTTGAAAAATCCAGTTCTCTTAAGTCCCCAAATTTATTGTTGTCACAGCAGCTTATGCTTCTACTGCACTGGAGCAGGAGAATATTGAGGAGCTCAGCAAGAGGCCTGCTTTGCAAAGAGAACGCTGGATATGGGTAACCTTTGTGTTCATTAAAAAAGCAGATTTCTTACCTAGCCTAATTACAGAAGACTGTGGTCCTCGCACCTTCCCTCTCCCAAACCAACTCAATAAGCCTGTAGCAGATCATGCCTTTTAAGACAAACCTTTCGCTTTGTGGGTTGGGGGTTTGTTTGGTTTGGCTGGATTTTTTTTTAAGCATCCTCATATAAGACCTGCATGCCCAGACTCAGGACCGTGCCAGCCTATTTAACATACAGAGCCAGATCCCAGTGAGATGACTGCTTGGCACCACCTTTCCAGGGCACATCTTCCCAGGAGGAGCCAAAGAAAAGGCAGTCATGTTTCAGAGATGCCAGGCAGGTCCCCACCTGACCAAGTCCCTCAGTGCAGCCCACCAGCAAGGCTGAAGTCCTCTCCTAAAAACTGTGACCTGGATAAAGTGCAAAGAAGATGGGCAGCTTATAAGAACAATTTTCTTTAAAACGGTAGTTTCCTTCAGTCTCCCCCTCCTCCCTCCTGTGGTCTACCTGGCAGTTGAGAAAAAGACATTTGCAGTCAGCAATCACAGTTTTTAGTGCTAACTGCACTTCTCAGTCATGAAACAGGACAGACAATCCTGCCTTCCTGATTTCTCCAGCAATCTGTAGACAAGACCATTGTTTGATGCAATCCCAGGTGCTCTTTCACAGTAGGAAAATATTTCTGCCCCTAGACTTAGAAGATTTGAGAGCTCCAAGGAACAGACTGATTAACTTACAGACATTTTGTGCAAGTGTACCAATCACATTTATATTATAGTAGCAGAGACACTATCACCAGAATAATAATGAGAGAAATTATTATAATAATTTGCAGCCCATTCAACGTAAGAGAGATTTCTAAAAAGACAACTAGACTTTCAACAATAAATTTTCATCCAGTATTATTGAAATTATTGGACATGCCAATCAAAATCCTATACTGCTGGTGCTAATATTCTGAGGCATAGCTTTATATAATACCATTACTAGTCTTAGCTGTCACTGGTAGGAGAATCGCTGACAGCTTCTCGTAACAGTCATTTATGAAACACATGGATGGCCTTTCAGCTGGTGACCAAAGGCATTACCCTGCCTCTCCCTGCAGGAAAGCTGATTTCACAGAAGACCAATCTTCTGTGAAAACTTCTCCTCACACTATCATGTGCTATCCTCATCAAGAGAAGTGCTTCCAGACAGTTTAAAGCCTTTTTTAATTGAGCCCTCTGCATGGAAACATAACCAATATACCTGCATTGCAAATGAAAACAAAAGTGTTTATTTACTCCACTTTTCTGGAAAGATCTAGACCGTTCTCCTCCTCACTTCAAAACTCTGGCTGTGACTGAGAGACAACAGAAGAACCCTTATGTGTCTCTGTGCATCCGGGAGCCCCGCATGTTCCCTCACTGACTCACCTCCTCCAAATGGTGCCCATATAACCCTGCGGATGGATTTCACCCAATCCTCCATGTCATTCTGCGTGCTCGCCATAAGGAGGTACGTCTCATGATTAGCTGTCATCCGCTCTCGGTCTCCTCCTGCAAGAAAAGATAATTGCACTTAGAAACCCTTTTGTTTTCCTGTCCAGCCAAGCTCCTGCCAGTCTGGCTGCTGGAAGCACCGACAGTGGCTCCACAGCAAGCAGACATGGATACTCTGCAGTGGAGTGTTTATCGTCAGGCATGCCATGAAAAGAAGGTCCTGTAAGTACATTCCCCATCAGACAGTGAGAAGCTGTCATGCTTCCAAAAGGAAATGAGAGGATAAATGTCATCAGTAAACAAAAACAGCCCCATGCTGTTCCAAGAACCACAGGGGCCCACACTAATCTGTAACTTGATACACGCACTGGAAATTTTGCAGCAGTTACTGTACCAGGCTGGAGAGAATAAATGAAGAGACAGATAAGGGTGCTTTGAACAAGTGGGGATGACTCCACTCTTATTTTCAGGAACACAATGTGTCACATTCATAGCAATAACATTTGATACATCCAAGTGCTGCTGTGACTCTCTAAGGAGAAGGCAGCCGACACTTGCAGCTGACATGGTACAATCCGCTGCCTTGGACGGGTCTGAGGATTAGATTAAAAGGGAACACACTGCCTTATTATCTATCCTTTATTTAAAAGATGGGCCCAGATTAAAAAGGTCAAAACCAGCACTTGGCTTGCCACAGCTCCAGGTTTTCAGACTTGTATCCTGCTTCACGTCCATTCTCAAGGATACTGTGTTGGTGCAAGAACACATGGAGATTCAAACCACCTTTCCAGGCAGAAGTGCAAACCCTTCCACAAGGAGAGTGCCATTTTAAAGCCCTTTCACTGAGCCAGGGGCAGGCACATGTACTCCACACACACAAACGCAATGCATCTAGAAATCCTGTGAGCCCTGTGTTCATCTCTTTCCAGCGTCCTACACTTCCATTTTTTATCCTAGTCATATGTAAAGTAAACATCTCTGTTCACTACAACAGGAATACTGCTCCTGGGAGGTCTTCTGAAGAGCGCCCTGCTTAGTGCTGGGCACAGAAAACAGCTAAGTTTCTAAAGAGAAATTTTTCAAGGGCTGGAAAACCCAATCACGTCTTCCTGGCATAACCGTTCGGAATGAACCCAGTCCTACAGTCCATGCTTTCCAGAATGAGGGCACACAACTGTAAAAGGGACTTAACTGAAAAGTTAACCTTTAAACTTTTAAGTTTAAACGTGATAAATGGAAAAGCCAGATTTTCCTAGACACAGGCAGATTGTACAGAGGAATTATTCTCAAGGTTTACATCAATATTCAAAACTTAAATTTGAACTTGGAAGTAAACAGAGACTCTTTTTCCACAGTCAAAATACAGCCATTCCATACAGTACGTTCCCCAAAGTGACATCCAAACAAGTAATGACCAATAAATTTTAGACTATACCACAATTTAGAAGTCTAAAGAACACTGATTTTTTTCTAAGACACAGCAGGGATGAACCTATTTTTAGTGTCAATACTAGAGAAACAGGGGAGCCCCTGGTGGCCTAGTGGTTAGATTGCGGGACCATCACCGCCGAGGCCAAGGGTTCGATTCCCAGCCAGGGA
>JAWMRA010000130.1:16152087-16199453 GCA_035584735.1 Pseudotriccus pelzelni
AGATGAACCTTAGGATTAAAGGGTGGGCTCAGTTCCGCGCACACTGTGTCTCACCTAAAAAATCCAATGCGCAGGCTAGAAGGTGTAAAGACCTTCCCCGGATCTTCGTTCGCGAAGACCGGCCATTATTATATTATTTACTAGAGAAACATCAAAATGAGTTAAACTGCTGGTTGTTTTTTGTTTGGTATTTTTTTATTATTTCAGTAATGAGCACAAGCACGGTACAAAACATGGATCTCACTTCTACTTTATGTTTCACCCTTTTTACCTTTCCAGAAGTGAAGGATAATGGTATGGGGACAGGGAAGCATTAGCATCCCAAACAGTAGCACTCCTCATCAACCCTGCCCAGAACAAAACAAGAGTCTGGAAATTCACTCTTCATTTCTACCTTTTACATAGTCATATTGACCAGGAGGAGAATGGATCTTTCATTCAAGCACACAGAGGAGACATGTCATTGTCAATAGTTTACTTAAACTGGTTAGTTTACATGTCACCCAGAGCTTTTATCCTGAAAAGGCAAAAAAATAAAATTCTAAAATCTTAGTATCTTGTCACAGCTATTAAATATAATAGTAATAAATATAGTATAGAAAAAAAAAGTGTGCCACAATTGAGTCCTTTTTGTGGCTGATAAATATTGGGAAAAAATATTTATCTTATCGTATTATACTGTAGCTTCTTTTCATTTTAATGGACAAGGATCCTGTGAGGTGTCATACAAAAAAGAAAAAAAATTATGCATACATCAAATACATATCAGATCCAGGAATAAAAAAAAGTGGTGACGTGATTCTCTTACTAAAGAGGCAACAAAAAAGATGATGTGATGGTCCTCCTCTCACGTGTCTCTCAGATCACTCCATACTCTTGTAATAGCCTGCACATTTAAATTCAGCAGATTATATAGCATTTACTCAGCAGATTATGTAATATTTACTGAGTTATCACGTTATGACAAATTGCAGGGTGTTCTCCACATACACTGGATTAATCCCAGAAGGCTAGTTCATTTTCAGTGTGAATTCCAGAGCAGTAATTTAAACTAACTCAGGTAAACACCCACTCAGCCAATACACAATCAATCTGTGTTTAATTTTGCAGAGAAGGAAAGCATAATGTGTGGTTACACTGCCTTGTTATGAGAAAGCAAAGCTTTCCAGCAGAAGGAGCTTCATCATTTTATAGCAATTCTAGATCTGTCTACTTTCTAATTCAGTTCCTTCCTTCAAAACACAGTATTAAATCTTGAAGGGTTCTCCTACTTGTGTATTAAATGAAGTTATTACTCATCAACTAGAGCCTCAATAGAAGATTTTTGGGAATACAGGAACACTTGGATGTGTGTTTTACTGCAAGTGTTAATTTTTAGCGGGACTACATTTTACATACAAAATTAACAAAATGGGGGACAGACAAGAAGAAATGACCATGATTTGGGAAAGAGTCATCTCAGATAAGAAATACCAGAAAACCAAAACTAGAACTAGAATCTTCAGTAGGTCTGCAGGACACTTCTGAAAGACACTGTTTTGCATCTCAACATCCTTTTATTTTTTTCCCTGTTAATACTATCGTTATGATTATAATGAAGCATAAGCAGATCACAATCTCCAAGAATCAGACATCTATTCATACAACGGATACCGGCATTAAGTACATCAACTTGAAAATGGTGCACAGATTTCCTTTCCTGCATTTACACTCCAAGAAATGTCTTAAGCCTGTGTGTTGTGGCCTGCTTGTGAACGGCCAGCTCAAGGGGCTGGAATATGAACTCCACGTTTTTTTCCTCATCTTTTCTCCTTCATTACTGTACAGGTGTCAGGGGACCTGAAGGGAGCAGAACCCCAGCCACCTGACCAAAGAGGTTGACTCTGGTATGTTCAAGATGAAAAGCTGCTGTTTACAGAAATGATGTGTACATCCGGTTTCTTCCAGCCTCTGGTAGCGGCCAAAAGTAATTGGATCTACACTGTTTGCAGTCTCAAAACTACAACATACCATCACACACTTGTTATTCCTGCAGCCCTGACCAATCCCTAATCTGTTTTGTTGGCAGCATCGGAAATGCACTTCTATTTATTGAAGAAATTTATGCATGACATCCATGGAGTGGAAACACTGAAACATGCTGTACCACGATGAACCTTCCACTGTGAACAGGTCAGATTTCCCCTCCTGCCCCTTTGGCACCAGCAATGACCTAGAGGTGCCCAGTGTTCCATCCTGTCCTTGCTTGGTGACCCACAGGCTGATGCTGCCACCAAGCCAGCGCCCCTCCGGTACCAGCAGGACCAACGATTTCAAGAACTCTTGCCAGCATCCAGAAATAATAATAAAAGAATTAAAAAAACCCACAAACCACAATAAAATACGGAGCGGCCAATTCCTGCTGGGACCCGCTCCACAGGGGAAAAGAGAGGGCACAGCCGCCCCGCTCGCTCATGCAGCACCACACCACACACTCGGAAAGGCACCAAGAGGCGGAGGCTGCATTTAAGGGGACTGTTTCTCGAAGTACTAGGCTCGACAGCTCTCAACAGCTTTTTATCGCCCATCAATTAAATAAGAAGGCACAGACATTTTGGCATGGGGTGGGAATGGGGGCTGGGGTGGGAATGGGGGCGCCATTTCAAAGACTCTTCCTGTCTCACCCAACACCTTTCCTTTACCTGGACGCACCCAAGCTAAACTCAGAACGAAGTATTGCTTCGTCTGTTTAAAAGCATCCTGGATTTCCTGCAAACCGTAGTTCCAGCATTCTTGAGAATGGAATGCGAAAGGATTAAATTCATACCAACTGTTTAAAAGAGAATTTTCTCCCAGGAGCAACATCAAAAACTAGGATTAATCTGATCTTTCTGAGCTGAGAATGTCATGGCCAACCTCACAAGAATATTCACATTCTAACAAAAAAAAAAAAAAAAAAAGACAACCAAAACCCAAAAACAAACAAAAAGAATTGGGGAGCAATTTCAAAGTGAAACAGTTCCCTACTCCGTTGTGCAGTTCTCTTAGCCACAATTTCTGAAACCCTCTCAGCTTGGGAACTGAAAGAATATGAAAGGCAGACTGACTTCACAATAGAACCAACTGGGTTTTTTTTTTAGAAACATCCTCCTGCTTGGATGCTTCATATTTGTTTCCTCAAGAAAACACCTAACAGTAAAATTTTAGCCTTCTGATATTTCAGATGAATACACTAAATGCACCTCCATATGGTATCCAAACAGAAACTCCTGGCTACTCATCACCTCACAAAACAACTTAGGTGCTTATATTCATTAATTTCTTAAAATCTTGCCTTTGGAGTCCTTTGTTTACTTTCTACTCCACCCTGTTTTCACAGTATTTATTTTTTTAAGCTTGTATTTTAAATAGTTCTGGCTGTGACATGATCTGAAATTCTCTTCCGGCTACTGTTCATCAACACATTTCTGCAGCCCATGTGCAGTGAACAACACTGCCCTCTTCTCCCACACCTCCCTGTGTCATCTGAAGCCTCACAGCTGCACCAGCCTTTAAGGTAGAAGAGCTGCTCTTTATACAACCAATACTCCATACAAATTGCGTGCAGCTCAGAAACATGCTCATCTGTGCTTTGCACAAATCTTCCAAGTGCAGCTCGATGTAGAAGTGCCATCTTCATGTGCAGTGAAATAGGCATGCTCTTCTCTGCTGAGGTGCATGATAAGACTATGCAACTTCTCGTTCCTGATCAGGACTCCAGTTAGTATTTCTTCACAAGTAAAACACCAGTAATTATGACAGAATCCATGACTCTTCCATTACACTTTGGGTTCTTAAATTTTCTGCCTTTTCTGCAAATGAACTGCACACTCAGTGACATATTTTACCTATTTCTCTGGCAAAATCCACCTGAATTTCCTTTATCAACTTTCATTTTACAGCATTTGTACTCAGACTTTTTAATACGAAGCAGAAAGCATTTCTGCAAGCTGTAGAGCATATCAGAGTATCAGAGAACAAGATGAACAACCTTATTCTTTTTTTCCTAATGAAACTCCTTGTTGAAGAACAAAACAGAAATTATGATTACCCACCCTTGATAGTAACACAACACTAACCACTGCTGCTTTAAGCACAGAAGTCTGACTTGACATACTGATGAGCTGTTAAAAGACCGTTCAAAACCACATAACCAACACCGGCGACTACGGGATCCATCTTCCCCAAGTGAGATAAGGAACTCCATCATAGCTGTTAAACTTATAATCAGACCGATTTTAATGAAACATAAGAACTCTTCTGCTGGGCACTGCCTGTGCCCATGAACCCTGTGCACCCCAAGTCTGATGAAAACCATGCATAGGTGTCTTTCAAGGATGATTTGGGTTCCTGCACTGGGCTGATATGGGACAATTTGCCCTTCAAACTACCCTCAAACTGTCAGATGAGTTTAAGCACTAAAATGTTTTTAGTTCATTCCAGCTGGACCAGTGGAAAAACCTAACTGCGAAAAGCTTGCTGGGAGCACAGGTTGAAATTTACAAAGTCAAATGAAGGAGCTGCTCCGGAATGCAGCTGTATTTTAATGAGATTTAAATGTCTTATTGGCTTTGGGATTCATTGAGAAACCTTTGTTCACAGCAAGTGAGAATCTGTGTTGAAGGCTAAGCAACCGCTGCATCTCACATGGTCAATTTAAAGATCAGAAAGGGACAAAGCTACTTGAAAGCTGCCATGTTTTTGAACTGCGCATACTGCAGATGTGCTGATGGAGAAAAGGCTTTACCAAGAATTTACAGCCTCCCCTTACTTCAGCTGGGATGAAAAAAAGGAGTACATAGCCCAGGTTCAAATGAAGAAAGGAGTACAAAGCCTAAGTTCAAGTCACTGCCCCCTTTTACTTTTACTACAAAACTAAGGTAGTCTGGAGAACCAAATTCTTAATGATCGTGCAAAAACTCATGTCAGAAAGGACAACTCACACTGTATGATTATCAGAACCAAATATCCTCTATTTACAGGAGCTTCAGCGCTGCTTCTGAATTGACTGTTACAGCTTACAAGCTGTATCTTCTCACCAGGAGAGACCTGCTCCATGGAAAGCACACAGAACATCACTCCATTTTCCAACAATACTCAGCCTACTTACATCTTTCATGGTGCAGCTTGTCTAAAACATGTTTATATCGTGAAGGAGGAAAGATGTCCATGAACTGCAGATCTGATATTGGACTTTCTGAAACTGAAAATCAACCAGGGAAGATAAGACCAAGGCAGGCAGGGAGCAAAGGGCTTGAATTTGGAGTATAAAAGAAAGCATACTGGAAAGGTCTCTTACATAGAGACATTATGAGAGCCACCAGTGACGGAAACCCCAAAAGCCAAGGGAAACAGAAAATCAGCACTAAGGAAGTCACAGGCTCCTTGCCTGCTAAATAATCACATCCTAAAATGCTCAATTTTTTTATTGCTCTGAGCTCCCCAGATGGAAAACTGAACGTACAACCTGACAACTTTTAGCATTTCATTCAGATACACAAAAACCACTGTTCAACTTAAAAGAGATTTTGGCAATCATAGCTTGATTATTTTAGCTTATTATTCGATGACCCAAGATTTTAGGATCCATGTTTTGAAGACTTTCATGACAAAACGGAGCACACAAACTTGTTCCTAGAAAAAAAAAATTAGGCTAATAAATTAACATATTATCACAACTGTAGCAGTTCTTAGTATTTCATCAGAAGAATACTACATAATTGCATTACCTCTAAAGCTTGATGACAGGCAACAGATTAGGTCAAGGGAAATATACAAATCACAATTTCAATTACAATTTCCTAGGACTGTCCTGTTATATCTCATGTTCTTGTTTGGCTCAAGGCTGCTTCGTCTTCTAAAAAAGAACACAGACCTGCAACACCTATGTGTTTTAATTGACTAACACTACCACCACTGAGAAGTCTCAGCTCTGAAATACAGTTATCAAAGTCACCATTTTTTTTACCACTAAACCGTATCAGCTGCACCATTTAATTTCCCTCTTCACAAAGAACTAACACATTTTCCTAATGACCGAATTAAGTAACTGCAACAAGTCAGTACTGAAGGTATTGCTTTTTAAATACTTCAGTACAAATACCATTTTCTGTTGCTCATATCCAAGCCAATCTTGGGCATTAATAATCTTGAACAGTTTTCTGCACTAAGGGTGTATTGGGGGAGGGCGTGGGGGGAGGCATATTAGCTTTTCAACATAAAGGCTGCAGCCTAATTTAAGTGCTAAATGGCAAAAGACTGCTAACACAAGTACATTCCCTGGCGGGCATTGTGCTCCAGAACAATTTCCCCACTTGCAGAGTGCCTGGAAGACAGCAGGGATTTTCAATAGAAAGAGCTGTTTTCCTGAAGCACTGAACCAGCTGCTGCTGGATACCTGGAATCAGGCTCAGGAAATGGATTCCTCACATGTAACACAATGAACCCTCTGTCCAGGTAGGGTCTATTCCGTGCTGCAGGGCTGCAGCCGCGGCAAATCTGTCTGCTGTAAGAGTAAATTTAGTGTTTTGCAAAACAAAAGCATAAAAGTGCTGTATTTAAGTGTTTTGTGTATCGCACAGCTATAATTATTGCTTAAATACCTGAGCGAAAAACTGTGATGCTTCCTTATCAGAAGTTATAATTGTGTCAGAGACATATCAATAATGAGAAAAAGAGATGTGAATTCAAATCACCCTTCGTAGAATAGAAGAGCTCTGATTTTTTCAGAGCACTTTAATCTTTTCAGGCATGTCTCCTTCTTCCCTCCCAGTTTTGCTGCCCTTCCTTTATTCCTATTTTTACTTCTGCTTCAAACAGATGAGTTGTCAACCTCATCCTTAGCCACAGAAACCAAGCAGTACCTATTTTGCAGAGATTGTTCATGCTACCCTTCCCTGTCACTAAGATGTTGGTACCAGCACAGTTCACTTGTCTCTGGCAAGGGAATTTCAGGTGGGCTTTTTGTTGTTTATTTTTCGTTTGGAAGATGTGAAAATATAAATAAGCAAAATATCCCAGAGATTGGCCATAAGGAAACCACTCCTCTATGTCCTTCATAACTACAATTTGAGACATACAAAATATTGATCCAGGTATAGAAAAAACCACTGCATGCCACACCCATCTACATACATGTATAATGCTATTACAGTGCCCTGCAACTATAAAGAACTTTCCCCTGAAATGATGAGTCCAAGAAAGTAAAAATCAAGCAGAGTCTTGCCTAATGCCATAGACTATTAAAAACATACTGTAGCTTTTTTAGTTAAAACCTGTACACCCAAATGATACCAAACTGTCAAGGCTTGTTTCCTGGGGACAGAGACAAGACAGATTTGCTTTCTTAACTACAACTTGGTTCCTTACAGACAATGGAAGTAATTTGTGGCCTCCTAAAACAAACAACATAAAGAGAAGAACAGGAGTTTTTCAATGACCTGTGAAGGAAGGAGTCTGAGGATCACATAAAGTCACACATTAGTGGTAGTGCAAGAATTAGTGGATGACTTCACTGTTACCTGTTGCAACTAATTTAGTCTAACAGAAAAGTATAAATACAAATTACTATAGCAAACATATTTTCTCTGTCATACATAACACACCTTAAAGATAAATTATTGTCATTTGAGATAAGAATCTTCTCTGAGTGTCTCAAATTGGACCCCAAAACGACAATGTTACTTGAAATTTCACTCATCTCCAAGTTGATTTTAGAGAAAGTCTCCGCAAATGTAGATCCATCTCCACTTCTGAGGAGAGCAGGGAAAAATCCCCAAGCAGTTGCTGGTGTAGACACAGCCATGTAGAAAGATGCTTTAGAAGAATTTGACTGTGAGGACTCCGTTTTGGCAAAAAGCAAGATCCTGGAGCTACTGCTGCTGGAGAAATGGCTGCCCTACGCTAGTAAATGTTTTCTTTGCTTTTCAGCCTCTCATCATGAATTGCACTGAAGTGCAAACACTCAGCTTCAAATGGATTTTTTTGAAAGGTCACTTCCACAACACATATTTGTATGGCATTTGATCTAGCAGGAATTTAAAACTTCTGATGGTTTTAAGAAAGGAAGGATCAATACCTGAGTGGAAGTCCTCCAGTGTAAATTCACCCAGGGACTGGGAGGACTTACCTATATACACTGCCATGTGAACTTTAGGCTGCAAAGCCAGCATGCCAAGATGTCAGACCAAGGTTGTCCTCAGAGACTAACAAGAACAACATTCAAAGCACATGCTCACTTCAGCTCTCAGCATCTACTCATTAAGCTCTCCGTTCCTCATGAATGTGGAATATCCTAAGCCTTCAGCAGGTACAAATCGAGACACTCTTTTATTAGTCTAAACATGTTCTTGTGAGCACAACACAAGGTAGGGAATTAACTCAGTACAAAACAACTACATTCATGTGGTATATTTTTAGGGAGGTCAGCCAAAAAGAACTTTGATCAGAAGGTAACTATCCGGTATCCCGAGACAGTGGCCTGTGGCCACTGCTGACAAGTACAGTGATCTGCCAAACACAGCAAATTTTCTATGCCTTCTAATTTTACAGACAATTATTCTGTAAACAGAAAGGATAATGCATTTCCAACAGCTTCCAAGAAAAGGAGTTTCCCTTCTCCATCAGCAACTGATAATACTCCTCCTGACTTTCAGACATGGTGCTTTCCAGTCCGCACTGGATTAGGCCCAAACATAAAAATACTTCACTTCTCCAGAGAGCAGTCAGTTATTTTAGCTCACATCTGACTTTAAATTTGATCACAGATTAAAAAAATACCTCTTTGTGGCACACCAAAGCCAAAAGGATGCAAATATCCTAAACGAGCAAGCACACATTATGCTTCCACATAATTTCACTGTAACATTTAATAATGCAAAGTAATATTTTAGCAGTTTAGTAACTAAATCAAGAATAAGTTATTCAATAAAACATGGGCCAATACACATATGGAGAAGACAATTACCTCATACAGTGTTAAGTCTCAGCATAAGACAATCTTGCTTATCTAAAGTAGCAGGAGACTGTAGTTGTCAGTTCAGGACATTTGTTCCACGGCTCATCTAAAATCAACCATCTCCAGGAACACTGCACCTCTTAGCACTATTTTAGGATATCAGTGCAACATTAACTCAAACAAAAATGTGCCACTTAAGGAATTATCAGCTCAACTCTCCAGTCCTTTGGACATTTCAGCCTGTGACATGCCTAATTCAAATACAGTTTTCACGTGAAAAGAGCCATCAAACACCAGTTATCTGAAAAGCACAAACAGAGCTTCGTGTTCTGTACATCTGCATACCCTGCAACAGAGCAGAATGAACAGAAAACTCATTTTAGCTTTGTTCTGTTGTATTTATGACACAGAGAGATAGATGATGATAATACGGTTTGCATTTCCCTTCTCATTCATGAGTACAGAATGACCCCAGACTGAATTTACTTTTAATCGGGGTGGGCTTTCACCTTGACAGCTGGAGCCTGTATATCACCGGATGTCTCTTTCCCACAGAGATCACTTAGGTCTCATTTCTGGCAGCGTATGCTAACACAAATTGCTTGCAAGGAGAAACACAGTGTATTTTGAAGTACTGCTGTTTAAAGTACATATATGGGATGAAATGCTAACTTGGTTCGCCATACAGAAAAAATGTAAAATGTGTAATATCCATACATTTTCACAGCTCAACCTTGTATAAAGGAAAGATTGCCTTGTGTCTGCTTGCCATTTGTTTGAAATGGCAAGAGGACTGTTGATGAAGTGAGACTGCTGCCAGCCATAGACCTGTCTCTGACAGGTGAGGATCACCCTTCCTTCCCTCTATGCTTAGGACTTATTTCTTATTATTGGAAGAAATCCACAGAAACCCTGACACATAACAAAGTCAAAACCTGTCCGGGAACAGCAGGCACAGCAGCAGCAAGCACAACATGGGAAATGCTCTTTGTGGGTACACTCCTTCTTAGAAGAAATGCCAACAATTTGTCAGTCCCAATATTTAAATAACACCTGTGGACTGATGCCACTGGTATGAATGAGGAAACAGCAGTCATCAGTGCCCAGCTGCAAACAAGCAGGCAAGGGGGGGATAATATTACATGTAACTCCAATAGTAACTGTTTATCTTAAAGGAAATTTGTTTTTTGTTTCTTACATCCTCTCACTCACAAGTACACCACCGGGCTAGTCAGACAGACCCCATGAAACATCTGAGGCCAGTCACAGGCTTAAGTGGTTTCAGGGCCGTTGTGAACCAAAGGAGCTTCAACTCATACCATAGTTTTGTCCCCAGATCCTCATTCCATCTGAGAACAATTCACAGAGGTGCCCCTAAAATACACTTTAAGGAAGGAGATGACAGTTAAATATAACTAGTCCTCTCCTTCTATGGCAAGAAGGAACAGCCAGAGTGTGATTCACCTGAGCTACTGTTCCAGCCTGCTCTAGGGTGAGATGATTCACACTGCAGAGATACCACTTCTCTTCTGAGCGTTCACGCAGACACACTTGCACTGGCTGTCTTTGACAGTTTATGGACACTGCATGTGAGCCTGCGCATGTAGAGAAGCTTTAAGGGTCCATTTCTAACGCAAATGTTCGCATCTTGTTCCCTGGGCTGCTCTGGACTGCATGCCAGCTGTTAGACATGCACAGGTGATGACTTAGAGAAGTATTAGCATTTCTTACGTGGCTACTGATTCAAAATATATCCCTGAAGTATCTACAAACCACTGACTTATTAAGAAGTATCAGTAAATCTACAAAGTAAATAAACTGCAATTAAGCAGAAAAAGTTATTCGAGACACTTGCTTTTCCTACTACGATCGGAAGAAAAACTTCATATAGGAAAGTCATGGCAGTGCATGATAAACCTGAGAAGCAACCAGCTGGCATTTCTGATTTTGGCACAGGATTACTGGCAAATTTCTGTACAACAGTGAAAGGATTCAAAATCTGACAATGGGAAATGCATCCATGACAACCTGGACAACATCAAAGCCATGCACTCAGCAGGCACTAGCTAATAATGAAGAGACAGCATCTGTCCTTCAGGTAATCACCGACCCTCTCAAGAAACACAAAGCCTGAACTAGGAAAAAGTTATAAGCTTGGGATAAGGACCTAACGATGACATACAAAACAGGAGACAGGAATTTAACTACCATCAGTTCCTTTGAAAAATTTACTGGTCATAACCACCATGTGCGCTGTGAACTGAGGCCACTATAAAGAAGTTGGTACAATTTTCTGATGTCCTCACAAAACAATAGAAGAGCTGGAAGTTAGACAGAAAGATTTCACTGAAGTTTAACAAGATTCTTTAGCTATGTCAAAAGCTGAAAAATTATTCAATAGTAAGTTACGCTCTTTCCACGGATTCTTTAAAATTCCATCTCATGATCAGGCTAAGTTTCTAAATTCAACAGAAGGGTAACCTATTCACTGACAGGTTACTATTCACCAAGGATATTATTCCCATACGGAATACTTTTTTAATTGTGCTGAAGACAGACATAGCAAGCAACTGTCCCTACAACAAGCAGCATATACAGCAGGAGATATTTTTATAAGAACAGGAACAAAAAAATTGCAATATAGAAGTCAGTAAAAGATAAACATTTACCAGTAAGATTAATAAATGCATCACCAAGATTCATCAACTACTCAAAATACAGAGACATCTGTAGTATCCCATATCAAGTTGTACATGGTAGCTTTTCAAACCCTAAGAGATTTTCTGGAAAGGTGACTCTGGTATCTTAGAAAGACTCTCAGTATCAGTGGCACAGCTTGAACTGGCAAGTATCAGAAAGTTTTTTAGAGAACCAGCTCTTTTAAGGTTTCCCACATAAGGTCTTTTGATAGGGACATAAATTCTGATGCCTATCCAAACTGAACTGCTGAGTCCTGCTGAAGTGTGCCCAGTCACTTAACACGGGGAGAGAGGGAGGCTGCCCCCAGGAGCAGGCTGTTTTTAAGTCACACATACTGGGTAGGGGCAGAGCTGCACTCCCAAGAGCTGAGCAGAAATCCCAGCTAAGCCTGACACAGCACTTTAAATTATTTCTTCAAGTACTTTATGGTACAGCCAACAGCTGCCAGACAAAGAGAAGTTCCCCATATTACTGAAAGTAGAGTCACTTCTCCCAGGTGCCCCAGAACCACCTCAAATTTTACTGGATGCTGTGGTCAGACACAATGTGATTAGACCCTAGTTTGAATTCATGTCCTCCCTAGAACCTTTATCTCCAAAATCACAGAATCTTAAAATCAACCAGGTTGGAAAAGACCTCCAAGATCATCAAGTCCAACCCTTGATACAACACTGCCGTGGCTACCAGACCATGGCACTCAGTGCCACATCCAGTCTCATCTTAAACACCTCCAGAGATGGTGAATCCACCACCTCCCTGGGCAGCCCATGTCTGGTTACTCTCTGTATAAATAATTTCTTCCTAATATCCAACCTAAACCTCCCCTGGCCCTAATATCCAACCTAAACCTCCTTAAGACCGTGCCCTCTGTCCTACTGCTGGTTTCCTGGGAGAAGAGACCAACCTGGCTACATGGTGAATGAAACATCCACTTTGGCTCTGGCTTATGCACTCACACAGAGCTAAACTCTAAGTTTGCTGCCTTGCCCAAGGCCAAGAACAACAGCAGCCTTAGGACGGTCTGTGGGAATGAATGGCTGCAGTTTGGGGGTCCGTCTGCTCCTACATGGAGATCAAGTGCAACCAGTTCAAATCAAACCCTTATCTGAAGGGCTGCTTGGCCAGTGCCAGGACATGCAGAAGTGCCTTTCTGTGTACCGGTATCTGCTTAGGTTTTCAAAATGGAAACTGAAAAGTGCAAAGGAAAACACTTGAAAGACGATACTTAGATGAGATCCAATCATGTGTTGCCCTTGCAGTGCAATTTTCACCTCCTTTCAAAGAATTAATCTTCAAAACATTGCTGTGATCCTTTGCAAGCATACTTTCCCTGTCACTTTGCAAACCATCAAGAAAATAAATTGGATACAAACTCACTTTGAATGTTCAAGTATTTAAGCAAATTCCCTGGAACTGTGTTCTCTGTATTTTGTTCTGTGATTATTCTACTGTAAAAACATTTATTGATCACAAGGTGAACAGGAACGCATTTCCCATAACGCATGCTACATTCTGAAGTTATAAGCACAAATGTTCACAGAAGAAGTACACAGTCATTTCTATTCCATAATAAAATCTCACAGAAAGAAAAAGTTGACTGTAGCTAATTAAATAGGGAAAGAGACTAAAACTTACAACTGAATTTTTGCAGATCAACAGATGGCCAAATCCAGTTAATCTCACCAGGTTCCTTATATATTAAATATAACATCAGCTGATGCCCAGCATTTCAAATTACTCTGTAACTACACAGCACTGAAATGGAGAGACTAATGCTTGGCAACCCTGTAGCTGGGGATTTTTTTGAGCAGAAAAGATTTGTTCAAAATGAATGCCATGAGAAATGAGCTAAAGGACCAAAGGATATCCTGGTAAAACAACAAGAAGCCACATTACTCCACCCAGAGTTGCTACAGTACCCACACATGGAGAAAGAAGTAACCTGACAATGGGAAAAAGCAACTTAAACCAGGCTAAAAATCCCCACCTGGGATGCAGGGTCCAAAATACAAGAACCAGGCTCTAATGAGAATTGTGCTGGCTGTGGCCAAGTAAAATCTCACCTGGGTTTTCTATCACAATTTCTCCCTTTTTACAGTCTCTGACTAGACTCATTTTTCATGCAGAATCACTCCAGAGAAATCAGGTTTGAGTCCTTGCATAGAGACTGCTGAGTGGGGAAATGCACCTTTCGATATTCAGATTTATCTGTTCTGTAACTGATGTGCACAGAGTAAATAAACTTAATTTACATAAAAGAACACAATGATTTCTCCTCTAATGAAGGATTAACTATCAGTGCCGTGAAAAGCATCTGGCAGCAGTAATCCGTGAGCCTTCCTTCTTAGGGGCCTGGACTACTTACAGAAATAACTTCTGTTCCAGCTGACAGTACACTGAAAGATCAACAAATGGATTAACACAGTCCCAAAGGCTCACAGACTTAGCCCTGTGCCCCAGTGACCAGGCTGGTCCTTCTCTCCAACAGTCAGTTACTGCAGTGTACACTGTGTATGCCTGCTTTGCCACGTAAATTTTCCAATAATCAGGCACAGGAGAGAGGAGAAAAACTCTTTTCTAGTCAGGGAGCTCTCTGCTACAGGAATCTCAGAGAAGTTGTGCCATTTTCCTGACCTTCAGATACTCTATTAGCAAAATAGGCAAAAATGCTTGCGCCTTACTCTGCTTATTAATCTGACACGAGACACTGTTTAAAATGCTGATAAAATAATTATAAATGAGACAACATCCCATGAAATAGAAAATGAAAATGGAAGCAGGATCTGAGGGGACAGTGTAAGTTAATTCAAAACGATAGTGGAAATATAATGACACAATTAAAGTGGTAAACAAATCTAGAGTAATGAATCAATTTATTAAACTAAATGCCACTACGCATTCTTACCATGTAGGCATAATTCTCAGAGGAGTGCCTCAAATAACTCTGAAGAATTCAAACATACCAAGATTGCAATTCAAAAAACTAATAGCAAAGTCTACCGTTTAGGACTGCTAATAAGATTTCTGCAGTTTAATAGCTTTTCTCCCTAAAATAGATTTTGCTTTTATCCATGTAACTAAGCTTACAGATCTCTGCCCTTGACCTTCTAGGGCAACTTCCATGACTGTACTAAAATACACACCACGCTCCTAGGTCTGGGACACAGAATTCTTGCCACAGAGGTTGGGTCACTGACAGGTTATTTCTTTCAGTAACTGCTTCTTAGCAAGACTCAGGCATCATGTCCAACAGCTCAGCTCCAGTATGCAGTGATAAAATAAAGGTGTTTGTTTACACATGAATGGGTGGATAGGAATGGAATCCTGTATCTGGGGGGAAATCCTAACACACCCACCTAGGCATCAAACCGTGAGGCTTCCAAAGCAAAGATTCCCATTATTAAGAAAAAGTCTCCTGTATGGTGCTCTTGAAGCCTAAGTCCTCATTAAAAAATTAAACTCTTAGCTAAAATGGGGAATCATATTTCCATGTTTAGAAAAGATTTTTAGCTATAACATAAAATACCTATTTATTTGAATCCGAACAATCTGATGGAGAAGATGTATTCTCGAGGGCTTTTTTTTTTTCCCTTTGATGGTGCCCTGACACACAGCTCAGAAGAATGGTGAGCTTGGGGCTCTCCCTTGGAACTACCAAGTCCCTACTCCAGCACAGTTTGGCGGTCTCAGCTTTCATATAGCTATAGCACATGGCTCTGTTCTTGTCTGCAATCCTCTGCTGCAAGCAAAGGGCTGATTCAGTTTACAGCACAAAGAGTCCTAAGACTCTGCCAAGGAATGCCAGATGATGACAAAATAAAAGGACAGGTGCTCAACTTGTTTTAATTCAGCATTTACATATAGGTGATAAGAGTTGTGGATAAATTATTCATGAAATACTAACTTGCTACAGTTCACTTTGCAAACAGTTTAAAAAAAGACACACAAATTAAGACTTACCTCAGTAAAAAGTTAAGACAACAGCAAGGGCTCATCAAACAATGTTAATCTTGCGACAGATAAACATAATCAAACCCTTATTTCACCTCCCATTTAACTCCTTATTTTCTCCCTACTTTTTCTGTTTCCTTCAGTGTCCCAAGCTATACAGCCCTGATCTTTCTTTCCTGCTTTTCTTTTATTCATCATCCTGCCTTGTTTTATTTCTCAGAAGGTCCACACACCCACAGCGATGAACTGTGAAATCCACTGGTGGACTTCCAGAAATCTGTCTGGGAAAATGAACAGCTAGTCTGAACACTGTTCTCTCATAAATGCCTCTATTTGTGTATCCACTTAAGATTGGTAGGACTGGGACCCATCCGTGCCAGACCAAAAATGACCATAAGCCATTACATTCTTCGCATGAGTCATTACATTCAGCCACTGCTGCTTCCTTGGGAATATCCTAGGACGACGTTTGCTCAAGCAAGAAGAAAGTATTCCCCATCCTTCTGAAGGCGAAACATTCAAAAATGAAGAGGAAGGAAAAGCTACATCCACATGACACAGATGAGTGACAAACGAAGGTTTCAGGAATCATCTGAGACAGATGCAGGAACAAACCTTCAGGCAAGAGGGAAAGTGCTGCCAGCAGGGACAGTCTCAGACAGCAAAGAACAGCTCTCACCTCTGCCAGAGGCAGAGAAGGTTCACCCTGAGAGACCTGCCCTACCTGGCATCCCAGACTCTGGTCTGCAGACAGTTTGTACATGAAGGACAGAACAAACAAAACCTAATACATTTAAGAATGCTACTGATTTCAGCTGATTTGCAATCTTGTGTGTTTTATCCCTAAGTAAGCATAACTTTGTGCTTAGAAACTCCATACAAGGTCTAGCCACCTTTTCTTTTTCCAAATGTGATTAATTCTCCTGATCTCAGAGGTATGAAGAATAGGCTACAAGGCTATTACCTGTGTAGAGAGACCACAAAAAGCTGTGTTTGTGCTAAGACAGGACCTCAGGAGTGACCTCCGCCGTCAAGTTTCAGCTCCACGGAGGAGTCAGTGGACAAGGACACACACACTGGAAAAACCAAAGGAGAGGAGGCTGACAGCAGTACTTTGATGCTTTCTATCTAGGCACCAGACACCTAAAGCACCTGGGATTCTCAATCCAGCAAACTTGTCCTTCAGGATGACTCTGGATCAGCCCTCCAGACACACATACAAGCTCATGTGAACAGTCAACTAAAACCAAACAACTGGCTTTGTCCCATTACGTTAACTCAGGTACCCCATAAACCTAACCACTTGCAATAAACTCTTCATTTAACTTTGCTTAATCTCAGGGTCCCACTGCTCTTTTACCCCACCAACCCTCCTAACCCAAGTTAGGAGTTTGGTCCCAAGTACCAAAATGCAACTGCCGAAGGCCAGGCTTGTATGTATACTGCATGAAATACTCCACCTCACTGTCTGCTGGCGTGGGACAGCTGTGACACTGCCACGTCTGACCAACATGTACGTCTATTTGCTTTTGCTAAGCTTGAAAATAAGGCTTTAAGCCTGTGGAAGCAGCTGCATGCTGCCTCAGTAAAACCTACGAACAAGAGTCTGTTTTTGTTTTCTCTGGGACACTACCAAACAAAACTGAACCTCCCAGACAGAACATCTACTCTCAGAGATGGCAACAGAAGCACTTGAGTCTCTATTAGTATTTGACCATACAACTGGGGAAAACCCACAGCCAGGCACCAAGCCTGTTTTGTCAGAGGTTGGTAGCTGCGACTTCCCTCAGAGACTGCTGTAGGAAGGTGCCAGCCTCACATCTTCAAGAGATGATAATTCTCAGCTGACTTTCCTGCAGGTGGTCTCTCTAAAGGCACTGAAAAGGAAGTTACTGTGCAACATTTTTGCAGAGCACTTAACTTCAGAGCCATCCTAGAACAGCCTGTGCTCACCCACCTCAGTTCATGTATTCTTTTGGTAACCAGTACTGGTATGTGCCAAGAGAGCCCTTTTACTGCTGACCACACCACTGCAGAAGCCAGAGATACGTGTTACCTGTGCTAGTTCAGCAATGGAACAGACTCGCTTGTTGTCACTTGCCAGGCTCCCTGATTGAACCTTCCCTGTACAAAAGATGGGCTGCTCCGACTCCTTCCCATCACCATCACAACACGGCTTACCACAATCTCAGACCACCACCAGAAGCTCAGCATACCCTGCAAACCAGCTCACCCTGGCCCTCGCTCTTGTCCAATGTAGTTCTGTACTTCTCACAGAGGCCGTGGCTATTATAAAAGTAATATCAGGGAAATGCTGCTCAAAATGCACTATTACTACTGTATGCTGCCTGCAGCTCAGGTCATAAGCAACCTTCCAGACAGCTCCACAGCTTTTTGCTCCCATATCCATAGAATTCACCTACAGTGCCTTACAAAGCCTGTTGTTTTTTTTTTTTGGCAAGCTGGCCTCTCCATCTCCCGTCCCTGAAAGGGACAAAGGAGGTTTATCATCAAAAGAAGACAGACATGGTTATCAGCAGCCTACCAAATCTGCTTGAAGCCATGCAAACAAAAGCTCTGACCTTGGAAGCAGTCAAAACAAAATTACATTTTATCTCACTCCCATCATAGGTATCTGATTAGCTGGAAGGACACTTAACGCTGAGAGAAAGAAGTACCTTCACTGCACACTGGAAAATCTTGCCTACATACAAAAAACCAATCCAACAGTAAATTCACAGGAGTAAATTTGTAACAGTTAATTCATGAAAGAAGGCAGCTCGGTCCTCAAAATCAGCTGTCTGGATGCTACCCCCTCCACTAAGGGTCACTTGCCATTCCAGTCTTAGAATTCAGTATCCTAATGTATAAATGAATTTTAAATTATTAGCCTTGAAAACAGTTATTCTTTGGATGAGAGTTAGGAAGGATGGATGGATGAAGGTATTTCTCCAGGGTTAAAGAAAGTTTCTGATGGGTGCATGAGGGTGTGGGAGTCACAGTGGAAGCTAAAGGGGATGGACACTGATTCAAGTGCTGGACTAGTAATATGCAATTCCATTAGAGAAGACTTAGGCTGAGAGACTTGGGATAAACTGCTAATCCTGTCCAACAGACAGGGTTAGAAAAGAAACTGGCAGGTTTGTGTCATTTGCATTACAAACTATATTGGTCAAACATTCTCTGCATGAAGAGGGTGAGGTGAAGCAGCAGTTCAGCTGAGTGAAATGAGGAACTTCATTTTGGGGTTTAGATGTAAGTCTGGGAAGTGAAATGTAGCCATCATCTAAAAACATCTTTGCTGTTTTGTTTGTGTGTGCATTTGGGGTTTTTTAAAAGAATGAAACACTATCCGTAGAAGTCATCCAAACGCCTGCAGCAGCAGGTATAAGCTAAAAATCCTATAGTAAAAAAGGAGCAAATTGAAAGACACTGTGGGATTTGCAGCAGCCAACCATTTAAATAAGTAAATCCACTTTGAGGACAAACCACAATGTAATCATTCCCAGGCTGCATTGGGAAAGGGAGGAAGAACACTCAAGTTCTGAAAGAAAACCTTGCATTTTCTCACCTGGGCAAGTGTAAAGAGGCTTTGTTTAAAAAACAAGCAAACAAATTAGCCAACCATGTTTCCTACACCCAAGCCCACTTCCTCTGACTTCAGTTCCTGGGATGCTAATTTAAGGGTAAAGGAGCTGCTGATCCTGACCGTGGATTCCATAAACCAGCTAACATTCAGAAAGCCATTTCTGGCAGAGAAACCAAAGAAATTGCGAAGTCTTACAGCTAGGTTTTGGGAACAAGTAATTTACTTATTCATTTGCAAAGGCCAGGATCTGGAAGCTGCATTACACAAGAAAATTATGAAAGAGTCATCAAAACACAGAAAATTAGATTAATAAAATTTCAGATGACAATATACCTGGAAGCAGTAATTAATAAATAAAGCAAGTATATCACCATCCTGTACACCAGGTGGTGACATTTGAGTATGTCTACGCAAGACATTTGCTGTCCTTTCTGTACCCTGCATGTACACACTGCTGTGTGCGGGACAGTTTTCCCCAGTGGCACAACCAGAAGTTCAGTGCACTGGAAAAATGAGGCTGTTACACAGATCTGCAACACAGGGTGATGGCAAGGCCTTTATCTACTGTTCCACACAATTTCAGTATTTTTTCTATCATGAGATATGAAAGTGGTCAAAGAGAATCAGAGACACTCAATGAAAAGGTCTCCGAATATTTCAGGGTTTGTGATGACTTAGACTATAAGGAGCTACTTCAAGTCCTGATCAAAGTAAGCTCCACGACTGGTCTGTGAGGTTAAGAGACTTAGAAATAAGCAGAATTTAGCCTTGTCAAGTAAGCATAGACTTTTCACCAGCCTACCATAAGAACAGAAATTTCCTGACACACCAGTTTTCAAGGCACATATGATGGTTATTGATATGAAAAAGGCTGCCTTCTGAATGAATTGCATACAGTCATGGAGCTATTCTCAGCCTAAACCCTCTGCTGAAAATACTGTGTGTAAACACACCGTACACAGCCTGTACTTGGAAGTGAAAAATCAAGTACTTAATTCATAAAAATAGAAACATGTCTCAAACTCAACAGAAACCCGAAGTAAACCCAAAACATAACTTCTCCATCAGAGAAATGAATGCAATCACAGAGTCATAAAAATAATTGCAAATCACCCAAAGAACCGACTCAGCAGTTTTGTCTCCCTGAGCCTGCTGAACAGTTAACATTTCAAACTCAGTTGCTCAGTGGGAACCTCCATTCCATTTCTAGCTCTAGGATCCAGTTTCAACAAGAAATGTTGGTGCTACTGAACCAACAGCAGCCGTGCCCTCTGTGCCTCCCGAGACTCCTCCCTGGCTGGTGGGGTGCAGCAGCCACAACAACAGGAGGGAATGCCACTTATCAGGAGCAACATTAACTTCTGTGAGAACAAAAGCCTCAGGTATGTGCCACAAGAAGATAAGCATCTGGCTCCTTATGCACCGGGAATAAATGGCATTTGGATCTCAGTGCTTCCTGAAGGACAGACTGGAGGACTCCAGCAGGCTGTACCTGCTGAGCAGCAGTGGACTGAGACTTGCTCCTTTGCCCTTAACCAGACCTAGCTCCTTGCACTCCCCTTGAAAACACAACCCTGAGTGAAACACGGCAGTGGGAGGACTCAGGAGGCACCTGAGGTTTACAAAATCACCAAACACGTGTTAGATGTGGCAGCACCATCCACAGACTCAAATGCACAGAAAGAACAGGTCCCAAGTAATGCTGGCATGTGAAATCTGTGAACAGGAAGCTGGGCACAAGGAACCTGTCTGGGCTGAGAACCACTGAGCTGTGTGAAATGCCACACACTGGGGTTATTTCAAGGGGGGTGGGGGGAAGGGAAAAATACACACACCCTGCCCACAACCCCAAGAACCAGAGACTGCAGTGATGTTGCACTGCAGTGGGAGGAACCGGGGATGGAAATCCCAAATCATTATACAGAAACAATACTGACCACCAGTGGGGTGCAGACCTTACCACTGCAAGATGGTCAGTGGCTGCACTGACCCTGTGACCCATTCCCCTCACAGCTCTGCCCACAAAGCCTGCCCAGGGTACTCCTCTTCAATTAAAGGCTTGCCAAGAGTTTGTCCCAGCTGCTCAAAAAGCTGCTGGGGATTAATCTGCTCCTGAATAAACAAATTCCCCCCCTGTAACAAGCTCCTGTGCTAGACTGCACCAGCTGACCGAAGTCAGAGGCAAGACAAACAGCTTTCAGGACATTCATTAACAGCAATAAGCATAAATTCATTACGTGTTTTACTAACTCTGGGAAGGTAACAGTATTTTCCCTCATGTAAATCAGTCTATAGCAAATTAAATCCCTAATTTCACTACAGGGATTTGTATTAGCTTCCAGCAGCCTTGACTTTAAGCTGCTTATTTCACCTCAGACATCAGTGTTTCATTGATTACAACATATAAATAGAAACATGTGTTTCTGGATCAGGACCTCTTCTATATCACAGAGGATGACTGATTTATCATGGCACTACACAACAAGCAACCAGCCAATTCTGACCTCAACGTAAGATTCCAGTGTGGAGTATTTCCACTGAGAACAAAAGGTCTGAAGTGGTCCAAACTTATTAGCAGCAGGCTTTTGCAAACTAACCATACTATACTAACTAACGATAAAAATGTGTCTCCTGCTTCCTTCTCAAATACCTACAGATACCAATGGTGATCATGTAATGAAGAACACACAACTGAATATACTGAGCCAAAAACCCGACTCCAAAAATCTTTCATTTTCACTTTTATGGAAAACACCTGAGTCTTTTTCATTTGGTCTTCAAAAAACACAAATGGATTTATTTTATTTTTTTCATCACCTGTAAAAGTGAATTTTACTACCTAACAATGCCTTCAAACAGATTTTATCAGGTAAACTATCCAGGTAAAAAAAAGCAACAGCCCAGTGAACACTGTGACAGTTAAGGATAGTACATGCTCACATCAACCGTGCGTGGTGGAATTTCTCCCACTTCTTAAATATTAAAATATTTTCTTAAATAACCAGCTGAATGTCTATCCTGAAACATATTCCAATATTTCTCAATTTAAACTGAAATTTGTAATCCTTTAAAACAGTTCTTTTCAGGATACTCAGTTGTCCACAGGGTTAGGCATTTTCATTTCATTTATCTCTGGACTAATCCTAGCTAACCAAACTGCATTCATTAACCACAGACAATTACTTAATCCACTATTTTTATAACAGGGATCAGATCCCAATGTTGTCTCCTGCTTATTCTTTCCTATGAAAGGAGAAAAGGATGATGAGGCATCAATATTGATCCTAATTGTCAGAGGTACCAAATGCCAGTTGGCAATTAAACTTCCTTCACAGTTTGGTATTTGCTTTCAATCTACTTCTCATTATAACATATGGAGCTGTTATGCCCACTGCCTGCTAAATACCCTGCTAAGGGCTATCTAAAGTAAGAAATCTTTCTAATGATAGATGATTACATTCCTATTAGATTTGCTGCACACCATCTACTGGAAATCCGAAACTGAGCTATAACCTCTATTCTGCTGACAGGCAAGGGTAAACCTAAATGAAAGAGATGACTTAATTATTCATTTATTTAAATTACAAGTAACTTTCAGCTTTCTTTGCCAGTGCCTTAAGCAACACTACAGCAATGGAGAGGCTTTGCAGAACTCCTGAAGGTCTTACAAAAATATAATTCATCAGTCCCTGCAGAAATCTGAAGTATTTTCAATAACATTATTGCTGAGCATTAATAAAGGAATTCCCAGCTTGCGATACAGGTATGATGGTACTGCTGACAATATTTCATTATAAAAATTCCTAGAGGGCAGCAGGGATCCAGCTATGAAGACAGCGCTAACATTCAAAGCTCTGAAAGGAAGAAATCAGAGTTTTGGCTATCATTTATTAAAAAGGAGCTTGCCTCTTACACTCCTTCAGAGCTCATTCTTTCAGATACAGTTCCAGTTCTTCAGTCCATGTAAAGCACATGTTAAAATACACCAAGATGGCATTTCAAGTACAGTTGTCTTCCAGGCTTTACAGTAATAGACATTTTACCTTAGTTTTGATTCACAGAATTGTCACAGTAAGTTCTGGTAGAAAGAGCACAATTAAAAAGGTTTTAAACCATGCTGACAGGGCTCCCTACATATTGATGTGACAGGCATGTTATTATTGCACACTGACTGCAATACCTACTGAGAATGATACTTCCAACTCAACATACTGTGTCTGTAATTCAGCTTGGTAACATATAACCTTGCGCATACACTGGTACGGTTTAGGAAATGAGACAGTATTAATTACAAATTTCTTTTACCCTGACAGATTTGAAAAAAAAGATACAGTTGGTGAATTGTGAGATCAAAGAGTAGAGATTGTGAGCCCAAGACTGGAGAAGTAATAATGTACATCATCTCCTAGTCCAATCTTGCAAGTGGTCTGTGCAAACTAAGCTGAAGTGGACAGGTTACAGAAACATGTGGTGACTACTCTGGCTCCAAGTCACCCAGTGGCCACGGTGACAGAGCAGTTTATTCACTGGTGACCAGTGCAGGACAGGGCATGGGCCCTCGTGCACCAACTCTTCTTCTGGCACTATTCACAGGGGCTGCACACAATGGATTTTACCTGCAAAGCTAAAATTAATGGCAGGGAGAGGAAGAAGAAGGATGTTTTACTAGTTTTCTGAATTCAAGGTATTGCAGACAAACATTAACTGGCAACTGCAATTTCTACCAGGTGCTTTAAAGTATTTGGATAAATATGTGCAGCCATAAAGACTGCAGACGGGTCCCCTAAAGATAGTATAGAGTTGTAGTGGAGCAGCAGGCTGTGGCTCAGTGCAGGAACCATGCAGGAACCCGTCTCAGGGCTAAGCAAACACTTTTGTTGTTCCCTGCTCTGGTGGGAGCTCATCTGCTCTGAACAGGTT
Source organism: Pseudotriccus pelzelni (assembly GCA_035584735.1). NCBI lineage: Eukaryota > Metazoa > Chordata > Aves > Passeriformes > Tyrannidae > Pseudotriccus > Pseudotriccus pelzelni. The sequence continues at coordinate 16,176,222 of JAWMRA010000130.1, forward strand.
CTCAGAAAGCTGCCCGTCCACCCTGCCCCATGGGCACCAGGAGACCTCCGTGCACAGGCCATTGTGGCACATTTCTGACCTGGTCCTGTTTCAGCTGTCGGTTTCAATGGTCACAGTTTAGACTGATAACTGAAAAAAAGCCTCCAAAACTTACTGACTACAGCACAGAAAGCAGGGGAAGAAAGCAACTGGCCTAGAAATACATGCACGTGCAGGGTGATGTTTGCTCTTGTTCATGACAACGAAGCTTAACAGGAGATGGTGCTCGTGGGTTCTCAGCCCAAAGCTAGACCAGGCACACAAAGGAGCACTATAGTCCATTAGTCAGCTACAGATGACATTTCTAATTTGAGAAGGATTTTAGTCAGAATGTAACTCTGCACTGCATGCAGCCCTCGGACTCCAAATGCGATGAAGTGCCAGTGGGATTTATGGTCCTGAACTCCTCTTTTGCACAAGAATCTGACACAACTCTCATTTTCCCTCTTCTCTGTTCATTTAACCTCTCATTACAAATTCGCAAAAGGGCCCCAATAAAATTAGACTATTACAATTCCATGAAATTTTGATTTAAGACAACACGAATGAAAAATGGAAATGTAAAATATTTATACAAACAAATGACATTTTACCATTTTCCATGCTAATGTGGCAAGAGGAGAATGAAAACACAGTTTACACTGAAATTCCTTCTCCCAGAAGGCAGAAATTAGAGATCAATCATACATGACAGGATTTTTTAAAAAAAAAAAGCCAGTTAGGAATTTAACCATGCTGGAGCTTGCATTTGCAGCGCAAGCCTCATTTCTCTCAGAGTATACCTTCTCACATACATGCAGTGGAAAAAACATGCCAACCAGTCTCTGTCTTGGCTTCCTCATCCCCATTTCTTGTTCCATCATTTCACCAGACTTAGGTGGCTCTTTCTTAAACTTGGTCTAGTTGCATTGTTGAAACTTTTTAAGTTCTTGTTATGGTTAAAATCTGCCTAGTCATGGAAAACATGCAGACTTGCATACTCCCCCAAGCTGCAGTAAAAGTAACCTGTGGTATTCTTTGAACACAGCTAGATAAGTCAGCTCACAGAAGGCAGTTCTGAACGTGACATGCCTACGTACTGCTGATGTGATGGGTGTGGAGATGGCTGGCTAAGGACAGTTGGCCCCAAAGGCTTGATTCCAGTTATGCTCACAGCTTAGCATAAGGCCCAACCATGATGGCTCTTAAACTGATGGTTCTATACTGCATTTAACCCTCATAGTACACATTAACCACCGAGATTATATTGGGAAGCAATTCTTAAAGCACATAGCTGCTATGGCAACAGCTTTGGTGGGGTGCAGATATCCTCCTGTCTCCATAAAGCCAGCAGCTCTAATGGCACCTTGTGTTCCTGGTGATACCCCAAGGAAATGCATCTAGTCAGAAGCAAAGCCGGCAGGCTCCTTCCTGCCATCACCAATGCTGTTTTCTGCAGCTTGATGAGCTTTCACTGGAGGCATTTTTCCTGAATCAAACCCCTAAAACAGGTTAAATTGCCCAGGCTGCCTCAAACAAGGTTTACTTCTAACAGCTGCACAACAGCAGCTCTCAGCACCTGCAAAAGGCATTAGTAACCACCACAATTAGTACAGCAAAAAGGCATGGATGGAGAGATGCTGAGCAACTGGCTACTGCAGACATGGATTTATGAACAAACACGGGCCTTCCAGGTTGCTGAGCACCAGTGGCATATTTTGATAAGAGAGCAGAAAGGCAGCCACTTCTTTTCATGATTCCTTGCAGGGGAGCCAACCTCATGCTGGCACAGCCATAGCAACCCAGACAACAACAAAGCATCAAGGCAGATGAAATCACAGAGACACAAATGCAGTAACTACCCGAGTGAAGCTTTCTCATTAGTGATTGCCCTGGACCAGAACACAGCACCTGAGCCCCTTCCCCTAGAAACACTCTAGTAGAGCTGAAATCTGAATCAGGACTTTGTGCCTTGAGTACATGCTATTTTTCAGGTAACGCCCAGTAGAGGCTGTGCCTTGTGATCAGCACAGAGGAGAAGAGAATGTGGGACTTAACTCTCGGCTCTAAGAATGACAACTACCACCTCTGCATAGCTCTGACCCACAGCTATGCCTATGCACATGGGGAGCTCCCCTTTACAAGAGGCCTTTTTAACTGGAAGGATAATAAAAGCCAGTTATGGGAAGGTGAAGACTCTAGCTGCTAGCAGATGCCAAATTGCTAATGGCCCCACGGAAAGGAAATCAGAGTCAGGGCTTAACCAACAAACAGTCTCAGCAGATGCCTTCAGGCCTGGCTCTCTTGGAGCCAATGGGAAGGGATGCACCAGAAGCAGGCATAGCTCTGTCTGAAAGGCAGAAGCCTTTGTCTGGCAGCAGCACTGTCCAGCCAGCCTTGCACCCACCAAGGTAGCTGTTGATTCCCTCTAGGGCTGCAAAGATTAAAAGAATACATCACATCTGTGTTGTCCTTGAAACACTGCCGCTTCATTTTCATCAAACCGTTATCACCTGCTATTTCAGAAGAACAGTCAAGAAACAAACCTCTGCTTACCTTAAAAAAAAAAAAGACAACAAAAAACCAGAAAGAAAACAAATGGCTCCATCGCTGGCAAAGCCCTCTGCATTACTGATTACACGAAGCAGCATGGCCAGGCCTTTTTCCCCATCCTCTCTCCAGCCTGGTATCAACAGCCTGCCCCAGGCTCTGTGAATTAATCCTCCACAGGAATGATGTGACCTGTGACGCTAAAAAGTATTATGGTTTTATTTTTTGAAATGTGTTTGCAGTCCAGCCAGCAAAAATCAAGAGGCACTGGGATGAGAGTGAATGAGAGTGTGAGGCAGGAGGGTAAACAAAGTCACTGAGATTCCTGCAACGCCCTGCCTAGAAAAGCAATTTAAGGGGAGACTTCAAGAGAGGACGTGCTCTTTTGTCCCTCAGGCTCTGTGTCCCTCACACACACACACATCTGCATGGCAAGGAGAGGAAAGGTGAAGGGAAATGTGGTTCAGGCAGCTATAGAAATCGGGTCAGCTTCTAACTGAACCTGCTCTTAGCTGGTGAAGAGGCTGAGGGTGGGAAAGTCAGTGTACTCTGTGTCACTAGGCACTCTGAGGGACCTCTGCCTTTGTCACTGTTCTTTATGAAAATCTCTCTCAACAATACCTTTGATCCCCTCATAAATCTTTTTTTTTATATATCCATCACAGGCTGTGGCCCAAAGGCAACACACATTTTCATATCATCAGGTTTTTTCTGTCATGTGTATAACTCAATTAAGAAAGAAAAATACGAATATGTGAGAATATTTTTCAGCAGTTTACTGGAGACTGGGAAAGCAGTTATTTTCTTAAGCTGCTGCTGTTATAAATCAAAATGTGCAGATATGAAAATATTAAGATATTTATAGCTATGTGAATAAGTGAGTTTGTGGAGCGCTGGCCAAAGACAGCCAGTCACTGATGGCTGATGGAAAACTACAAGCTTTTGCGCTTTCTTGGTATAACAAAACTACAATGTCCATTTTAGAACAATAAAAATATACAGTAATGCCATATGAAAGTATTTTCTTTCATTTAATGCTATATTTTAACAGCAACCTTGATAATTTTAGAAGGTAAGGTTTTTTCAAAAGCTTCTCATTATTTGTTGAAAAATCTACTCTATATTTTTTTACCTGAGCCATTTGGTGAATTCAAATGAACTTCACATACAGCTTTAGTCAACCAAGAATAGCAAGCAAGTCTTCCTTTTTTACGAGAGGGTTAATGCAAAATACTTCTTCTAGTCTTGGAAAGTTAGTTTTGAATGAATAAAACACTGCTTGCAGAGACTGTGAGGGCAGGGCAATGCATAAGCCTCTTCATGGCTGCAGGCAGCACCCATGGCCTAAGCACAGCTCCCTAGGGCACCAAGCACCGTCTCCAGCCACCATCTGTTCCACTCCTCAGTTCCTCTCTGCTCTCCTCCTCGTTCACCTGTCTAGAGTAAAATGAGCGTAAACACTTAAACATTCATTATCACACTGATACCTCTTCCATGGGCACACCGACTGCTGCCAAGCTGTTTTGATACCATGGCAACGCACTACCTGGGATCTGGCTGCCAACCGTGGTATTTTGCTTATTTTACGAGCAAGGTGACATTTTGTAATTCTAGTAACAAACCATTAAGATGGGCAATTAAATACATGATATGGGGAATTAAATATAAGGCACAAAGAGCAGCAGCAATTTCTCTGGTCTGTCACTGTACGGAACCAGACAGATGTGTTTGTGTTGTCTGGCTTAACAGAAGAATCCCAGCAGCAAGAAAGGCATGTGACTCCCTGGGCCAGCAGGTCCAGCCTGGGCTGAAGTCCATGAAATGAAGCCCAGTTTCTTGACCTCTGTCAAGCAGCTGCCTGTCAGTAGGAAAGCTGATCTGAATTCTCAGTGTTTCCAAACGATGACTTAAAATCTTTTTGTTCATGAATGCAAAGAAACGTTTCTGCCCTCTCAGCTTTGATCTCAATCTATGCTCAATAGCTAAACTGAAAAGAAATACGTAATCACTGAAGTGGAAGTAACAGCCAAGTACTGTTTAATATCCCAAAATGGTGTCTTCTGCTTGGAAGTCTTATACTAGGATAGTTCTGACTCAGCACCTCTCCCCTGTCCGATACCCAGCTGCACTCACCTTTCAACCACGCAATGAGGAAAAACATTTAAAAAACAAGCAATGTATGTTCTGAGATGTGACCCACACTGTAATGTATTGGCTCGTTTGCAGGCTGCCAGTCAGCAGTGTCAGTCCTTCGCTTGGCTTCTGCCACAGAGCAACATTCTTGTGCAAAGACCTCTCCTTTTTTGGGGGTACTGAGTGGGGCAGCCCTGCTCCAAATGTTTTGATCCCACCCTCTGGTACTTCCTGCCTTGTCCTGAGTCACCACTGTTATCCCTGGTTTCCTTATGCTGGAGTACGTACAAAGCACATCTGATCCATGCGCTGAGTTAGTCTTGCTTAAAAAATTATATGGAAAAGGCAGAAAAATTACAATCTGTCAATTTAGCAAACAGCGACATCATTCCCTTCCTCTAACCTTTCCTTTGGTATCTCTTGCTAGCTGAGCTCCTGGGGCCAGCATTACCATGCTGTGCATCTGAGAGGAATTTCTCAGAGGCCACTTTCAGCCACAAGAACCAAAATTGCAGCACCTGGGCCCTCAACGCTGGCCTTCAGATCTGACCCCCAAAGCAAATGCAGACAAGCCTTTCCCTCTGCTCTCCCCTATCATCCGCACTTGCCTGCCGGAGGCGTCTCTGGGCAGTAACAGCTTCTCCTGGTCTCATTTCTTCTCTCCCTCTCTTCCACTCACTCCCCCATAGAACCGAGTCCTCTTTTTCTCAGGAATGCTTCCATCACTCTCCACCACAGGAAGACTACGTCCTAGTTCACAGATGGTATTTAACACATTGCAAAATATTTATTTCCAACTCATTTACACTTTATTACTCTTGCAGTCTTCCATCTCTTGCATTTTGCCTAAGTTCTTCATCTGGGAATGGAAAGCTAAGACTATAACACAAGCTTCCACAAGGAAAGGCGTTCTATGAACTGCTCTTTTAACAAGCAGGGAAAGGATTTAAAAGCCAAAGAGAAACACAACAGTGATGACAGCCCTGACTGAAACCTGCCTGATTATTTCTGCCTGTATTTCAACATCCCCTCAGCCACAGCACATAATATAATCATTCTCTTCTGAGCAGACTCAGTCAACATTAATTAAAGGCACAGGCATTTTAACACAGCCACCAGGCTGCTTTCTCCATCTTCACAACAAAGCCATCACTTTCTTGCTCCTGATCTTTCAAAATAACCTCCATCCCTGGGTAAATTTACATTTCAGAGGAAAGTGCAGAAGGTCTCACAAGAACCTCATTAAAATGCTCCTTTCACTGACACAAGGCAGATGTTTTTATTTGCCGAAAACCAAACGGAGCCCCAAGCCAAGGGCAGATGTACACCCCAGTAAGGAGAGGTTTTGCTGTCTGCAATTTGCTTTTGCAAAAGGTTAATCCCTAACGTGTTTCAAGGAGGCAAATGCCAACCTGCTGTACATGGGGCTGCATACAATGGAAAGATTTCATGGCCAAGGACAAAAAGGTCAGGGACACTCATCACGTTCACATTTCTCCTGGAAAGCCATGCTGAACAGCAAGTTCCTGAATATGAGCCTCTGTTCACAGTGAAACAAGCACGAAGTAAGCATAAAAACCTGCAGGTGCTTGGAAAGAGGCAGGAAAAGTACAGTGTGCAGGTGCTGTTAGGGATCTCTTTTGTCCCAGGCATCCTGAATGTTCCCCCTATTGTGCTAGCAAGCTATGACAAAAATCAGCAATTACTATCAGATTTGGTAGATGTGTGGTCTATATGATACTAAGGCTTGAAAGGACTAACAAAAAGAAAGAGGAATGCGTTTTTGTGAACACTATAGCAAAGCATGGCATTTCTTGCCTCTAACACCATGTGCACGTGTGTTGAGCCTCACAACAGTTAGAAAATATTTTAGACCCTATCCTTGTGAGCTAAGCCTTGAAACTGAACTACAGCAGGCTATATAACAAAGAACAGAACAGAAATCCGTGTGAACAAGACAGGCATTCAGGTTACCTGTGCTTGAGTGACTTCTACACACTTTGGGATCCTGCTTTCTCCAGAGGGACAGGCCTCAGCTGATCCAGATCCCATTTTAGAGTTCACACTGTGTCACTAACCTCAATGCAGGTGCACCAAGAACGTTAAGGAGAGGACAGATGGGAGATGCTACCGCCTTTTCCCTGCATGCACTGATATGAGGCCAGGCCCTGAACAGGAGACAACTCAAGCATGAGATAGCAAAGGAGTTACCCAGGCAAGTCCCAGTAGATTCTGTGCTGAGGGAGCTGACCCATGAACAAAAGTGCTTTCCTTGGCATCTGGGTTAGAAGCAAAGTCCTTTATGAACACAGTTGGCTGAATAAACTGAAGGAGCCAGTTCCAGCTCAGCAGTAGCAAAAGAGCATGAAAAAACCTTACATGCAGTGTAATACCAAAGCCAGCAGAAGGAAGACTGAAAATTGAGAGGGGAAAAAAAAATTAAGGAATTTAATTATCAGAGTGAGGAGTATTTTCTATCCAGATCTAAAAAGTTACTACCAAACATCAAATGAGTACTACCTCTAATTCCATCCTGCTAGCAGCCTGTAAATTTTGCTGAGATGATACAAAATACCACATCTGCAATCTCTGCAAATTATTACCCTATCACATTTAGCTCTTGCCCAGCCTCTGGAGCTCTGCTTTTGGGCAACTCCCGCATCTGGGGCAAGTGACATCTTCTGATCTTTGGTACAGCCAGGCATGGAAGTGATACAGCTGCGGCCATTCCTTCCAGGTTATTCTCCCCTCCTTCCTTTCTAACAGCTCCCATCTCACCAGCTGCTCTGTTCACATAAAAAGGTTGACAGCTGAAGTATAGCACTGGAAGGAAAAGGTGCCACAAATAAACCTTCCAATACTTCACAGGTCATCTGAAAATTGCCTCTGAGAGGCAATCACAATAAATCCAAATTTCTTTCTTGAGTTGCATTACCAGCTTTTTGCTCAGAGCTGTATAACAGAACACCCTGGAATACTAACATACTTCAGGGTGTTATTTCCCCCGTCTATTTACAAGAAAAACACTTTACCCTATAATTCTTTTTCACTTCATTCAATTCTAAACCTGAACATCTCTATTTCTGCTGCATTAAAATCTCTCTCACAGCAGGCTTATGTTAAAAAACTAGTGATTTTTATGAAGTCTCTGACACAAGAAGACAGTATTATATAAGAAGTAGAAGAGTAACATTAATTTTGCTGTTTGCTGGCAACTTTCCAAACTACCACAATTCTATGCCACTGTAATCTCTAAAAGCTGCAGCATTTCTGCAGCACAGATTTAACACATTCTTGATTTGTTCTAATTCTGATCTGTCCAGAGAATCTAATTCTGGAAGTCCAGAGGGTTTTTTCCTTAACACTGTGATTAATTTTTGATGAGAAAATAACAAAACCAAACACACCCATAAATAATCCTGCATTGCTGTAGGACTTACTGAAATGATTCTCTCCAAGAAAGAAAAATAATTTCTGTTTCTACTACTTAAAAAATGTGAAATCCCTAAACAAGACTTCTGTCAGGAGCACTGGGAATTACTCATAGCGCATGATGACATGTACTCAGACTTTTCCAGTACAGACACAGTGGAAATCTCTCATCAGAAATCACTGCTCTGCCCCTCAGCTGGAGGTGCATTATAGCCACACGTCCTATATGCTCATTCTGAGGAACTGACTGAAGTCAAAATTTCCACATTACAGATAAGTTTCAGCAGATCCAAGCTTTTGCAAACAGAATCCAGTATATGCCGCAGAGATGTAAAATGTCTTTACACGATTACAGATCACAGTGCTGGCAAACGCATTCAACCAGAAATACAACAAACTTCACCTGGTGATATTTGCCCTGGGACAACTTGCAACTTCCAGGGTAATTTTTGAAAAAGGGACTTTTGCACATCACCACAAACACCATGTCCCTTTAGTCATTGTTGCTCCTTTTACTCGCCGAGTACCAAATCAAAGAGCACACACAGTACCTCTGTTCCTTACTGCTGCTCCTTTCCAGTCCCAACTTCTTTTCCAGTTTTCCAGGATAGCACGGATACGCTGCTTTGTCCTGGCTCAGCCCCACCTTCAGCTGCTAACAGGCCATACCCATGCAGCTCTCCACCACTGCTCCAATGTATGTTTTATTCCCATTAGGGAAGCTCAGACTGCTGCCTAAACAGCCCCGGACAAAGATTACGCTGCCACAGCGGTTTCTACACGGAAGAGCTGTTCCTTGTTAATGCCTGTCCTGCCTGCAGCAGCATGAAGCTGCTCCACTCTACCTTGTGCCCCGAAGTGGGCAGGGGGAGTGGGACAGGGCTGCCTCCCAGTCACCTGTCTGCGAGCCACTAGAGAACAGTGCTTTCCTTTGGGGGATGCTGTTCAAGGGTTTTTTAAAATCCCACTTTAGAAAACACAGCTTTGATTTGCCAGATGTAAAGGTGGCCTGCAAAAGGGAATGGGAACTACTTAAACTTCACAACACAGTGTTATATAGGTCCAGATATACTTATTTCTTTTGTGGTATAAGAGTACACAACAACCATCTTCTCTAGATATTAAGTGCAAACAATGATTTTAAGCGGATTCTTTCAGTTTAGTCATGCAATTCAGACCACAGCATGGTTTCAGCTGCATTAGGAGAATATTTTGAGTGTTCTGAATGTATGTAATGCCCCAAGAATTTGCCAAAATACCGATCCAATAGTTCAATAAGCTGGTAGGTGCTGAAGTAGAAAATAACTACAAAACCCCAAAGAGTGTGTTAAAAAAAAGTGATGGACAGTATGGCAGTGATTTTATCATAACTGAGGTTGATCCTACAGATTACCAAATAACAACATGCCTGTCATCTGGTTTTGCACTACTGGATCTCACTACTGACAATGCTCACGTACCTACCACCAACAGGGCGTTATTCAGTAAATTACGTTTTCTAGACTAAAGCTACATTTTTATCCTCAAGCCTGTCAGTTCTCCCCAAACTAAAAGCTAACAGAGAAAATTTTAAGCAGTGACATCTCAGCATTTCCTCTTCCAGACCCAATAATTAATCCTCTATAAGATACTGCATTTTGTCTGCTTTTGGCTAAGAAGCCCTCCCAATCCAGACTGTCTTTGGCTGTTAAATGATTATTTTACTCATATTAATGCATGAAAAACGAAAAAAATTCTAAAAGGAGAGATTCTCTTTCTCATGTAGGTGCTCCACCACTGGGAATCCTACTATGAACTGTCTGAAGACAGGCCGTCAAAACTAAAGGCCAGGTCCACTCTGTCCTGACCTTGGATCCTGTTTGTTTAAGAGAACAGACTTTCGCTAGTTCATAACAAGATGCAAGAGAAACATTGGTTCCATCTGCAACACAGCAGACACAACACAGGCAGACAACAGGAAAAAGGGATAAGAAGCAGAAGGGTTTGTGGGGCTTTCCCCACAATGCAATGAAAACAAGTTTTTCCAAGCTGGAAGGCTTCTAACACTGAAGTCCCTTACCTGTATTAGCAATTTCTTGCTGTCAGGGCTAAGGAAATCTCAAACTTTCCAGTATGTTTAAAATATTCAGTACCTGGAACTGGATGACAAACACCCAGGCATCTAGCCTGCTAACACGGAATTATCTCCTACAGGCTGAACACCCAATGAAGGGGTGGCCAGGTATGAGGCCCCAGCTCGCAATGCCTTATGCTGCTCCCTGGTTGCAGCAGAGCCCCCTTTGGGGTTTGCTGTGACCCCGAGGCTGAGCAGGGTCAGGCAGCCGGCACGGCCACGCACAGCTCCCTGTCACACAAGGAGAGGTGCCATCCTGCCATGCCAAGCTGCTGCCAGGCACCTGTGTCCTCAGAGAACACCATGTCAGCACTCTGGAATGGGCATGGAACGTAAACGTGGATTAGTTAGCACAGCACTGCTGTCTGTATCTGTTACAAGGTAAGTAAAAACTGTTATTACAAGTTTTAAACGTTAAACTGCAGCTGTGAACTTACCTAGAAGTACTGAGTATCCAAAATGCACACAGCAGTGCGCCCCTAAAATATGCTGTAAAACAATCTTTTATATTTACAAATCATCTTTTAGATTTAAAAATCAACAGATAACTACGGATGCACAATCTTAGCAAGCAACAAATCACTTCAGTCTATCAGTTTAAGTGTCATTTAACCAACTAAATCATTCTCACATTCCAAATTTAACAGCAATAGCCACAAGAGATAAGGCAGAGCATCCTTAATGCAAAATCACGACACTGATTTTTTCCACAGAAAAACACCTACCAAACCTATGTCCTCGGATGCTACCTGTGAACTGAGGCTGAAAGCTTGCAGTATCTTCCCATGCCATAGGCAATATACTCCCCACTCAAGTCTTTCTTCAGTTCAGATGGCAGACTGGCATGGTCTGTTTGCTAATAAAGTGGTTCAGCATTTATACACCAGATGGTGGGCCTGCCCTTCTTTATTGTGACTGGTTTAAAATGAGTGTTACCAGCACCTGCTCTTATTTTAGTTTATGTTGTCTTAAATTACTCCATGATCTATCACAGTTCTTCTCTATCAGCCCATTCTGTATCAACTCCCCCATTAAAGTCTCAAGGCAGGAATTCAAAGCAATTTTAAGATGATAACTGCTTTTTCAACAACTACCCTGTGGCAGCACAGTCCAAGGCCACAGCAATCCATGGCTGTACTGTCTCCAGCCTTCTCTGCTTTAAGCAGGCTTTCTTGGGGAGAAGAGGCTCTGCTCTCATGAGAGGAACATGTTTTTATTCCTCATCTGTTAAGCTGAAATAAACATCAGCTGTACCTAAGCCTCCCTTCTACTGTCCCTGTAAAAAAAAAAAAAAAAAAAAAAAAAAAAAAAAAAAAGTATTTTCTGGGGAAAACGTGAGCTGCAAACATCAAAGCAATAATAATCCTAAATCAGCTCACCCAATTTGTTGTTGCTCGACTGCACATACAATTGTATCTATTTAACACGTGCTGGGTAAAAGAAAATGGTATAACCACTGCCAAGGGCTTCAGAAAATGAAGATTTTGCCTTCCTTGCCTCAGCTGCTCTCTGCTTCTTTGCAACTCTCACAGTCAAGAGCCTGCTTTGTACAAAGCCAGTACTGCTTCAGCTCCCACTGAAGTGTTTCAGAGCACCAGCAGCCAGGACTGTCTTCCCATGGCACTTCTGCACTGTGACTCTCACATCAGTGCCAGCACTTCCTTCCCTTTTGTCTCAACAACAAAGCAGTTTGTGCTGTCCCCTCCTACCCCAAACAGGGTGACCACATGCGCATTCAGGACCCTCAAACGAAGAATAAAGCCTCAAAGTCCTTCCAACATTGTCATTAGAGTCATTCTACCTTCAGCAAAAGTAAACAACCAGGTACTCAAGGGTAGAAAAGAACTTCCACGGTGGTGTGGAGCACAGTTGAGGGGACAGACACAATTAACCGATTTTCACAGCTGTGGAAGGACAACAGTGAAGCACAGTTAAACCTCCTTCCCTGGTGGTCCTTAAAACTCGGCTGATATCACATGTTGTTACCAATACATACAGTGCTTTCTGCTCACGTTCTACGCGCTGCCATTTTTTTAATGAAGTGGTCAGCAACAACACAGGTGAAATCTCTTTTTCCTTTTACCCAGGACAGAGCGAACAACATCCTTTGATGAAAATGGGCCTGAAAGTCATCTTAACAACCGCATGCTGCCTCTTTCCAACACCTCCAGTTACTGGGCTTGGCACCAGCAGCCCTGAAGCAGGATCTGTCCCCTCCCTGCGTGGCAGGACACCACACTGCAGCTACGCTGTGCCATCAGCACAGTCCACTAGGTCTGGCCCATTTTTCCCCACGCATAAACAGCGACAGCCTGACAAGTGCATTAAAACTTTAAGCTATCCAAAGGCAGCCAGACAGAAACTTTGTGTACATTTCCACCCCCCACCCCCCCCGGGGATTCTTCTTTGATTTAGCTTCCTAAAAATACCTCTTCAGAGCGGACTGAGGCTTTCACAGGTTGCTTGTTGCTTTTTTGATCGGTTTTGAAAAGACTCCCTCATCCATAGGCTTTTGTTGCTTTCAGCATCTTACAGGTTGAAAACCAGAAGATGCACTGACAAAGGAAACCCGACCTACATCTTTGCTAGGTTACATCGTTCCTGTGCATGCTTATGTAATGAAGAGAAATGGTGCACACCAAAGAGGGTTCAGGAATCACAGCCTCTGCTCCTGCCTCCTCAGTAGCTTTTTACCCAGCACTGGTGAATTCCTTTAAAATTTCTCTACCACATTTTCCTCTTTCTGCAAAAAACAATTAAGAATATTTACGGACCTCACAGGGGAGACATAGTACTTTCAGTTAATTAAAGCTTGTAAAGACTTTAAGAACACCCAGTGAAAGGCTTTATAGGAATGCGAAGTGCGTCATAAACTCAGAAAATGATCCAGCAGAGACACAAAGGTCGTACCTGAAGTGAAGTGTGCCTGAAATAAAGATCCCGTTTAAAGAAAAAAAGTTGTAATTTAAATAGCTACAACATGCTTTCCCACTGTACCTTAACTGAGATTTTACAAGGCTGTCATCAGAAAGGTAATACTTCCACATGCTACTCAGTGAACTGGAAGGAATCTATTTAAAGGCAATTTGCAATCAGCAATACCTGGCAGAAGCTACTAACTATAAAAGCTGGTGTATTATCTGCTTTAAAAAGACAGAGTGAGGGCCCACACGAGCTCAAGCATAAATGTCTCTCACTACTACTTATAGCTAGCTTTAACTTAAAGCAAGTTTTGGTGTTAGAAAAAGAAATCAGCTCTTGAAGGCTACAAGTGACCTTACAGCATTGAAGGACAGGATCTCTGGAGATGCAGGGGAGAGAACAACAGGCAGACAGGGATAGGAGAAGGTGCGTGCAAGGGCAGGGGACAGGGCTGCTGCTTCTACCACAGCAAACTGCAGGGTTAGCTGTAGATTTTGCCCCAAGGGCATTTCACGCATATCACTGCAAAGCAGGATACCATGCTTGGTGGTCACCAGCTTAAAACTTGCCAGATGCCGGCTGGTCCAGCCAGTATCACAAGTCAAGTCACACAAATGCAGCTGGGACCACAACTTGACCAGAGAGGGAGGGCTGGCAGGTAAGGGTGACCCTCCCAGGAGAGCTTGGGTACCTTATGCTTTGATCAGTAAACAACAGCCACGCGAGCACTTGTAGTCCTACTTGAAAGATGGCCCAACAAGTACTTTTGACAGTTCATTTGTGGTGCTACCAGAAATTAAGCAATTTGTCATCTTCTCTGCTCCAAATCCCCACAGCACTGTTTTGTTCCCTTTAACAGTTATCTCTGTACCACGTGTGAGCCTCAGGGTGTTAAGTCAGGTTGGAAGAAGAACAAGGAGTAGGAACAAAGCACTTACATAGCTGTCCGTTCTGTTTGCCTGGTGAACAACACACTGCTCAGGGTATTTGAAGCCTTTTATAAAGCAGACAGATGCCAGCAGTGGCCTCATATCCTTTCAGGACCAGGCAAATGACTGCTTAATGTAAGAACTTCTACGATGAAGGATCTCAGCATCTTCTTTCCACTGCCCTACTGCTTCCATTAGCTTCCTGTGCTCTTAGGCAACTGCCTACCCTTCACCTCTCCCACCCACAAGACACAGGCTCTGCCATGTATCAGGGTACCTCAAAGGAAAGGCAAAGGGAGATGCATATTACCCCTTATACCATGCCAGCTTTTGGAGGCAAAAAAAGAGACAGAAATAAGCCCATGTTCATGTGTTCCCTTCACTATGTCAGTACTTAAATGCACTGGTTGTTGTCCAAGATTCACTCCTGCCAGCAGCGGTCACTGGACAATACAGAGTGATCTGGGTGAGGTGTGCAACCTCACTTCTGCAGGAAGAGCGTGTGAGGTACAGCTTCCGTAGGCTGCAGAAAGGCAGATCATACCGTGAGTCAGCAGCGAGGTCGCTGGCACTCAGTCATCACCACTACCATGCTGTTTCCGAAAAAAGCTTTCAGTTTGCTTAAATCTGGCCAACTGACCTTGTATCCCTTTAGCACCTCCTTCTAATGACTGTGAAACTTCCAGCCACAGCATTTCTGATTCACTTGGATGTGTCCAAAAATCCGATTTACAGGCTTCTGCCAATAGCAACCACGAAGAAAAAGCTATTTGTGGATCTTAGAAAGACAAGATGATGCAGAAAAGGAACATATAACAACCAAGGCATAATCCAATTCCACAAGAATGAATTCTACTTTCAAACCTCCTCAAATTAAGTTTAAATGCAAAAAAGTATTTCCTGAGAATACATTTCTTACTCAAAGCAGCCACAGCTCCCCTGATTCTGAGTGCCTAAATAAATATATCGCACATACCACATTTAATAAGGAGAGATGTTTCCATTTTATCTTTGATTTATTGCCGGCTCCAACTGCACAGTCATCTCTCTCACATTTTAAGTCACTCTGGGCCTACATTTTATACCTTCAACCTACCACTTCATTAATTTTCATGGTAGTAGTGTGAGGTAACAGATCTCCAAAGCCACTAAGCCCCCTTTTTCTTCTATACTGAAACAAATATCTCAATGGCAGGCTAGGGGACAACACGAATAAATGGTGCCAAAATATACTGTTCTCTTTCCTCTGGTAACATACCACCATCCATCAGCTCTCTAAGCGGCACATGTTCAAAATCCACAGACAAGCATGGTGAATTTTTACTGTTAAAGGAAACGTTTTGGGGTTTTGTTCACTTAATATTGGAAACCTAGTACTTCCTCATTACAAATCCAGCTCGTTTGCAATGGAGATCTCCCATGGGGAGAATAAAGGGAACCAAATGCAGCCTGAAGCAGAATACAAACAAGGAAGCTGATCAACTGCTGAATGTTGTTAGCTCTTTCGCACGTTTTCAGGAAACATTCTTAGTACACAGATAGAAAAGTATTACCTGTATTTACCTCATGGGAATGGTTCAAACCTTCATCAGGGGAGAATCAGACTGGACATCGGGAAGCATTTCTTTACCGAGAGGGTGATCAAACACTAGAACAGGCTTGCTAGAGATGTGGTTGATGCCCCAAGACTGATGCATTTGGACAATGTCCTTAATAATACACTTTAACTTTTGGTCAGCCCTGAAATGGTCAGGCAGTTGGATTAAATGAGCATTGTAGGTCTCTTCCAAGTGAAATATTCTATTTCTGCTCTAGCCCATCCCATCTCCAAGGATATGACACTTATTTTTAACAAACATTCTTTGCAGCTTCTTGCTGCTTCACTTTTATTTATGGCTAAGTGTAAAATGTCAATTCAGGTATTCACTGACATCTTTCCCACCCACAGAAACTGGACTTTTTCTGTTTTGTGTACAAGTGAGGCCACCTCTTTACCCTGCTGCCAGATGGGCTGAAAAGTGCACTGATCCTATCAGCTACATGCAAAGATAGCGTTAGCCAAGAAGAGCACCAGGAAAAAGATAACAACAATATTAGCATCTCCAAGTTTGGCTCAGTACCTCAACAAACTACCAATAATGTTGATCTGCAGCCTTATCCAACCTGCATAGTATCAGAACTGTCACATCAACTCCTCGAGGATCTCCTGCATCAGACACCGCCTTCTGTTGACAGCACTGTGTGGATGACCTGTGGGGTTGTGAGGATGTTACCTGCAGAGACAAGCCTGGTCCTGGCCAAGCAGTGTGCTGTCACAAGAGGGGCAGCTTTGGGCTAGGAAACCTGCACCCTGATGGTGGGCGCTGCGGCAGCTGGTGCTCTGTCCTGGCCGCTGGGGGATGTGCGCTGCTCCTACCCTCAAACCAGAAGCCTATTCTTTCTCCTGGGCTTAGATGCCTGTGGCACGTTATTTGGAGACCCACAGTTCTGTCTCCAGCACTCTGGCATCCAACCAGCAGGCAGGTAAATCTCTGGGAGCCTGAAAAATACAATGATCTTTCACTGACAGTGAAAGTCATGCCATGTTTTCAGGAGTGCCATTGGCACAGCTGGGGTCAGGTTTTCATAAGGAGTTCAGAATCCACCTGCATGCCTGGAAAAGGGGAAGGTTCTGATACACATCATAGACAGAGCAGCTCTTGTGACAACCTGAATGACCCCAATAAGTTCCTGGTTGTTTTCAAAGTCTGACACTCACTTTCATCATTAAATCAAAAACCGCATTATTCACAAAAATCTATTTCCAAGAGCGGGCTATAATTGCTGCCCTGCCAGCAGGAATGAATGCTGAGAACCTGCAACTTTTTCCATGCACTGTATTAATGTGCTTCATAACTATATCTTGGAAGAAGAGGGAGCTGCAGTCTATGGATAACGTTCAAGTTAAGTACTTCAGTAATCTGCTACCATCTGACATTCGCAGACAGAAAAGTCAATGACTTCATTTAATGATTAGAATGAGTTTGGTTTTGCATCAGACTTGGCTTAAGAAGGATGAGCTGGATTCATTAGAAAATGAAGTTTAATTAATAAGCCAATTCTACTTGAATTAGCTAATGAAGATCAGGGAAAAGAAAACCACCAAAAAAAACCCCCAGAGAGCAGTTTTAAAACAGACTACATAGCTGATGTACAGGACAAGAGAATGAATGTGACAACCGCTCATTTTCACCAGCATTTCAGAAACCAGTATTTCTTTGAATGGAAATTTAAATGACAATGTCAGTCTGGACTTCACAGTTTGATTTTGAGCTGCATTGCTTGGATTTATAGCCCACAAGAGATATCAGGTGCACTGCTTATGTGCAATCCATCACTTCCCAACTGGAACAATAAAAGCCAGAAAGATACTTCACCTCCTTCAAATGAGATTTCTGCCCCGTGTCAGAGCCTGCACAGACACTAAAGGACAAGGATAACCCCATTTAGGAGAGTGAAGGCCAGAGGCAGCAGCAAGTCATACTGCAGAGCAGAGGAAAGGAGCTCTACAATATTCATGAGCAGCTCCAGAACTGGGGGGGCTACAACACATGCTGCAGTACCACCTTCTCCAGCTGCGCTCAAGGCATGACAGGTGACCAGCACAGCATCTCACCCACTGACCTAATTAAAAGGCTTAAGGGTCTGGGGGGAGAGAAAAAAGGCATTTTATACCCAAATATTGTGTAAACACATGCTCACTTCATAACAGTTCTCAGGAACTTTACAACTACCTTCCTCTTTCCTCTCATATTCATACTACCAAAAGCCAACTCAAATGCCACCTATTTTGAGCTGTCTTCAAGCAGAGTAGTGACCAATGTCTGTAGGCAATTCAGAAGAACTGCAGGATCTTGGAGGTAATGGAGTTTGTCTTTTGCTTTGAGGGCCATGTGTCTTTCCAATACAGAGGTACAAGAATATAAACATGAAATTATGCAGTTAGTCACACAGACTGTCTTCTGTGCCAGGCTAATTCCAGCATGTACCAGCTGTGACCTGTACTGCTTTACCTGAAACGTATCGAGACTGTAATGGGCACAAGTATGCTCTCTGCAAACACAAATACAGTACTACAACATACCAGTGCGTGTTTCTAGAAATGGCTTATGTGGTACCTGCCCATGAAATGCTCAGGATGAACAGGGTGAGAAGATGCAACGCTGATTAAGAAACATCCAGTCAGCCTTTCCAGCAGTTTAGTAAAGTTTGTGCATTTAATCACCGTAAGCAGACACACAGCTTTCATCTACGCTGACATGTACAGCATCTCCCAGAGAAGTGCTATTTGCCATAGTTCTAAAACATTTGTCATTGAAGTTTTAATAAAATCTCATCCAGTTCTGCATTTTCCCAGAAGAAAATTCAACTAATTAATCTTAATCTTAGTAACTAGTGCTGAAACTGGCAACTCAGCAACCAATGTTGAAGGCTATTGCTGGAGAATAAAAATGTGGATTGACCATAATCGATGAGAACAAAAAACGGTACTTGATTCTTTTTTAAACAAGCCTCAAAACATAACTATCTAATCTCACACAAACATGACTGCTTATCAGCTAATTACGTGAATTCAGTTCAAGCAAACATAAGCCAAAACATGCTATAGCAACTCTGCTTGCACCATCTGCACTGTACGAATGCACGCATCCAGTAGGAGCACATGGAAAAGCCCATCATGAAACCGCCACTTCACCTGTCTTCTCAAATGCACCTTAAGCACAGCTGAGGCAGAGAACACAGCCACAGACAGCAGCAAACAGCAGAGTTTGGTAATACCCATTTCTAGTACACTGAGGAGGCTGCAGGAGCTCAGCTTGCTGGAAAGTGGGCAGGATCTTTAAGCTCAGAGTTCACGGGAATTCAGCAGCTCCCTTTCCTTGTATTCTCTACCAAATAACTCAAGGGAGGCAGCACGTCATGCTATTTTAAGATAGTGGTACCATTAAGGGTGAAACACAAGTAGTTATTTTAAAACACAGCAATGCAACTAAACTGCATCAAGGCTCGCTCCAAAGTCTAGGTCTGACTCCGAACCGAGGAATTCGAAGCGTTAAAACAACAGGGAGCAGACGCAAGACGGCGAAGCACTGCCCGGCTCCCCAGGGCACTGCACACACGCACAACTTTCCCTGCCCCAAGCCCAGCCGCTGCTCCAGCACCCTGCGAACGCGGGGAGCTCCCGTGCCCCCAGCAGGGCCGGGATCTCTCGCCCCTACAAACAAAGCACGCCGCAAGAGGCTGTGATACAGCCCCGGCGCTCTGACCCGGCCGGGAGGCGGCCGGGATGCTGCCTGCGATCCGGCCGCTCGTCCTTCCCGGTGGCACCGCAGGCGCTCCGGAGCCTCCTCCCCAAGCTCACCTGGCACCGGGAGCGGCACAGGCCGGCGGCGGCGGCAGGGACGGCCCGGGGCAGCCCGCGGGAGGAGCCGGAGCCCGGCGCGCCCTGCCCGCCCCGCTGGCCGCTGTCCCGCCCGTGACTCCACCGCCCAGGAATGGCGACCACCGCGCCCGGGGGGAGAGGGGCGGGCAGGGGTTGGAGGTGGGAACCGCAGGAGCCGACCCCGAACCTCCCCGGATCGGCTCCCCGCGCCTCGGACCGAGCCGCGGAAAGCGGCGGGGCCGGGCGGGGCCGCCCGCACTCGGACTCGGACACAGCCCCGGCCCCCCGCCCGACCCCCGGCCGGGTAACGCACCGGGGACGTGTTACGGGCTACTCACCCCGGCACTGCCCAGCCCAATGCCTTCGGCTCGGCAAAACTTAATCTCTCTTTCGCTAACTAACTCCCACTCGCCAACTTGCCTTAAAGGTCCCGTAAAATCCCAGAAAAGGCTAGAAAACGAGGAGAGGCGATTTAAAAGCTGACGGTCAGGACAGGAATTTATGGAATGAAATCTTTAAGGGCAGGAGCAGATAGAGCCAGCCAGCTAACGCTTTCGTGCCCTGGCTCTGGCCAGCAGATCCATTTCGTGGGCAGACCAAGGCTTACGACATGATTTAAAATACCTGCTTGCGATGTGTGTTTCTCCGCATCAGCCGGAGTCCTTGGCGTAGCTCCCACGCTGCCGTGTCTCGTCCTTCTGCCTTTTCCAGCAGACCCCTCACGATCACAGTGTCACAGTTCCCCAGGCCTTACAATCAAGCAGTTTGTTGTAAGAGAACTAAAAATAGCGCTGAATTTTTCACTGAAGCACTTGCTTGAGTGAAGATAGTGCCAGCTAGCCCATGCGTTAGTGAGTGGTAGAGACCTTTAATACAGCCTGGACCCTCCTGGAAATATGGCCATTAACTTTCTTAAAAAGATTTTTTTTTTTTTCTGAAAGACAGCAGAAGATAAACCCTCTTTCTGACCACTAAAAGACAAGCTGAGTGGAGTTGTTTTAAGAATATCCTCAGGGAAAGAGTGAGTCACTTAAGCTGCTTTTATGATAAAAGATCCCTGGAGGAAGTATATCTCCTTAGTCTCTGAGCTGTTCAGAGATCCGTATGTCTCACTGCAAATCAAAGTTTCACGTTGTTGGGTTTTTCAGCTTTGTGTTGTTTGTTTTTAATAATATGAACACCTGCTTCTACTGTGGAGGTAGTGCTAGCATGGGAAACGGAGCAGGATTTCATCCTAACGCCTCAAGAGGATGATGAACAGAACTGTCTGTCCTGCAGCACGGTTAATAAGGTCTGCAGAAAAGTGTACAAAACGGACCATAAGGATGCTGCGTTCATGAAAGTTTATGGCACAGATTGACAAGTCCAGAAAAAGAAACCCTCAGGAGAAATGATATTTTGCAAAGGTTTTCATTACTGCGGCCTGAAAGCAATCACTGAAGACCAAAGTTGCAAAAAATGTCATTCAAGACAAAGATGCCAGCACTGCTGCCAATATCCACCCTGGGATGCCAGATGCAGATTTAGGTCTGAGACTTCCAGTCAGTGGACACCAGACTCGGAGACGTTCACACTGGGGCACACAAAAAAAGGTGAAGATGCAGATGATGCCTGGCAGCAGCCACTTGTGGCCTTCTGAAAGTCACAATGATTCTCCTGGTAGTTGCTTCAGCTGTGAAGGATGCCTGATAGCAAGCCAGGATTTCTGAAGCACAGAGAGTTAAGCCTCACTACCACCAGTAGACACTACTCAGTAAAACCATCTAAAACTCCAGTTTTTATCATATAATATACACCAATGAGCAAATGCCCTCTATGACTTTAGATGCTACACCAAGTCACAACATGACTTAGTGACTATATTTAGTGACTTTTTAAGTCAGGGTAAATTTGCAAGAAAATTATTTCTTCAACTGAACAAATAAACTGCCGCTGGCAGAGCAGCTTTCTTGAAGTAGCTCTCCAGACTAAAGTAGTACTGCACAGACATAGATATTTACATATACAAACACACAGAGAGAAAAAGAAATCTACAGATACATATACTTTAAAGGAAAATTTTAGGATGGAACTAAAGCTGGAGAGTTACTGGGAACATCAGAGGAGAGACGCTGGTTTTTGTTTTGCTGATTTTTCCGGGAAGAAGCTGAAAGCGACAAGACTGGCTGTTAACATAAAATTGTCTCCCACATTTTTGCTTCCCCTCATAGATCTTTGAACATTGCTTTGATTTTCTTTGTTTTTCAGGAGAATTGCAATATTTTTGCCCTTGTGATGAAAGGGCTGGCAAATTCCTTCTGCTCCTTTCTGTTGCTGACAAAACATGCTGCAAGGCATCCTGTGACACCTACACAGCAGCAAAGGTAGCCACAAACAAAACAGCATCTTCATTACTGCTCCACTCCCCAGCTATTATTTATATAGAGAAAGAGCATTAACGGAGCCCAAAGTTCTCACTAATTTAGTCTCACTTCACCATCTGTTACTTCCCATGAGTTGATCCTAGTAAGAAGCTACTTCAAAACACATTTGAGGACCAGCTGCACCCAGTGAAGTCACCACAGGAGTGGAATATTACCCTTCTAATACATCATACTCCAGTGCTACACAGCAGCTCCTTCCCTTACTAAAATCAACAGAACACTGCTGTTAATATGAAGGCAGCCCTGGGTCACAGACTCTTGCAGTCATGTCAAGCAAGTATCACATTCAGCACTGCCTTTCTCAGTAATTCACAATTCGGCACAGTCAGAAGGACAATGACAGAGCTACAGACGTCACCCGTCCCCCAGGTCTGAGCAGCCTGCTTTCTGCAGCTGCTTCTCCTTTACTGGGTTCATAGAGTTATACCAGAAATTGGAATCTTCCCAGGAGTAACTTGTGGCTGTTACACCTCACCTTTTCCATGCAATTTCTTATAAAAAGGGAGTCTCCGTCTTTGTTGCCACCCTTTAAATACTGGAAAATGGTGATATAAGGCCTTGCCTAAGCCTCCTTTTCTCAAGGCTAAACAAACTCAGTTCTCCCAGCCTTTCCTCATATGGCAGGCTTCCCAGTCCTTTGATCATTTTTCTGGTCCTTCTCTGGACATCTTGCAGCCTATCCACATCTTTTTTTGTATAGCAGAGACCAAAATTGAACACAGTATTCCAGGTGCGTCATGACAAGCACCGAGTGGAATGGGATAACAATTCTTTATCTCTGCTGGCGATGCCCTTGTTGGTGCATCCCACCATCCTGTTGTCTCCCTTTGCCACAGCAGTGCAGTGTTTGAGCTTGCTGTCATACTGAGCTTGCTGTCCATGAGGACCCCCAGGTCAATTTCCACAGATCTGCCCCCCAGCTAGACACATCACAGCCTGAAATCCCAGATTATGTTTTCCTTACACTTGTCCTTGTTGAACTTCATAAGGTTCTTGTTAGCCCGCTCTTCCAGACTACCCAGGTCTTCCTGACGGGCGGCTCTCCCTTCTGAAGTGTCCACTTCTTCACTCTAGTTTGGTATCACTGGCAAACTTCATCAGGGAGCACTTGGTCCCATCATCCAGATCACTTGTGAAGATACTAAACAGCACTGGGTCCAATATCAATCCCCAGGGGAGCCCACTTGTGACCCACTTGAAAAGAAACTACTTACCAGCACCCTCTGGGTGCTGCCTGCCAGGCAGCTCCCACCCACCACATCAATCACTGGTCTAGACCATAACACCTCC
>JAWMRA010000130.1:16199858-16326832 GCA_035584735.1 Pseudotriccus pelzelni
CTCTTGGCACCCTTGGATGGATATTGCCAGGGCCCATCAATGTGTAGGAGTGAAACTCCTGTAACAGTTCACACACCAGGTCTTTCTCCACTGGCATTGTGGGTCTGTGGTTTCACCAACCTGGATTGTTGTTCCCAAAGCCTGGGGCCCAGAAGTGCTGGTAAGATGGAGGTGAAGAAAGCATTGAGAACTTTTCAGCGTTTGTGGGGACTAATTCACCTCTCCTGTTTAGCAGTGAGCTGGTGCTGTCAGTGATGTCAACAGTCAGGCACTCTCGAAAGAGTCAGATGTTGGCTGACAGTATGCAGGGAAAGAAGAGTGGAAATACTGGACCACAGTTGCCAAGATTTAGAGTTCACTACTGAACTCACAATAAGATTGCTACTGCCACACCCTGCAGACAGCTGAACCACATCACAGCAAGTATGCATCATTTGTCATTTGAATTGCTGAGGTCAAACCTTCTCCGTCCTCCTGAGAAAATTCCTTCTGAACATCCACCTAAATCCCTCAGAGTGTGGTGGTCCTATATAATAGTGGGAGAGACTACAAGATGAATTTGGTTGGGAGCCAGCCCATAAGGCTGTTTTGTTTAAAAGCATATGTGCAAGAACGACTGCCAAGTCCTGGGCCCAAGAATGCCCTGGAAAACAGTGGTCATTTTTTAACCGAGACAAAACCTCCAGAGCTTTGTGCTGTAGGATTCCTCCTTACAAATCAAGGTTAGCCTGAATCCTCTCTGTTACCACAGCTAGGTGAACCAGCTGGGCTTGGGAGAGCACTGAAGAAACTCAGGGAAAAGTTGTGCCTGTAGAGTCCCTGGGTCCACTTGCTCTGTCCAGAGCTGAAAGGTGCAGACTCTGAATGCGAGTGATCACTGCTCAGATAAGTCATTGCTTCCAGTACACATTTAGAAGTTATAACTTCTAATTGCTATGAGGCCTCAATTTGCCCAACTGCAAAACTATCAAAAGCAACAGAATGGATCATTAATAGAGCGCAGTCATAATCAAATCCTTAGGTAACTGGACTCTGCAATTTGGTGTACAGCATGACTTATGGAAGATAACACAACCAAAAAAATGAAAGTTAATCACTGGTGAGAAATGTAAAGCATGGTACAGAACATAATTCCATATTCTGAAGGACTAGTTGGGTAACGCAAAAGGAAAAAAAATCCAACAAATGCAAAACTAATGCTTAAATTCTATACAGTGTCCAAACCACAACCTTGAGTCTTCACACTGTGTAAAGGCAAAAGAGTGAGTTACACTTAGCCTACCTTAGCCTTTTTGGAAGGTAGGCCTTTTAAAAAATAGTTCCTAAAGCACTGGAGTTATGGCTTCTGATCAAGCACAGCAATTCAAGATCATAAACACCATTTCTGTGTGTGAAAGGTGAGTTAGACTTTTCACCTTAACAAGTCAATAACCTCACAAGGTGCACTGCATCGAAGATCAGGCTCTCAACTTCTGAATTCCCTCAGTAAAAAGCTGGCTACAAATAGACTCCTACCTTTCCTGTAGTTCACAGAAAAGGCAAGAAATCTCTCTCTATTCCCTTTGTTGTCTCCCACTTCTGCTCTCTGTTGCACCAAGGAATATTCAGAGGAATGTTTTGTAAACAGCACGTGTTTTGGTGACTGCCTCAGCACTGGCCACAGCACTGCGGGGCCGCGTTCCTGAAGTTTTTGGACATTGGCTGATACCATGGCTGCCCGGACAAGGAGCAGCTGTGTGTGTCGGTGGGCAGGGAACAAGAGGAGGAACAGCAAGATGGGAAACTTAGCAACTTTGCTGCCTGCAGATGTCATGATCCTGACCGCAGCTCCCTCATCCAGACTGTGCAACAAGTTTTCCTTTCCTGCCAGCTGGCCGAGATGAGGGAAACTGCTTTGCCAGACATTTTGCTTTTTTCCCTAGTAAATTATATTTCTGAATTGACAAAACCAACCGCTTAGTAATTTCTGCTCTGACTCTAAGATTTGGGGTCTGCCACTTAAAGCATTTGCTTCACATCCCAGTGAAAAGATCCCTCCTTATTACTGGAGAGACTGTAACTGAGCTCACAGGGATCATTTTTAATCCTTCATGTGACTTCAGAAAATAATTTTTTTTTCATAGTGCATGCTTAAATGGAATTTGAGCCTCTTCTTCCCTTCAGTTTTAGTAGGTTAAGGCAGGAATGTTTTCAGAGGTGCCAGTTGGGCTACACCCATACAAAATGGGAGCAACACCCAGAAATTTAACTGCCAAGCGTATCCCCTGTATTTTATGACATATGTTTAATAATACAACCACATCTATATTAAAGAATGAGGTATGAAGGAAGACAGCCATGCAATGTAGGTACTCACAGAACACTGTGAGGGGAATCTTTGAAGTACCCGTTACTGCCCAACTGCTTAGGGAATTTAGTGTGACAAGGACACTTTGTGTTCTTTGTTAAAAGCTCCTAGAAAACATGGGGATGTCCAGATTTGGATCTGCCCTCCACATCATCAACAAGTCTCTTCTTATCAACAAAATAATCTCCATTGAAAGTAAAGCTGTCAGCATGTTCCTCAGAATTACTAAAAGCAGCATTACAATGATGAGCATTATTAGACACTCCGATGAGAAGCTGAACTGTTCTTTCAGTTACTCTGCTGGATAAAATTGCTATACGCATTTCATGGACAGGTGAAAAGTCAGTTACACGCACAACCGTATCTGCAAAGAGGACATTACAACCACAGAAATGAGAATGAGGCACA
Organism: Pseudotriccus pelzelni; assembly: GCA_035584735.1. Taxonomy (NCBI): domain Eukaryota; kingdom Metazoa; phylum Chordata; class Aves; order Passeriformes; family Tyrannidae; genus Pseudotriccus; species Pseudotriccus pelzelni. The sequence goes on from JAWMRA010000130.1 coordinate 16,202,614, forward strand.
GAAATTATTTCCTATGAGATACAGATGCAGCATCTGGTTTTGCATATTTTAGCAGGAATAAATCTTCCAGAGTGCTTTCCTCCATTCCCTTCCAACTTCACTGCAGTCCAAATCCAGTTCAGCTGATATGTAAGAAATGAGTCCTTCTCCGCATGTTTGTGCATTTGGGGTTTGAATTGGTTATATTCGTGCAGCCCTCAGGGATGCCCAAATAACTCTGATATGACATGCTGAGATCTTCTCATAGAAACTTCTGTCAGCTGTACCATGGAAGGGGCTCTCAGCTGCACACTATATCAGTTGCCCAGCTAAATTTTTTGGCTGCTGTTTCGCCTTGCAGCTTAGAGAAACTCTCTCCAAGAGCTAGGCTACAAGAAGAAATTGTCGAAATATGTTACTTTCCAAAGAGCTTACTCCTAAGGAGAATGGGAGATATGAGAAATATTATTGCAGGTCTGGAAGAAAACATGAGAAAAAAAAAGTGTGGTGCAGCTGTACTCTGTAAGGACAACATCTTTTCTGTCTTCCTCTTACATCTGTTTGTTACATTTGAAATAAACAGGTTCATAAACACAGATGTATACACAAACTGCCCTTCAGACATTATCGCTCTTTCAGTTTTGATGCTGGGAAAGTATGGTGTTTGTGTAATGCATCTGTCTACTTGACATAACACCAGCTGTTATTTCCTTGATTTACAAAAAAAAAGAGGAATAAATAAAAACCTATTAATTAAATGGGGAATTCAGAAAGCTCAGATGTAGATTCAAAACTTTATTACACAATCACATAAACTTTGAGTCAAGGAGCACTCATGAGACAGGACAAGTACTCCAGTGTATCTCCTGTTATCTAACCAAAACCGACCTTCTTTCAGTTTGAATCCATTCCCTTTTGTCCTGTCACTACACGCTCCTGTGGATAGTGTGTGTCTTTCTTGTAGGCTCCCCTCAGGTATGGCAAGGCCACAACTAGGTCACCCTGAAGCCTTCTCTTTTTCAGGTTGAACAAACCCAATTCACTCGGCCTTTCCTCGTAGGAGAGGTGCTCCATCCCTCTAAGCAACTTGGTGGTCCTACTCTGGACTTGCTCCAACAGGTCATTGTCCTTCCTGTGGGTACCCCAAGCTGAGTATTTAATGAGGCAACAGTGAAATATCTAAAAAACACTTGAGAGAGGCAGCTCCAGCAGCAGAAATGTAGTGTTACTTGTTCCCTAGCTGTTGCCACTACACACTCCATCATTAACTAAACTATAAATAATAAATAATAATTGCCCAGGGCAGAGGTGTCCTCAGCAGACACCTCCTGCTCTGTTGGAGGATAGCCCTGATTTTATTTCCAATTTGGCTTGCTCTGATGCCGTGTGGAGTGGGCATCTCTGAGGATCCTGGAATTTACCACTCCAAAGAGCCGCCTACCTGAATGGCCCATTTTTGCTGGCTGTTGGAGCTGAGCTGTCACACCACATAGCTTTTAGCAGCTACTAAAAAACTCCTTATTTCTTTCTCAGTCCAGGCTAGAGAAGAGAGAAGTTATGAACATCTTCCAAAGGGCAGGATCAAACAGTGCTGAGAGCACAGCCCTGTCACAAAACATCTAGGCTTGCTGCCAGCACTCCATGAAGGATCTATTTTACACTCAAACAGAGGCTTGGGGATAGATTCACAGCTCCAGTGATATTTATGGGCTTTTTACTTTGACAGGGCTCATTAGAGCCTTCCCTCATGCCATACTTCCCTGACCTGTGTGGCAGGTTCACTGCAACCCTGACGCCTGTGGACAGCAACACAAGGTGCAGCTTCTCTTCCTCCTTTGGGAAACAGGAATGTGACTTTTTATACTGCCATCACCACCCCTGAACTAATCCAATATAGTCCCAAGCTCAGCACGATCTTACAGTGTTCAGATAACCTTTTCCTGTACTTCCCTCAACTGCACACTTTTCAAAGGAGATAAAGCACAATTGCTTTTCCCTTTACAAACACGTAATCCTTACGGAGCACCAAGAAGTTAAACACCCTGAGGCCTGCTATATCCTATGTGCATCTGTGTCTATCACAAGCATGTTGGGAACTTTGAGGAACTACGCAAAATCAGCCCCAACTCTGTAAGGGAGGATCATTCTCCCCAGGTGAGACACATACACACAAGCCAAGCCCCAAGTACAAGTGCCCACAGAGCCTTGGCTCAGGTATTCTGTATGTATCTGTATACTGTACACAATCACACCAGGAGATATAACTATTTAATAACACTTGGAAGCAGCCAGTACTATTTACTGAAGGACAAGTAATCAAAATGTTTCTAACCAGTACAGCTGTACAGCGAGGGACAACCTTCAGACACAGTATGACGCACAAGGTATGTCACGTCCTGCAAAAATCCTTTATATAATTTCAAGTGGAGTAACAATCCTTCAAAAGCATAGAGGAATTTCTCATTAATACTACAAATGCAGGATGTTCCAAACTGCAGATGCGCATTCGCTACCAGAAGAACAAATTTCCCTTTTTTTGTCTATTCTTCTCCCCTTTTCTTAGCTTTATACCTACATCTGGTAGCACACGACTACCAGATGCTCGTTTGATGCTCATACTGCTTTCTTTTTAAAGCCTATCCAGACAAAATGTGTGCACAGGCATGGCATTACAGCCAGACTAACAGCACTTACAAAACCCCGGTGTCCTTCCACGTACTAGATGAGCTACAACCTGGCATCATCAGGATTTTCCAAACACACTTGTCTTAACTGACATCCTTCCTTCAAACAAACTGAAACAGCTCAACAAATTTTTGTGGTTACAGTGATTACACACAAACAGAGATGAAAAACAGTGCAAGTCGTGGGCATTTGCAGGAAACTTGCTACTGCTTGGATAAAAGGGGCCTAGTTGGTCAAAGACAGCCTTGTTCCTAGTCCTTGTATTCTGAAAAAACAGGTTACAAAAAACTAAAGTAAAAGTTATTAATTTTTCCAAGTGTCATTATCAGGAAGAGAAAGAGTCTGAAGTCTACTCAGGCTACTGGATTTTATCCAAAGCCTCCCAAGCAGTTGGTCAGATGTTTTCAGACATTTAAATTTCTTCAAGTCCTGACAAATCCTCTCCTTTGGGTTTCTGCAGCTGAAAAGGCAGGAAGCAGGCAGCACTTTGCAACAGTACCTTTTAGCACAGCTCACATATTGCAGCAGAAAGAAGATGGTCTCACTCAGAGACAGAAATGGTGGCAGACAGGTAAGTATTTAGCTCAAACAGGTCAATATCAGTATAGCAATACCAGCTCCCGAAAGGCTTCATCTGTTCACCAGCTATTTCAGCTTTGTATAAGGGGGAGCCCACTGGAAGTAACACACAAGAGACAACGCGCCTGCTACTTCAGCAGAAACCGATGGCTGAATGGAAAAGTTGGATCAGCACGTTTCGAAAGCTTAAAGGAAATTGATTCTGGATTAAAATTATCAATTGGTTTCCCTCTTGGCCTTCCTGTGAATTGAACCTGTCTACACAATTAAACTGCATAAAGATTTTCTCTGAACCTATAAAAGCGTTTTATTTATAACCACATCTCATCATATTAAACACCCTGCTCTAATCTATTACAAGTAGAGGGGATGACAAATAACTGCAGTGTAAGTTGAATACTCTCAGCACATTAGGCATCTAAAGCACTGCAAAATTTTCCTTATCAATTTTCATCTTAATTATGAGCAAACCCATCTTGAGCTGACTAATTTGTATGAACCCACTGCTAACAGGGAATGAATAGACGAACAGTGTGGATTTTTAAATTGATTTCCGTGCCCTGGCAGTTCTGGTCTATCTGAAAGCCTCAGCAGTAGCGGCTGTGCTAGTGGAGAGTCGCCTGCTCCTGCAAAGCCTCCCATACTACACTGCCAGTTAAAATTCAGTCTCCTCCACCAGCCACACAGTTCTTCCACCGTGAGGAACGGGAGCAGGCAGCCAACACAGCATCAGCACTGTGGCCTTGGTTAAGGCACATCTCAAATGTTTCTTAATCTGTGGCCCATACTGCTGTCTACTGACTAAGGTTTAGTTATGGTAAATAAGTAATTTTCCTGTGCCTTTTATTACCTGAAATCTACAGTAGCAGTTGTGGCTAGCACTGGGTACTAGTGTGTTAGTAAACGACACCTAATAGCAAAACCAAAACCATAAAAGAAAAATTATTCAGCTCAGAAGTGAGATGCTGCAACATGCATCTTGTAACACATACTTGGAGCCTGAGACCTTTGCCTTAGGAACGCAAGAGCTCTGGGGTCAGTGCATCTTCCCGAAAACAACCGAGGCAGTGCTGAAATATACCTTAAATCTAAGAAACTGTGGAGAGAATTGCAAATACAACCCACCCAGATGGCATGATGTTATGAAAGTTTAACATGTCAATCCGCTCCTTTAATTAAAGCCCTTTCATCTCCATGGTTAATGGCAGGTCTGTACAGCAGAAATGGCATCAGAACAGATGTTAGCAAATTTATCAAAGCTGCAGGATGATTGCTCTGGCTGTAGTGTCTTTTGGAGGGCTACTCTATTTACATTCCTACTGATCTCTCATGTCAAATCTGCTAAATATTACCTCTCCTTTGGCTGCTCTACAGGAAAGCGTAAGCCAAGTTTCTTGGTGAAAGTCATTAGTTTTGAGAAAATACCATATGATTATAGACAGCCTTTTTTAAGATTTCAGAGGGAAAACCTTTAATGATGGAAGGCATGCCTTTATTTTAAATAGGCCTTTCTCCATGTTTTCTTTTGTCTTATCTGCTCAGGATTCCCTTGAAAAACTGCAGTCACATGTTGAGACAGGAAAAAAAAGCTTGGAGAACAGCTTGGCCAACCAAGGGAATCCTGTACAAGGGAAGGCCTATATCATAATCCACATTTTGGTGGCATCAAGAGTGTCCCTGGCAAAGTCAAACCTGCAGGTGCATGGAAAAGTCTCACTGTGTGCCCTGGTGTCCAAACCAGAGGCGCAACCCATGTGTGATCAACCTGTACTGGGCAGAGCAGATCTGGGGAAGGAAGGGCAGAGGTGCCAGCAAGCCTTTGCCCCAGGCACTGAACCACATTAATGAAACACTTTTGAAATGACTGCATTACAAAAAGCAATCCAGTTACCAGTGAAGGCAAAATAATTGCCAGCAATGTCAAAGGGACAACACAGCTGTTTAAAGCAAATGTGACCCTACATTCTTGTTTATGGAGCAGGTCATCTGAATTATGGAAGAAAATAGTACATCTTGATGGGGTAATATTTTCTTTCTAGCTAGGGAAGTTACAATTCCAAAGACTAAAATACGCAATGTATCACAGTGAACGGTTTTGTCTCAAAATACTCTTCAAAGGGCCAGAGACACACAGGAATGCTGCAGGGTCAGCCACACAATGAACAAGGGCAAAGGGCTTTCAAAAGAAACAGCCAGGGCTGTCAGGGAAAGCACCGTGCAGAAGTGCAATCCTCAACCAGAGACTTGCCTCTTTGAACAAAGACCATTCCAGGGTGAGTAAGCAAGTTTTCTCAATTTTGTTATTCTGTATCAAAGTTTTTTGAATCAAAGATGTTCCAAGACAATGAGAACAACTATGGTCTATGAAAGCAATGTTTATTAATAGAGATATTCCCTGTCTTCCATAAGAATTGCTCAGAGAGCTTTTCAAAGTCAGTTACCATCACTTCAGTTTATCAGTAGCAAATTAAAGCAATTAGGCAGTAAGTGGCTCACTTGATCAGGTGAATATTAAAAGATAATGATAAGCTGAAAAGCAACCTAGGTCTGCACTAAGGTGATTCACAAGCTGTAAACATAAAGTTGTACTTTACAGCTCTGGGGAAGGTGCAAAAATAGGGGGATCAAAACCTTAAACGGAACCTGACCACCTTTTAACATAACTGATTCTGTAAAACCCATTTATAAAATTACTGTACAACCTTTCTTTTTCCTCTTACACCTACCTTGGAGTATCCCATTGCTCATGCTTAGCTGGAAACCAGCAAATACCAAGTCACTTGACCTTTTCTAAGCTTACACTTACACAGAACGTAGGTACATTACACTCAATGAGCAGCTTCATTCTGAAAGTTATCTCAGACTTGGGTTTCTAGCCTCCCTTCACTTCAGCAGGTAGAGTCTGCTATGCCCACAACACAACAAAAGAGAATATGACCTATTAGTGCATACTAATAAGGAAACACATAACGCATGTCTTTGGGAGCTAGAAAGAATTTCTTTTTAGCCCATGAAAGGGTTTCATCTTGAGGGATCCTGGAAACGAGCAGTTCACAGGCAGCTGGGTTAAAAGGTAAAAAGGGCAGGACTAAAAGGCTGGTCCAACCCTGCTCTGCCATCATGTTCCTGACATAGGCTGGGGATCCATAACTCATGTTTCTCAGCCACCATGGATCCCCTAATTGTGCCCTATACACACAGGATATATTTTTTCCTGCTCAAAAGTAATGACACAGAGGCCAACATAAAGGCAATGAACATGGAGTAAGTTCCCTGGTGAATTAGGGACTGGCTGTTGTTTCTGCATAATTTCACCAGCATTAATTTCTTCTTTATTAAGCACTTATTCTTAGCTACTTTATGACAAAATCCAACTGTGCTCAGCTCTTAGAGAACATGGAGTACCTTTCTGCAGAAGAATATGAGGTAATACTAAGATGTCCACATCTCTCTAAGAGGTAAATACTTCTTTCATTTTCAAGTTTACTGAACACATCTATGTACCTCTGTCTCAGAAAACTAAGACCCCATGCGATCGCTTATTTTCTACTTGCTTCTTAGCATAAATGGGTATAAATGTTTCATGAACCATAAATGTTTCAAGAAAAAGATAAATGTTGAGCAATTACAAGCATAATCTTCCTCCCTTTAATGTGGTACCTATTTGCACGAAGGGCAGATGGATCACTTTGAAACTATGCGTTTCCATAGTGCCATGGCAAATATCATGGGCACTGGGGAATAAGTACCTAATCTTGCTCCCTGTATAGTCTCTTCTTTCAAAAATATTCTGAAGTTATTTGTTTGCTAGTTCAGTAATAGAGTTAAAGATAATTCTTCTAAGTAGGTGTGCATCAGCCGTCCTAGCTTTGATGCAGGGACGACCATCTGAATCAATGTCTGTTAACAGAGAAATTGCCCTTGCTGGGAAATATCTCAGCAGTAATTTCTTTGGATAATGTGTAATAACTGGGGATAATCAAGGAAGCATATGGTACAGCATACACAGCTCTCCTCAAATGTAGCTGTAAGTAAAACAAACTTGAATTTCCACTGTACTCTTCTGATCTTGTACAGAATATGCAAATGCCTCGTGAAAGGCTTCTAACATACCCCTATTGCTCTAAAAGCCTCCTGTATCTTCCCCCAGAACACTCCTGGGCCAAGCCTAAAGTTTTAAAGACATCTAAAAATACCACCTGCTTTTTGCTGGACAAGGAAGAAAATACAATACATTCACAGGCCTGACACTCATTTGAGGGTTTTTTCACTACTTCAGTGGGTATTAACTAATTTATATTAGTAAGGGGCTTTTTTGATAACTGGAAACTCATTCAAACACTTTCTTCACCTCTGGGAAAAAGATTTCCAATAAGAGTTTTAGAAAGCTGAAGTTGATGTTATTTACTTTAAGGGAGAAAAAAATTAAAAAATAAAATCAATACCTCCCGAGGAGATCTTGTTTTACTTCTCAGAAAGCAGAGGCATATTCCCATACCACTGCATTTCTCTGAAAGAAGTCAGGCCACTTTTCCTAACTTTTTCCGGTACATATGCTCTGGGGGAGCAAGACATCTATTGAACTTTGGGGTTTAGAGACCGCTGAGCTACAGAGTGATCTGATTATGCAGTCAGCTCCTTTGGGAGCCACTAGGCTACTGGATTTTCAGTGTATGTACATATCTATGTGCAGCAATGTGAACGTGAAGAGATAATCTAAATTGCCATCTATTGTGTTATTTAAAAGAGCCTCCAGCAAAGTTGGCGTTTCTATTAAAAATAATGTCTGGTATGACTAAAAAACCCTCTGTAATATCATTTAGCTGTTTACAATTTCTGTTGTCACTTAAACTTGCCTTTCTTCTGATTTAGCCACTGGAGCTCAGTGGAGGCAGTCTGACCCCTTCCAGCATGTTGTCAGCACACTTGGGCTGCCCACACTGCTCACAAGCATTTCCTAAGTGTACGTATGACTTGTGAAAGGCCTACAGAAATATTTTCACTCATGCAAAGTTTTGTGTGTGTCCTTCTTTTGAAAATAAAGTAACAAAACACCAGCTGTGTTTGAGATGACACCGTCCTTCCATTCTAAGGGATAAAGTCTTCAGAAAAAAAGAATATTGCTCGCAGATGGGAGAGCAAAGTTCTAAACCAAGAACAGCTTAAAAAAGTAACACAGAGAAGTTGCAAAGAAGGTAAAACATGGAAAACAGTTAAGGAAGTGATCTCAAATCACTCAGGATTTGATGTAAGATTAATTACTTTCACAGATGTAGTTTTTGATAGCTTGAATTCCAAGATTCAGCAATTTTAGTGGAAAGAATTTGTAACAAGCCATGGGAACTGCTGGATTTGCAGCAATCAAACATAGGCATGGGAAAAGATGTTTTACTATGCAGTATCAGGGAGTTTGAGGTATTGTGCTAATCAAAATCTTGCTAATGTTGCTTAAAACGAAATTTTTTTGTGAAGCCTCTAGCAATTGGAAAACTTTTAAGAAAAAAAAGTCACATCCTTCACTCCATCTGTGGAGATGTGTGTGCCCCTAAAAAAAATATTTGTATCAACTGTCCGTCACAATCCGTAATTCAATTTGTTTATTATTATTTTTTAATTTAAAGCAGCATAAGTTTCTGATTTTCCCAGACATTTCTGCTGTGGAAAGGTTACAATATCTCTTGAGATCTGAACATTTGCTCTAATGGTTTAAATCAAAGCCAGTGGCAGCTACTGATCACTCAAAACTGCTGCCACTACAGCCTAACTTACGGTTTCTTCTCACAGTATTTTTTTTTTAAATGAAGTGATCAGATGCAGTAGTTGGAATGTACCTGCTGACTGAAAGTATAGCAAAGCATAAGGTACATCCTAACATGCATTATAATATGCCTGTGCTAACTTTCAAAATACTGTGCAAGGATAAGGGCAGCAGCGAGGAGCAGAGGATGGCACAGTGCTTGGAATCAGGAAAAAAGAAGAGTATTATTGTGCTAAGCTCTCAGAAAAGTATGTACCCTGGTGGGCCAACATAGAGAAAAACACGGAATGGCCAAAGTCTCCCAAGAAAGGAAAGGAACAATAGGACAGAGCCCTAGTTTTCACATGCATTTGCAATAACCCCTTCTAATCTATAAATGCCTGATTAGCTCAAATGACAACAAGCTGTGTGCCCTCCAGCTCATATTTGTGACTTAAGTTTAATGAACCAGTGCTGAACCAAAAACGAGAGTAGGGGAAACGACAAACGCATAACATAAAAATATAGAAAGGAAAATCAAATTAAGTGTAGTTGCAATTTCCAAATGACTAGGTCATGATGAGTAGGAAATTAGATTAATATGTGATTGTGCAAAGGTTAAGGAGTGGGACTTCTCTTCCCACACTTGAAGGGGAAAAAAAAGAAAATGAAAAGATTTTTCCAGGTCAGGGTTTGTTTACAGTTAGTAGGATTAAAGATTGAAGGCTTATGGGAAAAAATGTGTCTCCAAGAAGATAGCTTGCCCTTTTTTTGGACCAGCCTGCCATGGCTGCATCTATGACAACTGCAGAGCTGAAGCAGCTCTAGGAACTGACATGCCAGGGGGAGAGCGTACCACTGTCCCTGATCTACACAGTTTTCCCAGGATTAACTTGGGAAAACGACAACATTTATTTCATGCACGTACAAGAAGATGTACCCAGGTTTCTGGTGACTGACTTTCAGTCACGTGCTGTGTAATGAATGGCATCACAAAGAGAGATTCACGCACTTTGCAACTACACTGGTGCAGCCAGATACTTTCTCAGCAGAGGTTTCCAGACTAGTTACCCCCCTCCACCACTCCACTCCGATTTCCCTGCACAGGGTCAGCTAGCTGCTGCAAGGGAAACCAGAATCATCTTTTCCTGAGAGGGAACTTACCATAACAGCTCTGGAACTGTAATTACTACCAACTCAATACCCTAGGTATGTGCAAGGCGTATTACTCCCCTTCAAAATTCACTTTTACATTCAAATCCTACTTAAAATGGGATTTTATAGATGCATATGCAGAGAAAGTGTAGTATAAAGCACAAACTTCTTCCATCTCAGAGAAAGGTATGTTTTGTTCCACTGTTTTTACCTACAAAAGGACAGGAGGCCAGGCCTACACAGAGATTGCTCAGTGCCCAGGGCAGCTGCATCCTGAAACAACTCAACCATCCCAAACAGACAACACTCGGGAACCTCTGTGACCTCAAATGAAATTTCCAAATACCATGGCCAAAATGAGAAGCACTGCAGGTCACAGGGGAAATATTCCTAAACATATTGAGCACTGAATACCCTGTCCCCAGGGATTCCTTGTCATAAAAGCCCACGCTGTCCTGCTGGAAGCTCACACTGTATTCGCAAGGTCAGAGCCTATGCACTGGTGGTAATACTACGCTGTAACATCTGGTTAATATGAACAAAATACCCCCTCTTCTTTTCCCAAAATGCAGAAAGAAGAGGAAAACCAGTCAAAACTGCACACACTCCTTTCTCCTGACTTCTACAGCAGACATGCATGCACGCAGCTACAGCATTTCCCGGAGGGAGTGAAGGGAGAGTGCTGGCTGTGGCATTCCCAGACAGCTCAGAAACATTCATCACATTATTACCCAGAAATTAGTTTCCTTCTTAGGCCCAGGGCTGACTCGTGCATTTCAGCTTAAGCTCTATGAACTACACAGGTGTGCAGCTTTTGCCTACAAGGAGCGTTCTGAGAGACTCTGCAAACATATTAATATCTGTCAGGAAGATGCTGCAGGTCTTTGGGCACCTCTGGGTCTCAAAAAGCCACTGCTGATGCTGATCAGGTACCAGCCAATCCTGCTCATGAACACTCAACTGAACCTTGATAACTCACTTCTGAAAAAATCTTTTAAAAAGATCTTTGAGTGATATTCTGCAAAACAAAGCATATCTACCTGAATTTCCCAGCATTCAAATAAGCAAAGGCAGATGCACACTGTTTGAAGTTACACTGCTCTTTTAAAGTTTTTAAATATAATCTACAATTTGCTCTTTTAAAGTTTTATTTGGTTATCTTCATTTTTGCAAAGGGAAAAATGAAATGGTCCTTTTAGCACTGGCAACAACTACTTTCTGCACATACTTATTCTTGCATCTACGTAAAATATGAAAGGCTTTCCTCAAAAAAAACAAAACAAAACAAAACAAAAACCCCACTGTTAATTTTTCACAACAGGTGATTGGATACTTGTCAGAATGACTTGGCTGATGTTCACCAGCAGCTCTTGGAAAAAATTATTCAATGACTTTTCATGTTAAACCACAGTTAAGTCAGTTTGACAGAATGCAGAATAAAGAGGGCGCTTCCACAGATCTGGCAGAATTAGCCAAGGAAAAATTCCTAGATACTGTGCACAGCAAGATATTTTGCCATGCAAGGGCAGCCTCAAAAAAGACTGAGTTTTCCAGTGACAGAATCAGAGCATTATTTCTTGGTGTGATAAACATGTGCTAATCGCCAGTATCAGCATTTGGAACCCTCCATCATACACACCAGTCCAAACCATACTTTTTTTTGTCATCCATTTCACTTCATGAGAAAAGACAGCATGCAAATTGCAAGGGGCAGTCAAGCCACAGACTGTAGGAAAGGCCAAGGGTCGAGAGAGGAACATGAGGGCCTGAGCAAAAGGCAGGCAACAGGATGGAGGAGGAGCCTCAGCACTGTGACATACGTGGGTCACTCTAACACAATATAAAGCCATGTGATATGGTTACTGTGCTTCCTCCATGTACTTCCAAAAACTCCCTATCCCCTACCATCATTAAGAAATTCAGGAAACACTCCGTAACAGTGAGGATTTCCACTTACTCCTGACTGGAAAGCTGCTCTACTGACTGTACAGGTTGTGTCAAAACTTGCTCTGTCTTCAAGGAATCACTCCAATTTGCTGGCAGGGTAAAGCATCCAGCCACTGAAGTCAATTATCCTGCTGAGTCCATAAAGCAACGAAAGTCTCTAAGAATTGCAGCCCTGACACTGAGGAGTGCCGAGCACTGTCTTGGACACCCCTCCTTTGTACTGGCCTTACACAGATCCCTTTCCAGCTCCAATTGTACACTCCAGCGGAGGCCGCGTGCTGACTGCGCTGCAGACTACATTCCTCAGCTCCCAGACTGTTCTGTTTGTTTTTCATCAGAAGCAACAGCCCAAAGCAATGGAAACTGTGGGAATTAGCTGCAGTGTGTGAAAACACCATTTACAGTACTTCAGAGTTCGGGCCTCTCAGACAACATGAATTCCTCCCATATGGATGCCTGTTGCTAGCTAGCCCCAGCTGGCACTACAGCACAAACCTAGAAGGATCCCTAGGAGCAATGAAGCCAAGCGAGTCCCCCGAATGCAAATGGGAATTACCTCTCTTTAGCAGAAGGGAGGGAGGAAGGTACTGAGCTGCTGTGATGCTGTGGGATTCAGGCTGCATTGAAGGGAGCAAAATAAACTTCTAGCAATTAGACTAGTGTAAAAAATAGTGTGTGTGTCTCCTTTGCCTTATCCCTGTGAGGCAAGAGTTTTATTCTACTACTTATGGTAGCAAAAACCTGCTGTAAAAGCAGTCAACAATATATTAATGCTCACCTAGGGAGAGGGGGGTGAAAAAAGCCTATTTCTGTATCTGTTCCCTTCTCAGTACCCTCCCTCCATCATGTAGTTGCAGACAGCAACATGGAGTCCCTTTCACCCTCTCAAGGCCGAGAAAGAGCCACCTCCCTCTGCTTCTTGTCTCCTGTCACGTCAGGGTCTTCTCTGGACCAGGCATCCTTCCCTCACCTGATGCTAACACAGCTTGCAGCTGGCCTCCTGTGTCCCAGAATATCCAGCTGATGCCCGCTGGGCTACTTGCCCACCATGTCCACCAGGCCAGCATTCCTCGACATAAATCTGGGCTGAAGTTTCTCTACTAGAAGAATAATTCTGGATATAAATTTGGAGTTTGTGTAAAATCCCTAACTCTCAGAGCACACAGAAAACGAGGTATCCTGTATAATGTTAGCTTCCTGTTGTCAGGATGCCAGGAGGATGTGGTCTGGGAAAAGGAGAGATGGATTTGTTCATGCAGACAACAGTTGCCAATTCGAGTGAGAAATGCCGAGCTCCACAGAAACTCCGGCGGAAAGAGTGATGCCCATGTGGACTCCAAACTGCGCTCACCCAGCCAGCACCAGCCAGGCTGGCTGCACATTCACACCAGGAAGCACAAGTCTTTAGGAGACTTTGTGTTGTGTAATATTGTATAAATATTTTTAAACCTACAATGACCAGTTGAAATCCCTTGGCTCTGGAGGAAAGGCAAGAATTTCCATCTACACTTTGGTGTACAGTTCATTTGAGCAGCCTGAGTAGACAACAGCATTGCCTTAAGTGGTATTAATCCAATTTCCAAAAGCAATGGGAAAACACCCACGTGCACTGCTCACTGAGGAATTAATGGAAAAGAATTCAGAGAAGTTGTCTGACCTTAAAAATGTTGTGACAGACTAAACAGCCCACATTTCTGCTGCTTCTTGCTATATAATGCCATGCAATTCTTGATTCCTAAAAATAATACGTATTTTTATAATTTGTTACTTGTCTCTTGAAAATAATACTTCAGATTTTTACCTTCAACTACATATAAAAGCAGAGGATGACAGTGCATTTGAAATGCTTCAAACTAAAAATAATTGTATTTTCTTTACGGATTAATGCAATCCCCATAAAAGAAGAGACAACTGGTAGTGCCTTCAAAGTTAACTGCCTGGGCAAAAGGACTGACACGCTGCATCACTTCTGGTTGCTCAGAGAAACTGAGAACATTTGCTTGAGGTCCTGGGCAAACTGTAACCTTGGACAGATAGTTTACAGCACAAAACCTGCAGAAATGCCAGCAGGAACCGTATGCAATGAACACGAGCCACACCAACACCACCACATGACGAAGGTGCAGGCAGGCAGCAGCTTAGCAGTGCTTCAGGTTTTCCTGCTGCTTTAGCCTGCAGTCAAAGCTCACGCTGATTTTGTGACCTTTTCACAGAACTGGTTCATTGAATTGCATCTCTTCATGCCTGCTTTGCACCAGGTGGCATAACAAGTATGCTGTATGCCCAGAATAATTTTAGGTTTTCAAAATTAACGCCAATGAATGTCAGCGCTGCTTCCAAGCCTTTTCCACAGCCTTCACAAATGGTTTAAATACATGGAAAATGATCAAGCCTCAGACCACTGGCATCTTCCAGTGTTCAGACAACTCCAGGCTGCTAAGTATTTGGCCATCCTGACTAGAAGAAAGTGGCCAAAAAAAAAAAAAAAAAAAAAGAAAAACCAAAAAAACTTTTTAAGAAATTAGTGGCAAATGCCAACCAAAAGTAGTCTGTAATTTGAAAACACAAACTCCTTTTCCTTTAATTTCAACGGTATCTCAAGCACAGGCACCAAGAATCTGATCATGTGTAAATCAGTATTTTCTCACTCAAATTTTTCATAAACAACAGATACATGCTATTTTTCTTAGCTGTTCATGTAGGAGATGCAGATCAGCCCTCTTGGGTTGCAGTGGGGAAGTAAGAGAGGACAGATAAATGGAAGAACACTTTCAAATTCTCCTCCTTCTCCACTGAGAACAATGGCAGAAAAAGGGTATCAGGCATTATGAAAATATTGTAAAAAAAAAAATCTCCGTCATTCTTTCAAAGAAATGCACAGTACTTCATTCTTTTTGTGATCATGACTTGACTTTAAAACATATACATTACTGAAATATGTTTTATTTATTCCCAATCTCAGCATTTTCACTAAAACCCTTACTAGAAGGACTCCATAAATGTCATTGAGGGCTCAGAAATGCAGTGGAGTGGACTGATTAGTTATAGTAAGTAGCAAATCGTGATATTTTAATCATCTTTGCATTCCACTGCATGCATATTTCAATGTCTTGAGAAATGTATGTGAACGACTTCTGTCCTCATACATTACAGGAAATACGAACTGTGAACACAAATCAGAAGACATAACAGTATAAACACAGATGGACAATTTTATGTCCTTGCCTCTTCTGAGTTCAAGCTCTCTGGTTATTAACTGCCAATCTCTTCAGACAGTTGACTCCCTGGAGACGTTTTAATAGCCTAGAAGAGCAACCGTTTCTCTACACAGGAACTAAGAGGAGTCTGGCTTACCATTCATTTCCCAAGCTTCCTGGCTTCACTGTTTTCTTGAGCAGAACAAGCTCAACTTAATCAAAATAGCAGGCCCACGACCATACTGTCTTCCAATTAATGGGAATTTTAACTGATACTGTTTCAGTTACTGATGCTTCAAAAATAAAAGAAAAATTGAA
Organism: Pseudotriccus pelzelni; assembly: GCA_035584735.1. NCBI lineage: Eukaryota > Metazoa > Chordata > Aves > Passeriformes > Tyrannidae > Pseudotriccus > Pseudotriccus pelzelni. Next base: position 16,218,211 of record JAWMRA010000130.1, read on the forward strand.
TTTTTAACACATTTATTACATTTTTGGAAGTGGAAAGCAAATGCTTTTGCACAGGCAGTTTTATAGATAATTCAGTCTCCCACCTTGGCTTGCTCTACAATGACTCTGAGTTTTCCACCGAGCTACAAATTACATTACCTCCCAGGTTTTAGGTCCCAGAGTTCTGTTTATAAGAGTGGGCCTTTTATGGCTTTTGCAATTTCCTAGCTTCTTCTGGGAAGAAGTGCGCATTCCACGCTGATCCTCGTCAAATAGATTTTCCCACCAGATTTATTAACTCTATTCTAGTTGTCTTTCAGTCTCCATCTGGTGCCTGGAGTGTGTGTGTCTGTTCAGGCACGTGTATTTAGGGCTTTCTGGTCTAGGAGAGCACGTGCTTCAAATGTATGGAAGACTTGGGCACACAGACATCGCATCCATGTATCCCTAACACGGATCCATAAACACCTAAGCTTAAAGACCACGACCCTGAGGTATTCCCAAGAACACACCTTGCCCTGGGACGTTCTGCCAGGACGATGATTTCAGTCTCCTAACCTGTATGCATCTAACGATATTTAAGCTGTTTTAATAGTTGGAAATGGCATTAAGGCACAGGGGCACTGTATCTTTTGTGACTAATGACACAAGTAGGCAACAGTTTTCAGATTTTCAGTCATGTAAGTAGATAGTCAACTCACTCCTTCCTTTCCATCTAGCTCTAACTCTCAGACGTTCTGAAGCTACCCATGGACATCTAGTATTTTAACATCTAGAATTTAGCTAGATGCATATAGTGTCTGCCACACAGAAATGCCATTTAAATAAGGAGCATAAGAGGTTATCACAAAGAATTGCCAGGCTAGAATTCATCAGTGTGGTAACTTCCCAGTGCAAACAAGCAAACAGTTCGGGAGGGTTCCCATGTTTCATAGGTAAAGCCATTCATTTTTCTCAGCAAGCAATAACATGCTGGCACCTACCCAAAAACAAAAGTTAGCATATCCAAGTTATTTTCCAAGAGAAGCGCGATCTACATTGCTTCCCTCCTAAAGGCATGGTAACCAAATCCTGCCCAACTACCCATTAGGCTCAACTGTACTCTTTGCAGGGCAAGACCCACGTGGGGTGGAAATAAAAGGTCACATTGCACCCAGAGCCTGAACCTTCTTGCTCTCTGTATAAATCTGCTACAATTCATAATCCCAGGCTTAAATTGCCTGTGCAGATATTTTTGGGCCCAGTATGGGCCTTCTTCAAACCACTGCTCGATCGTGTACTCAGCTATATACAACAGTGCCTTAAAGTCAGCACAGGGAAGGGACTGTCTATGAAGGGTATTTCTCTCTAATTTAATAAATCTTTACTAAATCCTCAATAGATCTTTTTATCTCTTTTATAATAAATCTCTTAATGAGTAAGCCTGGAAGAACAAGGCTCAGCAGACTGGAAAATCCCAGCTTATATCGTGTTTTCCTCTCTTCCACACCTTATGGCAAATCCTTTATTGTTCAGGGTACCTAATGCCCGAGCTGGTGGTAGCGCTTTCCCTATGCATGGTACACAAATCTTAAGGACTTTCACACAGTGCTCACATTCTGACATCTTAGGGCATACTTTATGCTTCACAGGCAATACTTTCCTTCAGCCCTGTCAGAAAGGAAGGGCTTGTTGCATGCGTGCTACTTGCAAGGGAAATACTTGTGGATCACATCATTTAATTCCAGGCTTACAAAAGGCTTAGATGGCCACTGCATATACCACTGCTGTACGGCAGCAAAAAAAGGTATGACTCACAGCCAGAAAGAGTGCTTTATTTACCAATTTATCCCTGCCTCAGTCTGGTGTCACCCAATGACCTTCAGGTTTAATAGAAACGGGCTTTTAAGTACTAATGGAGCAGGCACAGCTCTCTTCTCCAAATGTGGGCACACAGCAACCTCCTTGCCAGGGCTACACTGAGAACACAATTACACACGCTGGGTCTGCCTTTTCCTTCATGTCTGACAAATACCACATACCTCTAACAGGTATTTCAGTGTTTTTGATAACCAAATTCATGCCGTGCACAATACTCTAGGAAATAATCTTTAAAACTGGATGCACATTCATATACAATCCTTAATGGCTTCAAAGGAACAATTCCAGAGTTATGGAAAGGCAGCTGCAAGGCATGTGCCTTATTTTCTCTGTAAAATAAGTCTGAATTTTTCATTGAACAGAATTAATAAACAGAGTATGATAAAATCCCTCAGAAATTTTAGGTCTTAAAAGCAAAACTGTATTAATAAATCAAATTATAAAAACCTATTCACATTTTTTGTCTTCATAATGCAGCATAAACTGGGATTATCTATCCTGTATAAAAGCTTTTACTGCTATGCTTTTACTTTATCAATGAAAAACTGAAGGGTTAAGACTTGTTTTGCTTGTGTGTCTTCAATACCAGTCATGCAAACATCCAAGTTTCTGACTGTATCACAAAACTATTATCTGTAGGTTATATCAAATATCCCATGAATGCAACTTGGCTCACAGTCAAGAGACAATAAAACTTAGAAGGAATTAACTTTCCAGCTATTTTCCAGTGATGCTAGTTCAATTTCTCTTTTATTTACTTTCTGAGTTAATGTAAAACCTTCAAATGGCCTCCAGAAAGATCAGCTTTGGGAAACACAAGCGTCCATCTGGCACCACAGTTTGCAGATACAGACTTTCTCTTCTAGAAATTAAAATACATTTTCATAAACCTTCCTTAGGAAAACTTGCTGCACTGAAGTATTACTACTTTCATTTGTCAAGAAATGTTTGTCTTGGAAAGGATCAAGATAACATTTATACGGCACTGAAGATAAATATATTCTCCCATGCTAGAACTTTACGCTACACTCTACTCCCAGAAGAAAAAAAATCACGGTGTATCTGTCTCCTTGAGAGAAATAACAAGCAGACACAGTTGAAAGGATCTAAAAATCAGAGTGTGGCCTAATAATAATTAAGTTATGAAGAATATATTGGAGGTGGAGGTTTTTTCAGCTGCTGTCATACATTTTTGCAGATCTCAATAACCAAGCTAGTAATTACTTAGAAGGTCAAGTCATTTTCTACGGTGCAGCAAGTAAATAACCATCCAGGCTAGATGCAGACTGGAGACTCACTCTTTGACGTATCAGTGGGGTCTTTGCATTTGCTTTTTAGTGGCCACAACAAAAATACACCAACTTGGGCTTGCTTTGTGTGTTGTTTCTGAAGCAAACAGCACTAGTTAAATTTACACTACCAACAAGCAAGGAATGACAAGGTCATGCAACTGCATTTAGTATCTAACCGAAATCATTTAAAGGCCAACACGTAGGCTTCCAGGATCCACGTTACACCAACTAAGCACTGGTTTCAACATTCACGAGTTCTGAGAACAGAAGCATATGCATCTGCTAGAGAGTTCTTTACCCGTTTTCTCCCAAACCATGAGCAATCTTGCTTTCCAGGCAATGCAAACTAAGAAGAGATAAGCCTTCCCTTTAACTGCTGGGTATTATTCACCCAGACACTTCCATGGCTGAAACAGTGTCTTCTTCACTCGGTCCCTCTAGAAAGCAGCTTCTGAGGATGACCAATATCTAAAGAGGTACTGTACCAACATGGAGTGGCACCACATCATTTTTTGTCTATACTCCCAGATTTTCTTCCCTCCGACTCCCAAAACAAATCCATGGAAAAGCATCCAGGACTTCTGAGACATCAGGCTGATGTTAGCTGCCCGCTAACATTTCTTGGAAACACTTTGCCTATAGTCTCCCAGTTACTCCATCAGTAATGAAGTGAATCTAATCACTCTGCCATGAATCGTTGAGCTGATAGGCTATATTAGCTAGAAAGTACTGGCAGCAGCTGTTTATTTTAGTGCTATTTGAAGTCATTAAGTAGCTACACCACTAAATCATTTGGGGAGGGGGAAGGCTAGGGAAAGAGTCAACTCAGAGTGGGAAGCATTTCTATGTGAATGCCCTTTTTCTTCTGCTTCCTGCCATTAAAGGAACAAAAAGTTCATCTTTGGCTGAGCCTCATGGGACATAGTGACATGATTTCATAATATGCAGAACACTGTCAAATGGGCTGGCTGGTTAGATACAGTATAGGGCAAAAATATCCGTATTTCCTTATTAACCCCTGTGAAAAATGTCTGCAATATCAAGAGAAAACGTTCAAACACCCTCCAAACTACCATCCAAACCCCTAAAACAAAATTATTCCAGAGCCAGAATGTTGTCAAATTTTAGGTGCAAGCAAAAGAACAGCTACATGCAGTCTCTGAAGTGGCATTTCTATAACTGACAAATGCTTTAGAAAGACGAAAACACACTTGCTTCCTCATTTTAAAATACAGTGTTCTTCTATATATTAACAATTATGTAAAAATTTACCTTTTAGGTAAAAAGAAATTCCTTTGTATGGAATACAAATCTTACACTGTTGTTAGGTATGTATTCATTAGAGACAAAAGAGCTTCCCAGGAGGATGCCTGCACAGAAGATGGAGGGGGGAGTGGAAGAATTCTAATAATGCACCCTTTGTTTCAAGTTGCTGAAAAACGTCACCATGCAGATGGATTTTATCAATATTAGGCATAAACTCTGACCTCACAAAGGAGAAAGCGGCTTGTTTTTAAAACATATCATCATGTACATAAACAAACAATACCAAGTATACATACAGACTTCTATTTAGACACACACATCCCTTGTGCTGAGTATAAATAAACCCTGTAGATGCTTTAGTTATTAAAATCGGGTTGCTTATCACTGAAACAAGACCTGATCTTTTGCAAACCCTGTTCTAAGTCAACTCCAGAGAACCAGATTCTAACCAGCAAAAATGAAATCTTAGCTATTGTTCATATTTAAAGGTCAACACATTTCACAGGTAACTCAACCTCACAGTCCTTTTCTTTTTTTTTTTTTTTTTAATTATAATAAATTATAGGCAAGGAGTAGCTTAGAGAGGCTCTATAATGCAGAAAGATACACAAAGAACAACAGACCAACTTTCAATGTTACTGTCTGATTTTCCACTTAAGAACATATTCTCAGAGCTGCGGTGTATCTTACTATATATAAGGCTTTTGGATGAAATCTGGAAATCTGGAACAGACTTCCTGACCACATGCAGTTATTCAAGACCTTGCAATGCTTTTACCCCCCCCAAAACATTCACATGGGGAAATGGGAGAGAGAGGATGTTCAAACAGAGCTATTACAGCTGAATTTAAATTTGATACTTACCAGTTTTCAGCCTAAAATCCTCTCTCCCATTTCACTGTATTATGGTATTTTCCATAATATCCTGTCATAATTGGGCTGCTTCTTGTTTATATTGAAGTTGCTGGGAATTTTGCCACTGGGATCAGGAGTCAGATGTAACACTGCAAAATTCTAAGTGGTGGTTTGCCAGACAGAGGTCATTAAATGTTTCCAATAGGTCCAGAAAAAGAGAAGACACATTATAAGACTTTTAAAATATTTGGGAGATTGCTTCTTGCAAATCATTATTGGAATCAGTGAGCCAGTCACAAGTAGGATCAACACAAAAGCATTTGACTAAGTTATGTCCCTTGGCATTAATGAAACCGTTTTAATTCTAACACTGTCTCTTTCGAAAATATTAAAATACTGCCAGCTAAACATAAGAACAAGCAGGCCGAATAGTCTCTTGCAAGGTGCTAAACCACTAAACTACTTTGTGACAGGATTCTGATTTGTCACAAATTTCTGTTCCTTTTCAGGGAAAATTTATTTCAATAATAATATGCAGAAGCTTTGCAGTACTTGATAAAAGCGCAGATTCATTTTCACTGAAAGCCAGTTTTGCCAAACATTTCGATGTATTTGATAGATGATGGGTAGCAGCACAGACCAACACAGCTGCAGCTTCTCAGATCATAAATACCGACTTTCCAAAACAAGCTCTTATACATCTGTCCACTTATTAATGAAATTACACGTAAAGAAAAGTGGTTCAAAGACCAGAAATTGTCATGGCACAGCCCTCACGTTCATTCAAGTTCTATTCCCATCCCTCTGCAACCTGAAGTGGGAGGTAACTAGTTTAAAGTCAGGCTCACCTTTGACCTGAGTGCATACATTTCTTTGTACGAGGCACCCACTTTTTTTCCTTCCTAACACGTAGCTTTATTTACATTGCAAATACGCCAGAGAATGAGAAGACAGCTCCAGCTCAGCTAGGGCAAGGACCTGCCACAGCTGATCCCAGTGCCCCCAAAAAACCGTCATTCTCCCTCCAGCTCTACCATCCGCTCTGCTTATTTTTAATTAATCTTCAGTAATATGTTTGAAGTAGACTTCAATCCCATTTACCCTGCCAAACACAGCTCAAGTACTGTCCATCACACTGCACAGGGGAAGCAGCAGCAACCCCAGCTTCTCCTGACAAGTCCATGCCTGCACCCATGGAGCTGCATGCTCTCCTCTCTCCCAAGGCTGTATATCTGGAGGGAAATTCTCCCACTCCAAGTTTGCACTTCTGCTTTGGAGAACTTGCCTGTGCAATGGGGTCAGCGAGAGACAGGCCCGACTGCAGCATTCTTCAATTTTCCTGAGGCAGCATCATTAGCCATAACATTAAAACATGATAACAAACCCAAAAACTACAAGTAAAATATTTGCAAAAGATGATTAATTAACCTCAGTTTAAGAGTCATGTTTCTTTTCCTTACATGAAATAGGTGGAATACTTGTTAGCACAGTATAGCATCTGGAGTGTTTATCCTAACCACTGAATATCTAAATGTTTAATAATGGAATGGGAAAAGAATAAAAATCTAAACAACTCCTTAGGTGCCCAGAGGCCATTTCGGGCCAGACTTCCAAATATTCACAGAGTTACACAGAGATTAAGGTCAAGTGTCACAACAAACACTTAACATTCAGCAATCTTCAGTAACCCTGTGGGTGCACTTCCCTTTGAAAAGAAGAGAAAATCCTCCTCTTCAACATAAGCTACTTTTGAAATATATTAATACAAGGTAGAACATTTAATTATTATTTATTATTAAAAACGTAACACACAAGTATTCAAGAAAGGCTTTCCTGAAAGAGCTGCATGTGAACACATCCTAGGTAAAAAAAAAAATATCTATATTCATATAATACAACCGGCCACAGAAATGCTGTGACCACAGCGTGCAGCATCTCTCTTGAGCGTGCACAGTTCTGTGCAAAATATTGTCTAGCTTTTTCCCAGCACTAACAGAAAGATTATGGTGATGAACTATAAGCAGTGTTTCAGGACTGAGAATGGTATTTCTGATCCAGTCAAAAACACTGTTTCAAATCTACCCTCTATCCTGCAGTTGATTGCTGTGACCCTCAGACATCACTGCATCTTGGCTTGCTAGCCTGCACCACGCCAGGGCTCCCTGAAGTGAGCAAGACACTGCCAGCCCCAGAATTAAGATGTAGTAGTGCTGAACAGAAGACTAAGAAGCAAAAAAACTTGGCATTTGTCAGGGAACTTGCTTCTGGAGATACTTAGCAGAATGGCTGCTTTGACGTGGCTGGGAGCTGAGAAAGCATATCCTCCAGGATCTCCTACAGAGACCTGGATGTAGAAAATACTACAAGACAGATGTAAAAAGTAAAGGTCTTTTTTTAGCGCTCTGTTTTGGCATAGCAATTTTTGTGCCATGAGCCAGTGTTGGTTCTGTTCCCACTGCAGCTCATTAGCCCGAATTTCTACGGCAGTTATGAAGCAGTATTTATGTTACAATTTGGACGCCTCTACACTCTCCTGCACACATCACAAAAGCAGAGGAGGAGGTGGGAGAGCTGCCCGTTGAGGCTGAGAGCAGTTTCAGAAGACCATCTGTTGAGCAGCAACACAAGGAGGACAACCCCACTAAAAAAACACCACTTGTCAGGACGTGTTGCAGATGGAAAGAAAATCTGAAGCGTTTTGTACCTCAGGTGAACTTTTCTAACACCTCAACATTAAATCTCTCTCTCAAATCTCCAAGAGCCTTCAAGAACAGGAGAGAACTGTTCCCTAGAGAGGAGCTACAGCCTGTCCAGTGTTAGAAACAGTTACTTTCCAAAGGGGATGCAAGAGATGATCATGATTTACGAAAACGTAACGTGACGACCGTACATAATTTTCCATTCAGCTGCTGTTCACAATGCAAAATATGTTCAGCATATAAACACGTGCACAAATATAGAAAAATAATTTGAACAAATTTAGCAGTTTTATGGCATTTATATGCACAACTTTAAAGAGTCCTCTTCAATACCACGTGATTCTGTAATTTTATTCTTAGCACATTTTTTAATGTTTGTACTTATATTCCATTAACTACTTCCATCTGCTGTGTGGCTGAACTACTGGCACCTTTCAGAAGGTGAGCATTTTCTAATTACCTTGATTTTTTTTTCCTTGTACACATGGATTAATTGTACCTGTTGTTTGCCAACACTTCTTAAAAATTCAGTCTAGCAGCTTTTCTTAAACGCTAACTTTTCATCGTGCCAAATGGTTACAGCAGCTCCTGTGCTACCTCAAATGCTCTCCAATTTTCAAGTAACCCTGGACAATAAGACACCTACGTTGCCATTAGCACAGTATCACTGAGCTAGTCTTGTTAGTTATAAGGTAGCATAGAGAGCATTTTGGATTACAAGTGCCTACCAGAAATGCAACTGGAAAGCATTTTATATAAATCAAGTGAGTAGAAAGCGAGCAGCCCACTGAAACTTAAGTTCATGTATGAGAACTTTTTGTTTGCACAAATCAGTAGGTTTTCAAATTTCAAAGTAATTTGTAATTTTAATGCAAATTGAAGAAACTGTGTATATACTTACTTTCTCTTCTTGTTATACATATGTTAATTAAATACAGATTTATATGCCTGTCAAGAGAAAGGAAAAATGGTCTATCCTCAAGTATAGAAATCACCTGCTGCCTGTCATAACTTGTCAGCTTTGAGATTATAATAGTGGGAAATCCTATTAAGCATTCATTGCCTTTACTTTCCAGCCAGTTTTGCTTACAGCACCTGATATAACATGTAAGGACGCCCATGAAAACTCTCCATTTGTTTGGGCTACTTCATATTCAGTGAAGTCTTTTTAATGGAATGATTCACCTTGGTAAACTGCTGGCACAGCTGAGACACATTTGTTTGACACAGCTGATAATACACGGAATCAATTCTTCCTGTCTTTCCAGCACACAGCATCATGGTTTTGTTTTAGATACCAAAATACGTGTTTTTCTCTCTCTGTCAGCTGGGCATTATTTACAGCTGTGAGTACAGAACAATACAGTCAATATAAAAATTTCAGACAGCATCCTACACTAGTTCTGCAAGGTTCATGACTTGATCATTTCAACTTACTAAATTTAAGATATCTCTGGAGTTTCCCCACTGGATTCCTGAAAAGATTATCATGGCTCATGTTTAATTTCTGGACATAAGATAGCCACACAAGAAAAAAATTACAGCAATAAAGTCAAGAAACACTGGATGTTTTTCTTCTGAGAAACATACACTGAGGAGATGACAAACAAATTAAAACTGAATTCCCCAGCTTGCAAGTCAAAGCTTGGCCGAGTTCTTCCAAGTCATCACACACGCAACTACGGGACTTCACATAATTTATTAGGAAGTTGACTATGTTGCTGGGATAAGTTTAAATTAATTGCACCAAGGCCAAACTCTCTTCTCACTCACAGTGAATAAAATGCCAGATGACTTCAACTCACATAAACACCGTAAGTAAGACAAAATACAAAACTTTCCTTAAAAGAAGACCATGTGCAGCAGAATGAGGCACATTAACTTGAGCAGGACAAATGTGCACTACAACGAAAACAGTAAATACAGGTGCAACAGTAAATACAGGTGAGGTCATCAAGTCTATCTAGTGACAGGGTACCACATTGTTTGCCCACATGACACACTGAATGAATTAAATAAACTTGATTATCCAATACAGAAACAAAACCAGAGCAGGAAAATGTTGTTTGGCTTTTTCAAAGCTATCTCAACAGATCCAACCACTCATCTTCACCCCACGCAAGAAAAACACATAGAAATCCCACCTCTTCTTCAAAACATCATCCTAGTGCACAGTCCAGACAAATGAACAAATCATGCTACGGACATTGCATTCTTTTTCAAAAAACATTTTTTTATTTTCAAGTAAAGAACTGTACTCCACAACCAAAAAAAACCCCCCAAAAAAGCCATCTATAAAGCAGTAAGTCTTCTTGCCATGGGTTGCCAGAACAGGTAACAGGCACAGGAAGTGCAAATTTTGAGATAACGATGAACAGGGAGCAAGATAGAGCTATGACTACATGTGATGCTCACCACACATCGAGACACCTGACTAGGTTCTGCATCTGTCTACAGTGACATTGGGAGGAGCATCATTAACATGGGCTAAGGCTTAAGCATCCCATGGAAACTTGGACAGTCTGGCTTGCTTAGCAGCACCAAGAAAGGCTGCCTGGGATGTGCAGTAGCCTGCCGTCGAAAATCTCACTAGCAGGGTGATGACAGGATGGACCATTAAGATGGCCTTGATGAGTGAGGGCAACTTTCCAGCCTTATCTGAATAGAGCTGCCCTAAAACAACTCCCCTGGACCGCTGTGGCCACAGAGCGGGAGGCTGCAGAGGGCAGCACTGCCACGCACTTGGCTTGCATTACCCATCCCAGTACAGCAGAGGCAATAAAAACAAAATATGAACTTTATTAACCTCATGGCTGCATGGGTCGTAACGTTTCCTTGATTTTAAGATCTCCCTGAAAACTCTTCATGTACTAAGAGTTGACTCTTAACAGGATCAGATTTTGTACACGCTGACAGCATAACTGGCCCTTGACAATGCAAGCTGGGACAGCACCCCTTTCTGTTCTGCCCATACGCCCCATCGCAAGATTTTCGGGAGCAACATTTTTTGTGAGGCTGCACAATATCTTTGGTCGGTAAGAGCACCAGAGTGGTTTGCAAAGAATAAATGGGATGGAGAGTGGCCAGAACAGGACTGGCATTTGCCAACTCTCAGAGACCACAGCAAGGGCAGAAACACAGCTAATTGTGCTGTGGCAGAAACTCAGCTAATTCTAAGGCAGGAAGACGTAGAAGAGAGGACACAAAGACTCAGCAGGGATGAAAAAGGGATTGCAATTCCTTCCCTTAGGAAGGCAAAGAGAGCTGGAAAAAGTCACCAAGTACAGGAACAGCCAAAGGCCTGGTGACAATACCACTGCTTGCTGCCACAGGATAAAAAATCTGAAAGAAATTGGAAACTTCAGCAAACAAGTGGTGCTCTCAGCTAATTGCCTGGCACCTTATCAGGGCAGAGTTCAGTCTGTTTACAAGGTCTTTACATTTGAGAGGTCTTTATATATTACTTTGTCACTCACCTCAGCAGAAATACTAAGTGAATTTGGAAAAGCTGATCTGTGTGTATTTAGATTAATTTTATGCATAGAGAAACTATTCAGTAGGTCTGTTTAATAGGAGAGGGTTCCTTTGTCACACTGCAGAACAAAATATTGCTGCCGAGCACAGAGAGAGGTCGTGCATCACTGCCTCGGATGCAGAAAAAATCCAGCTTAGATTCAAACCTCATTCTGTGTAAGAGCTGGCCAAGATTAATCCCTTAAGTATATAAATTAGTGATCACTAGAAGAACTGCCACACACTTCACATTATATTGATCTCACTATCTTAATTTTCACATTACTGTTACAGAGATCAGGAGTTCTGCTGAGCAGTAGGGCTGACTCTGAATTACATGAATGAACTGCTTTAAAAAATAATAACAATATGGACATTAAAACAAACAAACAAAATAAAAAAAATCCCAAGGAACAGGGATGGTGACCAATTAAAATGACAACTTTAAGTTCCAGTTCACCTAGCTCAGTAGCATTACACTTGTCTCAAACTGACTCATAGAGTAAAAAGCACAAAACACCTTAGAAAAAGCATTATGCATTACCACATTATTTCAGACACGAGGGCTATACCAAGGGCTAACATGGTTTGAGGGGTGTCACACATGTCACAGAATTAAAAGAAAGCCAATGCATTAAAGAAACAGCTGCAAATCCAGTATTTAATGGTACTCCAAGAACATAAACTTCAGTTATCCCAGAGCTGGTGCTGACACTGGATTTGCAATCATTTGTGGCAAAATACTGCTCTTCAACCCATACAGACTGGCTCTAGAAACACACAGAAAGAACAACCCTCTCTGAAGAAAATACATGCTCGTCCATGGGCCCAGATCCTGCCATAATGACAACTTTTTGAAGTAGCATGCCAGGATCTCTTACATGCCCATGATGCTGATCTCTTGCCACTTTCCAGGAAGAACTATTGAATGCTATAATTCAGTAGTCATGTGTGGCCCACCATTTTACATATTCACAATATATTTTTATTTTTAATTAAAGAGGAACTATGTAAGACACACCTCGATGCCTTTTTTATCATAAGGCAGCACAGATATAAAAAAAATATGAGAAACTCCAGTAATCAGAAAATACAGTATTTGACAGATAATCCATTTCTTGTATTGCACTACAGATGAACATCTAGGTTCTTTTATTACTTTCAATTACTTTCAAGCTACACTCACACAGTAATAATATCTCAAAAACTGTAAGGTAGTTATGCATATGATTTCAGGAAAGCAATTTTATAGTTATCTGAAAGGTGCCAAAACATATCCTTAATTATTCCATTCCCCATAATTTCTGTGCCACATATAGCAGTGAAAGAGAAAGAGACAGCAAGGGGAGCCTCACTTTATCTAGCACCTGTAGCTCATCACCACCTGGTTGCAGTGTATCTGGCAATACACGTCAAAAAGAAAAATAGATGTCCAATAAACAGAAGGGGGAAAAAATTTGGAAGAGCTAAAAATGGCAATGACTTCAGATATCTATCACTGACAAAGCTATGACCCTTCTATCACCATCATCCAAAACTGAACAGATGGAAGCTAAACATGCTTTTATCCATCCCAGGCCCATAATGAACTGCAGGCTGCCCTCCCTGACTGAATTCTCTTTCACCATTTCAGAACTGCTCCTCTGCAATATCTCAACCAGATGCTGTGCATGAAGATTTTATACTATGACTGTTCTTTTTTCTTTACCATAACTTAAACTTGACATTCCATTGGTAAGGAAATAACAAGGGTATGGCACAAATATTTCATGTTCCTCCAATAGAAACACTCCCTTTTATACATATTTTTAGTAGCCCACTGCTTAATTCCATTATTTATTCTCCTTAGCTCCAGTCATTATTGTATCTCACACCTGGATTTTTCTGTTTGGCTTGCCTACTGCTAGAAAGTACAGTCTCCCACCTCTGTGACATTTTATTCTCATAGCTGAGATGCCAGTAATTTTGTTCTCTGAGCAACGATATATCTGGTGGTTTAGGCAGTTTATTTGAAGTCTTTCCTTAAGCCCCTACTCTCTTCTTTCTGTCTCTAGAAAATGAGGTGCACACTTAGAGATGACAGTAAGCCACAACACAAACTGAAAGGCATGAAAGCTGCAGGTGTCACGTCCTTCTGAAGGAAACCAGCCTCTGGTGCATCTAATCTTGTTTGGGGATGTTTATCCAATTTCAGCAAGGTCTCCACCGAGCTAGCTCATCCCCCCATCACCCTGTGTAAGCCTCCTGTTATTACCACTCTACCATTACTTGAATGTTGTTACAGCTCTTGACAGGCACATTATTCCACCGTAGTTTGGGAGCCCCTTGCTGGCCCCTCAGTGCTGGTGAAGCGTGTCCTTTCGTGGCACGATGAGAGAGCTGTGTGGCGTCTGAGGCGCTCCGGCACTCGCACCACCGTGGCACGCAAGGCACAGGCACGTTTGCTAGTTTACCACCACATCCCTCCCACTCCCATCTCCTGCTGAGGATAGCATCCCAGCAGGCACGCTGCCAGCTCCTTCCAGCCAAGGTCGAGGACCGTAATGTGCTCTGTGCTCCTGTGGCCATCGCACCAAATGGTGGCATATGGCACCCTCCCCCCAGACCGTGGAGCTGCAGCGCTGCAGTTGGCAAGCTGCAAAAAATCACCCTTCCCTGGGTATTTTCCTTCTCCCTCTTCCATGCTGGCACGCAGCAGGGTGGCTGACAAGGCTGTCACATTTTCCGTTGTCACCCTGAAAGAAGCCCCTCGCGGAGCAGGTCCTGCTGCCGGCCTTGGCTGCGCACAGGCAGCGCACGGATAAAGGACAGGCTGCTCCCGACACGCATTGCCTGCAATGGACACCACGGAGTGGGAACCTTGGCTGCCAGGGAGGCTTGTTTCAACCCAGAGCAAGCGGTCCTTCTCCTCCCACAGAAGAGAATGCTTGGTCTTCTGCAGCAGTCAACAGAGTACCATCAAGCAGTGCTCCTTGAGTTTACTCCTTCATTAATCATCACCTAAATTGTAGACCAGTTTCATTAACACCTGGCAGTCAACCATATGCTTGCAGTTTGAAGCTATCTCTTCACAAACATACATCCATCACGTTCTTCCTTGCTATTTCTTCCAGAAAATAAAACTTAACCATCACTCACTGAATTTATGAATGTAGCGGGGATTTGAAACGCAGCACAGAGGATCACCATTTCACAACCCATTATGCCCATTAGCTTTATAAAATATGTATTTTAATTAGCAGATTACCGTCTCCAGAGGTAGCAGTACAAGCTATGACTCCATGAGGAGAGATGACAAAGCCACTCCAGGAGGAGACTTTCACATTCCAGATAAAGTTTTCCTTTCCTGTCAAAGGGAGGGAGTCAGACTAACCTGACTTTTAACATGATGAATAACAAAAATCAGCACCACATATTAGTACATGACATAACTGTGAAATTGGATAATAAAAGGTAGAAATTCTGCTTTTCAGCCTTAAATTTGACACCCGTGCTGAAGAAAAAAAGACATGCAAGGCCCTTGCAGTTACCATGACCTTGAAAAGTTTTGTCCCAGCCCTCTAATACAAGGCTGAAAAAGAAGAGAGATTGACGCTTCATTTTAAATAAGAATCACTGTTCCCTGTATGCCAGTGATGGAAAAGGGGGAAGATGAAAGAGTCTCCAGAAGGGCTGGATCAAGACCCTTTTACAGCCACAGCCACAGGGTGAAGGATTAGGTCAGGCAGCAACACTTAAGTACACGAGAAAACATGAGGCATGTCTGCCTTAAGATCTGCAAACCTCAGAAAAGTAATCCAGTTTCTTTTCAGATGACCTAGGCACTAGGAAGTACCGTATTTTGAGGATGTTTGGCTAAACCATTATTTCATTCAAGTGGAACTTGCATTTCTCTCTACTTTCAGAGAGGAGAGGGCTTCAGAAGCTCACTGCCTGTGTACTGTCACCTTCCACATTGCAGGCACAAGCTCTTTGGTGCACCAAGGAGGTGAGATCTGCCTTCAGACTCAGCACCAGACAGCTTCAGTCAAGTCACCTACTGTCTTTCCTGCTATTTTTAGTGGCATACCACCAGGTATTTGACAAAGTAGGTATATGCATTTTAACTGATTCACTTTTTGCAGCTGCAGATGTTCTCGCTGAAAATGTCAGTGAGCATGGGATTTATTATTATGAATTATTATTATTATTATTATTGCAGAAGGCCCTCCACTGGATAATGACTTCTTGAATGTCTACGCTTTGGAGCTTTCCTCCGTAACATTTATCTCTCACTTCTTCCTACAATGCTATTTTCATTACTTACTGTAATCAAGCACAGATTGCCTAAAGCTGGGAGATCCTCAAGTCTGTGAGCAGAGGTAGACAGAGAAATAGTCACGACAATCCATCAGAATAACGCCATCAGTATGGGTATCTGGGACAATCTTTTCTCAAAAAAGCTTGCGTTATCACTGCCTCTGATTTTTCCCAGTACTTTCTTCCCACTTCACAGAATTTGTTTGAGCATCTAAGTTCCAAACTGTGCTTCATGGTACGTCAAGGATATCACTGAAAGCAATACTGAAGCTAAAAAATGAAACCCTGAACAGGGTAACTCACACAGTACATCTGTTACTTCACTGGACTTTTTGATGTCTCCACCAGAGGAACATATATGGGGGGGGGGGGGGGAGGAGGGAAGAAGAGAAAGAAAAGCCACATAGTTGGGTTGTGACTTATTTTCAGCCCCAGAGAGTCTTCACCATCAAAATTCAGGGATTTTCTCACACCTTAACAGAACAATGAAAAAAGCCAATATTGCTACACACAAACCAGTTTGGTCCTCCAATCACTATCAGAAATTGTCTGAGCAACAACCTCTCATTCCAGTTACCTTTCTCACCTTCGGCAGACCACCAGGCTCTTTGGGAACGATCTCTGCATGTCTGGCACTACCTAAGCCATTTGTCAGCATTGATACTGATCATCAAGACCCAGTGTCAGCTGCAGTGCTGAGGCAGAGAAAACAAATATTTTATTGTTGCTGTGATTACAACTCATAGCATTTAAAAAAGTGTGTGAATAACCCATGTCCTTAAATATTATTTTCATGACATGAGCTACATCCTCATTAAGAGCAAATCCAGTGTATGTGAATGCCAGCAGTGGAAGAAGTTTACCAAAACCTCAACCACTAAGCTTGCTTTTTTGCCACATAAGTTTTTTAAGATGCCACTGCCATTATGTTCCAAATTTTTCTGTGTAGCAGAAAACATCCAGAATGACACCACTGGATCACAGAGAAGCTCAACCAAATGACTGATATCACTAACACAACGCAGCTCAGATCACATGCACCACCTGCTAAGCAAGATCAGTGAAAGTAGTCCACTTCTAAATCAAAAGACACAAGTGAAAAATAACTTCAGCTTCATATACCATGCTTGTGTAATGGTAAACTTTTATGGAGTATTCGTAAACTTTTATAGAGTCTGTGCAGTCCCCTGCCACATGAAATTAATGCCACTGATAACAGATGATTAAGTGGAATTACTTTACACGAAAGAAAATGAAAGATACAAGCGTTCAGCAGTTTCCAGAAGTGCTTCAACTGTCAAATATTTTCAAAACAGACCATATCTAGGAAATAGCATTCACAAAGTAGGCAATATTACTACTTCTTCTATTATAAACATACACACTTTTAGCCTAGTCTGCAATTGTTCACAAAGATAGAAGGGATTCAAGATAATGGGGTTTATATCTGAAAATATGTGATGGCTTATGTTTCATTCAGTACAAAGTTTCACACTCAAGCCATTTTATGCTGCACATGCTGCATATCTCGCAGAAGATATTTATAAAGAGCTGTTTCATTTTTCTTTTAAATAGTTCTCGCATGTAGATTTAATTTGTTCACTTTAAAAGCAGATAGCTGAAACTTCTACTATCAGATTATACGAATGAATTTTTTGATATTTAAAGAAATTTTGTTTAAATTAGGTATTGCAGGCTTTTCTTTGCTAGACACTAGTGCTTGAGTTCTACCAGAAAAGGGACCTCATCTTCTGAATGGGAAAAGGTGCCTCATCCCCTTTTCTGATAAACAGGACATTTTCTGCTAGTTCGTTAGTAGCTCAAGCTTGATCCTTAAACAGATGTGGTATAATCAGAGGATCTTCCACATGAAGGAGAGGAAGCAAAACTATTCATGTAACTCTGGAACTATGTGTCACAATCCTAGTCTTATGTCTCTTCCCCAAACCCCCAGTATACAGGTTATCACTAGTTCGGATTTACATCATTAACATTCAAGGCTTGCACCACAGGTATTTTCTCAATTAAACACGTGTGGACAGAGAAAGGTAGTACTTGGTCTAATGTCACGGAAGGAATCACTGCAGAACTGGAACAAAAAGCAAGTATCTGGAACTTGGTGCCTTTCTTCAGTGCTGTTCAATAGCCATGACAACAAAGGCACAAAAACATGGTTAAAAGGGATATTCCATGCATTGACCTGTACAGAACTCAGCTTGAAATTAGCAGATTTTATGGTGGCAGCACAACAGCCTGGTGGCACAACCAGCCATCTCATTTCACAGGGATATAGGACTGGGAATTGTTTGGGTTTTGCTTTTCTGAAAACTGTGAGGGAGACAAAACTGTTATGGGCACATCAAACAATTCTGCATCACAAGAGCTGCTGCTCAAGATGGAAAGGAGTTCATTCCCACTGAGCCCTCACCATGAACCTTGTGAGAAACACGCACCAAAGCTTCAGCCAGCTTCATTTCCCTGGCTCGCTGATTCCATGCATTTCCACGGGTCACTTAAAAAAAAAACCAGTTTTGAATCATCCTTTGAAGGACGAGAATGAGACAGCACATGCCAATGTGTCCAAGTGCAGAGAGGTGGCTCTCTACCAAATAAATTTTTGAGAAATCACTGTTAATAAGGATGGCAGTGGATTCGGGAGATCTTCAGGAGGGAACGAGCAGCGCTCAAAGCTGCTTTAGCGCAATATGCAATTACAGAGAGATATCTGTGCTCAGGAAGGCTGGTACCCATTTGATTAAACAGCCTGTCTGCCTCCTCCAGAAGATATCAGAGGTACAATTAGTTCAGTCGGCAGTATCAGCAATGCCCTTGAGGTCCTGTGCTCCTGACGACTAATGAAGAGGCACTGCTGGCTGTCAGCACGTACAGGGGGAGGCATTCATCTTCATGGCAGCACCAATTAAATCCACCCGGGTCATACCAGGAGATAGGAATTCAGCACAGGGAACAAGTCAAAGCAGCTGACTGGTTTAAACAATTCATTTTTGGGGTTTATATCGTGAAGGAAAGGGAATAAATTTTGTGCTAGCTATGCTGATGATGAAGGGAATACAGAGAATCTGCCTGAGAGCAAAGGCAAAGAAAGCAACTCAATGCTCAAGTATGCTGTCCACATGTGCTACGGAAAGGTGTTTTTTTTGCAGCAGGGCAGGAAACCTCTTAATACACAAACAATTTTCAAGAAGTCAAGAAGCAGAGAATTTCCCTAGTGCATTATGTTCCCAACACTCTGCTAAGTCTTCAAGGACAGCTATTTGCTGTATGTGTGAGTGTATCCTCACTTAGGACATGGTAGTTACTCTTGAGAATATAAGGCAGGGGAACTCTTACCCCTTATTTCTTACAAGGCTACATCCTTGTAGAAAACATACAGTTCTATTTTAAAACAACAGGCTCAAAATCTGCTAAAGCATTTCTATCTCTGAGACATCATGTTGAATTATACCAGTCACTGTCAAACATGTCAGCTAATCATCTGCCCTGCTTGGTGCCTCACTGGAGAGTCCAACCTTTCCCATCCCACAGAAATCCTGCCGTCAATGTGACTTGCAGGACTAAAAGGTGTTCATATCAGAAGAGACAAATATTGAAAGAGAAGCTACAGTAAGCATCTGGTATCCAACCTGTTAAAGTACATGGCACCACTACAAAGAAAATTGCTTACTTAGCCAAAAAATTTTATCTGTAATTCCTGTTTTGTCTTACTTGTGTCCCTTAAGGAGAAAATGCAAGTGACCTTACCAAATTCACATTTTCTGGGCCTTCATGGACCCTTAATCAAAAACATTATGAATCAGTAGGTGACAAAAAGTATCACCTGGTGTGGCCTTCCTATTTAAGATGTTTGAGAACTCATGACGGAAGTCTCAAAGGGCTTAATCTGCTGAACACTGTGTATCAACAGGGAACTGAAGAGGTTTTGGTAACTTTACAACAGACTGCCAGCCCTTTTTATCTTCTCATACCTCACAACACATTTGTGGAGGCTAAAGGGCCTGATTACTGACAGTGAAATCAGTGTGACATACACATATGCAAAACAGATCCCTCCTGACACTCATCCATGGGTCCACAGCCCTAGCTAGGCAAATCTAAACTGACTTAAAGGAGAGAAAGCCTATTGCAGTAGCAGAAGTAAAACAGTTTGTTATCCAACCTTTCATGTAAGGGAAACAAACAAACAAACAAAAACCAAAACCCTCAAACCCACCCTCACATTCCCTACCAGAACAGTTAATCCACAAGACATTCCATTTGTCATATGGTATGCGATTAAATACATGAAGAAATTTTTTTTAAAGTAGCAAAAGATGCTACTTTTTTTTCTTCTGACTAATGAAAAAAAATTTTCTAACAATTTCAGAGTTATGGGAATTAATATTTCACTCCCTTGCAGAGATTCTCTAATACAGTCACAGGCTTTTGGGAAATGCTCTGTAATCAGAGACTTCACGAGTTCATAAAGTCAGCCTAGAAACCTGATGTAATACTACTCAGTTCTCTGAGAAAGGACAGCATAAAAATTTCATGTCAAAAGAATGAGATTTGAACATGCTGCGAACAGCAACAACTCAGGTTCTCAAACATAACAGAAAAATACTTCACAGGGCTCCTTCCACAACAGCATTGGGGAACACTTTCCTAACATCAATTCGTAAAATCTACTGCAGACTTCTAAATTACCTGGAAATAATTCTTATGAGAAAAGCTCTGATGCAAAAGCAGCTAAATGTTTGAACAGTATTGCAAAAGTAAAGGCTGCTGGAGTATCAAAACCAAGTCCTTGGACATGGCAGTCCAGTGAAACTGCTTTTCTTTCACAGCCTTTTCAGCTGCAGCATTTGGGGAGGTAGCTTAAATATTTGAAGCACGTCATATTTTGGTTTGTATCTTGTACTTCTACTTGAAGAAGCAGAAGTGAGTTATCTCATTGCAGCAATCCATTTGGCCTGTTCTCAGTTTGTACCACAAAGGGAACCCACAGTTCTGTTGCACATATCACTGAAAAACTGCTTTCTGAAATGATCTATATGCAGAACTGTGCACAGAGAGAGCTCATCTAAATCAGAATAAAAACTGTATGATTTTCCTCAGCAATATGTCTGGACTTGTGCCTTGACTACAGCTCTGAGGCCTAACAAATTGACCTTAAACAAACAAAAGAGGACAGTGCTGAAGGTAATTTCTGCCTTCTGCAGTCTCCCCCATCCACGACTCTAGACAAGATCTCATGTTCCCTGATAGGAGGGGATATAGCCCAGGATCCATAGGCACAATAAATTAGCAGACAGCCAAGTGCAGAAAAAAGCATCAGCAGAGACTACAAATGACTTCACTGAAATACTACAGTTATTTCCTAACAGTCTGAATAACCCCTAAGCATGAAAGTGTGACTTAAGCCGCAGACACGTAACCTGTAGCTGCACACAGAATGTTTTTAGAGGTATGAACAGACTTTGGTAACTCAGTATTAGCAAACTGCAGATTCACCCACGCAGATGCACATGCTGGACTGCTGGATTATGGTACTTTGTCAATGATGAAAAATACAGATGTCCAAAGTTGACAAGCAAGGAATACTGAAGAGCAGTATTTGGAAAGCTATGTTTTAGTTTAAACAATGCTAATTAAACACTCAAACTCACACAATCAAAAAACTCAAGAGAAATGTCTATTTTGCCTCCGAGGAAACTCAGGATTTAGATCAGAGCACACAAATAGGCCACATACCAGTGAACACGGTCCTCTAAGTAACCTTGTCTGTAGTGCTGTTTTCTTTCGAAATCTGCATGTAATACAGGACAGGGACAAAGAAAGACATGATTTCATAACATTCAAATGATGGAATACCATTGGAGTGGTGATCTGGCTTCTTACCTGTGAGGCCAAGCTGCAAAATCATTTATCAGATTCACAGAGAAGGGCATCAGACAGCACACAAGGATCTCAAATAACGGCAACTAGCGCGGTAGCAGTATGAGCACTCTAGTTTCCAGGATCAAAGTCCAGTCAATGATGAAGCACATTCCTTTGTCCTTTCAATAACCATCATCTCTTCCAGGCCAATTGCCTACATAGTCCCATGTTATTCTGAGTTGGTGGTGCTTTCAAGTCCTTGGAGCTCCTACAAGCATCCAGACATCCCTGGGAATGCTCCAGGCCCCTGCTTCAAGGCTTTCAATACTGCCCTTGCTCAAAATGCCTTCAGGCAGCATTCCCTGGCAAGTCCAGGGGACTCTGAAAAAGGTGCTTGAGCCTTGTACGAAAAACAGTGGATGAGTCTGAGCTTCCCACATCTCCATGCTTGGCTCCTCCTGGTGCAAATGAGGTACAGCAACTCAAGCAGGAATTCTGTCTGCAAACCACCACACAGGCAAACTACAGTTGTGCCTCTGTTCTGCACCTCCCCAATCAGTCACCCGATTCAGTACTGTGTGAACACAAAGGCCTTCCCCACTACACCTGCACACCAAGATGAAAAGCTCAGGTTTCCTTCAGAAAGGAACAAATACATAGAATGAGATTTTATCTTCTATATAAAACTTGAAACAACCAGCAAATTCAATGCAGTCACTTGAACGAAGCTAAACACACAACTTTGCTACATGTGCGTATTTCCCACTGAAAAGGTGTTAATTTAAAGTCTCTTCTGATTTCTGTTGACTGTGAAACATTCCTCTGAGTGCAAGAGAAGCAGTTAATAACTGCTGACATCACTAATCACTTCGTGGTCACTCTGACTCTGGTACACAGAACTCCCACAAAGAAGTGTGGCGTGGGCCTTCTGCTCTATAGGAGACAGTTTCACTCCTGCAAATTAACTTTGTCAGCACAACAAAAGGGGGATAAAAGGAACAATTTTAAGTGTTAAACCACGTAATGACTTAGGGAATGAACAGAATGTTTTCAAAATGCAAATAAAAGGCATCTGTATTTTAATTCCAGCATCAAAACTGCAAGATACTTGTCTCTACAGACATTTTTTTCATTCATCTTCAGAGATGGCTGTGTACAGAGCACTGGTTTCATAGTATAAACCCACTCCCACATACATTCCCAAAATAATTTGCATGTATTACCAATAAACAAACACACGCACACAAGTTTTCAGTCCGCCCACAGACATGACGGACAAAAAGATGACTTGTCACTATTGCTTTTGCGATTATAACTAAAATTCTTTCAATTTTTAATACAGGGAAAACAGAATACAAGAGCAGCGTGAGCTTCAGCACCGTACATTTAACCCAAAGTTAAGGCGACAAACTTAAAAAGAAAATCTGCAAATAGATCCTGTTGCTATGAGCTGATTTCTCATATAAAAGCTAACGAAGGCCAAACAGAACCTTGGCTGCAATATATTTTTCTCAAATACACTCAGTTTTGAGCTCAGTTTTGCTGCTGTCAGCCCATAAAACTGACTTTTATACTGAGTCACTAAGAGGATACGGATGACAAACAGCTCCATTACAAAAGGCTGACAATACTTGCCTTGAGAAGCAACAGTGACATGACGACGGTGGCAATGCTCACTTCATCTCTGCATAAAACACAGTTGACACTTCCACTGCACTGCTACACATCTACACTGTGATGCCTCCACAGTCAGTCTCAGTGTTGATTTTAATCACATCCCCCAAAGACCAGTGTTACGGCATGAAATGTCCTGAATTCCCAAAAACTTTTTTTTGGTAATGAATCCGCGGCATAAGATGTCACCAGGAAAACTGCTCCAGTATGAAGTCACTATAACCACATGCTTTAACTGGGGGGAGGGGGCTGGGGAGGGCGGGGTGGAGAAATAAATATCCTATCCTATAAGACCTGCAAAACCCTATACTCGGAACTGAAAACATGCAAACAAAGCCACACAAAGAAGCCTACCCTGAATCTCAGGGAGGCTCCAGACAAATAATGGACACAGCCCAAAAACTAGTTGCAAATTACTTTTTGACTTGACTACATAGAAAGATGGCATAACAAACATTTTTGGAAATCAAAAGAGTGATTGTGCTCTCCCATCAGCATTGCCCATCGGTTCAGCAGCTGGCACTTCCACTGTCAGCCACCCTGGCCATGGCTTTTTAACTTGGGCATGAAGGATGACCCTGGGTTTGGCACATAAGGGCTCAGGCTGGAAGGCGATGGAGAAAGAGGTGCTGACACTTTGAAAACCAGCAATGAACGGTCAAATTATGGGAGCAGAAACAACAGAGATGGTGGGGGAGACTTAACACTACACTGGAAAATCAAAACCAGGGTGAAACATTAGATTTTCTAAAGATTTTGTACAATTTAGGCAACCGTCAGACACACTTTGGTAAAAGCATTCAAACTCATCTGCAAAGTACAATCTGACCTCCAAATGTCCAAGGTGAACATTATCAGACAAAGGTGTCATATGAATCGGGATGTATGGAAACAAGATTTTAGTCAACTTCAGACTTTCACTGCTAATAATAGTCTTCTTTCAGTACTTTGAACATATAAAAAAGATAGAGACCACAATGAGAAACTTTCTCAGATCTGATTGATTCAAAGTGGGGTGAGTGTTAAAAAAACTTCAGGAGATACCATGCTGGCTTTCTTTGCATACTAACCAGTTATTGCACAGAGCTTTCACAGACAAGCTTTGAAACCCACTTCATATTTCTTACACTTCTACAGTGTATCAAAATTTGACACACATCAGTGAAGACAACTGTATTTGTGCCCTAACATCAAGACAGTTTAAGACCAAGAAAATGGAGGTGAGTTTCAACTGACATTATTGTCTATTTGCCCTTCCAAATAGCTATAATGGGAGGTAAATTGAAAAGTAATATGGAGATTAACAGAATAACGGAATAAACAGAGTGGGCTAACTGGATGTGGAAATGCAGAATCATTCATTTTGGAAAACTCTTAAGTTAAACTGTTAAGCCAACATTGCAACATCCACCACAAAACCATGTCCCTAAGTACCACATCTGCACATCTTTGAAATCATTCCAGGTGTGGTGCCTCCCCTACTTCCTTTTCACAAGTCTGTCCTAATGCTTGACAACCCTTTAAGTGATTAAATTTTTCCTAATATCCACTCTAAACCTTCTCAATGCAGTTTGAGGCTGTTTCCTCTTGTCCTATCGCTTATTGCTTGGGAGAAAAGAACAACCTCCAACTTGCTACAACCTCCTTTCAGGTAGCTGCAGTGAGCAATATGGTCCCTCCCAGGCCTCCTTTTCTCCAGGATAAACAAACTCAGCTCCCTCAACTGCTCCTCATAAGACTTGTGCTCCAGACTCTTCACCAGCTCCACTGCCCTTCTCTGGACACACTTCAGACCCTCAATGTCTTTCTTGTATTTAGGGGCCCAGAACTGAACACAGGATTCGAGGTGTGGCCTCACCAGTGCCAAGTACAGGAGGACAATCGCTGCCCTGGTCCTGCTGGTCACATTATTTCTTATACAAGACAGGATGTCATTGGCCTTCCTGGCACACTGCTGGCTGGCGTTCGGCCGCTGTTTACCAGCACCCCCAGGTCCTTTTCTGCCAGGTAGCTTTCCAGCCACGCTGCCCCCGCCTGTAGTGCTGCAGGGGGTTGTTGTGACTCAAGGGCAGGACCTGGCAACTTCCTCTGCCCTTCAGGACTGACTGCCTCCCACAGGTGTCTGTCGACCAGGCTCCGAAACAGCCAAGGTCTGCCCTCCAGAAGAGAAAGTAAGCAAAGACAGTGAGCAAATCACTTCAGCCATACAACTCAATCAAGAGCATCACTCGATTGTCAGGGCAATGTTCTTAAGACAAGTCTAGCCCAGGAGAAAACCAATCCAAAACCCACAACTGAAAATAAGTTCAGGGTTTGAAAGCAGAGATGCTTCCTGTTGTTACAATCTGTTTATCCACCCACAGCAACCAGTGAGCACTCTTAAGTGATGGTCCTGCTGTCATTAAGACCTTACAAGTGATAAGCTGTTGATGCTAAGTTGTGGATTCCTTTGTTGCCACAGGACACACTACTTCATAGCATCCAATATAATCTAAAATAATTACAAAACACACTTGTAACTGTCGCTGTGCTGCTCAGCGGTGCAGCCCCTTGCAGTGAACAATCATGCTTTACACTGACAAATAAAGAACACATCCTTTTCCTGTGCTGCCTTGGGGGTGAATGAAAAAATTATGAATGAACGTATTAACAAACTAACCGATTTACTTTTTCTCTTAAATTGAATCATTAATCACCTTCATCTTCTGTTCTGGCAGAACAGATGTGGCCATTTGTCACTGAGGACAAACTTGAAAGACTTTTCATATGGAGTAGAATATCCTACCTGGAACAACTTCAAAAAGGAACTTTCCTGGACTTTCTTCATTGCAGGGATGCTCAATTACTCTGTTGCCAGGCAGAAAGATGGCACCCTAAAGAAACAAATAACAATGAACATGGAATTAAAACTGGTACTGTGCTTCTGATAGACTAATGCTGCTTCTTTTTGGACTGTGATATTACACCTGGGCGGCTGACTTCCACAGTCAGACTGAGGAGGGATTATCCCGAAAGCCAACATCACAGATCCCCTTACTTAACTGAGGCATTCAATAATGGCCTTAGTTTTTTTTAATCTCTTGGGTATTTGATACCATGCAGATTTTTGTACTTATCACATATACTAAATTCCACTGTGCTGCAGGGAAAAATCAAGACTAAAACAAAGGGTTAGTGAAAAACTACTAAGTTGCACATGTGAGGCAGGTGAACTTACCAGCTAGGCTTCCTTCTTGGCTAGAGCCAAAGGATATGTGGACAGAAGAGTAACCTTAGTTTGTGGGGTGCATACCCAGTTCCTGCTCTGTGTCCTGTTGTACCATTCCAGGGAAGCAATACAGAGAAAACATCCCACTTCCACCCACTGACTGCAGTGTGCTGGTCTGCTGGTTCTAAGCCACAGCAGGCACAGCCAGAGTCCTGTTCAAAGATGCATTTGCTACAGGCAGATGGGTGTGGGATAATCTCTGTGATGGGCATTGAACACTTCTATCACAACTGGACTACTCGAGAGAAGAGATGGGGAATTTTAGCTGTGCATATTTAGTAACACTGGTTACCAAAAACCACCCCTGCAACCCTGAAAACATTTCTGGGGCTATGCTGAAGACATTATTCCCCTCCCACACTCCCTTTTGGTCCTGCTGACACATGGGATGGATAGACCACCCCTTTCCTCTGAGATCCCTTTTTCATTTTCAGAAATTATAGCACCTCCTCTTACTGTTTGAGCCTCAGTCAGCAGGGGTGCTGGGATGGTATCCAGAAGTAAGTTTTCAGAGTGGCATCCTAGGAATTGTATTAGGTACAAGCTCTCACTCACTGTTAATGGGAGGTAATACCTACTTACTAATATTCCACAATTACAGCATAACAGGGCTCCTTCTCCAAAGTAAACACTTCTATAACTTAAACAGCCTAAACACAGAGTACCCCAAGTAAGGTCCTTATCCCCATAAGGATAATTGAGTCCAACATGGAACACCATTTTCCACAGCAGTTTCAACCAAAGACTGCTTCCAAATATCAGTCAGATCCCTTATCTGAACAGCACTAATGATATCCCTGTAACCTTCATTAGGAGCAGAACCATTCACAATTATTGGGAAGACAAGCAGAATGCTGTAGTCTTCTCACAAAGCAGACCTTAAAAACCAACAGGAAAAAGTCATCTGAAGAAACAGCTAACAGACCTTTCACAAAATCAGTGTTTGTACCAGCTGATGCGGAGTCTAAGCTCTGTATCAGCTTGTCAGTACATTGCTGTCTGACAGCAGGCATGGTCTAAAACCAGAAGCCAAAGACACAGTGCACTAGTATTTTGTCAGATCATACAAAATCACTTCCATTAAGCACCATGATACTTGTTGCTGAAAACATGAAACAGAACAGCATTCTGCTGCAATGGTATTAAACAGCAACTGTTAGCAGCTGTGGGCAGATTTTCCCTCTCACTGCATACACAAATGTATTACAAACATTAAGTGTCTTGGTCCAATAGCTATACTAGGAGCTATTTTCCTTCATTCCTGCTACAAGCAGCACAGGTTAATAGTTGTCACATTCCAAAGCCTTCTGTGAAATACCTTATTAGGCAAGAATAATGTCATAAACAAAAATTATTGCATGCACAGTAAAAGGTAAGTCACAAATTAGTTCAACTTCTCATATTAACACCTAGAGAAAAAACAGCAAATATAAGGAATACATTTTTTCTGAGACTTATGGCAGACCAGGAAGAAGAATCTTTAAACACCATTTTTAACTACATGTATTTCTGTTACACGTAAAAGATCATTAAGACTGATATAGTCTTCTTCCACACTTTAACTTTCAGATCAAGCTGGTTTTACCTAAAAAAACCCTCCACCCAGCATACAAGATGAGCAGATCACTCTTCACACTGGAGTGAAATTTCACTGGCTCGGTAACTCGCATCAGTGAAGGTATACAACATATTTAAGCTCATTACAAGTCTTGCTGTTCAATGAAACAAAAATACAAAAATAAGGAGACCTAGCCCATAGCACTGTAAACTAAAATCAATTTATGAGACAATAAATGAAAACTGCATTCAACTTTGCTGTCTACTCATTAGCAATAGAGGTGCTGCAGTCTCACTACAACGTGATGCTTTCTGATTCTTTGATGAAAAACCCTTTTAGTATTAACAGTGAGCTGTCTTAATGACAAATTTTTCAGAACCTGGTTATAATATTTTTAACGTATTAACAAAATGGTTAATATTAGGCATCTTCATTTCACAGGTGAAATCTATTTCATCTACTAAAATGTAAAGCCTAAAGCCACACATAATAGCTCAGTTAGTATAAAGAAAATCCTGACAGTAATACCATACAGAATACTTCTGTGGTCCAAAAAGCAAATGTTCTCAAGTGGCAGTTTTATTTTACTGTCTATTTTCAGTACTATTATTGGAAACATCAGTGCATGTGAACTACTTAAAAATATTTGTATTTGTGAGGGTTTTTTAAAATAATAAAATAGCTTTGTTTGTACAACGTGCACCTGGGTTCCCCAGTCTAGGGGGAAAGTCTAAGAGAGCGACTGCAGCTCTTTCACTTCCCGTTCTGTCTGCTTTCACACTCATCTGTCTGCTGTCACCGTACACCAACACTTCCCCCTCACTAAGTTTTGTGGCTATCTACGTAACTGGACTGAGGCTATGCGGAGTGTCCCTTTGCTTAGTTTCTCAGCAGCTGGCAGCATGTTCCACAGAAACACCCTGACACTCAGGGAACACATCTGCAGTGTAAAAAAACCCCTGTGGCCCCTCATGTGGCACAGCCCTGGCTGCTGGGTATTTGATGTGGACAGGAGGTCCCCAGTCCCCACATCACTGACAGTCCCTTTGCTCTATTGCCTTTCTGGGCCCTTAAAGTGCAATGTTAGGCCGGTCCTTACAGCTTGGATAGTCCAGAGTATAAGTCAGTCGCAAAGCTTTAACAATTTAAAGATCTGGTTTGCACCCTGAATATCTAATTTCAGGGGGAAGTAAGAGAAGATCAACTGTATAGCCTTAGACACCTAACAAGACACTATTTTGCATAAAAGAGAGGAAGGTAATTTCCAGAGGAAATACATGTTTTGACTTAGGTGTCAGTGCATGAGCACATGTAAATGTTCCATAAAAAGAAAACTTCACATTGCTTCACATCAAACTCTACAGCTCATTCAAAACTGTTTGAAAAAAAAAAATCTCAACCCAAGACTGCGCACTGGACCAGATTAATATTTTGCTTTCAAAAAAAAAAAAGAAAAAGGAAAAAAAAAACCAAACACCACCATGGTGCCAGCTGGGTGGCAGAAATGCAGGAATACATGAAAAAGGGAAGTGGGAGAAAAATGTGGCTCTGACACAAGTCCCTGCTCGCTCCCACTGCCATTCTGTTAGCAGGCCATGCCTCCACCAGGTCAGCAGTGCTCTGCAGAGCTCCTGCTGTGGTATGCCTGAGTTATTTTTTGATTCCCAACACTTCTGCCCTTGGCAGGGCAGTTCTGCTTCTCTAGCTGAGCATTCAGGATGACTCAGCATGCAGGAGAAGTCTGGATTGCTCAAGAAGCATCAAGCCCAGTTTCAAAGGAGGTCCTCACACACAAGGATTTTTCTACAGTGCACCGTTGCTTCAAACCAAAGATAACCTAAATAGCAGAGCAACAACGTGCTTGTTAAAATCAAAAATCTGCTTATATGAAAGCCTTTAACTTAAGAGAAATTACTACTCTGTTAACAAAGTGCTCGATAAAATACTGTACTGAAGCAAGAATGACATTAATCTACTTTGGTTTAGAGTCACAGCATGATGTAGTCTTGCTCAAATAGATGTTTCATCCCATGCTGGTCCCCCAAAACAATTTCAGCACCACTCAGCAAGTGGACTTTTTGAGGAAGCACAGATGAGGAGACAGGATGGCCACCGCACAAGTACCTCATGAGGACCAGCTGACAGATGGTATTTCTGTTGTGCACTCTCTGTGTAACACATCACAACAGTGGAGCAACCCTGTGCCTCTTTCTCATTCTGCTCCACTGCTTTTCCCTACGCACACTTTCCCCAGCCTCATCTGAACTTCATTTTCTGAAGCAGTCTTACCACCTCTGTTCAAGATGTACCAGGTTTTCTCCAAGAAAGTTTAGGATACAATGAATTCCCATGCTTTTAAGATGCTGACTGGCAACTACTAAGACAAATACATGATTTTCAGTATCCCTGGATGGATTTGACTCATAAAGCATGTAGATACATGAGGAAATTAACTGCTTTCTTGCCAATGTAATGTTTTCAGGATTTATTTTAATACAGTTCCCAAAGGCTTCAACTCGTCTGTTTGCTTGCTTGTAGTTTGTCCTACCAACTTTAAAAAGTTACTTCAGAAGTACACAGTACCAGTAGTTACATCCTTTTTCCTTTCCAGCTTTGCTTCACTGAGTTCTGCTTTGACTTTCAAAGACAGGTGCTGCATTTACATATCTATTTTTCTCATTTCATGGAAAACTCTTCTCAAGATTTTTTTTTTTTTTTTTACTACTTTTTAGCTAACACAGAGGATCTTCACATAGTTTCTTCCTCTATGCCCAGTACTAGAGGTTGGTTAACAGGTTAACCACAACACAGAAGTGGCTGTGCAGGTTTGGCAGCAGTTCCCAGGGTTTTACCCCTGCCAGAGTGCAGCCCCTGAACAAACACAACCCAGCTATTCATGCCTCTCGGCAAGAAAGATTCCCAAATCAACTGGACTGTGTCCCTCAGGAAAAAAAACAAAAAAAAGAAAAAGAAAAAAGTCCCCAGAAATAGTGCTAAGTAAGAGCTGCAGCCCACTACGAAGTGTTACTCCGTACGCCAAGCCCTCTCCCTCCCTCAGTGGTGTCAGACTCTTAGGAAAGGTTCGCCCAGAGAGGGAGGACGGGGTAAAAAAGCATCAGCTCTGAGAGGGAGGAAGACTATCAGCCAGGAAAGGGGCAGCTGATGGGGAGGATGAAGAGGCAGAAGGGATCTCTGGGGACATGTGTCTTCTGTATGACTCACAGCCACACACACAATGCAGCAGTGTTCTGTGGTTTCTTTTGTCACTGTTGCTGTTTCTGGAAAGTCTTAATTGTCCTACTTAAGAACAATGGGGCACTTCAACTCAAATGGCATCTTAAACTGAAAAATACCACATTTACTGGATAGTACTCTGAACATCACTAGTATTTACAGGGTTGCAGCCTGGAAGGCAGCCACTGTATTTCACGGAGAAGCCTGTTAATCAGCCTAAATTGAATCATATAGCTCATACATATGTACAAGTATATTTCTACATGTATATACAGCTGTGTACATGTACTGTGAATTCATAAACAAGTGATGCACGGCAGAGAAGGATAAAGTGAATGCACAAGTTGTTATCAGTTAACAAATCCTCGTTGCTCACATTACTGTTTTTGCTTTTAAACTATCACGAAAATAGAACTTTGCACTGTCAGGAGCCTACAGCCATGAACTGAGGAGGAATATTTACAGCACAGGTGGAAATCCACTTATACTGAGGTCAGTAATGAAGCCTGCACTGTGCTCACTAAAAGCAGTTTGACTGCAGTAACTTTTTAAAATTTCTACTCAATTTCCACCATTACAATGCATTTCCAAGATCCCAGTAAAATCACTTGCTGCCAAAGGGCAGAGCAACTCTGAAAGCCAGCTCTTTCACTTAACTGCCTACACAGAGATAGATAATTTGTATTTCAAACTGGGGCCTGAGCAAGTTCACCAGCTGGCTCCAAATCCTGGATCAGTGCTGAGGCAGAGCAGCCTTGGCTGCCTCTAGCTGGGCAAAGGGTGGTTACCACAAGCAGACCCTAAAAGGCCTACAAGGCTGTAACTTCAACTCAAGCATTATCCATGTTCTGACAGTTACAAAATTATTGCTCTTCAGTTTAAACAGCAAGTATTTTTTGCCCAGAGGTCTCTTACCCCTCCCCCCCATGTACATTCGGTGTTTAAAATCTTACTGATAAACACTACAAGTTTTACTGCTTTTGCAGAATTGACACTGTTATATATATGTAATGTCATGTTTTCTAGCACACATGACAACAGTGGGACAATTAAAAAGTAAATACAAGCTATAATTATAAGATCATGATTTTTTTATTGTGAGAGAATAAGATTTTTTTAATTTTTATTCTAGGAGTGGATTTTCATAACCACTTAAGCAACCAAAGCTCTGGAAGAGGCACAATTACTGCAGGGGGTGATACCGTCTTTGTCATGCAGTTACTGCAGCATTTACAGTTTTACAATATGCACAAGGAGAGAACAACGGGGGGCCGGGAGGGGGCAGCTATTCAGAATTTAGGGGGTATGTAACATGCCAGGAATGAAGACAGAAAATGACAGGGGGAGGGAAAACAAGAGTTGTTTGGATAAATTTAAGCCAATACACAGCATACATTTTTCAGACATAAATTCCATTGCATTTGACATTTTCTTGTCTCACTATGTTGAAGTATTTCTAGAGTTTGTTTCTGTTGAAGAATGAGAATTGTTGTTTAGCTCTCAGAAACTCCGCAAATGGGAACATAAAGGAGACGTTTTCCTTTACCTAAAGAAAGCTTCAAACCTACCCCACAGCTTAATGTTCCAAAAAAAAAGTAAATTTGCCTCTGTGATGGTGAATACTATATATGCTGTTTGCTTGACCAAACTGAGCACCAAAACATTTATTCTGAGATGAGAGGTAGAGACGACAGTCTTACTACAATATGATTACAGCTTCTTTAAAGATTTTTCTAATCTTTCTCTCCTGCCAGAGAATGGTTGAGTGTCTCTCCATGCTTGAGAGAAACTTCTTTCTTCGAGAATGAAGCAATCTTGGCTTGGGCAGCCACTAGGAAAAATTTCCTTGTTTGTTCCACAGGAGAAAGATCATAACAAGTTAAGCTATTAACACCACAAAAAAGGCTAGATTCATGTATGATTTTCATTTCTCTAGTAAGGACATGAGGTAAGAGTGGCCATTCCCTGACCAGGTCTCAGACAATGTCTGAAATTACTGAAAGCTTTTTTTCCTCCTCTTTCTGTTTTCCAGCATCAACCTCAACCTTACATTTGAAAGTTAAACTTTACATGCTCTCTCCCTATCTCTAAATTCTGCCTTCTATTTTAAAGAGTTTCAGAGAGATCTTGGATTAGTATGAAGCAGCTTTCCTTTCTAAAGCAGATTTTCTGTGGTATCTAGAGAAGCTTTAACACCTCTATTTTACCCACCGTCTCCCGGCTTCTTCCTAATGAATGAGCTTATTCAATTATACATCACCAGCTTTTGTGAGAAACACTGCTCCTCACACAGAGATTTTGCTTCTCTTTCCCCAGTTTGTCACAGTGAGATATAAGGAGCTGGGGAGATAAATCAAGGGGCGAGCCAATTCACGAGGAACGCTCTTGAGGGTTACCTGGGGCACGAAGGCACACAGTGCATATGCTCCTACACAAGCACTTCCAGAAGGAGTATTTAGGACTGTGATCTGGGATAGGTGAGACAGGTGTGATGGGACTGAGCTCAGTTAGTTAAGACAAGAGGACAAGTCACGGGGTTCAGAGGCCGAGAGGTGTTGCAGGAGAGCTCTACAACATCAGGTGCCTTCCTGAGGAACCCACTCTGCAGCTGCCATATTGCTTACAGAAATGACCCCTGGTATTTTCCAAAGGCAAAGAGAAAAAGGAGATTTATAAATAAATTCAGAGACTGCACTGGGTTTAAGGACTCAGGAATACAAGCTTAGGTCATTATTACACGCACACAGGGAAGTTTTGATAAAATTAACCTTCGCGATAATCATAAAATTTTGATCAATAGACAACAATGGAACTGGGCACTACTGAATTACTACAGAAGATTTTTACTACAAGAAACATCTTAATTCCAGTATCTCTGGTCAATAAGAAATTCAGCTTATTATTAGCTAAAATTATTTTCCCAAGGAAAAAAAGCCAATAAAGCATCAGAACACAAAGGACCAACTCTTGCTTTACAGATCCCTTTCACAAAGGAAATTTACTGACTTCTAGTCCTGAGAATATCTAGGTCAGAACAATGTAATTATTCCCCAAAAGGATAATATTTGACAAGGGGAAAATTTCAAGTATGACCTCCCATTTATATACAGAGCTCTCCAGTGACAAGTCTGGACAGATACAGCAACACTGTTACAGAGACTTCAGACTGTTTAGGAGTCTTGGCTTACAGAGTCCCTTGTGAGACAGTCCTGAAGGGCAAAGAAGTCCAGAAAGGCTAGACATTCTTCAAGGGGGAAATCTTAAAGATGCAGGAGCAGGCTGTCCCCATGTGCTGAAGGAGAAGCTGGTGGGCAAGAAGACCAGCATGGCTGAAGACGGAGCTTAGGGTGGAACTTAAGGAAAAAGAGACTTTATGATCTTTAAAAGAAGGGGCAGGTAACTCAGGAGGACTGCAAGGATGTGGTGAGGTTATGCAGGGAGTAAATTAGAAGGGCCAAAGCCCAAATAGAACTTAATCTGGGTATTGCTGTAAAACACAGTAAACATGTTTGTAGGGCTAAGAAGAATCTCCATCCGTTACTGGACGTGGGGGGAAAACATAGTGACAAAGGATGAGGAAAAGGCTGAGATACTCAATCCCTTCTTTGGGATCAGCCAAGGCACAAGGAAAAGCCTGTGGATGTTTATCTAAGACATTAGTAAAGCCTTTGACAGCATTTCCCACAACACTCTCTTGGAGAAACTGGCTGCTCGTAGCTTGGACGGGCACTCTTCACTGGGTTAAAAAACTGGCTAGGTGGCTGAGCACAGGGATTGTTGGTAAATGAAGTTAAATCCAGCTGGCAGCCAGTCACAAGGGGTGTTGATCTGCTGGAGAGTAGGAAAACTCTGCAGCAGGATCTGGACAAGCTGGATCAATGGGCCAAGGCCAACTGTACGAGGTTCCACAAGGCCACGAGCCGGCTCCTGCCCTTGGGTCACAACAACCCCAGGCAGTGCTACAGGCTGGGGAAGAGTGGTTGGAAAGCTGCCCAGCAGAAAAGGACCTGGAGGTGCTGGTCAACAGCAGCTCAACACGAGCCAGCAGTGTGCCCAGGTGGCCAAGAAGGTCAGTGACATCCTGGCCTGTATGAAAGACAGTGTGGCCAGCAGGACCAGGGCAGGGACTGTCCCCCTGTACTCAGCACTGGTGAGGCCACACCTTGAATGCCATGTCCATTTCTGGAACCTCATGAGGTGCTGGAGCAAGTCCAGAGAAGGGCAATGTAGCTGGTGAACAGTCTGAAGGGTAAGTCCTATGAGGAGTGGCTCTTTATCCTGGAGAAAAGGAGGCTCAAGGGAGCCCTTATCTCTCTCTACAACTACCTGAAAGGAGGTTGTAGCCAGGTGAGTGTTGGTCTCTTCTCCTTAATAACAGAAACATGTGGAAATGGCCTCAAGTTGTGCCAGAGGAAGTCAATATTGAATACTGGGAAAAATTTCTTCATCACAGAGTTGTCAAGCATTGGAACAGGCTGCCCAGGGAAGTGGAAGACTCCCATTCCTGGAATCATTTAAAAAACATGGAAATGTGGCACTTAGGGATGCAGTTTGGTGGCTGACTAGGCAGCGTTAGGTTTTGGTTGGACTATTCAATGATCTTAGAGGTCTTTCCCAGCTTAAATGACTTAATGATTCTACATGTGATTGAGCAGGTTAAATCAAGTCAGTCATTAAATACTGAACTAAACGTTTTTCAATATAAGATTTAGAAAGACAAAAAAAAAAAAAGATCCTAAAGCTAAACTTTATTTCATCTTGGTTTCTCTTCTTAGTTTGAAAAGGTGGGCAACCAGTGGTCACTGCACACCAGTTGCCTTACCTCCACATCTATAGTCCATGACCAAAGGACAAACATTTACAGTGACCAGAACTGCTAATGCCATGGTCAGATTTCCTCATGCAGGGGAGAGGATATCAAGTGAAGGTCAGACTGCTTCTGACCATCGGAAATAACTCGCCACTTTCAAAGTTTCTCATCCAGAATCATCCTCTCCGAGTCCTTTCTTCAGCATTTCTTATCAGCTTAGCTTACAACTGCCTTGGTTTTGACAGATTATACTACTCTGCTCTTATGAAAACTACTAAAAGGACAATATTGGGATTTTAAATTGAAAAATCAAATTAAAGATATAATTTTTAAATACACAAACCCCACCCTTTGTCTCTAGGTCCAGTGTGAGCAGGAGAAGAAATACTAAACAGCTGGAGAGCACAGCCTTGAGAGGCTGAAGTCTTCAGCGCTTAAACATTTCAAACATAGATAAAGACAAGTATTTATCAGGAATAATTAACACAGAACTGCTCTTGCATTGAGAAAAGTTTGTTCAAATCATTTTGTCCAGTTTTGCAGTTTTTTTATTTTATGACTTCCATGTTGACTTTAAGAAGTAAAATCCTTTCCAATCCCAACACACAGAGCTTTTTTTTCTCCAGGAAAGCTATATATGGCCAAGCATCCTACCTTGGACAATTAATTTCCATGTCAGGATGCAGGAAACGTTGAAGCTGCTGCAGATTTCCTAGAAATTACACATAAAACGCAACTTTTACAGCATAAAAGAGATGGCAGAGGGACATGGAAACAGGAATACGATTCCACTGAAGTTGTTTCTTCTTTTCCTGTACTAACATTCTTGTTAGCTTTTGTCTAGCCAGAATACTCCAGTGGAGTCCACCTGTCTTACAAAAGTTATCATCTTGCAGTTTTTTATTGGAAGAAAAACTGTAATTTCACATGGAAAAAACCTGAGGTTAATGGCAAAAGTTATCTGTTTTTTGCTAGGTTTTCAAATGCCTATATTGCTTGTTTTAACATCTATACATTGTTTGGATTTCATCTACATAGTAAATGTTTTATGAGCAGAGCTTAAAAGTGCTCCTGCACTATGCAAATACCACAATGACACAAATTAAACAGCTCATTTAGCTTTCTGACATTTGTCTAAGATACTCTGTTGTTCCTTGTTTAAAGGATTACATTAATTAACAGTGATCCTGTCTCAGGGAGACTAGGGTCATGTCTTTTGTGCTATTTACACAAAATAGATGCCATCTAAGCAATTAACACAACTGATTCCTTAACTACAAATTATTTCTCCAGTGATACTATCTGTGTATAGTAGATGTTTCCAGGTTTTACTTATAGTTCCACATCTTAATTTGCTTCATTCATTCCGTGATACTGTTTCCAGCAGCTTCTTATTTGTCTTATTACTGTGTTAGTAGCATGTTTTTGTAGGACAATGCTTAAATTACTAGCTATGTAAGAAAAGGTGCCAGATATCCCCCAGTTTAAATAACTACAAAATCAAGGCAGGGTTAAGTAGGAGCTGGTTTAGATCAAGTCAAGCACCACTGGATCACAACAGCCCTAGACCTCCAGATCAGTTCAGTGATGCAGAACATGTGCACATTTCTGCAATTCTGCTTGCATACATTTGGGTGAAGGTTTTGTGGCTTCTTCATAATCTTCAACTTGCACAACCTGCATTCAGCGCTATTTCAAGTCGCAGCAAATCCATGAACTGATGTGGATCACAAAACCAACCTAAGATAATGCAAAACCCCCTCAAGAGCCATCAAAGACAAATCCTCTCAGTGCTAGTTTAATTGATCTATTGTTTCCCCTTGGACATCCTGCTCATACTTATCTCCTCTGACAGCCAGGACAGAGAGGCCAGTTTGCTACTCCAGGAGGAATGTACAAGGTACATGATGAAAATCACAGTCACAGGCTAACAGGCTGGAAGGGACTACATTCAAAAGGTAATCATAGAAAAAAGGTCCACTTTTCCAGCTTTTATCTCAGCAGTTTGGCTGTAAGGACACTACTTGAGACCATACCCAAAGCCTTAATGAAGCTGAGCTATACAGCTGCTCCCTCTGTATGCAAAAGGCTCCAGAAGGACCTGCTCCTGGACCTTATCAGGGACTGCAGGGAAGCTGACCTTTTGAATTAAAGTTATCTTTCAAAAATAGCTAATACTTTTCAAGATCATGCTGTCTCAAAATAGCATTTACCTCACTGAGAGTAAATAAGACTATCATAATCTAGATTTTTAGTCACTCCTCTGAATAACACCAAGAGTATTTTATAACATTCTGTAAATGTACAGCAAGAATAAATGAGTGTACTTGGGTTTATTACAACTTTTTATAGGTTTACATACTTAAATATCAAACCATCATTTATATGCTT
Organism: Pseudotriccus pelzelni; assembly: GCA_035584735.1. Lineage (NCBI taxonomy): Eukaryota > Metazoa > Chordata > Aves > Passeriformes > Tyrannidae > Pseudotriccus > Pseudotriccus pelzelni. The sequence continues at coordinate 16,256,786 of JAWMRA010000130.1, forward strand.
TTCCAGAAGACAATGTGACAAGCTTCCTGCAGACCTGTGAAGGAGGAAGGCGTATCTTGCAGAGTGCCAGATAGTCTAGGGTAAAAATGGATTCAGGGTGACTGGAGGCCAACATTATTAACTGCACTGTAGCAGCTGCTCTGTTCCAACTATATTAATAAAAATACCTTAGATTCCATGTTGTTATTTTAATGAGTTATCAAAATATAAATGACCATGAAGGTCTTCACGGTCTGCAGGAGAAACCGCAGTAGCCTTTACACAAGCAGAGGATGAACTGCAGTTTATGCAAGAGGAGAAACCAAGTAAAGTTTACACAGCAGGTGAACAGAAACAAAGCTCCAAGTTTTCTGGCAAACACACTAATATTCTGGCCACAGGACTGCTCCCTGGCTGGAGTTATTGTTGAAAAGGGGCCTTTCTTCCAGCCATTAAGAAAAAAATAGTTCATACCAGTCATCTGTTTTCAACATTCTGGAATTTGCTTTTTTGAAAGAGAGACAGCTCCTGAAATTTTAAGCACTGCTAGATGCACATTTATTTCTATTGCACGTTTGTTTTCTTGAAGTGAAAGCGCAGGGCAAATATGTCAAATCAGCCAGTCCACCAATCTGCAAGTAAAAAAGGTTTATTTTGGCGTCAAACCAGAAGTGGCCCCATTTTCTGGCACGCTCACAGCTACACAGAGCATACTGATTACAGCTGGAGGCTTGGATCATCATGGGAAACAGAGGTACCAATCAGGACATGGCAAGAAAAAGGGGGAGATGTGTCTCAAATTTCTAGTAACTTATGAAAACTATCACTCTGTTTTGTCCATGGGACAAAATGTAGTTCAGCCAAAAGAAAAACAGAAATGCTCCTGAGTTCCAATACTCACTTGCACCATTGGCTCAAGACTGCTCTAACAGGCTGCTCAAAGCTTACTGAAGCCAGAATAGACAATGAAGGTCATCAGTGAGGTTTCATTACTATTTTTGAAGGATATAATTTTACAACGCCTGTGCTGCTACCAACGCTACCATTACTGACCACGCTCGTTAATTTGTATACATACCTCACAAATCTCTTTACAGCTTTCTCCCTTGCTACTCTACTTCCTTACCCACTGCTTTTACTTTTTCTAGCACCTTTCTGCCTTCTACAACCTTACTACAACCTCAGTGAGCTTCATTCTGGTCACTGCCTAGCTTAATTAGGAGCTGTGTACTGTTTACTCAGCCAGAAATGTTTTCCACATACACAGTTAAGTGAAGGTCAATCAAGGAACTACACAGTGAGCATCCAGATGTGCTTCTGGATGGAAAACAAGAATGGCAATTCATTGAAGAGCACAGAAAAAGTATCTTCTTGGGGCTGTTCAGTCTGGAGAGGAGCAGGCTTTGAGGGGACCTTCTAGTGGTCTTCCAGTACCTAAAGGGGCTACAAGAAAGCTGGACAGGGACTTTTTACAAGGGCATGTAGGATGAGGGGGTGCAGCCTTAAGCTGAAGGAAGATAACTTTAGATTAGATAGTAGGAAGAAATTCTTTACTATGAAGGTGGTGAGGCACTGGAACAGGCTGCCCAGAGAAGCTGTGGACTTCTCATCCCTGGAACTGTTGAAGACCAGGCTGGACGGGGCTCTGAGTAACCTGCTCCAGGTTCCCTAACCATGGCAGGGGATGATCCTTAAGGTCCCTTCCATCCCTAACCACTTTATGATTCTGTGATCCTAGTAAGTTGTGGTCTTCCAAGCCATTGCCAATCTAAGACCCTTAAGCAATGAACTTAATTTTTAAGTGGTAAAAAAGCCAGCATTGTACACTTTCTGCATACTCTCAGAGGATGGCATTTGTCCTTATGCAGATGTTTCAAGCCTGACATATTCCACATCTCCTAATTCCCTTCTGAAAACAGGCTGTAGAAAGGAGACTTGTGAACCCATTTCCTCCTGCTTTTCCACCGAGCCGTGTCTTACTGCGCTCAAAGGTTTTCTCTCTCACGCACACGGGAACAGAACATCCTAGTACATTTTTGGTTTACTCTCAGAACCACATCTTCCATTCAGAAAATCCAGAACTAATTTCCCATTAATCTAATGACATAACATGAGCTAGGGTGTCCCTTAGCTCCCAACACAACACCAGCTCCCTGCGGCTTTGAACAAAAAGCCCTTCCTCATGGCTGTTCTGCACAAAAGCCACATTTAAGATTTAATGGTCTTCTTCACTAGTTCGCTGCATTTCTAACTGAAACACCAGAGTTGCTCCACTTAGAAGCATTTGCTACGTGATAGCTCAGAGTGCCTGAGATAAGGGAAGTTTCAGCAAAGGAAGGTGACAACATTACTTAAACTTTTTCTTTTAAATACAGAACAGTTCATTAAAATCTTTAACAGGTGGCAGGTTTGGCAGCTCCACTGTGTGCAGGCTCTAGACAGATTTATCATGCCTTTCATTTTAAAACATTTATGTGAACGCATTTGCTGAGATAAATTACCTTGTTCACAAAAGCATCCTGATCAAGGCTGCTGTTTGAACTGTTGCATCAATCAAATTATCTTGTAAAAATGTTAGCATCAATTTTGACAAACAGCATCTCATATTTATAGCTTTGGAGCTCTCTTTAATAGCTTTCCTATTCCAGTTTTGGTATTTTAAGCATCTTAAATCTACAGTAGCCAAGGAAATACCGAAAACAAACTGGTTGAGTCATTTAAAGTAGCTGGACAGATACCCCGAGCAAAGCAGACAGCAGGCAAACTGCTTCTGAACATGCTTCATAGCAACCCAAGAAGAGATATCTAGACTAACAGGTAGATTTGGGGAGTTCGATTGGAGCGGGGGGGGGGGGGGGGGGATTGACGCCCCCGGGACCGGACGGGCTGCTCTTAAGAAAAAGCAAGATTTCAGCCATTCCAAGGCTCTTCACTGAACAGCTGTCCTTGGAAACACTTTCCTAATGCAAAAACGCTGCTACAATTTCCATTTTTACTCAGAAACTGTGTGTTTGTGCATTTGCCCAGATGCACAAAACCCAGGCACAATTCCCACCTTTTCCAACAAGCACCCAAAAGGAGAAGTCCCTCCTGTGGGACAGGTGAGGGGAGACTGGGTGCACATAACTCCTGAATTAAACATTCATGCTGCGGGGGAAGAACACCAGAGTCTCACATCCCAGACCCCATCACTAATGCTTGCTTGTTTAGCCTGACAAACATTTAAGTATATATACTAAGAAAAAACAGTCCAACGGAGAGAGCCACTGAATGACAGCCTAAATCTAAAAGAAAAAAGATTTTCAGATTAATTTTCTGGCTACATCAGGAGAGATGTCTGCAGCAAGGCTTGGAGCTATGCAGAATGAAGCAATTTATTATCATTTCTACTGCTATGATTCATTGTCAGAGCCCCAGTCAGGAAGTGGGACCCCCAGGAATACACTTAGCGAAATAGAACAAAAAAGCTCTCCGGCCTGAGAGCTCCACTGAAGTGCAAGATGATAAACATCATAGTCACTCAAACACAAACAGTAGCAAGTTCATTTGAACCAGCACTATTCATCCATTTTTAGCAGAGTTTGTGTTAAGGAACAAAAGGCTCTTTTCCACAGCTCTGCATTGCAAACCCCCATCTCTAAATCATCTCCTTCCCATTTTATAAGAAGGGTTCGTATCAACGATCGCTCCAGGAAAACTTTTCTTTCTTCTTTTTTTTTTCCCCTTTAAAGGTGAGAAGATGAACTGATGAGATGATACTCCACTTTAGGGGATCGAGTAGATTTTCATTTTGAAACACAAATTGGTACCACAATTTAATGACCTCCCTCCCAAGTATAAGATAAAGAGTTCTGTTTCCCTTTACATAAAGATTTAAAAACATTTCCAGTGCTGAGAAGAACTGAAAATAAGGAAAATTATTTTTGAGCACAAATGGCTTTATGATCTAGGAAAACCAAAGCAAGTACCAAAGCTGGTAAACACTCCTGTCCAATATTCAGCACACAGTCCTTGTCACCAAGGTTCAAGGTCTTTTAATTGACACAAAGCGGTTCTGTACAACATATTCAAGAGTTTAGACATTTCTGGCCAAGAGATCTTTTAAATATGTCTGCCAGTCAAAAAAACGACAGTCCTTGTTAGCCCTGTGGGATTCTCATCCTCTGCCATTAAACGGAGACATTTACAGATCTATCCAAAGGGTGGCCAGGACACAGCCTCATGTTACAGACACCGTCAGGATTTCTGAGCTTCTGTCCCTCATTATATTAATATCAATACAATGTTAGTATCAAAAGAGTTGCAGTCTGTCCTGGTCCCTTCTGTCCTGTGCAAAGTCTTTGCAACAAACAGACATTTGTAGGCAAGGGATGTCAGAGCAATAACCACCAACCTCTTTTTGGCAATCAAATCTTTAAAAATTGCTGACTACCTTTCTTTCACCCATCCAGTATGAACTCAACTTGCTGTTCTTAATTCCTAAAACTGAACTATCCTCATTTCCAAAGGAGAAAAAGGACCCATCTGACAAACCCGAGCTGTAAATAGGCACTGCCATTGACCTGTCGCATTCAAGTTTCTTATACTAATCAGGACAGCACCATCTCAGTTTCTTCTCTATCACACTGTTACAAACAGCTGTTAAAGAGCAAAAAGCATTTCATGTGCCTCACTGCTGATAAAGAGTTAAATGTCTTGTTTAAAGGTTCTCTGGCAAGACTCCTTTCAGCACGCTTTTACACTGTTTGGTCTATTTTAAGAACCTTGGCTTGATTCTTGATGGAGGCTAGTATCAATAACGCCACCAAAACCAGGGTTCAACACATTAAAAACAAGTAAAGCCCACCACCACACAAGAGCTCCAGGTTAGTCCACATGGTGTTGGTGCCAAATGCAGCACCATGGGTATACTGTCCAGCTGCAGCTCAAGGCTCCAGCAATTGTAAGATCTGAGATAAGGTTTCATTAAAAAAATAGAAATCACAAAGGTGCTCCAAATTATTTTACTTCCTGTGATCAGCCATTACGTGTTTTTCTACCAAAATTCTGCCCTCCTCTTTTGCATTGCAACGAAGTCAGCCCTTTGCTGCAGAGATGAAAACAGGGAAGACTGCTAATTTAAAAGGCAGGGTATTTTAACTGATACACAGCTGGTTTGTTTGCCCACATCTTTTTCTTCTGTCCACATCTCACAGTCTTCAATCAAGCCTAACATCACTGGGCTCTGGGCATTTCACTCGGATGAGACAAGCGCCTGCAGCGAGCGTTGTCCTCATAGAACTGGCCTCGATAGGCAGGAGGGGCTGCTTTTCCCATGTCGCTGGCTGACTGAGTTGGAAAGGGGATGAGAGCAGCTCCAGAAAGCCAAAGTCACTTACGGAAATATTTTCAGACTGCCAGCTGAAGAGTAAAGAGGATTTCAGGAATGCGGTCTGAGGTCATTCAGTTTTTACCTACTACACAAGGCACTCCGCTTGGCGGAGAACTAAGAAAGCCTCTTTCCCTAGCAACAAGTCATGTTGTACGCGCTGCCTATGCAGCTGCAAAGACAGCTTTTATCCCAGAGGTAATGGTCTTAGAGAAGGTTATTCTTAAGCACTAATAAGTTAAAAGAACTCAATTATTTTAATTTCAAGACTAACGAGGCTCTCCTGCGAGCTATTCATTTTGCAACTTCAGGAGCCATGTGCACTTGTACCACATCCAAGTAAATAAAAGGAAGGAAGAAAAAAGTCATCCTGACCGTGCCCTTTTAGCGGACAAAGGCCTCCTACTGTGCTGAAATTCCCTTTAAACAGGAAAAGAGGAAGATAATCAAAAAGCCCATCACCCACGCAAAGGTCAAGCTGTTGACAGAAACGATTATCACATAACTGCTTATCATCCCTAATTGTTTGGAAATTTTTTTATAGCATTTAGAGTGAGTGTACGAGGGAACACCCTTGCATGCTGGTTTTCTCAGGCCACATATTGACCTGATCACGACTACTCTAATGCACAAGTGCTCCTATCTGACAAGATCAAGAGATTACATGAGATTACAAGGAACAGGACCACTGTTAACAGCCTGTCACCTTCACTTTGGGAAATCAGTCCTTGTGAGGGCTATTCACCTGATCTTCCTCTGTGGCCACTCAAGACTGACTGCCACAAGCCTCCAATCACACCTTTAAAAACTTAAAACACACTAAGGGGGTTGCTAACCACTGGAGGACAGAAAGTGGTTGCTGGTGTTTGAAAGCAAGGTGGAAGAGAGATTCTATGTTGTGTGAGGAAGAACCCCCTATTATTTTGTCAACATCTATGCACTTTCTGTATTCTATTCTTACTCCTTCTGCCTAACAAATACATTTAATTCTTTGCTTAGCTGCACAGTGATGATGTGGCCTCTGCTGCTGCTAAAGCTGGAAAATGCTTTTCTGACAGCATAAAACAAACACAGAAAAAAAAAGGCAAATTAAGACACTATTATTCATTGCTGCACCTCATGCTACTGACATAAAAATTAACTTCCATTTCCCAAGTCTCTGCTATTTGATTTGTGCCCCTCTAGCTCTGTCAGGTGTTCCTCATACAATGCCAGCCACGCACACAACACAAAGCCTCCCTCTAAGCCCCTCCTCTCTCTGCCACCATGACAAAGTGGCTCTCTGAACCTAATTTAGTTTCCTGATAGCTCAGTCATGACACCTGAAATCCTTCAGCCACTTTTTTTTTCCGTGGCTGTTTACAACACAGATGCGACTCTGTTAAGGATGCCTGCACAGACTAGAGAGCAGAGTGATGGCCAGAGGCAGCAATGCACCACCACTCCATCTCACCTCAACTCTTCACAGGTTCCTGGAGGCCTTTTCCCACCATTTTTGCTTCATATTATTCCCACTCCCATGAATTTTCCACCAAAACAAACTATAATAAAATCCTTTGCAAAGGCTTCAGATTCAGATCACTGTCCCCATTTTCAGATATGTACATCTTATTAAGAAAAAAGTAGAAAGGAATTCCAAGTGTTTGAAATACTCTCCTTCAAGTGCAAGCCATTGCTGAAGCTCAGCTTCTTCTGTCTTTTGACTGCTTGGCAGGCAGCTCTGCAGACACTGAGTATTTTTTAGTTCAGTTTCACAGAATCTTCCTACAAACCAGAATAATTTACAGAATTATGGTCATGTGCTTTCTCCAAACCCAGATTGGTTTTTTTCAACATTAATAACTTACTGAGTTATTTTAATGATCTGCTGCAACATCAGGGCTGAGATGATAAAGCTGTAAACTGTAGTTTTAGGCATTCGAGTTGTCCCCAAAAGGAGCCTCATTTTTCATACAGCCAGTGTATCCATTTGAACTCTGAAAACTCATCAACCACACCTCCACAAGTTTACCCCAAGTTTTATTTCCACATTCAGATAAGTAATTTCAAGTAAACGAAAGGCAATCTGACTCTCAGTTTGCATGCGCAAGTTACTGAGTTAGTCTTTCACAAGTCAGTGTAAATGCAGTAAAAAATCAGTATTAGCCAGGGAGGAAAAAAAATAAATAAAAAAAAAATCAACATTTGGTGTGCAGTAGAAATGGGAGCAAAATCAAAATTACCGTATAAAACACAACAGTTACCTGCTGAAATTTATCTGGCAAAATCAACAGTCACCCCACAGTCTGCAAACTGTGAGTAACTGCTGAAATCTACAGTCTTATCTCAGGTTACCTGACCAGGACAGTGGCCAGTACTGCCTCTGCACAGGGCGGTTGGCAGCACAGAAGAATGCTCCCCTCACTTTTAAGACTTCCTTCCCATCAGTTCTGTGTTATCTTAGGAATCCTGTCATGAGCCTCATCACCACAACCAAGGACATCCCTTCTACTCCAGCGAGCTCCATTTTATCCTGAGGATGATGAATGGTGACAGTCACCTCTAATTTACTGGGACTGTTATTCTCTTGATCCAGAACTGTTGGGAGCTGTCACCTGCTCAATCATTTCCTATGTTTTAATGATATAGGACAAAGGAGACACTTCCAAAAAACTCATGCAGGAGTCAGTAAAAAAACCCAGTGGTTTATGGTTTGATAAAATGATTTTGTAAAATTCAACAAGGGATCATGTATTACATACAGAAATGGCTGGAGGTCACTAAATATTTTAGTATTTCAGAGAAACCTCCAATACAAAGCAATAGTGAAATTTCTGTTCTGCCCTTTCATTTTAAATGACAGACAACACTTCCATAGAGGTTATGAAGATTTTTAAGGTTGGAATAAACAGTTCATAAATTTAAATGTTACCTTTCTTGTTCCTCTCTCAAAGCAGAAACCAACCCTCAGTTTCACAATCTCATAAATAGCACAGTAACAGTATTTTACTACACAAAATTACTGAAAAATCCTCTGATGCAAAGTGCTTATCTATGCATATATCCACATGCGTATTTCCACAAGTCTCAAGAAAACAAGAGGTGGGCAAGTTCCTGCACCAAACATATTAACATCCCAAAGCCGTGTCCCTTTTACTTCAGCACCATGTAAAAGGCATTTTTGCACAATGCTAATTATTTTCTGTACATGCCTAGCTGGGAAAGTCTACAGTAACTAAACATCCACAAGGACTAGAAGAGCACATATTTCCACAGATGACTGGATGCATTTGGCAAAGAAAAGGATGTGGCACTGCTCCATTACATACATGTGATTTTCCCCAGCCCATTATTCAGTTCATATGATGCTGGAGGGGTCAGTCACTAAGTCACCAACAAATTTAGCAGGCAAAACCAGAGCAGATGGACCTGCCTGGGCCTCACCTGATGCTAAGCGACTCCATTAATCCCGCCATTATTATGCAATTCCTACAGATGTCATCTCTTAGAAAAACACTTAACGTAACTGCCCATATGCAAACACTTGATACACATGCTATTCCACTGTGTCATCAGCTTCCTAAAAGTCACCTGACAGTGTGTAAGGTCCAATGTAATTTACCGTTACACTCTGTAGTAAAACTCACTTCTAGTCTCAGAAAGTTATAAAAAGTCCTTCCTTTTTAACTTCCCCACAGCTGCAGGTAAAGGGGCCCTTCTTCATTTATTTCAAGACAAGGCAGTTAAGAGTCTCTTGCAAGAAATTAGAAATTACATCATTACAGTAAGTTTTCAGTTTACCCCACACAAAGCTTCTGGTTCCCTCCTGCAGTTAAGTGAAATAAGTAATGCAGACCACAGAAACTACCATCATACAGAAAAATGTTCCAGGTAAGAACTACCGAATTTCAAATGCAGATCCGCAGATTCCTGCCAGCTGTGCTTATATTCAATGTACTGCTAATTTAGAGATAATACAAAAGCCCTCTTAGTCATCTTTAAAATGGCTACAGCTCTCCTCATAAGTGAGTGTCACAGAACTGTCAATACCCCCAGCTCACCCCGCTCGTTTTCCCTAGCTCTGGCACACCTGCACCAACCTGTAATGAACACACAACATATCAAGACATCAGCAAAGCACATCAAAGCTCTACACACGGTCAGATCTGTGTGTTCTTAACCAAGTTTAAGAAAGGCCATTTCCACCATTGTGATATCCTGGATAATAAGTGCCAGGCTGCAATGAATAGTTACCATTTTCCTGGAGTCTTTGTATGACACACTCTCCCCATTCTCTGCAGCCGCAGGGAGCTCAACCCTCTTTGTCCTTCACAAAATACATTCCATAGGTTTAAAGAACAATCTTCTTCCTGGAAGCTAACTCTGCAGTATCCCCAAGTTCTTTCATGTGAAAGAAAATCTCACTCCTCTGCTCATTTTCACAGGACTGGTCAGGTTGCTTATGCATGCAAGAGCTGAAGGCATGAAACTTTTCAATCCTCCTTCTAAAGGAATGTTTTCTCTCTATTTTCGACTGAAAGGCAGGCCTTGAGCAGACAACAACAACAAAAATGTAATTCTTAGAACTCACCATAAAATACTGCTGGGAAAAAAACAACGGGGGCGGGGGGGATGTTTATTTGTCTGTCTTGCTAAAGACAGAGCCTAGCATTTGCAATTGCTTCTGCAATGACAACCTGAACCTAAGTTAAAAAACAGTGCATCTGATTTTCATATATTAATTTTATACATAACAGTGGTGACTTAAATTACCTGGTTTTTCCTATGTATGCAGCTGACAGTTATTTAAGACAGTTCTAGCATGGCATTTCAGGTCCCTGACAGAGTCCGTGGCTCTGTCTTAGAAAAAAATCAGTGCCACACACAGTGCACAAAAGTGTGCATCCTATTGTGGACTTAATCCACAAGTGAAACTAAATTAGTGATCATCAGTTCCATTTAATTCTTTTTTCAATATTCTACAAGCCTCCACAAATGATGCCTGTGTATTTTCAAACTATTAAATACAATTGAATCTTCTTTTCAAATCATGTTAAAATATTACCTTTACCTGCTTTCACTCCTATTTTGCAACATTTTTAAGTTGAAAAGTGTTTATTAGATTATCCATACACTAACTGTGGATAATTGAAAATACCTGAAAACAGTTAACTCAGGCATTTCCTTTTGGGATAGTAAATTTCCCCCCATATAAGACTACACAGCTTCCCTATATTTTGCAAGCCACACAGTAGGTAACACTTGCTGAAACTACAGTTGAGAAACTCTCCTGTTTATTCAGATACCTGTGTGTTAGGTAGTACAGATGGTCATTTAAGGATGAACATTTGCCCAGGTCTACTCCCTTAGGCTTCCTGCCCTTCTCTCCACCAAGACACCGGACTCACTTTTGTTCCTTACAAGCATCCCCAATAACCTCCAACCCCAGGCTTTTTTTGGCACTTTGTCTTTCCACTCCACTTAACTAACACAAGGGTGGGAAGAATGTGAAAGGACAGGTGTTACCTGGAGTAACACTATGGCAAAACACGACTGCATCCTGAGCATGCAGAGTGCAAGATGCAAAATGGGACTTGCCGCCACAGCTAAGCGGCAAAGGCATTTGAGTTTTGGCCACTGAGGACAGATACAGGCATACATGGAGAACTCACACTCACTTGAACCACACAAATTTCCAGTGGTCATTCCTCCTTCATTACCAAACCAGTACAGAAGGAGGTGGGTACACTTGAGTCGCAACTAATTGCTTTGAAGCCAGAAAGAAGAAGCGCTCAGGCCTGAACGCTGGTCACTAAAGACTCCCAAGCCCCTCAAATTCAGTGCAAGACCCAGACCAGCAGCAGATCAGTGCAGCCCACAGGCTGTTTTTAGGTTGTGCTGCCTGAGAACCCAGTCATTAAAAGAACCTGCGCAACAGCTGCACTGCACTACTCACCCAACTCAGAGTAAGGAGCTTGCCAGCACAGAGCTGAAGAAATTCAGCTGTCTAAATAAATATCCCTGGAAAAGCAAGTTACTTCCACATGATATTCCTATTCACAATCAGCTGTTATTTCCTGCACCCCAAGCTGTTTCTCCTGATTGTCAGCAAACTGTCTCTGTGCCCCCTTGCTGGTATGCAGGAAATCAGCTGCAGTGATCTATTTTGACATTCCCCCCCCCATTCCTCCTTGTGTCTCCGTATCACTTACACAAAACTTATTCCCTTTCTATAAATGTGTTTTTAGAAAAGCATTTGCAGAAATCCAGAGAAAACCAGCCACGACTGACACTGTCTGGCCCATTGTCTGTTGCTCAGGAAGTCATCTCAACCATTACAGAATCGGTTTTTATATCACTCCAGCAGTAACTACTATTGCCCATCCTAATAAACAAGAAAAAAACAAAGCAAACAAAAACCCACAAACAAACAAAACACCCCCAGAAGAGTCTTTTCAGCTCTTACTCCAGTTTTGTGACAATGAAAACTTGCCCAGGCATCTATTTCAGTGCTACCTTCTAAACTGAGGAGTCCCATGGAAGTGCCCCTATTTGGCAAGTAACATCAAGGTCTATGGCATAAAAAACCCTTAGGGGGTTTTACTGGATGTTGGAGTTTTGTTGATGTCTTGGGGGTTTTTCCGTGTTTTGTTGGGTGTTTTTAATAAGGCAGAAAGTCAGAATCCACTTTTATAACAGAATTTAAGTTCTCAACAACACTACTTTCACTATTACAACCTGAACAGCCTTAAACTCAAAAAAAGACAGCAAAAGAAACAAAGATTAAATGTTTAAACAAACATTTATGCAGACAAAACTGTTATCTAGAGTCATTAAAGATGCATCTGTTTCATCTCAGAAAAAAACCAAGTAAATTTAACTCTCCAACTGTTACAATATTCATAAGCCCACAAGTGACACCCACTCTGCACGTGTATACCTCTCCAAAACTCTCACTGCTTTGTCTTTCCCTTGGCTTTTATGGAAACAATCAAGGCCAAAGCCCAAAGCTTGTTTTTTACCCACCTGGCTCCTGGAACCTCTGTTCTAAAATTATTTCTAGTCTTTTTACCGGGCTCTAAATAGAAAATGCCTTGCCCCAAAAATTTTGGCTTCCTCAGAGAGAGCTCATAGAAAAACATTGGGTTCATTTTGAAAGTCACATGAACTTGGAGCTTCAAAGCATCACGCAGGAACACTTACGCTTCAGATGGGATGTCAAAAGACTCCTCTCCAACACTCTTCCATTGAAACACTACCTTCAGCATTTTCCTGTCAGACAGCCTTTAACACGTTAGCTATCCTCTTGGAGAAGCACAGCTTCTTGCCTCCTCCCAGCCCAAAATCCAGCCAGACCGAGCTCAGCAACCCTTTCTGAAACCTTCCTTCCCCTCTCCTCCCAATACTGCCCTGAAGAAGGCAGGCAATAATGGCATTTCCTGCTTCTGGTGACACTGCTACTATCTGAGCGACATGCAGCAATTTAGGTGGACTTTGCAAAATTTCACACAGATAATTGTACGCCGTAGGCAATCTCTTCCTGAAATGATGCCGGCGGAACAAATCCTACCTTACTGCAATATCACCTTTTGGGTCAAGGGAGAAGGCTGTCTTGCAGTACTCACTCATGCAGGCACCTCTTTCTTTCTTCTCCCAGCCCTGACCATTGTATCTCTCAAAGCAGATCATCACAGTTTTCCTCTCCAGAGGGACTTTTTGCCACTTCACTCCTGCTGGGCACATAGTGACTGAATTATTAACTGTGTAAGCTGTTAATTGAGAAATCTGTCATTGAACCTTCTTGCTGACTACGCTTGCATTAGCAAACTACACAATGTGCAGCAATTCTTTTCTGCATAGTGCCTATTATTCACAGCCACCCTACATAAAAAGCCTTTATGCTCTTCCTGAATGTTTGCAACACATTGGGGACCTGCTGGACACAGCTCACTGGATAATTGGCAGGGGGGTTGCCTTTAGCTGGTTTCATTCTTTTGCAGTCCCACTGCTGGCATTGCCACCAATTGGAGAGAAGCACGGGCATTGTTCTAAAATCTCATTTTACTGTCTGGTTTGTTTAACATTAATTTTCTATTGTGCAACATTAATTTAAAAGCGTCTACACACTGAGATTTAGAGACCATCTGCAAAAAAGAGTTTTTGTCCCTCTATCATCCACAGAGCATACCTTCATGAGCTCTGCTGTGAGCTGCCTCAGGTTTTAACAACAATTGTGGCTGAAGCCTTTTATGAGAAAACACTGCAAGCCAAATACTGAACCTAATGCTATTTGCAGATGCACACTGTGCTCACAAGATGAGCCAAGCAGAATAATGCAAGCAAATAATTATGCTCTGAAGAAAACAGAGAATGTGAAGAATGGTGGTTAACAAATGAATGCAAGTCTTGCCAGCCTTCTAGGTCTGGAAGTTCAGCTCTTCCTCCCCACACCTGCTGTGAAACCGTGGTCCTGTTCTCCAGCCGCTTATTTAATATGCTCTTCCCTTGATCTCAAGTTACATTCCTTGAGCCTACACTGCACAGCTAAATTTTCTCATACAGCCCCCTCTGACCACTTCACCCTCCCTCCCAAGGTCAAATGCTACATTCGTGTCCAAGCTCCCACAGCACCACATTCAAGGCCCTGATCTGAAAAAGACTGTGCAACTCTGCACGCACATATTTAACCTCTCTCTGAAATTACCCCTGCTTGCACCCTCTCAACACTGCCAGCTCAAATTAGACTCTGCAAGCTACAAACGTCAACTCAACTAGCTCACATCTGAGCTACTGTACCCACAAAGCACTTTTACTGCTGGGATCACAGTATTGGGCAGCATCTCCTCTGTCTTTCAACCAGCAACGAAGAGATGGCAGCACAGGGGTGATGGAAATCCATCATCCATGCCCTGCAGACGGTCCAAGTCCTGATACTGGATGCTGCCAGAGAAAGCCAAGTGTGAACAATACTTAAGGGCCTTTCACCCTTGCATGTCTGCTATTTCCCCAGCTTTGCTCCTCTCCCAAAGCACAGTGCAGTAGGACAGAGTGGAAGAAGAAGAGGAGCACACTGTGGACGTCCTGTGAAAAAAGCAATATAAATTAAAACAAAACTACAGAATAGGCACTCTCTAGCAGACTCCGTCCCTCTTAAGTACACACAACAGTAATACACTCTCTTGGATATTAGGGTAACCTGAAAGCTTATGAAGGAATACCTGCAGTTAGCTCAAGCCTTTCAAAGTAAGAGAAGAGGGTTCGGAAAGCATCTTGCATTTCTGAGGTCCTGTAGCATACTGGAAACACACAGTTATGGATCAGTGCGCTGGATGCAAGTCATGTTGCTGCCATTACAGAGAATATCACACAACTGAACCACCACATCCTACTTTAGAGAGATGTACTAAATGATACTTATACATACTCATGAAGGAAAGTATTTGAGAAATAGTGGAATATTTGGGGGGAAATTTTTCTTTTTGTAAATACAGTGAACGTGCATTGTCCAAGTAGTGATACCCTTTTAACTTCTGAAACCTGGTGTTTTTGAGCAGCAGTACAGGTATTGCTGGTTTTGTAATGGAGACCCCATGTTGCTCAAGTTATACCCAGAGACAGCAAACTGAGCAGAACCCCCTGCAGTGGAAGACACAGAGACACGAGAGACGCTCTCTTAGTTTTAGTTAGTACAGACTCCACATACAACACTGCTTTAGCTGAGACAAAACTGCTTCAAGTCAAAGAACAACAGTACACATATACAGTTATTCTGAATATTACACTTGTGTTCTCAGCAGGACACAACCATAAGAAGTCCCAGTGCTGTCATCTTTTGGAATAGCAATAAAGGCAGCAACAATTTAACCTAGTAGACCTTCCTTCTGTTTAATTAAAAATTTAATTAGAAAAACTACTGTACATATGTAGGAGTGATCATATCAGAGAAGTCCGAGAATACAGCTGTGTTGTGAAGGTGAGCCAAGAATACAGATCTTGGTTTTACTTTGTGTTTTCCCCACGTCAGCTTAACAACTTAATTAGCTTTATTTACAATGTTAAATTCTCTCAGATAGAGAAATTAAATCAGCCTTTTATACATTCAGAGCAGTAGATCAGTTCTCTTCACTCAGTTAATTGGATACTTCTTCCCAGTGTAGCAAAGGGACACCAAAATAATCACTGTGCTTACTAAACCAGCTATTACACTAAAGAGGTTAAAATAAATACCAGTATGCACACTTGGTTGTTTTCAAAATTGTCTGCAGTCTGTTTCTTGCAATCACAAACAGGCCTTGTGAGAAACACCACATAAAACCAAGGGTCACAATGCACTGGTTCTAAAATCTTGATTTCACACTAAAGTGGAGTCTGGGTTTTCACAGTCAAAATTCACAAGTGCCTTGGAAAACGTAAAGCTCCTGCTTGGAAAGGAGAAGCAAGAAGGACTGGGCCTTATCTTTCCAGTGAAGGTTGCTCCACAGGTGCCAGTGATAGCACTGACGTTTGCTAGATTGAAGGCTTTTTATTGGAACAATTGCTTTACTAGAAAATGAAGATATTTTAAGGAAAAAAAGCTCACCATTTGCTCTCTAGCACGTCTTCAATATAATGTATATGAATCCTTGTCTCCAACTGGCTCAGAACAGCTTGATTACTCATAAAATGCTTTTCTTCACCTTGGTATGAGCCAGAGGGTAGAAACTTACCTTATGCAGTTCTTCTTTTTATCACATTATAAAATACTGAAGATTTGTTTTCCTCTCTAGCCTCCACCTCAGCTTAGGTTAACCTATTTAAAAATGCGGCAACTGGCCAGAAAATTAAAAGCCAGAAACTTCAGTACCTAAAAAAAGTTGATACAGAGGATCTCTATGTTTTGTTTTCTCAGCTATGGCTTGTACTTCTTTTTCCCCCAGATAGTGCTGGTTATATAAATGACATTATATAAATACAGAAAGGAAATGAAGAAACACACCTGGAATAACAATCAAACCTATGAGGCAAAAGGGAAAGGATCTCCTGTTGATCCATAGGTAGTTAAATGCAACGTATGTTTTACAGCCTAGACTGTGAATGAAATCTAACACTAGGCTTCTTCTAGACTAATCTGTGAACTCTGGTGCCAACAACGCACCCTCAGGTGTCCACTATTACATCTGTCTTGCTAAGCCTCACTCCCACGTAGCTTTTCACTTCAGGACACTTGACAGGGGAGTCTGGACACTGCATGGCATTTAACACAACTTAATTAAAGGAAATGAAGCCAGCTTGATGCTCATGAGACTGATCCGGCATTCTTGAGACGCATAAAGGAGGTTACAGAACAGTAAACTTCAGATTGGTAGACCTCCTCTTCTCTTCCAACACCTCTGTATGTCTCACCCCAGCTCTTCCCATGGCCAATCTGTCTGCTCTCAAACGTTTGTGTAAGGTATTGTGAAAACAAATTGATGTCAGTCTGCCTCTTTTCCTTATCCTCTTCAGAGATGTACTATCAGGAGCTGTAATAAATACCAATCACACTGGCATTTCTCATGAGGTGTTTTCCTGAAAAGTTCCTCTAGGCAATACTTTGCCTGTTGAAGGGCATTATTTCTATAAAATGTAAAAAAAAGCTAGTTTATGTAGCACAGTTTATCTGTTTCATTTACTAGAAACTAGACCATTACATTGGATTTAAGAGTATGCAGATGAAGAGGTAATACTGCATTAAACAAAAGATACCAAGAAAAGATGTGAAGCTCACTCTGAGATGGTCTGAGCACAGGTAGTGATTCTGTATTAGAAACGAAAGGTTTTGTAATAAAGTGTACTGAGCAGCAACTTCATTTGCAGAAAAAAAAAAAACCAGCAGGAGAAAGACAACATATAAATTACTAGCTAAATACACTTTCAGCTTGCAAAAGCTGAACATATTTTCAGTAATTGCTGGTACACAATGGAATAGGTATCACTTGTATGCCCAGGGGGAAATCTGGCATCCTAACACTAGGCAGTATGTGGGAAATAATAACTTTTAAGGATGACAGATTGAAGTTTTTTACAATATCATTTTTCCACACAAATACTAAACCTCTTCTTCAGATGTGGAGCATTATTTATTGTTCTTTAAGTGAGGAAAAGGAAAAGAAGGAAGAAGAAAAAACCTGCAAGTGTTTCCTCATTCTCACTGGGCTCCAAAACATGTAAATAATTCCCTATTCCTTTCAAGTGCATAGATTTTTTTTTTTCTGCCCCTCTTGCTAGGGTGTTTGTGCTTTTTAAAATTAATTTTCAAGGGACTAAATCTCTGATTAAACAGGCAGAAAAAGGAGCTGGTCCTCACCAAAGACAAGTGAGCAGCCTAAAGGGGTGACTTCAGTGTTCCTCATAGTGTAAAGACAGAAACACAGTAACTACTCTAATAGATATAGGACCATGGCATGAAGGCTTTTCATTGCTCCCCATCCAGCAATAGTGCTAGCAATAGTGCTAGCACTACTTCAAGGCTGAAGGAGTCATCCCTCCACCCTGAAGGAGGCCTTGCCATATTGCCTTTGCTTATGGAAAGGAAAACATTAGTTTGATGCAACAGATATGGAATCGCAAAAGGAAAAAGGGCAGGTGAGCAGTCCTAAAACAGAGCTGAAACCTATGGATTAGGTGAGGAAAGGCTACACTGCTGAGCCATCGAGCAAGATTCCTGTGAGATCCCCACTGTATTCTGGCAAATGCACATATAGTGCCTCACTAAAGCATCAGCTCATATACCTAAATCAAAGCCTTGTGTCTCTTTTCTATCACCTACAGGACCAGATCCCTACACTAATGCTCGGTTTATGTCAACCAGCTTCCAAAACGCATGTCCGTGTCTGTGAAAGTCCTTAGTACTCTTCAATTGCCTGTGGTTGTTATTCAGGAGTAAGAGAGTGGAAACATTTCAATTACTCACTCCAAGCAGGAGCTCTTTGTCAGTAGCTGCATAGACTTTTAATGGATTTTACTCTGCAGTCCAAGAAGTAACAGGAAGTTTTTGTTAGCTCAACTTCTGTGCTGCAAGCCTGCTGAAAAGGATGTCCCTCCAGCATTAGAAGTTAATTTAGCTGCTTCTGTTACCATTCAACCCTTGGCCTCCATTCTGAGGCTGCCAACACAAATACCACCTGTGAAAGCCATTCTCATAAACTTGTTCTGTATGAAGGGATTTGAAATGTCTGGCTCAGCTCATCAAGGAACATGTGGCAAGCCAAAGGCTCTAACGACCAAGACACCAAGGAAGGGATTTTTTTGTCCACGGTGCTTATGTTACGTAGCACATCTTCACCATGTTGCTGCACTTGAACTTGCATAGGATTCATGTCATTTTTCACATGAGGAGCCTGAGCTCACACAAAAGACCATTCAGTCCAGCTGAATCAGGCTGAAATCAGTGGGCTTGCATAAATGCTGCTAAAAATTTTTGCTAGAATCAGTTGTCAGCTACTACATTTATATTAAGTCAGTCCCTTTAGCAATATACAAGGAAATAAGGAAGCACACCTAGGATGTCTTTATATATGGACATTAAGTGTGGCCTACACAGGATAACAGAACCAAATAAACTTTTCCACATCTCATACATTCTCTCAATAGCATATGCTAAGCTAGAAGCTAGCAGCAGCAGCTCCAGGTTATGAATTGATCAAATGTTACTGAATTTCACCCATTAGGCTCCAAAACAAAGCATCCATATCTATTCATGACTGCTGGTGTTTGCCCTTAAGCAAAACGAACTTACCACATAGCCTCTGCTGCCCAAATTAATAGTGTGTGGAAAAAAAATTTACAACAACTAAGGTTCTACATATTGAAAGAGAAAGAGTTACAGTTACTTAAAGATTCATTTGGAGACTGATTTTCACAAAATTTCACCTTACAGCCTCACATGTCTGTGCAGCAGCATTCAGGTTAGCTGATTTACTCTGATGCTGCTATTAAGTAAGGAAAGCTAACGAGAAACATCTAGAGCAGACCACTGCTGTCTGACTAAATATGACAATAGGCGTTTCACTGCAGTGGAGCTCATAATACAAAACTACTGACATGATTAGGAATTTAGATCAGCACATTTCAGACGGGAAGGTGGTGGTAAGAAGACAATCAATAACAACCATTCCAACGTAATATCAGGTGTGTTTTTTAATTAGCGGCAGCCTGACACTATCCTTCCTCCTCTCCACAGAACTTCATGAACCTGTTAAACATACATTCACCATCATCCACCAGAAATGCAGCGTTCACCAGGCAGCCAATTGAGAAAAGAAGACAGACAGCATCTCCCCTTTCTTTCCTGTCCCAAACCCTGCGATGAGCCAGAAACAGAGAAGGGAGGGAAAGATGCTGTTAACATAAAAAGGCTCAAGACTGTTAAAGACTGGGCAGCCCCACCGTCATGGTAAAGCAGCTTTGTACCATGTAGCTGCTCATCCATGGAAGTACTGCTCATCCATGAAACTCAGTGAAGCATGCTAAGGACTGAACTTCAGAGCTAGCAAGTTATTATAAACAAGCTAGTTCCCCGGTCCCGTGAAGTGAAAGGTGGGGGCAGTTCCCGGAACATGTGGACTAAGCAGATGCATTGACCGCCAAGAATTGAAATCAAGCTGTTGGCTGGTTTACATCTTATTAGAGCGCCTCTCCTTTCCAACCTAACAGCAGGTGTTGGCTGAGTATAATTATACACAGTTTATATAACACATGGTAGCATACTGGAGAGCTTTAGCTCTGAATGCACACATGGGTCAGTGGTGCTCGCATTTTCAAGCAGTGCCACGAGGCATTTTTGCTTTGTTCTATTAAAAAAATATTTACTGGAACTAATTTCCCAGTTTGGATTGATTAAAGATACAGAAGTCTGGGAACAAGCATCTGCTGTTCCCAAATGGCTTTGGAAGAGGACCTGGGGCTGTATCACCTGCCACACAAATAGGCAGTTTCAGTTGGTTATCATCTTTTCTTTACCATCCTGACTTTCTGAGTTTGGTTATAACAACAGAAAGTCCCAGTGAAATGCACAAGTTCAAACACAATGAAAAGTTCACATTTCCCACCTGCAACGCTGTCTCCACTCAATGAATTTTGAACTTTGGTGACCGGACCACTTTTCTGAAGCTTTCTCTTAAGAGAAGATAGACACGTCCTCAGCTTTGCACAGTGTCAAGGCTCACCGTTGGTTTTGTTTTGGGGCAGGTGTATGTCAAAATGCATTGAAGGGGCTGATTATAGAAAACACAAACTTTTAGTCTTAGTTTAAACTGAAGATCTACTCAGGCACCTGGGAACTGCTGGGGGCATGGGGAGTAGGAAGGCAACCATTTAATTCTGTTATTTTCCAAGTTGTCAAAGGGGATGGAGACACTGAACTATGTTTGAAAGCAACAACTACACAGCTGGTCTGTTAGGAACATTACAGGCACTGGGAGAGGAGAGGGGAAGCTATTTCACCAGCCAGTGTATTCACAGGCAAAAGAAGACCCCTGGGAAGTGGGAGCCAGAGCTGGATCTGAAGAAAAAGAGGAGCAGCAATGCCAGAAGGACAAAGACTGCACCTGAGAGCTGTTTTGAAAACTCAGTCAAGTTCAGGGAGAATGAAAAGCTACAAGCCCTCGGGACTGAAGCGTGCACAGATTTAAACAAACTGGTGTAACAGCAGGATAGAGCAGTTTGCAGATGTTGCCGGCACAGTCACAGCAATGACACAACCACTGCATGCAAACCTGACTATAACAGACATTGAATACCCCTTGCATTGCACTGAAACCCAAAAAACCACAGGGGAGCAGAATTTCCAACTGCATAAGTTGGGGCAAAGCATGTAGCAAGAACTGGCACAGAATCCACAGCTTTGCACAGTGTTTAGTAACACTCCTGTAATTAATGCTTGAGGAGAAACCTTTTTTTTCACTGTGAAATTTTTTAAGACTCCTACTGGGCCAAGCTCAAGGATTTCAAAGTTTTTCAAAGGAATAAAACACAAAGAACAACTACTGAAAATTCAAGTTCACATTTTTGGTCTGAAAGTAGCAGAAAAGGGGATTAAAGTTGGAAGCTGATCACCTCCAAGTTGAGTAACTCAGTAATGGAACTTGTGGCTATTTGTCTCAGGCTGAGTACAGAAATTTAGCCCTTCCTCAGCAGCAGAATAATGGCACTAGAAAGACCCCGGTTTCAAATAAACTTAGCCTTATCACACTAATCTCTCATCTACTGAATTCCCATGGGTATCTACTGACAAAAGCGTATTACACCCTTGGAAACACCTAAGTCATTGAAGTAAAAATATGTGTCTCTATGAATGAGTTGCTGAAACCTGAAGCAGTAAATTACTTAAACACTTAAAAAGGCATGCAGGTATTAAAAACAGCAGAACTTTCTACTGCATGTAAAAGCTAAGAAGACCTATCCTTAATAACCATCCCTATATTCCAGAAATTTCACTGCTTTAGTTGCAAAAGTCTGAGTATATTCATGTACTTGAAACGCCATTCCCTCAAAACCCATAAAAAGAGTCCAGTCAGTTTTGGGGCTTTCACTTCACTTTCTGCACTGAACAGCCACCACTGTGGCAGTTCACTACATGATTTAGACTGTTTTGCCTGTTGCCATACCATGTCATACCAGTTTCTGTCTCAGACAGAAAAAAAAGCATAAAACTCTGCTACTCCCAATCAGACAAGACACAACTCTTCGGGCCTCACGTGAAACTCACTCAGTGACACGACTAAGCAGTTAAATTCTCTATTCAAAACTTGCAAGACGTTACGTTCAGTGGATGGAGCTCAAGAATGATCAGAAAGGAAAAAAAATGCAGTTGTCACAAATAGAAAGGTTTGTTACACAGAGGCTTCTCTTCCTTAACTAAGGGTTTCAAAAAACAGGAAGTATCATTACACCAGGAACACATGGCTAATACAAAATCTGTTTCCAGTTTGCATGACATGCAAAACTGCAGTGAGCAATATCTTACTTTAGTAAGCTTACATGAAGTCAAAATCCATGAAGGGAAAGAAAATAAAGAATTGAGATGACAGTCCAGACTGACTTTTTTAAAACCTTCATCTTAGGTGTGCTGAACATCCTTCCATACCACTGCATTCACATGAAGCATTTTAAGGTGTGCTTTCTGATGGACTTTTTTTTTTCTTTTGTGGGGGAGGGACTTTTTGGTTGTTTTCTAAGTTCTGTTTTTACCACCCTCAAAAAATGTATCCAGTAGCCAACAGCTGAAAGCCTTTCTGATAAATCCTTTCATTACTGGCAGACCACACCACTGATGTCAAGAAAATCCCATTTAATTTCATCTAGTATATGAGTTTCTAGCAAAATTCCTGAGAAAACTGATTTTTCTATCACCCCCCCCATTTGTTTTTGACACCTGCATAATTGCATTTACAGTGCACAACAGGTTTGCACAGGCAAAGGCTCACCCGGCAGCACATGTCCATCCCCAAACTGTTTCTAGTTTCCCAGACTAATAGCAAGTTTTTGCCTAGAAATGAAAAAACAAACAAACAAACAAACAAAAACACAAACAAAAAACAAACAAAAAAAAAACCCCCCAAAAAAACAAAAAAAACCAACACATCATCAGCGGTTTGGTCACTCCTTGCTGTTTTTACACTGAGTCCCTCAATTTGCTTCGTGAAAGGTGGAGTTTTGAGCAAGGCTTACGAAGCCAAGTGTGCAGAGACTTGGTGCTTTACCGTCCTTCCTTCCCTCGGCAACACTGAGGGAGCTGCTCTTACAAATCGAAGCAAAATCTACTGAGAAGCTGTTTCACTTGCAATGCTGCTCCTCAGTATTTACACAAAATCTGGTTCTTGTTGCTTTCCAGAGACAAGTACCAGAGTGCACACTCACGCTCCCTGACTGAAAATGCTCTAAGGTAGCAAGGAGAGATGGCCACTTCTTGTGATGCAGTTTTAAAGTGCATGGACCTTTAGGTTTCACCCTTCACACAGAAACCCTACCCATTCCCTTTCAACTTATAAAAAACCATAATGCTCAAATCTTCAATCATATTCAATACTAATACTGAAGGATTTTGCCTACTGACAGGCTAAACTTCAAATTATGCAATCATAATAATGTCTATTTACATTCATTAGAAGCTTTATCTTAATTTAACAATGCAACTGTAATTTGTCAAGATTCCTATTCATGCTGTTAAATGCATTTATCTGACAATTAAATTTTTATATGAATTACATTTAGTGAGAAGCAGTGAACCTGGCAAGGGACTCAGAGAGAAGAATAACAAAGAAGGGCTTCTACAGGTATGATAACCAGAAAAGAAAGTTTAAAGAAGGTGTACCCACACCAATAAACAACGCTGGTAAATGTATCTTTAAGGTCCCTTCGAACCCAGTCCATTCTATGATTTGTTCTATGATTTTACCAGAAAGCAGTAATTCAAAATATATTCTGTTTGTACATCAGAGACTGCCTTTCCCTTACAAACAGTAACCTGTACTTAACATTGCAGCTGCCACTTACTTTCAGTCAAAGACCAATTCAAATGCCACATTCAAGATTCACACTTTTCCACTTCAGTCTTACTAAGCTATCGTGAGCCACTGAATACTGTTCAGCATTACTCAAGCCAAACACTTAGGAGCTAAGTAAGATCTTGAAAATAAAAACTGCACGATAAAATGTTCAGGATGGGATACAGACTGAAATAACAGCAATCATTGTCTGCTTTCAGGCGTACACCAAGTGTTTCCTGAAAGGTAGTTCAGAGCTCTTCAACATGTCTCTACTTAGCACACCTCAAAATTCAAGTCCATAAGCCAAGCTGAATCCCAACAACATTAAACAGGAGCCTAAACCTAAAACGCTGTTTAGACCGGATGAGCTTGCCCATTCTTGTTCATTTACAACCTCATACCAGTGATGCTCCATCAGCACAGGTTGCCAAGCTTTTCTCCCATAAACTCACTTCCTCAGTAACAGCAGTAGAGCGAGACAGCAAAACTGCAACATGGAGACAGTGCTTCAAAGCTCCCTCCTGCTGCTCACAAAACCACAGAAAAAGCACGCTGTCTCAGTTGAGAAGGCAGTGACTTCCCATATTCAGTGAAGACCATGTCAGCTCCGACACAGCTGGGGAAATTAACCATAAGAAGAAAGCACGAAATGCATCTTCATGGGCCGCATTTAAACAACAGCTGGACTACGGAACAGGGAATGCTAAATTCTGGGTTTTTTCAGCTGCCCACATTTCAAGCTTGCATAGCTGACCTTCAGATCTAGCATAATACTCCACAGCAGAAAACAGTATAAAGAATTAACAAAGCAAAATCCATTATCACTTCCAAGAAGTCAAGATAACACAGAATTATCAGAAACCAGATTCTATTCAGCGTGGTTTGCTGCTCACTTATTTGTTAGGTATTTTTGTCTTCTGGAATTAACTAGATTATTGCTATCCATACCCACATCTTCAGTAAACAGAAATGCCATTTTTGCCAGATCCTCAGAGATATTTCAAGGATATCAGAGCAAAAGATAGATGCTATCCTTACTGATAAAACATTCCTAGAGAACAATTTTTGTCTCTGATGATAATAAAGACTCAATGACAATTCTCTGACCTTGACCATAAAACTAACATCTGTGTACTGCTTTTTTCTTCTGCTGTTCTTCACCAGCTCTGTGTGCCTGAAAGCACAGGTTGGCAGACAGAATTCCCCACACTCATGCTGATAGTTAAAGACTTTTAAATTTAATATTCTTGACACCAAGGAGCTGTACACATACTGACTAAAGCGTATGTGGTAGCGATCTCTACTACTAGCAGGAAATGAGTATGTTTCAGGAATTCCAATACATTTAGATGGTTTAGACACAAAATGTTCCTTCTCTTTACTCCCATTATACACAGTCACTTAAAGAATAAAGTCTGACAGATCACAATATTTTTCTGAAATTCAGTTCCATTCACATCTCCCTCACTTTCAAAAACATAAACATCTTGGCATAATTTCTGGTATAGACTGAAAACAGAACCCAACCCCAAACGTTCGGCACACAGGTGCTCAGGACACTTGCTGAAATTGCACCAGAAATTGACTTCTGCTCTTCTCTAATTCACATTAAGGCTATGAACATAAGCTCACTGGCTTGTCTTGTCCTCTCCAGCTATAGTTACTTCCACCTTCCATTTATATATATACACAAGGTGTGCAATGAGAACATTCCTCAGTGAGAGTAACCAACACTCTCTGTCTCCTTCCAAATACAACCAACCAGTAAGTAAAATAAAAACTACAATCCATTTTGGAAAAAACCCTCATTATCCTTCTTCTATTACATTTTTGTCTAAAAGAATTACCGTACAATTGTACACTGTAGAGGCTGCACAATCCAGTAGTGAACAAACAGGTATTCATCCTAAATACAGATCCAATATTACATAGTAAATACAACAAAATACCTCTTGCCATTTCCTAATGATATCCCTATGCACTGCAATTTCATGGTGTCAGTGGTGTTCTTTGCTTTAGCTCTCCACAGCAAGAACAACGGGGTTCCCAGAAGGTCATAGTGATTTCCTTGTAAAAGTTAATGCAGCAAACCCTTCAATGTAATGGTAAAAAAAAACATTTCTGTATATGGCATTGAACCTGCGACATATGTCAGGGACTGACACTTGTGCAGTTTTCTTCGGAAACATTCCAGAAAATACACTAAGATGTGATACTGACTGATGCTAATTTGGACAGGGCCATTAATTTTCCAAACCTACTGACATACTTTAAGTTACACTTCTCTCAGCACTTCTCCCACCCCACTTTGTATCTCTAGGTGTCTCCATGAACTTACTTGAGACTTCAGTGGAAAATTCAAATAAACTTTTTGTTATTCTGTCAGCTGCTACCTAGGTATCAGAAGATCAGAATCACCACCTGCCTTTCACAAAAGGGAAGCACCAAAGTCAATAGGATCTTCTGAAGTCATCCCACAGGTGAGCAGCAGACAGATAAGAAGATAATTTGCCCTCCCCAGTGCTGTAGAAAGCTCCATGCAGTACAGCACTGTGCCAGCTCTCAAAAAGTCATGAAGTCTTTACATGCAAACATACTGGCAGTAGGAAGTAGAGTTATATTCTGGAAACTCAATATCTGGTCTGCAAACGTTTTTATTTCGATGGTTGCTTTTTACACTCTTGATTAACAAAATACATACACGGAAAGATATATCGTATTTCCCAGAAGTTATGGGCTATTTCATGTTCAAATTAGTCATCCTAATATAAAATTTGTATTTTATATATTTGTATACAGTGTGTTCTTTATCTGAGATAATTTTAAGGGAAAACAGCTACCAAGGCTGTGAAGTTGGTACTTAGAAATTAACTCGTACTTTGGAAACAATTACCTCAAGACTGAATACTTTTCCTAACATGTCCACTACAATGCAAGCTGTAAAACTCGACCAAGTGTCATGAGCTGTTCCATACAGGAAACTAGATTAGATGGGGTTTATGTCTCTGAGAGCTCCCTGTGAAATTCCACATAAACATACACCAGGAGAAATTTAGTAGCCAAAAAAAAACACGTGTGGTTATTGTATTTTGATATCTGCAGAGAAGTAATTCCCAGATGTCAGAGCTTTTCCTAAAGTCACAAGCATCTAGAAAACTATTAAAACATAAGACTATCATACTCCTGTAGGTGCTAGCACAAGATCTTTCTTAACTTACTATCACAGGGGCTCAGGCCTGCTCTGACCCAAGAGGCAGCATTATTTCTTTACTCATATGGCACTGTAGAGATAGACAGCCCTAAAGCTAAAGCACGGTGGTGGAAAAGCTAAATAAATAGGAAAATAGGTGAGGAGTAAGGAGCAGTAAATCACCACAACAGAACCAAGCAGCAGACAGCAGTCTGTTGTGTATTACAGATGGCAACGCATTCAGGCTACAGGCTAATGGCATTTCCTATTTGGGAAGACGTAAAGCAGGGATACTCCACATTTTAAGCAGGAAAAAAAAAAAAAAAGTAGTACTTTTTCAAATACAGCTTATTCATCTGCCTCAATCAAGTCCATCTGACTGACTTCTGCTACTTGAACTTCATGTATACTTCACTCCCTTTGAAATGCTGAAATGAGAAAACCTGACCTGGGAAAGGGAGTTTTAGAAACGAATCTGATGGAGAAACCACACCAACTGCCAAGGCCTGACTCAGTGTTCTGTTCATCATAATCGAAGTTCCAAATCCAATACAGAGCCAGTGACAGAGATGGAGAAATTTGCTTCTTTAAACACCAGACAATTCTGCTTGCATTAACTTATTCTCCTCCCTCGCCTCCCATCGTATCTCCCCCTTTCACTTACCAAGGGCTTGGTTTCATCTTCGTCTTTGAAATAGTAAAGCTGGTCCCCCTTGAGAACAAACCAGCGTGTGTGCCAGGTCTTGACGAAGCCTCCTTGCTTCCGCAGCCACCCACACTTAATGGCAACGTGCCGCCCTTGGCTCAGTGCGGGATTCTCTGAAGAGCCATTGTGTTCTTCCATACTGGGAATGAGCAACTCTCCTGCCGAGCAAACAAGAGGGCAAGATAAAATAATTAGATTACCATCCAGGCAGCAACTCGCTGCTTTCAACACAGCTGGAAAAGAAATGCACCTCAACTACAAGAAAAGAAAATGTTAGGAAAGCATTTCCCATCTGCCTGCTTGTTCTCATACTAGCACCCCATCACCTGAGAGAATTATTACTCTCCTATAAAATACAATAATACTACTAATAATGAACTGCTATAAAGCAGGCAAAAGGGCAAAAGTTCTGTTCAAGTGTCGTGTAGACATTTTGACCAGCACTGAAGAAGACATCAGCTGTTTTCTGCAGTGAGTTCTGCTGGATTACAGGCAGTAAAACAAGGAATGAACTTACAGTACATCTTTAGACCAAGGAAAGCAGCACGCTTATCACTACTGGACCTCCCCCATTTAATATTCCTTCACAGGTTTGGGGCTCCCAGGGGCATAGTCAAGAAAACTCTGCTTCGCCAAGGCTTAACATACCCCACCAGACAAGGAGGTTTTGTGGGGATGTTTTGGTTCATTTTACTGAAGTCCATTTAATGCAATGTTGACAGCAAATGCAAGAATAGCTGGATATCACCTTATACAACCCCGACTGAAATGACTGTGTGACCAGCTACTTTTTATAGACATTTTGCAAATCACAGAGAATTCTGGCCCATCGATTTAAGGCTCAAGAACTGAGTCAAAACTAGAGCTGAACTCTGGAATTAGACTTGACCAAGTTTCATGTGGTGTCGTGGCGTCATTAAAATGATACTTTTTACCATTTCTGGGCAGTCACGACTCTTCCTGATGGATTTTGTACATATACTCATGTAGTAATGTGCTTAACCTTCATGGTCAAAGAGCTCTGATCCCCTATTAAGTCTAGAATTCAGCAAACCTGGGATCTCAAATTGCATGTTCTGATATTCCCAGTTGAAATACAAATCAAACTGAGACCTATGTGTGCCAAATAGTGGATACCTAAACAGAATAAAATGTGACTATGACCAAAAACACAGCAGTGTGCAAAATCAACAGTGAAGTTTCACTGTCTGTTAAGTGCTTGAAGAACAAAATATTTCTTTTCTTTCCAGAGTACCATTGGCAGCCTTCCTTGCCTAGTCAGGAGCCTGCACAGCTGTTAGGGCCTGGGAAAGTCAACTTCATAGGTAATCTATTTCTTGTTTCTAAACATCAGGGTAGGAAAGGAATACAATCTTCTAGATGCTGCAGTAAAAGGACATCTCTGACTAAGAAAATCTAGACTGAAGCTTCACGTTCTGACTTTGGCAAAGTAGATTGGTGAGTCCAAGCCTGGCACTCCTGCTCTAGTCCCCTGTACAGCAGCAATACTGTCACTGAACAGTAAATAGACAGTAGCATTGCCAGGGTATGCACTCAGCTTCCAAGGCAGAGCAGAAATGGAGATACACATTCATCTGACAGATGAGACCATCCCTCTGACAGTTAAAACAAGTACTTTATCTGGATAGCGTTACATCATTGTAAAAGAAATTGCAATACAATCAAATAAAAAGTAGTAAATAGATCAGTAGATTCCAGTCAGGAGTGTTTTTCAGCCCACTTTTTCTTTGGCTCCTTTATTCTTACTGCTCACACATTCTCCTTGGGAATAACTTCTCCAGCTGCCATCTCTGCTGTGTGTTTACAGCTTTGGTTTCTAATACCCACGCGCAGTATCTTGTCACGTCCGTTTTGGGTCATATCCTGGAATCTGATCCCTGTGATTACAACTCTCCACTGCCCTGTGCCACTGAGGTTAATGGGCCACCACACAAGCACAGACGTTTTGTTGCAAAGCACAAATTGCAGGATCAAAACTTAGATCACTTGGTATTCTTCTGAGAAAAAGCAAATCTTTCTCCTGCCTCTTTAGGGTTCACCTGGAGTGAGCCAAGTGTCCCCGCAAAACATACAAACGTGTCTGGCTCTCTGCAGAGCAAGTAAAGATTTTTTCTTTTGTGCCTGTGGTTACAATTCCATCCTAACAGGAGGAACTGAGCCAATAAACCCTCGGCCCGCACTGACCAAGAGTTTCTGTGAGCACACACACCAGCATTGTACACACTCTGCAGACTGCAGCTCTAGGGCTGCAGAGTTGTTAGATGCTGCAGTGAGTTTCTGCACTGAACATTGCCCCCTTCCAATCCAGAGATGCAAATGGAGATTCAGCTACCACTAGAAAAATTAATGGCTTGCTTTCTCAGTGCCTTGTTAATAAACACATGCTCACACTTTTAGGTAGTCTCGGTTGGCTGGACCAAAGTAGATGCCAAGAAGCAGCCCTCCAAACTCATACCTTTAGCAAGTGAATTAGCAACTATTTTAAGGAAAGCAAGTAATTTATTGCAACTGAAAAAAAGTAAGGAATAAAATCACTACCCACAGGCTACCCCGTGCTCCTTGGTGCACAACTCCTGAACCTGATCAGTTCATCTCTGCTGCTTGGGCCAGTCTCAAGGCAGGAACAAAGGAGGAGTTTAAATACAGTAATTACATGTATCACTGCAGTGTTAAGGACATCGGATCCGCACTACACTTGGATCACAAACAAGAATTTAAATATCAAAGTTAAAATCAATTAACTACTGGGAGGATAGGGATTTTTATATTTTGTTTCACAAAGTCACATCTCACTGGTGTCAACACAAGTGTACAAAGTAAGCGGATGGATTTTATCAAGCCAGGAAAATTTTAAGACACTCTCATCACTTTGGTAAAATTTATATCTAACTACTTCTGAGATACAAAAACAAATGAGATGTAGGAGAGATGACAATTCTACTGCTGTCAAGACCTCACAGGACAGTGTAAGACATCCTTTAAAGCAGTCGTATACTCTTGGACATATTCTGTACAAAGAAGCTGTATTATTTCATTCATTAACGATTTTATTCTCTTCAGCAGTTAAAAGTTCAGCCACCTAACTTTTTTTTTTTTAAAGGAATTGTATTAAGTCGTGTGATTAAGTTTATTTGTTGTTTTTCATCTCTACTTCCCTTTCAATATCTGCCTGCTACAAACCAGACTTGGACTCAGAAATTCCAGCAGCTGGCTCACTTTCACCAGTTGTTTTTACAGCTGTTTCAACACTAAGATCATAAAAATAAATTGCAGAAATATCAGGGTGCTGGCACTGATGCAGAGAACAGCGAGGTGCAAACAGTCTGTAAACAACACATGACAAAGTGTGGAATTACATCAACATACTCCAAGTCCTCTCGGTCTCATAAGACGAGGCAGAAAGCCATGCATTTTCAAGGACTAAATGAGCATATTCCTCAAACTCACCTTCTGAAGGGGAAACGTAACTTGTACTTGCTGCCAGAGTCAACTCTACTGACTTGGCCAACGTCCAGTTTAGGTAATGACCAGAACTGAATAAATGCTATACAATATATTCACTTGGGGCTGCCTGTGGGCTTGCTCTCCCTGGCTTGTCGGGACATCAGGAGTGCAAAGTAAACAACATGAGAAATGTTCCCTGACATGCTGGCCTCTGCATCAGCATCTCCTGGTTTATGGAGACCCTCGCCACCTACCACTACTGGCCTCAATCCAACCTTTTTCTGCTCCCTTAATGGCATTTGCCTCTCACTAATCTGTCTAGAAGGCAAATAACTGCACTTACGTTCTCCTTGCCAATGAGTAAGCTCTGTGCCGGTGGCAGACATGGAAAGCAGGGAAGTGTTTCTCCTCAGCTACCACTCACTCAATGTTTGAATTATGGAATTGGGTAGCTCCTCCAGATCCCAGTATTTTGCCAGGAAATAGTTAGAGAAAGTCATTAAAGCACACCAAATCCATTTACAAGAATAGTCATAGGACTGCACAAAGATGATCTGCTGGCAAGAAACCCTAGTGGTTTGCAGTCAATGTTTTTCTCCTCACTGAAATTTCTCACGGCCAAGATAGCACATTTCAAGCGTGCAAAACACCATCAGCATTCACTTCCAGTAACTCTTCATCTTTGCCATTGCTCAAATGCTGTAGAGGTTCTTTGCAGCCTGCCACAAAATGGATAAACGTGAAAAGCCATCACAAAGCCTGCCCCAGGACTTTACTCCTTCAGCCTGTCACAACCTTGCCCTCCCGAAAGGGCAGGCAACAGAAACTGAATAGAGATGACTTCTCCATTGTCAGACACATTAACACGTAACCAGTAAAAGGCAGAAATTTTGCAGCAACAATTGCCTTATTGTTGATGAATATATCTGCCAAATACATATACACATACAAAATTCATAGAAGTCTTCGTGACACAATGGTTCTCTACAAAATTAGATTAATACTTCAACATTTCCATGAAGAGATGTAACTCACTTTCCAAGTGATGTCTAATTTTGGGTTCCCCTCTACTTGTTTCCCACAAGCTTATACAGAGCATAAGTGCCTGAGTTTGAGGTTATCAGTATCCTTCAGGTACAGACTGCTGCCTCTGACCAGCAAGTTTCCTTTTGGTATTTCTTGATTTAGTCTTGCTCAGTAACAACTTCATAAAACCATTTAGCATTTGAAAATCCTGTCAGCATTCATCTTGCTTGTGAGATGCCTCAAGACACCCGAATCTCTGCTACAACACAGGCACACGTTTTTGAGCAACTGCTGAAGGCAGCAAAAGACTGGCCTATTTTTCACCATCAGGATGCTTCAAATCAATTGCTACTCATCTGTTGTGTCAACCGGATATTACACATGGAAGGAAAAAAACATGTCAAAGAAGTTAAAAGTACTAAATAAGAGAGCTGACTTTCTGCTAGTGCTTAGCAACCACTTTCACAAGATGCACATTTCAAGAGCATGTTTCAAGTTCTGCCTGTGCAAGGACGTATTTTACAGCATTCCTCTCCTGCTCTTGTTCAAAAGCTGCAGCAGTACACATGCCCGTAGCTTTCCTCCACAAACTTTTAGAACAGACACCATACTTTTTATCCAAAAGGTTTTCTGAGACATCTGAGAAATCTCTTGTACTACTGGCACTAACATTCCTAATCACAAATCATCTGGCTGTTCTGCACTCCCCACTCCCATTTCTGTCTTGTCAGGGACAGCCTGAATATATTTTGCTTGAAAGAGTTTCAGTTCTACAGACTAAAAAATTTCTACTTAGGCAGTAAAAAGCTATGAGAAGTGTTATCAGCAGTCAAGACTGTAGAATGCCTGGTTCCACTGCCCAGTGAACCTCAGGGAAAGGCTTCCACCATTTTTCAATGCATTTTGGGATCAGTGTGAAAACCAAGACCCAGTAACTTTGCCAGAAAACTGAGGCCTTGGTCAAATACTCTTTAGCACCGGATTTGCACTTCCATGCCAGAACCATCATACAGACATTCCTAGAGTAGCCAAACCTTTACAAGCCTACTGTTTCCTTACAGAAATTCAAGCACAGCTATAAATAGCCCAAATAAAGTGGAACTACAGGATCTATAAAGAACATAACAAGGTATTCAACTTCTCGTGAATTACAATGGAAATTAGCGAAATTCTGTCAGGCACTTTTGAAAACACCCACTTCTGCGCGTGTGTATTTATTTTCTGTGACTGTGACTAGTGCTAGCAAAGCAACTGCAGCAGCCCTGTTACTGCAGCATCATGCTGTCAGATCAGCATTCTGACTAATTGTCACAGGTTTAACTTTTGCTGCCTTTGCCGTTCGGTCCTATTCTGTTTAAATCCATGCAGCACCATTCAGGACAATCCTTTCTCGTCTTCCCACCGCTGCTGTGGCAGCAGGAGGCATGACACAATTGCATAACTAAGAGTACTGCATTCATTACAGACTCTCTTCCGACACCTGGAAATGACACCTCAATCTCTCCATCACTGCCTAATCCCCACTACCTTGTTTGAGTGGCGATGGAATCCACCTGCAGGAGACTTGTGTAACCGACAGATGTTTGCACACAATCTGTCCGGTTATCTTTTCTCAAGTACAGATACACCACACCTGATTTAGCAGTGACTACGGAATGTCACAGCACAAGGAAGCATTTCAAAGACTTAAGAAGCAACTTGTAAGGATAACGCTGTCTCTGTTACGCTTCCACATATCACCTGTTATGCATATATGCCCTCCTCAGCTTTTTCCTCACATGGCAGCACACAGTTGCAAGACAAGTTTGTTGCTACCAGTGTGACTGGAAAAGTGAAGGTGTCCCTGTTCATTGCAGGGGAGTTGGGCTAGATGACCTTTAAAAGGTCCCTTCCAACTCAAACTATTCTATGATACTGTGATTCAAATAGAATGGTCCTTCATCTTCCAGGTTTCTGCACAGACTTCCACTTCAAGTGTCTTATTCTCTAAAACTGGCAATGCTAGAGATAAATTGCATAAAGCAGAAAATCAGCTGTAATTATCTGGAGAAGCATATAAAACTACAGGCAGGGCAATAACAAGACTCTGGAAGCTGAAGGGTCAAGTCATGCACAACAGACAAAGAAATGAAGAACAGCTGACAAGTCTCAGGGGCTGAAAAATACCAAGCAGTGAAAAGGTCAGGGAGCAAGTCAAAAGCAACATCTGCAACATCAGAAAGATATTCCATCTCCCAGGTATCTCTCTCAATTAAGGGGTAACACTGCCTCTGAATATCTGACACTGAAAAGACATAAACCCTGTTTACAGCTTCATACTTTTCATGCAGAAAGTGGTCGGCAGGACAGCTAAAAAACAACTTAATTCCCACGTGTGAGTGGTGAATACTTCAGCACGTACTGGCTTCACTTACAAGATAATTGATTAAGAGTTGTGTCCAAGCATGATCTCAACAAATGATATCTCAAAGTATAAAAATAATCTCTAGCACTACACTTTGTTCTCAAAGACTGGTGGCAAAAGACATCTGAGCACAGATGTCAGCAGCTCTCTGACAGTGAATCACTGAGAATGGAACAAAGCTGCATGCTTTTTTAGGAAATTCAACTCAACAGGACTTTCCATGTTGTCCTGTTCACAGCAGGTCAGGCCTTCCACATTCCTTGTAAAACTGACCAAGTGAATTAAGATGCTACAAGCTACATTCACTAAGTATGCTGACAGGCAGCAAAAACACATTCCAGTTTGTCTACGGCAGCAAAAGCCTCCTCTCAAATCTTCTGCGATACCTGCAAATCAAAGGAGCGCCCAGGTCATGCAGAAGGCGTTTGTGGTGGCTGGAGAGTGGCAGGAAGAAAGAGAAGTATTTGCTGCCTGCACCACACTTCAAATTCCTCTCTTGCTCAGAGCAAATGCAGTCCTAGCAAAAGTCCCACCTCTGGCAACAAGAGACTAACACAGCAAGTACTGGCTGGCAACACCTCTTCTAATACTTAGATGTTCGGAACCTTATCTAATACTTAGATGTTCGGAACCTTATCTTTGACGCCTCTGGAGAAGTCCTTGGGGGAAAAAAGGGACCTCACAATTATCTTTTAGGTCTTACATTAGTTCGCTTTTGATAAACAGAAATCTGCAGGCTTATTTGGAACATATTTGCTACCAACATTTCATGCAAAATTACTTCCTTCTGCTTTGTTACGTACATAATAATGTTTACCCTTTTCAGTTCAAAGAAGTTCAACTAACGGCAGCGCTTGGTATTCCGCTGAGAGATTCCTCTGAAATACATCTCTCACACTCATACATGTGTTCACCAGAAGGACCATGGCATCGCTGCCGTGTGTAGGAACATCCTGCTCCAGCGTACCAGAGGAACTGACGGAGTTACAGCACGTGCCTGCGCAGCAGTTCGGGATCACCATGTCCACCTCCCACCTGTACTGTATGCACCACCCAAAAGAGTACAAGGCTGGTAAGCAGGCAGGCACGTACTGTACACAGGTAGTGAGCATCCACCCAGCTTCAATGAGTACCTTGGCACTGTCCCAACTCAAATAAACAGGGGCAAGTCAGAACCAAAGGCCCAAACTTGGCACATTCAAAGACACATCTGCTTCCATTCCTACTAAACTTCGTAGAAGAGCCAAGATTTCTGTCCTATCCGTGTGCCAACCCCAGCATGACCTAAACTTAAAATAGACCTACTTTTAAACAGAAATCAGTAGTTTTAACGCTGTTCAGAAATGTTTTATGTAAACAGTAATTGCCTCTGTCACTTAAAAACATTAACCATACCGACATAAATTTCCGCGCTAGAATACTGGAGACAATACAGTAAAACTTCTTAAAAGCAGATGTTGTGTCTTTCCACTGAAAAAGCCAACTCAAAATAAGCATCACTACTTTGTAGTTGACATTTCCATCCTCTTCCCAGGAAAAGCAGCAAATCACACTTAAGGAACTAACATTTCACTTTTTTAAAACCAAGTTTGCATCAGACAAATAGAGTTACAATCCCTCCTACATATTTCAGAAAGCAGCAGTATGTTACACCATTTAAATTGTTTTAGTAAATGAAAAATTATGTTGTACTATATTAATAACACCGCTGTGGCACTGCCTTTTCCAGTAAAGCTCTAAGCAAAGCAAATACGGTCCCTGAATTCCTAAGCCAGCACCACCATTACCCTCTGACTCTGAAATTAATTCGTATGGAGGAATGGTATGAATTCACGTGGTCCTTATCCTTTAAAAGGTCAATCTGTCCATGGACGCTAACACCTGCTCTTCCAGTTTGTACTAAAGGAACCATTAAAGGCCAAGCCAAATCTACTGTGTTGCGTCCACAGTCTTTAGGTTTCTGCCACCTTCTGTAAAAGCATTCTGTGGTCACTTGTATCTTTCTGGTCATTATATAAAATGGATCTGAAACCTGTACAACAGAGCATAACCACATGCTGCCATAGTGGGCGTTAGGAAAACTTTCCTGTCCGACCATCCAGGAGCCACTCTGGCAGTCACACTCACACCACCCCAGGCTGTCACTGCTGAGGCCCCTTCACAACAGGGGTGACCCGATGGGTGCTCCACTTGACTCCCTACACACCCTACACCCACACAGTCAGACAGGTTTCCCTCACTGGCTGTACCACGAGTATCCCACAGCAGAGTCGGAATCACAGAAGCACAAAATATGCTGAGTTGGAAGGGACCCACAAGGATCGCAAAGTCCAACTCCTGGCCTTGCACAGGGCCATCCCCAGGAGCCACACCATGTGTCTGAGAGTATCACCAAAACGCTTCTTGAACTCAGACAGGCTTGGAGCTGTGACCACTTCCTTGGGGAGCCTGTTCCAGTGCCCAGCCACCCTCTGTGTGAAGAACCTTTTTCTAATATCCAGCTTAAGTCTCCCCTGACACAACTTCGGGCCATTCCCTCGGGTGCTGTCACTGGTCACTACAGAGCAGAGATCAGTGCCTGCCCCTCTTTTTCCCCTCCCAAGGAAGCTGTAACTGCAGTGAGGTCTCCCCTCAGTCTCCTCTCCCCAGGGCTGAACAGACCGAGTGACCTCAGCCACTCCTCACACGGCTTCCCCTCAAGACCCTTTAAGTAATTTAATCGTGGTGCAGCAACACGAGGTCGAGCTGGTGCCTCTGGGGAGGGACCCCCAAACAAAGGAATCTCTGGGCTTTCACACCCTCCCAGTCTGTGTGCCCATTCCAATGGGGACATTTATTCCGAGGTCTCGCCACTGTTCATCAGGTCCTGATGAGTCTCTGGGTGACCGGCCAGCCCTGGCCAGCACCACAGGTCCCTGTGCCCTTTCAGGTGACAGCCCCTTTTTCCTGGGGCTCCAGCCATCCCCTCCACCCAGGGCACAACCTGCAGCTCCCACTGCAGCTGCACACTCAGCTACTGGCACTACACGTATTCCTCAACAATGGGTAGCATTCCTCCTCACAATTGTCTCCTGCATGAACTGAGGGAGAAGCAGAATTAAAGTCGAGAACACTTTAACAAGTAACTGGTTACCTTCAGTGACCAGGAAACTTGCTAAAATAATACAAATATCTATTTCTGACAAAAAAATTTAAAGAAAAAGGGAAAACCAAGTTAAGTTATACAGCTAGTAAAGGATTCAGAAACATGAACAATCCATCAAAATCTACCTTCTCTTATTAACTCTCTTTACAATAAGCAAGTCTGTGTTTTATCTAAGCTACCATCTGCAGAGCAGAGTATCAGCCTGCCCAAGGGAAAGTAGGTCATCACCAAAAGTCAGACAGACTTAGTATTTCACATTACTGTAGTCAAAACAGCAGAGAAACTTTGCCACCTTCCCCCCAAAAGTACCCCACCTCGCTATATGGACATCACTCCTCCGCACTGCTGCTTCTGTGATTTTTTGTTCTTTCCCCATTTAAATGGCTGTGATTCCACAAGTCTGCAACTACCTTGGAACATGAACCCCACAAACAGACTTCTCAAGTTTGTGTGTGAAAGGAGAAGAAAATCCTCATTGTTGGGGCTTCTCTTTTTACAAACCCAAACATGCAAAATTTATTTCAGTGTTTGTTACTCACGTACACTCATTTTACCTGAGCTCATTCCCTATGGCATGAAGTCACAAGAAATATACGTGAACCTCAATGTGGGTCATCTCTGTAGCACTACCAGAAAGAGCGCTTAATTAGGAAACATTTTCAGCATTTCTCTGAAATGCTCTGAACAGCTGAAATGCCCTGAAATAGCTCCGAAAACAATGCCAGGTTATCTCCAAGATAGATATTTGCTCTTTGTGGTGATGCAACTTGCCCATCACGCTTCAGTCTTTTTTTTTTTTTAAACTCTTTTTAAAAATTTACTGCCTGTCACAAATCAACAGGAAACAAAAACATTGAGATAACTCTTGAACAATAATAGTTTCTCGGGGAGTTGCCAAAAGCCATCAGTCATCACGCTAACACATCGAGATGTCTGGAGACCAAGTTACATAACATTGCACTCCGCAAATTACCTACTAGTTTGTTCAGCTACTTAATAGTACTATGTCCATCCCTGCCCCCTGCCCTCCTTGCCTCCATGGCAGCACAGCATTAGCCTGTTCCAGACTAGCGGGTGAGTACGCTCTTAGTCTCAATGCAGACTGCTCTTCTTTTTGCACCTCAAATGGAAAAGCAGTTTAATGCAACACGACTCTCCCAGTAGCTCCTTCTGGCTCTTTAAGCTTCACCCCTTTGTTGACACCAGTTCTTCAAAAATTGTCATTGTGAGATAAGAAACTGCAATAGCTCTGTGATACATTAAATCAGCCAGCCAATGTTAATCAGAAAGCAACACAGAATAATACAGTAAGGAAGGAAACACGACAGAAAGGCCCTCCCACACTTCAACATCAGAATCAACAGGGCCTTCCGAGCCTAACAAACTCAGTGTAAAGCTGGGAGGGACATGCTTGCTATGCAATGCCCCTAAGAGTAAAAATCAAAGCAGCTTCACCACAAATCAAATTGTATGAACAAGGATTCATATTTTTAAAAAGACAGAAAACAGAACTGCACTGAGGTAATTCATATTCCAATCCAGGATTTGAATAGGCAAAACTAGGGAGAACAGTAACAGAAATATAATGCAATGTAGCTCCTTGCACTTAAATATCCAGTACATCCTCGTGAAGACAGAAGTCAGGATTCCCAAGTGCTGTTTTACAAGCATTCCTACCCATGTTATTAATCTCTTATTATTAGCTGAACTGCTTATTTCCTTTCTTGCATTTCATGCAACTCGTACATGGATGTTACCATATCCAGCTTCAAACTTTGTTCAAGGACCAGTTCATTCTCATGTTCCTGCAATTCTGCTCTTCTGGGAGTTACAGTAGCCCTGAGTAAGGTGTATGTTAGTCTTCCTACCTTTCCCTTGGTTTTGTTAGATATATGTTAAGGAAAACATGACCAAAATCTAAGTCCTTTCATAGAATAATTATTTTTTCCCCCTCTGTGATCTACAGCAGGTGTCAAAATATTAATTTCAAAAATACTTATTTTTAGAAAGAGGGAAAGAACACCTTTTCTGTCCCGCTTATAACCTTCAGGGTTATAACCTGTATGAACATCATCCTGTGTTTCAAAAGCAACATGTTTTATCAGTACAGGAAACCAAATGAAGTTTAAATCAGTGCCTCACAAACTCAAGCAGTTCCTTACTTGCCTAAGTCCAAATTGTTTGACGGTTTCTTTTTGTAGAGTAAGGTGCACTTTGGAAATTATGAATTACATGGGGTGACTGCTAAGAGAAATACACCAATCAGCACCAGAGTTTATTTATACCAATTTGCACCACTGCAAGTCTGCTCACTAGAGCTGCAACTTCTATTATTTTACAACTGTCAGTTATGGACAATTTTTCCCAAGGAATCATACTTAAAACCAATCTCTAGGACAGACTCTGTATAAAAGACAATGTAAGGCAATTAAATTAATCTAGCTTTCTAGTAACTTCATACTTGACTTCCCTTTTCTCTGTATCTGCAACCCTAACTACACTCTTACTTTTTCATCTGCTCTTGAAAAATAATAATTAACTCTCTTCTTTTAAATGGGGAGGTAACATTTCTAAATATCAACCCTTCGTGCTTAAAGTTGTCTGTTTTATCATCTTGATTCATCACTTATCTAAATTGAGGAACCAAGTTTAATTAGAAGAGATGAAAATACAGTAAGATTTTTCAACTTATCTTCCCACAGACATAACGGTTCTCAACAAGACAATATTTCAGCCTTTACAAACAGAAAAATATAATTAACCTTATAAAAAAACCCAGATTAGCAGGTGTAAATAGACCCTGCAGCAACAGTTGGATTTTCTAGAAAACACAAAGAACTTTGTACTCTGTTTGCAGAACACATGCCCTGATTACTGTCTTCTGAATCAACTTCTCTTTTTACATTAATGCTGGCAACGCTTCTCTAATTCTTCACTTTTTTGTTTTCATTTATTCCTAGGGCCTTTTAGGACACGTACGACTCCTGGTGCCGCTTCAGAACTGTTAAGAGTAAACAGCAAGACACATCAAAAACATTTATTCGACCTTGCGTTTCCTAACACAACACAAGCCAGACGCCCTGGAAGCTTCAAGTAAATAAAAAATAGCTTCATACATAGAATTTTCAAATTGACATAGAGAAAAACAGTCCAGCTCAGCTAACAGATGTCAGACATACTTTGTTTGTGGAAAGCATTCAGCTTCCCTAGCAATAATCTGGTAAAGGAATTTGGATAAAACACATATAAAACACCCCAATGCTTACAAGCACCAACTCACTTTGCCTCTTAGGATGATGAAATTTGCCATGCGCTTCAGCAAAATGAAGAGGAAAACTGTTAATCCAGCTGCAGTTTGTGACTAGGCATTGTTATAGAGCAGTATCATCTACCTACCTTCTGCATCAAGGCCCGCTGTAGAGTCTAAGCACGAGATATTTAGATATGAAACATCACCAAGTGCTTTTTGTTAAGACCTGAAAGGGACTTGCAGGAGCAGCTGGCTCATTCAGAACCTCAGACCATCACACAAATAACTGCAGCAGGAGCAGAGCAGCAGCAGCGCTCCTCTGTCCCAAACCAAGAGCTAAGTGGAACGACAGCTGACCTGACGACTTCGTTCACTGCAGCCCTCCAGGGTCAGGCCACACCAAAGAGATGTGCACCATAACTAGTAAACAAATAAAAGCAGTGAGAACTTGGAAATCTTCTCTGCTTTATACAAAGAGAGGAACAACTTCCAAGTGATGCTTTCACTCACAAAGTACTTGCCGTTATATTTCATCAGGAACAAAACTATGCTTCCGGCATTCCAGCTCTCTGCTGAATTACATGCAGATGAAGAAGGGCTTTTTCCAAACATATGGAAGACAATGCAGCTGAAATCTCAGCTAGGCCTTGAGACATCCTGTACATTAGGCATTAAGCCTTCTACAACACACAAAGAATCTAGGCAGTAACTACTATGATTTCATTTCATAGGGTGATTTAGCGTGGTATTACGAGACAGAAATGTTAAAAGAAAGTAATAAAAGCCTTTCATGTATCCTCAAATAAAGTCAGATGTTCGTATGTCATGTATCTGGACAACCTCTGCTTTCAATGGAAGCCTTATCTCCACTTCAAAGGGAGGAAATTAGACAAAAGGGGAAAGAATGTACACCTCTCAGTACTAACAGTCCCAGGAAACCCAAGAGCAAAGGACTAAATCTATCACTTTCCCGACACCCTCAAGACAGACAAGTCTACAAGATATTTAACCAAGAGAGAAATTGAATGCACAAGCACTTGCAGTCTCAGTCTCAGCCACCAATATATAAACCTTGCTTATTCTGTTACTTGAATAGTCACAGCATAGGAAGGACTTTTCTGTATATCCACTGATAATAATACTTCTGATTATTGCTGTGAAAAGGCAGCATTCCCTCTACCATGTGTAGGTGGCTTTGTTTTTCTTAATTGGCATTGCAGGCAGGACATATATTTAGCTGTCTCGTTTCTTAGTTTGTCCTCAAATATTAAGGTAACATGGACTGAATCCAAAACATTAAAAGCCCAGAGTTAAACCCCAGCTTCCCAGGTTTTTTCCCCTACTCTGAAAATATTTCTACACACTAGAAGTTACTTAACGGTGAACGAATTCTTCTGAAGCCCCATCCTTTGGTACACAGTTTGATAGGAACCAGTCTCATTAGTAAGCTCTGCAGTAAGCAGTTTTGACACTGGGAATCAGGATGTGAATTTTCCATGTGATACCTTGCTCTAGTACTTGCTGATTATTCAGAAATTTGTCTACCCATGCTACAGCTTCATACTTTAGTCCTTATACAGAACACATTTGAGACTTCTACAAAGGGGCAGCTGTTTCTGGCTTCAGTGGCACAAAAATCCTGTGAACGGCCTGGAAGTTTCAACCATTACCACAGCACTTTCAAGCATACACACGGTTTGGTGTTCAAATAGCGTCAAATATTTCTTATCGGACATATATACACTTCAGCGGGACAGTTCACACGCCCAGAACACATGATATGGCTAATATGACTGACCTAGCCATACAGGTACCCTGTTCCCATTGACACAGATTCCATATACCTACTGAAGGAGTTGCATAAGTTTACCTTATAAGTTTTATATGGGAGGTTGGAAGGAAACACAGCCGGGATAGGTGACCCAAACTGACCAAAGGGATATTCCAGACCATATGCCATCGTGCTCTGTATATAAAGTGAGGGGAAGATAGCAGAAGTGGGGGACATTTGGAATGACGATGTTTGTCTTCCCTAGTAACCACTACACGCAATGGGGCCCTGCTCTCCCCGAGATGGCTGAAAACCTGCCCATCCATGGGCAGCAATGAATTAATTCCTTGTTTTGCTATGCTTGTGTGAGTGGCTTTTGCTTTCCCTATTAAACCATCTTAATCTCAACCCACCGCCGTTTTCCAGCTTTATCCTTCAGATTCTATCCCCGATCCTGCTGGTGGGGGCGTGAACAAGCCATGCGGGGCTTGGTTGATGGCTGGGGCTAAACCATGACAACCAGCAAAAATACAAACTCTAAGATGGCCAGTCTGCAAGGTACTGTTAAAGATACAAGCTAAATCCATTTGGTGTGTAGGGAGAAAGTCACTCTAAGGTGAGTTTTTACAAGAGGGTTTTAAAGAGTATGCTCCACGGTAACATGAATAGTACCACAGACGAGACCTCCCCTTACAGTCAAAAAGTTACTGCTTTATATCTCTGTTTCTGGGATACTCTGTTATTAAACAGACATACGAACTTTATAAAATTCCTTGGTCTATAAAGCAGATGCAAATTACAAGTGCATTAAAAGGCAATGCTCAGCTCTACGTATTTTGCAATGAATAAAATAATACAAAAACCCAAAACCCTGATCAGAGATGATGGTGGTGTCAGATGGTGCCAAAAACCGTACTTTGAAATGCCATATCTATCAAATAACATCGCCAGGTTGGGCAGATTAGGCACTTTCTTCAACAAAATAATTAATTAATTAATTAATTTGTCCAGTACAACGTTCTTGTTTATGCAAGAAATACAGCTCAGTTAAACTGTAACTTGTATCACTCACATATTTGAGATAAATTCATTTGCATAAGTAACTGGTATGAATCAAAACAAGGTCAATAATGTCCCTTTCTCAGGTTTACTGAATTCACAGCTCAGATGAGGAATTACAAACAAGTATTTGTAAGTAACCTAGCTTGCCATCATGCAATTATTTTAGTGGTTCACAAGACAAGGAAATAACCAGAATCCATTCCTGGAAAAATTTAAAGAGAAACAAGTTCTTGAGACACACTACCTCTTTGACCTTGACATGCTCTCCTAGTAACAAG
The DNA here is from genome assembly GCA_035584735.1 of Pseudotriccus pelzelni. NCBI lineage: Eukaryota > Metazoa > Chordata > Aves > Passeriformes > Tyrannidae > Pseudotriccus > Pseudotriccus pelzelni. Next base: position 16,300,915 of record JAWMRA010000130.1, read on the forward strand.
TTAAGGAACCTAGTAATAAGTTAAGGAACTGGCTAATCCTTCACCAAAACTAAGCAGTGTCGTAGCATCCAAATCCTGTATCACCCATATTTTTCAAAATTATTAATTACCATGACTGGCTGAAAAAATACAGTCAATTTTAAAGCTAAGTGCAAGTTAGAGAGAGTTAAATCACCAATAGAACTACTTCTACTAAATTTTCATTACTATTATCACATCACTGTAGATTGCACCAAAGTTATCGCCAGGCTTGGCATCAGCCAATATTTTCTTATGGCAGAACGGGACAAGATCCAGTAAACACTTTTAATTTCAAGTTTCAGCATTTTCTTTAAAATTATATTTTGCCTTTTATTCACAAAGCAAATAATTGAAAAATTTCACTTGTAACAATTCACATTGTTCTTTAAAGTTTGGTGAACAACCTATAAAGCCTGAATATAAAGCTTTTTTTTTTTTTTACTATTTCTTTAATAGTTTTATGCGGGTGGTTGGCGGCTTATTGTTTTGTTATTCAAAAAGCATTTTTAATAACTAGTATGAATGGGAAAGAGACCGGGGTTCATTTTCTGGGTCCAAGAAACTGCAGGTGGAAGAGGCGTGTGTACAACTGCTTTCAAACCATCCCCTTTTGTCCTGCTCCCTTCCTTAAACGACACTTTTGTAATTTTACCTCAGTTTATTTTCTTCTGCTCAAAACTGGAAAATGAACATTCTCTGTGTAAATATTTTGTTACACGCAGAATACATTCCCAGGAATTTACTAGGCAATTATTTAGTTACTAGTACTTTTATCCAGCTCAGTCACGCAGCTTTTCCTACACAAACACCCATACAGGTGATCCAAAAATAAAGAGTGGCACAGCTGTGCAGCCCTGTTGAGCCTTTAACAGCTCTACACCTGGTTCAACAGTTGAGAAATTCAAGGGATGTAGGGCAAAGGCTGTCATGAAAAACTCCACTTGCCCCTCTCAAATGTTGGTGGAGAAGCTAAAACCAGTCCACATACTGTCCCTCCCCTTCCTAAGAGACCTGTACACCGTAAAGAAGAGTAAGAAAATGCTCTGGTCCACATTCAGTGGTTTATTTTCCCCAAGAAGGATAATGAGCAAAGAATGCACATTTTTGGTAAAAAAAAAAGCCCTGTTTGCTATCCCAAGAGGACATTTTCATTTCCTGGTCCTGTAATAAGGCTGACAGTATCTACCACAGCCACACAAATTTCTGCAGAAAGTGACACAACAGAGGTCCACATCAAAAATATTTTGTGAAGGAGTTTTCACTGAAAAACAATGCACAGGAAGGGGAGAAGAGATCACACAATGCAGTATCACCATAACCTCTTCATTTTAATTAGTTTTGCAACTCTGAAAACATCTATCAACTATTTTGTAGAAGCCTGAAAAAGGCATTAAAGAAAAGCACCTAAACGTCCCAGAGATATTTGCTCTGGACTGCTAATTCTGCAAGGTACCAACAGAATATGAGGAAAAAAAGGAACTCGGAACCACAATCTGAGTGGTAACTTGAGGGCCAATTACAATCTTTTCAATCCCAAAGCCATCATAAAGCAAGGACAAGACCACCTCTGAAGAAAACTGATTTTGTCAGGGGGATAACCAAAGCTAGTCACCAATGCATCACTGACTCTGCATATCCAGGGCCTATAGCTATTATGCAAACACACGGAAATAACAAGAGACCATTCAAAATCTGAAAGAAACACTGCAACCAGCTCTTAGAATCCAGAAGATAATGAGATCCTGGTAGGAAAAAAAAAACCAAACCTGTCAGATGACAACTCTTTTGCAGTATTACAGAAACAAAGTTTAAATAGAATTTTTAATGAACAACAATATAAAATAGGAAAAAAAGGAAGCAGGCATTTATCATGGTGATCAGTAAAGTTCATACCTAATAATAAATTTTTGTATGTGATTTACTGATGAATCCAGGTGCAAGCTCATGTACACACAGCAGCTCCTGAGAAGATGAGCAGCATTATTTTAAGGTTGTTAAAAGTGCAATTACGGCTGCATTCCTACTAGACAGTAACTTAGACTTCACATTGGCAAGAGAACCCCCCTGAGCTTTCTCAATATTTTCTCATCTCAAACTTCAATCTGAGCCCTACTTTTCATTTGAACTCCTCATTCCAGATAATTCTAATATCTTGAAACTCAACACACAGTATATTATTTGTTATATTAGACAGTATTTTCTCAAAGTCAAGTGATGTAGTAATTCAACTACCAAAAAAAAAAAAAAAAAAAAAAAAGGGAGTGTTAAGCTTCCACTACTGGTTAAAACTACATGAAAGAGTGCTTTCTGATGGGAAAATGTCTTGGGAAGACACTGACCATCTCTTTTCAGTACAATATTCAACTGGAGAGTTGCATAACTCCAACATATAAGAATCCAAACGCATGAAAAGGTGACACGCAGCCACACTTAACAATAGCTCTTCTGTGCAGACAGAACTCCAATTCAATTCAGAGCAGATGCTGAGGGGAACCTGATCACATCCCTGTGTCACAGTTTACATGAAGGACTAAGCCACAGTTTATCCTGTGAATTACTCGATTGTGAAGAACACAAAGTGAAAGGAAAAGACGAAAACAGATGTTGCCACCACAGCTGATAGACAAAGGAAGTCTAGACACATCTGGATATTATGAAAGTAGAATATTTTAAACATGACTTCCAGTTCTTTTCTCTGGTAAATATGCATTAGATGTGCTGAATTCTAATCCTAAGTTATTTGAATTGCAGTTTAGAAATACACACACACACGAAAAAAAAGCAACCACAAAAAAAAAGGGGGAAATTTCTGCTGGCAAAAATCCCATGATAAGCAGCACAGCAGACAATGGAACAAAAAAAATCAAAAACAATTCTAAGATTTCAACACAGCCTTCCAGAACAGCGCTGTTTTTATCATCTTTATTATGGTTCACTGGAGAATTTTACTTGATTTTTCCTGTAAGGAAGGAAGGACATAAGCAGGTCTTGCAGCAGCGTGACATTTCCTGAGAGACTGCTGAGGGATCTGGGGTTTCCCAAAAGGTGTCTCAAGTCTGGGACTTGGGGAATACCCTGGAATAACTCACGTCACAGTCCAGATTTTCAGAAGAACCTCCCATTCAAAGAGCCAATTCAAGCTTGAATGTGCAAAGCAAAATCTTAGCGAGCTGTCGTAGCATCCCTGAAAAAAAGGCTTGGAGAGCAGTAATTTGGAAGTGATGGAGCAATTCACAAAACTCAGACTTCATCAAAACTCTTCTGAATTTTTCTCTCCTATCCTAAGGCAGTGAGGTGATTGCTCTTGGATAGAAACCTGCCTTTAAGATTTATAAGACAATCTGATCCTCAGGAGAACTGCGAGAATCACATTTGATGGACAGAATAAACAAAGGCGACACTGCAACTCTGGCCTATTTCTTGAAAGATTCACATTTGAAAAATACAATTTGCCTTCTGTGATAAAAATAGCCTCAAAGGAATACAGAGTAAACAGATCTCTTTCTCCATTACAGCTCCCTAACAGTGGTAATATATGACAGGCTATTTGCAAACTTGCTTTCCAAATCAATATGGAAAATATCAATACATCACCAACTTGTTTACCAAGTTCAGCTTTTCTCCACTGGAAACAACAAAGAGAACTTGGCAGACATTCAGGGCAGAGGAATGGAGACGAGCATTTGGTTGGACTGACACCCTGACAGCCAAGAACACAAAACATTCCACAGATGTTTGAAGGGTGCAAACAGCAAGGAAAAAAAAAAAACACACCTTAAAAGGGGAGATGACACAGATCAGCTCACTAAGGCAAGCAAATCAGCAGCTTGACGACTACATCAGCAGAATCATTGGCAGCAATATAAACCAAAGTCACCTTCCCACAACATGCCCCTTGTTCAGAGAACAAAATAAGCACTACCTTTCTGCTGTCCAGCAAAAGCCTTCACGAGTTCAGTGAGGATTACTCCTGTATCAAAGCATTCCATGCTTTACACTTTCATCTGATTTTGTACTAAAAAAAAGATGTTCTGAATAGTATTCGAACACTTTTATCATCCTGATGAAAATTCCATAAACCCAAAGCTGATAATAATCATGCCACTAACCCTCCCACCTAATTAATTCCACCGTATGTGAAGAAATCATCACACTTTTACAGTTTTGTATTATATGACGTCACCTACCATAAAGAGAACAAACCCAAAGCTTTAAGCATATGAACAAACCTATGATAAAAAAAACCAGCAATAATGATAAAGCATTTTTACCTGTAAACAATTAATTTTTCTTCCATGAACTACATGACTTTGCAGGTAGTTTTCCTCTTTCAGATTGTAGATTGTCACAGACAACTAAAATTACCATAAAACCGTGTTCTACATTTTTCAACTCACTAACTTTATACTATACTTAGATAACTAAGTACTGCGTTTACTTGATCCTTGTCATATTGGTATGTGTTCCATTTTTCTCAGCAATGCTTTTTCTGCCCTTTTTTTGATGTTTCAGTAGATACTGAACACAACATAAATGGAAGCCTTTGTTTGAGAAAAAAATTACATCAGCTATCAAAAGCCCACAGCAGACGTATCTTCAGGTAACGAACCGGATCCCTCATGCAAACAGAATGTCAAAACATTCTCAGCAACGCTTGGGATAACAACAACAGTACTAAGACCAATGGTAATATCGTTTTTGAAAGGAAAACGTGTCAAAATATATTGGTAAAATAGTATGGACTTGGAGCTGCTGCTATTTTCCCCTACAGTAGGTCAACATACTGAGCAACAGTAAGTCCAAAAATAGCACTGAAGGCACATTAGTATCCACACCTAACTGTTCCCAGTTTTTTTGCACAGCTGGGTTTTCCAAGGTCTTGCAATTCTTAAGAACCCGTATGAAAGGCAACGTGGTGAACTGCAAAACACACTGCTACAGAAAGAGAGGACAGAAGATGCTCAGTGGAAATGATCCACAATTTCACCACATCTCATGAACACACCCACCCTAAATCTGTTTGTGAAATTCTCAGAGCCCTCTCCTGTGTTAAACCTGTGCTGTGACACTACCTGACTGAATGCACACAGGAACGGAATGTTATTTCTTCTGGTCCTTCGTACACAGACTGCAATTACAACCAGCTCTCAGCTTGTTCTTTGTCATCTCTAGAGAACTTTTTTCATTTGCCACCGCTGCACACCCACAAAGGGGCCAGTCAAAATCTGGATGTCAAAAATTCGCTCTTTTTATAGCATGTTTGTATTCAGCCGTCACACCATCTTTCAAGAGTTCATTGTATCTTGATAACAACTAAAACTTCTTTAATACACAGCTTGTCCATTTCAGCTTAAAAAAAATCCACCACAAAATTAGCATAACTGCAAAAAAGCCTAAGCTGTCCTTAAGACCTTCACTATAAGCTAAATATCGAGAAACAACTGAATCATTCATAACATACTTTCTAATTTTTTTAAGCTTAAGCCTATTTACATGGTTTTTAGAACACTGCAACATATCCTAAGTGACAACAGGAAATCATGGATGGCTAACTAAAAAAATGGGGAACTCAATTCCATCACTGCTCAAAAAAAAGCAGGAGGTTGAAGTTCACCATAACATTTAAGAGATTTCTCAAGGCACTATAGCACTTAAGATAATTTGCACCTTAATTTATTTAGCTATCTGTTCCCCCGCCCCAAATGCTCAAATTAATGTAGTATTTCCGTAAAATATCACCCTAAATTATTCCAAGGTTTCCCAAGTTCTATAGCAAGACAAAACTCAGTATTCTGCTTGGTTGTGCATGATGTCTGTGATAAATAACACTACACTACAGTGTCTGCTGACTGATGGAGAGAATTTATTTTCTTGCAAGGGACCATCTGCAAACTGTCCACATTTTGATATTTCCTTTTCTTAAATGCCTTAAAAAGTTTAACAGTAATGTAGAGGCAGACATTCATGCTACTAAATGTCATAAATCATGACTATTTACAAGAAGCAAATACACTAAGTGCCAGCTTGGGTAAGGTACAGCAAAGTGGTGCAAAAGCTTTCTTCCCCATTCCCTAACTTCACAGGCAAGTACTTCAGTATTATTCTCCCATCTCTATAACACCTAACATGAGAATTTTTTTCGACCCTCATTTACTGTTTCACAAAATTCATGACAAAAACAATCAGCCATTCTAACGTAAAAATGGAGCACTAAGGCCTTAATGAAGGATGCTACTTAATAGTAAAGCATTATTTGTTTTTAATTCCAGATGCAATTTAAACCAATAGAACTGGCAATTATATACATATATATGCTATGTCATATAGTATATTACACAGGGTCAGTTAAAAAAAAAAATATATATTCTGACCACTCCAAGGAATCAGCAATTTCAATCAGCAGTTTTACTCTGTGTTCTTCTGTCCCACGATGGCAAATATTTATCTTCTGTCTCACCAACACTGTCTTGGAATTCAGTGACCTTTTTATGACAATGTGGTCAAAAAACTAATATATTTTCACATAAGTTTTCAGTTAAACACCCAGTCTTTCTGCAGAGGTGTTTCAGCACTTCCACCACCAAAAATATGACAAGTTGCAGTTTAAAAATACTCTCTAAAGCACTCCGTAAAATTTTAACAGCTGGTTAAAGGAGGAGAAATTACAGGATCACATCTTGATTTCCATAATACTTCACTTCTTCCTACCTTATTAGGCTCAAAAATTCTGCAAATGATAGACTAGCCAAAGAACACAGTTTCTTTTTGTTCTGCTTTCAATGAGTCTCAGAACAAACTATTTGCTCATATCAGTTTCCAAGCAATCTGTCTAGGCATCCAGCTCTATCAACTAGAAGAATCATTCAAGCCTGCCTGCTTTTAAACATACCCAAACCAAAACGCTTGCTCAAGAGGCCAGCTAGGCTCTGTGATTTATTTCTTGACATTTCCAATAAATCATCTTTTTGGTTCTGCGATAAGACTTCAACTCTTCATTGCTCATAATCTACAGCAGATGCCTGAAAGCTGTTTTTGTGTGCTTCTGAAAACACACACACACACAAAAATCTACTTTTTCTAGACCTCCAGCAGCACACACAGGTTTTTTCTAAGCTCAAGTTTTCAGCTTGTTTTTTAAGCACAGATATTAACTTCACACTAATCTGAAGAGGACTTACTTGGCTACCACCAGCTCCACACTTATTATTTTCCAAGTTAGCACCCAAGACTGCTGTACTATCATACCACAGACAATATTCAACACACACTGCATGAAACTGTTGGTTATCTCCCCATGTAGGGGCATGCCTGCTAATAAAGTTCAGTAACATGCAAGAAGTTTTCCATCAGAGAAAGCTGTAGATGTAGCAGGAAGTACATTTTTTGAGTACAAGACTACTTTGCATAAAACGCATACAAACCGTAGCTGATAATGGATCTCTGATCCTCAGCTAAGGGCAAAAGGAATGCATGAATCACTACGGAACATGACACTATATGCACATCAGAGGTCTCTGAGGTACATGACAGAGGAAACTTGTCACACACCCATGATGTCCATCATGTGGCACCTCCAAGGTTCAGGAGAAAATGCTGAACTTTTTCTCAAAGAAAAAAGTACAAAAAGAATAGCAAGATTCCTGTAGCTCAAAAAAGAAACCACTCAGTGATTAAACTTTTACCACACCTACCATAGTCCTTTCCCTGCAAGAGCCATGTTGTATGCAGAGCTGTTGGATATTTTATGGCACTACAAAGTATGACCTAACTTATCTTCACAACTGTGTGGTATCACAGGCCCCAGACACTCAAGTTTGGGGTTTTTTCTATTCAGTCCCTCCAGCCTGACTAAGGCACCCAGCTATAAAGCCTGGGAGGGTACTCAGCTCCTTAATGATGTAGGTCATAGAGCCACAGTGGTGAGCACAGTTACCAGAGCTAACTTTTCCTCAGAAGCCTAAGCTTATGGGACATCACAGACTTGACCCAGCTGTGCATTTTGAGCAGCATCACCTCCTACAAAACAGCTGTTCTGAACTACAAACGTTTCTTCTACACAGACCCCTCCTTTTCCCTCCAGCAACACAGGAGGCTTGGTGCACAGCCCAGCAGCACAGACCTGCCCTTGCCCGAGGAAGCAGGAGCAGCTCTGACTAGTCTCTGGAGAAATAATCAGTTCCTCATACCACATTTCCACATCTACTGACACATCACAATTGCTCTGTCCACAACTTAGCAGTCCAGCAGCACTATCAGACAAGTGGTCTGCAAATTAAATCGGATCTGTTCCCTACAACTCCACAGCAACACTTCAGTGATAACGGCCTGTTTTTCACATCCTCAGCAATGAAACTGCAAAGGCACACACCTCTGAAATCTCTCAGTAGCACTGCTTGTATCCCATTATTTCAGTTTTTCCCCTGCCACTGTATTAGTATGACCTTTTCTTTATTGTTTCATTGTCCTGGGTTCATTTGGTGTTTGGTATAACAGCACAGACAAGAAATCATTTCCTTACTGGGTATTTCCACCAAGTATTGTACAGTAATTTTTCATTACTTACCGGGCACTTAAGTAAGGTACAAAATACTTACTACATAGTCATACATAGACTAACTATAACTATTATGTCCTTTTGGCTAAGATACCATTTTCTAGTAGACCTTGTGATAGGAAGAAACGGTAAAACTCACGTTTCTCAGCCTTCCTGTGGGTGCTGGGAGATGAAGATCTCCGCAGCAGCGTCCCAGCAGTAACACCATCAAACAGGATGCAAACGTCTGAGGGGAGTCTCAGCATTTAGGATTTTTTCTAATGCTAGCAGAGGATCACGCCTCTGCCCAACTTGCCTTCTGCAATTTTCCAGTTGCCAAGGAAAGGTATCAGGAGCTACATGAATCTGAATTGTACAGCAGTGCTGCACAGAGGCTTAATCTCGTTATGTGATAAAGAGTCTTGACACCGAAAGTGCCACGTGCTGCACACTCAACTGGCTGCTTTAAGTCCTTTCCTGGTGTCAGCCAAGAGCACCGTGAGCTTTGTGTGCCCAGGCTGACAGAAGGCACAGAAGAGGTACACATGGAAATTCAGCACATACAAACAGGGGAACAGCCAAACGCAAGACATTTGAGTGTGTTCATGAGTACCTGCCAAGCTCCCCAGCTTACAGCATCGTCATCACAGCTGCCCCTGCTCCTTCCCAGAAGTGCCCCTCTCCCTTTATGCCTGGCAGAAGGCACACACAGACCCACAGACTGCAAAAGGCAGAGTCAACAACCACTTCTCCATGTGGTAAAGCCGACCAATAACAGCTGACCAAATCAGCAGCCGAGTCATCACGGCAAGTGGCCGGAACTGTTCGTAGCATCAGTGATAAAACTTAGCAAATTCTTCAAAGAAAGGGAAAGGGACAGGGAGAAGGAAAAAAGGAAGAAGGAAGTCAGTCAACTGCAGGTGACTGTCTTCTGACAGGAACTGAGGGCCCTCATATGCTTGCCATACCAATCCCACAGGGATGTCTGCTGCCTCCTGGGGCCTTAGGTAAAGAGATATTACTCTCTAGTACTAGGAGACTGCCTGGACTGTCTCAGCCCTCCGATTATTACCCACTTCTGGTTGTCCAGCCTGAGGCTGGGGAGAGAAGTCCCGGGGCAATTAAGAAGGATTTCAGGGCACTGGGACAACTGGTTAAAGTGAAAGAAGCACAGGTAGTTTTTTCCTCAGTCGCTCTGGTATCAGGGAAGAATGCTGAAAGGGCCCCCCCCCCCCAATCAATTCATGGCTTAGAGACTCGTGCCATTGGTGGAACTTTGGCTTTTTCAACCATGGGCCAGTTTACGTGGCACTAGTCCTGCTGGTTACAGACAGGATTCACCTGCCCCAAAGGCAAAAAATGGATGTGGGCTGGAAACTCAACACAGCAGAGATGAGGCAATCTAGGAGGTTCCTGGAGTGCGTGGAAGATAATTTCCTGACACAGCTGGTAAGCGAGCCTAGTGGGGTGGAGCTCTGCTAGTCCTGTTGTTTACAAAACAGGCTGGTGGGAGATGTGTTGGTCAGAGGCCACCTTGGGCACCACAAAACGATAGAGCTTTAAGTTCTTGGTGAAATAAGGAGGAGGGGGGTCAACAAAACCGCTGCTTTGGATTCCCAGACAGTAGATTTCAGGCTGTCCAGGCCACTAGTTCAGAGATTCCCCTGGGAAAAAGTCCTTAAATACAAAGGGGTCCAGGAAGGCTGGATATACTCTAAGAAGGAAACCTTAAAGGTGCAGGATTAGGCTGTCCCTATGTGCTGAAAGATGAGCTGGCGGAGAAGAAGACCAGCCTGGTTGAACAGTGAGTTTTCACTGGAACCTGGGGAGAAAAAAAAGACACTTTGGAAGAAAGGTAGAGCACAAAGTACTCAGGAAGAGTACAAAGATGTCACAAGGTCACATAAAGAGAAACTCAGAAAGACAGAAGCTCAGCTACAACTCCATCTGGCCACTGCTTTGAGAGATGATAAAAAAGTGTTTTTATAAATACATTAACAACAAAATGAGGGCTGAGGAAAATTTCTATCCTTTATTGGATATACAGGGGACTATTATCACCACAGATCAGGAAAAGGCTGAGGTACTTGATGCCTTCTTTGCCTGAGTCTTCAACAGAAAGATTGGTTATCCCCAGGGCAGCCGCCCCCTGAGCTGGTAGAGATGGGGAGCAGAACAGACCACCAGCAATCGAGGAGGAAGCAGTGACCTGCTGTGCCACTTAAACACTTACAAGTCTACAGGACAGGATGGGATTAAGTACACCCTTGGTAATTTCACGGACAATACCAAGTTGCACAAGAACACTGATCTGCTGGAGGGTAGGAAGGCTCTGCAGAGGGATCTGGACAGGCTGGAATGATGGGCAGAGGCCAATTGTATGCGGTTAACCAAGGCAAAGTGCTGAGTCCTGCCCTCGGGTCACAACAACCCCCTGCAGCGCTGCAGGCTGGGGGAAGAGTAGCTGGAAAGTGGCCCAGCAGAAAAGGACCTGTGGGTGCTGGTCAACAGCAGCTGAACACGAGCCGGTGTGTGCCCAGATGGCCAATGCCAATGGCATCCTGGTCAGCATCAAAAACAGTGTGGCCAGCAGGACTAGGGAGTACCTCTGTACTCAGCACTGCTGTGGCCACACCTATAACTGTGTCCACTTTTGGGCCCCTCGCTTTAAAGAAAAACAACGTGTCCGGAACAGGGCAATGGAGCTGGTGAAGGGGTTTAGAGAGTAAATCCTCTGAGGAGCAACTGAGGGAGGTGGGGGTGTTTATCCTGGAGAAAAGGAGCCTCAGGGGAGCCCTTATTGCTCTCTACAGCTGCCTGAGAGGAGGTTGTGGCAAGGTGAGGGTTGGCCTCTTCTCCCAGGAAACCAGCAGCAGAACAAGAGGTCATAACCTCAAGCTGCACCACGGGAGGTTCAGGTTGGAAATCAGAAAGAATTTTCCACTGAAAGGCCAATTAAGCATTGAAATAGGCCGCCCAGGGAGGTGGTGGAGTCACTGTCCCTGGAGGTGCTCAAAAAACAACTGGATGGGGCACTTAGTGCTATGGTGTAGTTGGCACGGTGATGTTCGGTCAAAGATTGGACTTGGTGATCTTGGAGGCCTTTTCCAACGTTAATGATTCTGCGATTCTATTAAATGAATTAATAGTTGGCTCATTACAGGACGGAATCATCACAGTGAATATAATAAGGGTTCTACTATGAGCATGTCGAAGTCAATTATATTTTTGCTCTGGCACACATTATAATACATGTAAAGTTTTTCTAACGTTCAGAACTAGACTACTTTTTCACAGTTTGTCACATCATATGACAGAAAAGGACCTACCTCCCTATTAATTAAGGCCAACTTCTAAAACCCCATGGGAGCCAGCAACACAGTTGCTTTTAGATAGTGAAAAAACATCATCAAAACTGCTATTTTAGTATTTCCCCTCACTCCCAACGCAGTATTCCCAAGACTACTCAGGAGCTCCTTACTCTGTTAGAATATTTCTTTTTATCCCAGTACACTTGTGGACAGTCTACACCAATTTACTCCTGCACTTCCACCCAAAATAAGTTCTGCTCTCTCCCTGATGGTTACCCACCTGACATATTTACGTACCGAGATTAAGGCTGCTTTCTCATTCTCATAGAATACACAAAGCCAGGTCTGATTTTCCTCTTAAGGACTGAAGCATGGCTGGTTAAGTCTAGGCAGAAGACATCACACTCATCCCAGGTTACATGGAAAATTAAACAACCCAAAAGCACCAGGTCTCTTTTGCTTATGGATAATCTTTTTTTTTGGTGAGTTTTCATTACTCAAAACCACTACTTACAACATGTGCTTCTTACAGCTTCTTCCTGTTTACTTACTTGTGTCCCCTGAGAGAAAGACCCAACCTAAGAAAGCTGCTGGCATCAAGACAGGGATCTCTATTTATACAAATATATGTTTTCCTAAATATAACATATTCATATTTCTGGAGGATGAAATTAACTGACTCCAATTTGAGCCATGTATTCTCTGAGGAGGAGAAGGGGGTTCACAACCACACAAATTAATTATTAATAAATTAAAAAATTAACAAATGTTAATAAAGTTTTACATTCCAATTGATTTACTGACTTTTCAAGAATTTTTACCTGAGCTGTATTCTCACTGCCATATAATAGAGTTGTATTTGCTTTTTTTAAAACAGTGAATAAATCTGTCTTACATACGAAGAGTAAGCCCTCAATTTCAAAACCAGCTACTGATTGGGGTGGGTGGGAAGTGTTTGCTATGATGTTTTCACTCTAAAATTTCACTTTTAGCCACAGGGCAGAGCTCTGTCAGAACAACCTTTTGACCAGTACTTTTTCTATTCACTTCTGAAGTGAGCAAATTTGACACTGAGGTTGGGCCTATTTGGGTTCCAGAAACGCTATAAAGATCCCAGTTTACCACAATCAAATTCTGACTCTCAAAGACCATTTGCAAAGCTCCCATTTTAGGCCACTTCCATTCAGCCCAACAGAGCCTAAGCAGGCCTTGTACTTATGAACATAAAGTAAGAATTCACATTCCTTTTAAAAGAAAGTACATCACTCATCTCCCAACTAAAAGGCACTGCAAGTTTTCTCTTTCTCCAGGCAGGCCCTTTAATATTTCTCTCTCAATTTCCTTACTTGTTAGGAGAAACTAAAAAAGAAGAAAAAAAAAAAAAGAAGAGAAAAGAAACATCTGTGGGAACAGCTGCACAAATATTGCAACTGCCAGAGAAACAATTTCTTTCTAGCACCCAGGATTTCTGAGTTTGTGTTTTGCAAGACCACTTAGTAGTGGATAACCACAGTGACTATCCACACATCTAACACACAATTTTGATCTCAATCACGGATAAGAGGTAAAAGCTCAATACAAGCCCACCACAGACACACAAACACACAGAGAAAACAACCATAAATTCAAACCCTTGGAAGAAGTGTCTAGAGGCCCCACCATATAAAAGCTTATACAGCAAGTAGACTGCTTGCTCTGACTTCCGGACAATCAAAATTCCATGGTAGATAATTGATAATTCTAAGGAAATGTAGAGCACAGCCTTTTCCTTCATCCTTATCTCAATCTTTAACAACACTAAGACCCCAAATTACTCAGCACGCTTTCCAAGACAACACTTTGAAATTAGCCATTATGTCATTAAATAAACAGATTTCCAGAAGTCTGTCTTCATCTCCTAGATACTTGTCTGTGTTCACATCCTTGTCTTTGAACTGCAGCAATCTGTTACACTCCAACAGGAATGTAACAGCATTAAGAATGAGTTTTACTGTGCTCTGTGCTATATATTGCTAACTGCACAATTCTTACTTCCCAGTCCATGCCCAAGTAGGTAAGGTGAATGTAATTAAAACTCTATTACACTAATAATGAACTAAAGTAGCCAGTTCTAAATACACATGGCCATGGTAGCAACATGATCTTGAAGCTACTGTACAATGCATAGTTCACTTGGGATTTACCGAAACCTCCCCCCTCAAACAACACAGATTTATCAACCAATTTGGCTGTGGGGGGCAGTCGCCATATCCAGCTGACCCACAGAGTAGGATATGAAGAATGAGAAGTGAAGCAAATTGCCTGTAGCCTCTGCATCATTATTATTTCGCAAGCAACTCAAGAGGGGCCTTAAGCATACTTTAAGTCACCCTTGACTGTAGTACTCTCCCATTGGCTAAACAGTCATTTAGCACACTGGGATTGCTGGAGCACAGTAGCACTTCAGCTTCTCCATTTTCCATCTCTACAGCGCCAGCTGTCAAGCTGGGTGTGGAGAGCAAGACTTCTTATTTGACTAAGCTCCAACATGCTTCAGGGGGTCTCTGCTCCACTTGAACTTAAGTCATCCACTCTCGCAACTCATTTTCTAAATACTCATCCTGTAAGACTGTGCCTACACGTTCCCACAGCACTACTTGGAAACAAAGCTGTCATCTTTGAAAATCGAAAGCACAAAGATTCATCACAACTTGCTTTGCAAAACCTGCACTTATCCTTCTTTATATCCACACATTTCCAGCTGAAGGTGGTAAGCCTTCATATATAGCAATGGTCTGCCACGGTCCTTTCCATCAAGCTCCAAACAGAGTACCAGAACTTTTTTCCCCCCTATATAAGTAACACTAAAATAAAAAAGAGAGTCAAAACTGAACAAAAGGATGGCTGCCATGGGACAGAAAGAGCCCATCCAGCCCAGCATCCCATCTTCTACGAGACTGAAGTAAAGGCTCAGAGACTAACAGGATAACCAAGACAAGCACACAGCAGTACTTTCAGCTAGTTACACCCTAAAACTGGGTTTTTCCTTTACTAACCTCTACACTTTCTGGCAAGCGTCTTAATTACACCTTACTTGCAGCCTGTGGTACCTCCTTTCACTTCTTTTGAGTCTGCCAGATCACCTCTGGATAAACCCTGGGATTCCTCTACTGGAAAATAAGGGAAGAACTAATCTCTACTTACCCACGTCCTGCCACTGGTCAATCCAGTTTTCTCAGCCATCTCATCTCCAGGCTGAAACGTTCCTTCCTGCTGCACTGTTTCTTGCACAGAAGCTGTGCTGCCCTTGACCACTCCTGTCACCCTTTTTAAGACCTTTTCCAGATTAAGCCGCCAATTACTAGAACTTTCCTCCCCCGAAATCACTGTTATCCTTCTTCGCATTTTTCTTCTCACAGCAGAGCATGTGGTAGCTGGGGGAGGTTAAAAAAACAGCTAGAAAGGCAGCTTATGGAAAATCCAGAATGCTGCTGATGGAGCTGAGGTTGAGTCAACCTAGTGAGGATTAACTGGAAGGCTACTTTCTCTGACTACTGAAGGAGCACTTTTCAAAACATAAAAATAGCTCAAAACAAGGAAATAGGCAACCTATTTTGGCCCAGACCCCAGAAAGCCAAGAAAAAGTATGTTTGGTTCTCCCAGTTAGTGATTTCTAGAGGGATCTTACTGCCTCCCAAATACAGAGAGATTGCTAAGTTTTAGCATTTTACTAAAACTTTGTGATTGTTCAATTTGATAGGCCAAGAATACCAGACTGGTTAAAATATAAACTCCATTTTATTCTTTTTTTTTTTTTTTTGACTCCCATTCTAAAAGCAAAGGTAGATGTGGGGAAAGGACAACAGAAACACACCAGATGCTTCCTGGAAGTAACATATCTTTGCTAAAAAGCCACTAATCATAATTGCTATTGCGGAAAATTGCACAGAACTAAATACAAGAAAATGAAAGGCATTTCATGACAATAAACTACATACACATTGCCAATGAATTCAACATGTGTTGCTGAGTTTTGTCTCATTGAGTCATCGAGCATGAAAGCCCCTCCAGACTAACAAGTACGACAGCAAACAACAGAAGTTTGCTGAAGTTAAAAGCAACGAGCTCATGTGTTCCTCCAAGACCTCTGGCTTGATGGAGCACGACGTTTTCATTAGGAAAGCCCAATCAAACAAGAGCTGAGCCAGGCAGAAGAAATTAATGCAAACATTCAACAGATAAGTCAAAGACCATGACCATAAACAAAAAAGGCATCACACAGCAGGTAGTTTCTAGTCTCAAAGCAACTGTCTTATTTTGCAGTGCAGCCAATGACTTGGAAGAAAAAAAGCAGAAGAAAAAAAGGTCATGACTGAAAAGCTGTGCAGGTGACAAATACCAAGGAAGCTATCACGTACAAAGGGGAAAGGCAACAGTCAGTCTGTCTGTCTGTGCACCAGGCTATGTCTTCTTGCTCAGCAGGTGCACCAAGTCAAAAAGAACTGACACGACCCAAGAGCATCCCTCCTGAAGGAAAAACTGAAGTCCCTATTCAACACAACAGCTCCATCTGTAGTGTCATCACAGGACTATTTAACAAGGAAAAAGTATAAAGCTTATTGTGCCTCTGAATTTCACACGACCTCACCCAAAACATTACCTCCAGCGCTGGTTTTCAAACTTCTAGAAGCATTTTGGAAAACTGAAAACCATTTAAAAAAATTGGAATAATTAAAGAATAGGAGAAGATAATGAAGAAATGAAGAAACTCTATTTACCACTTTTACAAAAAGAAGGTAAAGATAGTAACTCTGGAGGAAGTAGAAATTTGGATAAAGAAGGCTATTAAACACACAAAGAGCTAATAAGAACCAGAGCTAACAATGCGGGTGGTCAAAACCTGGCAGTAAAGCTGACCGATGACAATTACATCAAATTAATACCTTGCAGAGTATTCAGAGTCTATCAAGTGACTTTCTGTTAGCAAAACAGGATATTCTTCAAAACTAAATGATCTAGCTTATAATGGAAGCTAATCAGGGATGCTTACGGTTCATTCTGAATCCATAAGCAATTAAATACAAAATCGATGTGCAGCTGCACTCCAGTCATTACCATCCACACTTTGATCACCCAAAGGTAAGTGGCAAAATGCTGAAGCAGAAGGAAAGAGTCACGAAATGTGCAAGAAGCTGTAGAACAAGGGCAAATTCCTCAGCATGCAGCTCCTCACACCAAGATCAGACACCTACATGCTGGTTACCACAGCTGGTTTGCAGGCATATCCTGAGGGTACCTATTGGAAGCAAAGATGACAAAACCAGGAGGCTTGTCCTGGTGAGGTTGGGATACCACAGGGACCAAAGAGAGCTGCTTCCTAGCACCATCCAGCTGCTCCTGGGAGCTCATGCACAGCGCCCTGGCAAGGCAGCCTCTCCTGGCTCCCACAGTACCAATGCCACCAAAGGCTGTATGCCTCTCCCACTGCTACAAGGCTGGGCTTTCAGCACCATTTGACTGCAGCTCTGCAACTGAAGAGCCTTTATCTGTCTCAGCACAGGGTTTGTTGATGTCTGCTATGGTGCTGAATCACATCCACCTTTGAGTCGCCTGGTGAGTGATTTCAATTAAAGAACTGCAACCTAAGAAAGACTTCGTAAATAAATGCAGGCAACAACCATAAAAAACCAATCCTAACTTGAAATCCTTGCTTTAGCATAATAATAGAAAGTGACATAGACTAAATCTTATCACTCACACATTCTAGAGTATTACACGAAGGAAGATAATCTAAGCTGAAAATTTGGCCTCTACTGACTTTTTCGTTTCTATCCCCCCAAGACTGGCAGTGGAGTAACAAGTTTCATTAAAAGCTGTGTGTTTCCTTATCATCCAACACTATCAGCCACTCACTCACCTTACCTGGAGTCTTCAACATTACAGAAAGTCACATTCCACACAGTAAACAAAGAAAACCTATACCAGATACACTCCTGCAATGTTTTTCTTGGTTCAGAATGCCAAGAAAAGACAACCTTTTCTTTATCTTCCTGGCTGGAAGCTAACAAACACTCACCCTCTCAAAATACTTTATAAGACAAATGTCCCCCCCCCCCAGTATGATGAAGTGTCACACTCTGTTCCAGGAGGTTATTAAAAACAAAACAAAAAAAAAGTCATGTCAAGCATTCCCTCTGCCCAATATAGATAAAGCCAGTAAGTAATAGCTCCAAGAATAAAGCATACTTCCAAAGGCTATCAGGTCACAATAAACACAAAAGAGCCTACAGAGAAAAAAGCTAAAGGTAGCAGATGCAAATCACTTCAAACTACTCAGCATGAATTTCAACTCCCCTTTTTTTTACCACCTAGTGTGTTTTAAAAAAACTAGATATTGAATCAAGCAGCAAGAAATGCTCCTGTGCTGCAGCTGCACATGGAGCTCACACGGGTTTTTGATTCCGGTTGCTTCTGACCTTACAAACTACCACTTGTGAGGCCATTCCTTTAAAGGGATTTTAATTTCTGTCCTTCTAAAGTCCATTTTCAGAAAAATGAACCTAGCTATAGGGCCATAAAAACGATTTCCATGCACCAGCCCGCAAACACAGGAGAGGCACATGTCTCAAAAAAACAACCCACAGCCCCCCCTTCACTTGAGCTCAGAACCACACTGCCTTACAGTGCAAAAAAGACATGCCTTCCATGCAGAATTATGTTTTTAGTTAAAATTTCTACATAGCTTTATATTTTTTACTTAATTACTGTGGGGTTTTTGGTTGGTTTAGTTTTTTCAGGCTGGACTAAACCTAGTTTCATTAAAGACTGAAAGTCAAGTAGGGAACAAGAGAAGAAAAAACCAGCTGAGACAAGACATCAGAGAGGAGGCAGACTAATAACTTTAGATACCATGCACAAAGAAATATGAGTTCTGTGCACATTTATTTTTAACATAAGCCACTGTATCACGTACTAGAAGATGCCTTTTGCAATAACAAAACCTGCCACAACACGAAAATTTCATGGGACTAGAAACAAGCACTTGACTCTCAATCCTTCTTTCCTTCTACCTCTAATTGTAACTCTGCACTCCTTCCGTGAGTATGAGATGCCACTTAAATCCTTTTTAGCTGGGTAAAGATGCTTTGCCCCTGGTACTGTTAAGTCCTGATCCCTTAATTCTTACCTCATAGGGGAATCCTTTTCCCCCGAACATACAGAAGTTATTGTCACATTCTAGGCATAGAACTACAGCAGCACAGAAAAACTTAACCTAACACACCCTTAATACCTGATGATCTAATGAGAGTTATGATCGTCCTTTCCCAGCAACCATGCCACTTAACACAGATAGAATTCAGATTAATATTAGATAAACTGTGTTACAACATCACTATGCCACATACTAAATTAATTTGCTTTCTTATCAGTACCTAAAAGGTACTGATCTAAAAAAATCCTTGCTGTTTATTTCCAGTCATCTGTTGTAAAAACGTTTCTAACATCATCAAACATAAATTATTTAATACTCTCCACCCTGCTGAAATAAGAAAACTCCCAAACCGACAACATACATGCACATTACTGCTAAGAAAGAGAGAAATATTACATACAATTTCGTTCCCACTGAAGGAAAACGAGAAGACCATTACTCCCTCATCTTAAAAAAAAAAAGTACACTCAGTGGTTCTAAAAATCCCTGGAAGATTCCCCAACTGTTTTGTGATTACAGACTCCCTGTTGCAAAGTCTGCCCCAGTAAGGTCCTTAGCTCTCAAAGCCTGCTACAGATCCTTGTGCAGAAGGAGGAAGATTTTAAGACAACCATCACGATCCCAAGACACCCATTAACGCGGGGATTGCAGAAAGCACCAGGGTATTACACTTAAACGTACTTAAGTCAACAAGTAGTCAGTTCACACACACTCTGCTTGCACCCCTGAAACCAACAGAAAGGGATCCTGTTGTGAAGTATGGGTCATTGTCAAGAAATAACAGCACGTAACGTTTAAAGATGCCTACACACACACACACACACACACACACACACACACAGACCCGGCAGACAAGAACAGCTGTCACACACACACACACACACATAAACAGCTGCTGCCACCGCTTCCCGGTCTGCAGCAGCAATTTGTCCTGCGAGGACCACACGGCTGTGTCACCCGGACAAAAGCGGCATCGGCGGTCCTTACCGCGGCGCTGGCTGCGGCGCTGCCCCCGCTCCGCCGACACCCGCGGCGCTGCCCCGGCCGGGGGCTCCTACCGCCCGCCCATACGCTCGGCTTGTCGGGGCTGGGCTGCGCTCACAAGTTTCTTCCCCTCCCGCCTCCCTCAGCCGCCGCTCGGGAGACCTGCGCGCGGGCGGGGCCGCCACCATCCCACGGGATGCCCCGCGGCGCCGGCCGAGGGCAGCCCACGGCCGTGGGGGTGCGTGGTGTGGGATGTGCCTGCCGCAGATGCGCGATGTGCAGTGTGTGCGGGCGTGTGCCGCGCTGTGAGAGTGAGTGAGTGAGTGCGCGGAGCGAGGGGCCGGAGCGGCCTCTCCCGAGGGCCAGCCCTCCCCTCGGGTTTCGGGTTTCACTGCTGGCAGCTGGGCAGCCCCGGGCAGCCCCGCCGCAGAAGGAACGCGGCCGCCTTCCCCAGACGGCGCTGGAAGTCCCAGCGGCGCGGTTGGAGCGAGCCGCGCCGGGAGCCGTCCCGGGAGCTCCCTGCCCCGCCCCGAGGGGACACCAGGCACCCCGGGATCCTACGCGGAGTTCTGCCGCCCCCTTGCCCCTGGCTTGGTTTTGCTTTTCGTGATGCATTTTTAGTCAGCTCGGCACGCAGCGAGCGCTGCCGGCTCGTCCGCTTCCGACAGCCCTGCGTCTCTGCAACTTAGCTGGAGCATCTCTTTTAAGGGCTCGAGATTTTACTCATCCGTGCACCTATACAAGAAGGGGCCAAGGGCCCAGCTCAGGCGCGCAGCAGAAATCAGAAAGGGAATTATGATGGAAACTCCAGCTGGAATTGGGTTTCGGGAGGTGCCGTGCGCTCCCCGAATGGCATGACTGCTCCCGGGTGACTCAGGCAACATGAGGCTGCACTTTTCTCCATACTCAGAGAGGGCAATGAATCACGTGTAGCCTCCATCTTCCCTCCCATTGCCTCAGTCCAGCGCACCAGAACCCACAGGATTGGTTTCAGATGGAAACACAACCTGTCGCGGAAAATCCTAGTTGGTGTGCTGCTGGTCTTTTCTTTCACGTCCCTATCATGAGACGAAAAGCAGCTTCTAGTACTGTATCGTAATGATATCATAAGAAAAATTTACTGATAGTCATAGTTGAAGATGGCACAACATTGCACTTTCAAGCCCAAGCAGAGTTTTGGGTACTGTATACGCTAACAAAACCTTGCATGTTTTCAGCTACGCATACTAGGCACGTGGTGTTCCTCTAATGACTGGAGCTGGAAGATCTACAGAAGCTGAAAAAATGTTTTGCATGACCCAGAATCTCAGCATCTGGTGAGTGCAGCTTGGACAGACCTAGACACTCCCACCAACTTCCCTCCCATGACCAATTTCTTACAATTCTGTGTTTTCTGGTTCCAGCTCCACCCAATGTGAAAACGCTAAAAAATCCCAATTACTTTAAGAATTAACTACAGCCTTTTGAAAGAAATCAGTTTTCTGGTCTCTTCATCAGATTTCTGTGGTTTTTCAATAAATGAGGTCTTTGAAAAACACACACTGTAGCAGATGACATGTCATATCTCGCAGCTGTATAATGGGATACCACTTCTCTGGAGAAGCTTCTACTTTTAACAGAAACCAAATTATTCAGCTCCCTGGTTATCCATACTGGATCAAATTTCTGAACTTTGCCTCTCACCAGTGCTGTAAGAAGGGTTGAGACCTGCAGCAGTCAGCCCAGATATCAGTGCGTGAATGAAGGGGAATACCCAAGACGCGTCCCTCAGCTTCCCAGCGTTTTGTGAGATAGCCAGCCAGAAAAGGGAACTAGGCAAACCACTCAGCATGAGGGCTGGTCCCCGCGCCAGTCGCTGGAAAAGAAATGCACAAAGGGAAAACAAGGAGGAGGCAAAGTCATTCCTATGATTTCCCTGCCAAACGCAGAGATTTGGCCAACAGAGGTCCTCAGCATCAGGGACAGCTTGCTGCACCCCACCAAAATGCAATTTCTTCCAGCAACCATACCAATCTGAAGAAGCCCCTGAGTCTTGCTGATTCTATGCCAGTGTAATTTTTTCTTTTTTAAGAGTAAACAGGATATATAATACATGCCTGGTCAGGAAGAAAAAGTAAACATGCACAAACTTTAGATGGTGAAGAGGACAGAATTAAACACACACACAACAGGATACCTATGCTGGCCTTCGGTTTGCTTGGCTGCCAAATGCAGGCTCACAGGGAGAACAGCCAGAATGACATACTAGAAAAAACATTTTTTTAGTGGGCTGGAAAGCCTTCCACCATCAGGGACTTTTCATGCTCTGATGAGGTGCCTGTACATATGGGAGCCTTACTTTATGCATCACAGTAAATCGACATGATATAAAACCTTAAGTCAGGCACTTCTAACTTTCGTCTATGCAGTTCTGTGCCTTTACGTGAACAACAGCCGTGTTAAGACACAAGACCTCTTGTTTAAATGATAGGAAATTACTCTTCTGTTACTGTACTGTTCTCTTAAGGGAGAAGTAACCCCAGGGAAATTTCCAGCTACTGTAGAGAAAGGAGAGTGGCACAATGCACTTCCTAAGCACAGAGACACACAGGAAACAAGCTGCACTGCAGGCTGCAACTGCTGGCTGCAGCAGCGAGTACACACAGACCCCCTGGTCCTGTGCCAGACCTGCTCGTGCACCACAGACAACTCACAGCCTTGTGCCCACAACCCAGGTGCTTTCAAAAGCTGAGCTGCAAAGCCACTCGTGGCCTCGAACAACTGCACGTGTGAAGTCTGGCTATCGGTATGTCATTACAACAATAACAATGAGGAGAGCCTCTGTAGTCAGATTTCCTTCCTTACTTTGCTTATGGGTGGCCACTTGCTCCTGTTCTTTCTCCCTGCAGTGGTTATGGTTTGTTAGGTGATACCTTTGTAAAGTTGAGATTTAGACCATAAAAAAAAATTCACATTTGCAGCTGTATGGGTTCCTTTGTAAGATGCATTGAAGTCCTTCAGCCTGACTCGTCTTTTGTACTTCAATATCCAGTCATTCACTAGCTACATTAGGGAAAAGCCAGTGGGAACAGGTCTATAATTGGAAACAGTTGTCCAACTCTATGCAATACACAATTAAGGCTAAGAAAAGCCTGGGTTGGTGCTGGTAGGTACCCAGCTTGTTTTCTGTGCTAAAACTGCTCCTATCTAACTCCTTGGATACCAAACCTGAGAAGACAGGGACACTCCCTGGGTGGGAGCGATTGCAGAGTACCTTAAGTAAAAGTTCCCTCTTCCTTGCTCATCTGACAGATGAAGAAATGGATCTGTAACTAATACCACCACTGAACTACTTACAGTCCACTCACTGCTAAGCCTCTTGCCCTTAAAGCCTTTTACAGCAGTGGAAGCAGCAAAACGACTTTATTGCTCTGTGCTGAGCCTCACCTTCTCACCTGATCACTGCAGGAGGCACAACAGGTTATTTATTTGGTTTAAATTTACCACTGAAGTTAATTATGTGACAGTAACACCTGAAGATACACGCTGGACTCTTCTGACCTGCAGGAACACAAACAGCAAAAACACCCGAATTGCATTGAGTAAGTCAGAGTTATTTTACAGGTTTTTTCTGATGTAGCAAGGAATGGGCTTGCACAGCTTGTGGAAGCCACATCTAGGAGACTCACTCTTCCTCCATGTGTTGATGTATGAATGTATATTTACACAGTCTTTGGAACACGGCTTCTTTGCAGGCATCTGTGCAGTCTGGTGAGAAAAGTGGGCAAATGCTTATAACCAAACAGGAAAAAATACTGCTTTTTTCAATGTAACTAAACCCAGAAGGTATCTGCTCCCCCTGTAGTTTCAGTTGTCTAATACCAACAAAGAAGACAGTACTGAATTCACTATGTATTTTAGGAAATATCTTCCTGTCCTATTCTCACTGATTGTGTTGTTCAGCAGGACTAACTGGTCAGTCATTTCCCATTTTCAGGTTCAAGGAAATCAATTCACCTTATCATTAACTCATTCATAAGTGAAATCTGTCATATTCTCACAGTGCCTGGATTATTTTGAAAGTTGCAATACTTTTTACTGGTTTGACTTTTGTTGGATATTTTTGAGTACTTGCTCACCACTATTTCCTTTCTTAATCCAATATTACAGTTGTCAACAAGGAAAGAATTGGAATTTCATGTAGCAAGTTTCAGCAAAATTAAAAGTCCCAAGGTAGCAAAGACAGCCAAAGCTCACTGAATAAATATACTTCCATATCATTAGACCTCAGTAAGAAAAGGACAAGCCACACTCAAAAATAATTAACAACACCTTTTAAAGTGGCTTAAATCTCTACTGTTTTTGTAGGGACAGATTCTGAAGATGTTTCACAAATAAGTAAAGCTGTTTACACTAATAACCATAACGCAGAGGCATGCAAGTATTCACAGATAGGGCCAAAACCTGACACATATGAAAATGGTTTGAAAAGTGGAAGATCTTCCTTACACGTGGAAGAAATCTCTTCTTGTAGTCATCAAGCATGTTTGAATACTTTGTGCATCTTCAAATCTATCAAAATCTAGATGTCCCACAGGCATCCAGCCATTTTCGCACCCACTTCCCAACTGCAGCAAAATATTCCCTACCAGTTTGTAAATTTTTCTCCTTTTCCTGCCTTACAACTTGCTCCGTCCCTACGCTTGGGAACTGGACTTCGCAACCAACAGCAGTTGAACTCAGTGTCGTAACTCCTAACTGCATGTTCTGTTTTCCAGTCTAGACAACTGGGACTAATGTAGGATTATTGTGTGTGCTATACATCAAATCACATGGAAGAACCATGATACTCAATTAGGAGAAAAAAAAAAAAAAGGTTTTACATTACTTCCCTCTTCCTTTCTTTGCAAGTGCTCAGAATAACCTCATGTTTAGGCTGGATGTCAGTATACAGCAGAGAATTTCTCCTCCTCTTTTAAGAGCCCAAACAATTTTACCTGGTCTGCTTCCTCCAAGTCCAAATTGTTGAGTTTAGAGTTGTACTAAAAACATTATGAAAAGCAGTACAAGGTTGTTCTGGACGCACAGAAGGAAGCTGATTCCAACTGTGTTCTGACTGAGGAAAAGACAGCCACCCACGCTATCTATGCTTCCAATTATATTAATTTCTTAGAACTTAAAAAGTACTAGAAGACAGAATAAAGCTTTAATAGATATAGTGATGATTTATGGTGTAGCAGATCAATGCAGAAATGGACAACCAACATCAGGTACATCAACACAAGGCTTTAAAACAAATGTTTTTGTTTAAGCACTCACCGATTACAAGACTTGACTCTTGTACAAGGCTGTTGCCAGGATCTCAGATCAGATCTGATTTTATGCCACTTGGCTTTGATTTCCTAAACATCTTCTAATTTTGCTCCAAGATTACTTTGGAATTAGCCTTTACTAACATAAACATACTATTTTTTCCCAGCCATAAGGCAGATTTCATTTGTACTCACAGGACAGGCAGAAGGTAACTGAACTTGTATCTTTCATCAGAAGCACAAAACACAAGGCACGTGAATATCCCTGCAAGGAATGGCAGGAGGTAGGAAGAAATAAAAATAAAAATCACCTTCCTGATGTAGTCACTCCAACAGTGAATCTTGATTTACTATTCTAAGTCAAAGCTCAAGTCAGTAAATTCTAGATCCTGTTTGCACAGGAGATTTTAGAAGAGAATGTTTTACTTTTGTTCTTTTCTATACAGAGAGTACAACTTTCAAGTACACAGATAGCATGGATTTTTTTCCCAATTTGACAATGGAGATTTTACAGAGTCCTTGGTGCCATGCAAAAATAATGTTGGGGTTCTTTTTTAATACATTAAAAAAAAAAAAAAAAAAATGT
>JAWMRA010000130.1:16326842-16403013 GCA_035584735.1 Pseudotriccus pelzelni
AGTAGGATCCTCCTAGAAGCTGAAATTCACACAGAAATAACAACTGTTTAGCCTGTCCCTCTTGGGAACACTGACATTGCAAAACAAAATTTCTTCCCCTTGGAAACTAACATCTACACTTATGTTCTGCAGCACGCTACATAAAACTCCCCAACTGTCTATTTAGCGGCTGCAGCAGCCTAGCTGAAATGAGTAAATCCAAAAATACTGGGTGTCAGGATTTCTTTTTGGTGATACACTTACAACGTATATATGCAGGAACGCAAACAGAACTTAATATTATAGTTATGTTCCTGCTAACTGGTGTTTAAATGCATAGTCTCACCTATTCAGAGATGCAGACTCCGAGCAATTCCACTTTCCTAAGCAAAGTATTAGTAGTTGCAGTAGAAAAGTAGTAGGAAAAAGGCAGTAGAAAGTAAGCAGCAGGGGGAAAAAAAAACAAGCTGTAAGAGCTCAGAGGAGTTCACCACTGGCCAAGCAGTCTTCTCGAGGCACTAGGGAGGGAATGTTACTCATCAGCAGTAAACAGGAGCTCCAGTTTACATTGCCTCTTAATAGGCTGGATGGAAAAATAAGAAGCATCCACCCATAAAGCAGCAGTAAATTTACAAGGGAAAACCAGCACCCCACAGTGAACATGACTGCAGGAGTAAGTGCATCAGATGTGATGAATTTAACACAGTTAAGCCAACAAGTAAAGAATTCAGAAACCCCTCAAGAATGAAATGTTGTGCCCCTGTGTCTGTATTTTACAGTTCCTGTGACTTCTAATGAGATGTCTGCACACCCTGTCCAGGGGGCACTCGTTCACCTAACTGTCAAGGCTGATGATTTCTGAGTAGAAATATGAAAACACGACAAAGAGCATCCTCCTGAGGCAAGCATGTACTCCTTCCTATGCTTTCTTGTTATGAAAAGCTTTTACAGCAAGTAAAAGGGCAGGTACAGTTATTGCACGAGGCACAACTTGTGTCCATTTGAAAATACCCAGGTCCAAATCTACCACATCAACTGTTTCTCCTGAGTCTGTAGCAAAACATCACACTCTGAGTCAGTCACTGCTGTTACATCAGTAAAGGACAAGCATCGAGGAGGGTAGGAAGTCAGTTTCTCAAACAACTTTCATTAGGAAATAAATGCCTGTACTTTTTAGTTGAAAAAAAAACTAACACAACCATTGTGCTTTAGTTTGCCCTGGTGGCACATGAAAAGGAGGAATCTTAAAAAAGCCACTGGTTAACATGAACACAGATTCCCTGAGGTCAGTCCTAATCTGCTGAACTCCAGCTCTGAAGACTGACAAGCCCCATTGTATGAGCTACATTATTTAAGACGCAAAGGGCAACAGAGGTAAGAGGAACATGACCAGATCACAACAAAAAAACAAGAGAGTAAAAACTGAAGACAATTGTCACAAAATTTGCCCACAAAACACTCGCCTGCACAAGACAGCAGGCTTAGTCCTCAAGGACAAATCGGAAATTTTGGTCCAGAAGACTTGGATAAGGCAGTAAAAAAACTCACACATAGCACTTTTTGGTCTGCTTTCATTAGTGAGAAGGAGTGATGGAAACAAATTACTCTGTTCTATATTAGTGAAGGATTATTTTGAAGAATGCATCAAAAAGGACCAGTAAAATGTCTTGAATTCGTCCAGTAAAGTTACTGTGTCAGGACTGCTGCTATCAGGACTTGCACAATGCCTTCTAAATGGAGCATACCATTTCCCAGATTATGCAAATCTCACCTTTTCACAGACGTTCTTCAAGGTGCAAGCATCCTTTTGAGTGTTACCACATCATCATGACAGCAATTATCACAGGTTAGATGTCTTGAATACATGATACTTGCACAAAATCTGGACATCCTGTCACTAACATAGTGTATGACAGGGGAACCTCAGTAATTTTCAGAGAGCTTTGGTAAAGCCACTGATTATTTGCTTCAGGACATTGCCTGCAACATATATGTTCTGCAATACTTTAAGTGTGATCCTGAAATATCCATCACCACTTCCTTCAAGGACAGATGCTAGTAGACTACATTAGGGGCTGATAATATCCAGCATCTTACTATTTCAAAAAATGTTTCCAGATAAATTTTCTGCCCCTCTGAATAGCTTACCTTGTCAGTGTGCCATTAACTAATATATCATCATGTGTTAATACTACTTATTTGCATCTACAGTGGATAATATTTGTTTACTTCCTCAAAATACTTCTAGGAGGCTTACTAGCATTTAGTTAATGTTATGGCTGCATTCTTATTACCCTAGCATTGAAAATGCATTCATTAAGGCTGCTGTTGCTTCCTTTAATTTTGTTTTTTTGTTTGTTTTGGTTTGGTTGTTGTTTGTTTTTTTTGGGTTTTTGTTTTATGTTTTGTTGTTATTTGTTTGGGGGTTTTGTTTCTTTTTATTGGTGATACCAGTAAATGCCTGGACTTCTTTCAACCATGTCTTAAGGCTCATCTCTACAGTTAGTCTGTTTAGACACCTAGGTCAAAAATGGTTAAGAACAGTTCAGTGCTTCACCAACATATGGGTTGTTTGGGCTTGGTTTTCTACTCCTTCCCTTCCACTGTGGTCCTGATTAGATGGAACTGAAATAAAAATTCGAGCAGTTAAAGCTCAGATGCCCTTTGCTGGTGGACTGTTTGCTTTCTATAAAGTCTCACTACTAGATTGCACTGCACTTCAGCTTTAATGCATGATATTTCTCAGCACTGTAAATCTAGTCTTACTGTGACCAATTATATGGTGCAAATTTAAGCCAGCAGAGTAAAGCCAAAAGATGAGATGCAGTCCCACTCATATTTGTCGATTGCTAATCCTGATTAGTTTCATCAGTTTCCCTGTAATCTTGGTTACCCCTTGAGTACTGGCAAGCTGAGCACTCAAAGCTGCAGCAGCGTTTGCCATTCTTCATCACACATTTCACAGGAATGGCAGGTAAGGAAAACCTGAGCACTTCAGCCCAGCAGTGGCACGGTAAAGCTTTCCTAAGGGCTCACTGTAATGCTCTGCCCAACACAGAGAGAAAACCTGCTTGTGTTGGGACACTACAATGGCAGACAAATAATCTGATATCCACCACTTCCCAAATTCTTAACCAAAGCATCTTACCGGAAAACTTGCTCCAGCTATGTTTGCCCTGCTGTGTTTCTCCCCTTTTTTCTCTGAAGAACAGTATTTAGAAAGGCATCAAGAACAACTAGTGAAAGCACACAGATTGAAAGAAGATAGATTGCATGCAGTCCTCACTGTCACGCTGCAGTAAGTCAGCCATGAGCTCTTAAAGCTTGACCAGAGGTTTTGAGGATAAGGATGAACTATTTGCTGTAACACAGACCTGAGAGCTAGAACAAACACAGCTACAGCTCCCTGATTCATCTGGAGAGCCGGTTGAGTTTTTAAGCCCTAACTGACTGCTGCTTAACATTTACTCTGCTCCACTATTTGCTTTTGGAGCTTTCAGGATCTCCCAATTAAGGTCTTCGAATTCCAATAGGGGATTCAAGTGACAAATAGTTCTAGCAACAGATTGATCATTAATGGAAAACACAGCAGTCCAAAGTAATTTCTCTTCCATCCTTTTGGATGCGTCCTGAGGCAGGACTGACACATAAACCTCCATCTCAAATGGTGGCACTTACTTCAAAGTGCTAGAGAGCTCTTGAGCCATTTAATTTTAATAGCAAAAATAAGGCTTATATCTCTAGAGTCAAAAAGCCTCATTTGCCACTCAGCATACTTCCTTCGGATCAAAGGGATGGGGACCTCTTTTTGCTGTCCCATACGTGAAAGCCATTCTAGCAACTGTCCATTCTTCTCCCACATACAAACTGTTTTCAAGGCCATTCAGTAGACTCAGAGTACTTCTGAGATGTATTTTATGCCTTTCAGGTGCTTAATAAAAATCTTCCAACAGAAAAAAACCCCTCAACTCTCTCTCAGGTTTCTCCTGCAATGCTACTGTCATCTGGTTTTCCCCCTAGTGCTCTATGGATACTCCCCTCTTCATCAAGACCCTCTACTAAAGAATAAACCCGCCAACAAGAAGAGGGTTTTAACATTTGAATATTTTAAAGCATCTGTGTTCTGCTTGCCACAGAGGCCCCTGTCACAGTTACCTCCACATTAAACAAAATAGATGCAGTGAGCGGAGGTGATGCCACAAGCAGAGGCTACATGAGATGAGATACTCAAATGAAGCAACAAAATTGGATACCTAATCATGGCAGTAAAGGCTGCTGCACTCATCTCCACATGCCTCATTTCATTTTATGAATGTTTTCCAGAACCTAATGTACGTCCGATGACCTGGGTACTCAAAGTTTTTAATTCCAGAGATTTTATCAAAGTGTCATGGCAAATGACCTCCTCCGCTACGCAAGCAGCCACAGAAATGGAAAGGGTCACTTGTTGTAACAATGAGATAATTAAGGCTATTACTTCTAGAAGAAAAAAAGCCTTCCTTAAGTGCTCAGAATAATGCTTTCAAGTCACCACAGCAAAATGGTAGGGATTACTGCTTCATGCAGTATAATCCAGGATGGATAACATACAGACCCCTCGCTTTTTGACCCCTCTATTTCATCACGCAATTTAACCAGAGCTGGTGAAATCTGAATTAAATACAGATATAAAACGCCTGGTATACGGGTCGTATTGGGTTGTTGTTGTTTTTAATTTAATCTCATTTTTGCCATGCACATTGCAAGCACAGAGGTTATCTGTTGCCTCTCAGAGATGAGCTACATATGACAATCAGCTGTTGCTGCTCCCCATCTTCTTCAGTGGTGTGGAAGAAACTTCCTCTGACAGACATTCAGATCCAAAAATGGAGAAACTAAGATCAGACTTGGTATTTCCAGAATTAAGAAACTCACAGCTGTTCCCAGAAGGCGTTGGTCATGCAGTTTTTCTCATTGTGAGGGAAGCTGACACCTTTCTCTCCTGCAGACAGGAGTATTTCCAAGTCAGTACACAATTCCAGCATTTAGACTCCACAACTAATTCTGAAAAACAAGGGAGTGATCTGACAGTGGCTACTGGTGATTTACACCTGCCTCACACTGTGCATTAACTATCTGTATCAGGTATGGGGGAACAGAAACCAATGCATTTAGGAATGTATGCTAAATCCCAACAGTTAGCAAGTGAGACTAAATAACCAAATAATACCAAGGAGAAAGCACAGGCTTCTTCAGCATTCAGTGCCTTCAGGGTCTCTTATGCACCTGACTACCTCTGCAACCTCACGTGTCCCTTCTGACCCTCTGCCTTTGCTGCTACAGATCCGCTTGTCTCCATTTATGGAGAAGCAGTTCTGAAAGACTCGAAGGCATCGCCAAAGAACCAGAAACTCCACATTTACAAGGAGACCTGCAAGGAGCATTTGCCATGCAAATGATGGCTGGTAGAGGAATAGCATCATCTGCCTCGTCTCCACCCAGCCTTTTACTGGAAGTTCCAAGCCCTAACAAGTTAAAAGCTTCTCCTCTTTCTAACTCTGTTTCCTGATAATTCATTTCTTCTCTCCGTGCACCAGGCTAAGAAGTCTCAGCCTCATGCTCCAATATATTTATTGTATTTTGTGAATCTCTTTGAGTTTTAGAGGTAGAACTTTTTCTGGATCACACTGCATCTACCATTAAACCCACAGTGAGATCCAAATGCCTTTCAGAGAAGCTGCCAAAACCCTTGCCCGTTCTCAGCCAGAACCTAGCTGTCAAACACAGACCAGGGCTTTACAGAAACCCGAGCCTTCCTGCTTGCCAGACCTTGGGGACCAGATGCAACAGAAAATGCAATACTCTTGTGACTTGGTTCCCCAACACTCCCAGCAAGTTCTGACACTGCTAACATGATAATGAAGCTGAAAAATTCAGACTGTAAAACCATTCCTACTGATGCTTGCATACAAGTCATCTACAAGTCAGTCCTGTAACTGGAATATTTCAGCAAAACTGGATGCTAAAAAAAAAAAAAAAAGCCTCAAAACCCAAAACCAACCCACTATTACTTTCCGCCTTCAAAATTAAAAACAAAAAAAAAGTAACTGTGGTTTTGAGAACTTACGGATACTGCAGTGGTAATGTCCTATTGAATTCTTTTCTTCAATCTACCTGGCAAGTCTCAAAAATGAGACAGATGTCATAAGTGATATAAACAGAGAACAGGATCCAGCCCAAAAAAAGCAGTGAGCTAGGGGCCTTGAGATTTGAGTTCTAGTCCAAGTTTCTGCCAGCCAAGCGAATCTGTGCAACCCATGCTGCTATTCTGTGCCTTTCTTCTTCCTCCCCCACTTCTAACACATCTGTTTCAACTTAAGCTCTCCAGGACAATGACTCTCTGTTGCTACAATGCCCAACATGTTGCGTTTCCATTAGGAAGCAACAAAAACCTTATATGCATAACGTGACTGTTGGATACCCAGGCTTAGTTTTCAAAGACTCTGGCACAGGATTTTATTTTCTGTATTTTCTGCTGCAGAGAAACAGGATGAAGTCACCCACTCATTGCACTGGAAGCAAAGTGAAGAGGAATTTGGACTGTGAATCCCATCTCGACAGATCGAGAAACACATCTAATATCCCTTCAAGTAACCGTGTAGAGCTCAAGAAAATAATACCTTGCCAATTTTTACAGAGACCATAAAAATTAGAGAACTCGCTTTTTTTCCCCCCATATTTGGTGGTACGTAGCTGGCCTTGAAGAGGGGAGTAAAAAGTAGCCCAATATTGTCCCCAATATGTGGGGTAAACAGTCTCAAAAGAGCAAGTTAGAAGTGGACATCATTTTGCTCTTACGAACTCTGAGCTGGACATTGCATCGGTAAAATAAACCACCTCGAGACAAGTCTCTTATTTTCAGATCCACGCTAATATGAATAACAGGACTCAGTCACGTGGCATCTCCAAAGCTCACAAACAGAGAACCAGCTCAAACTGCAGCAGGGCAGGAAGTCCTGCTAACACACACCAGTGTTTCACTGACCTGTCTGGGGCCTTACCTGCAGCGATATCCTGATTATTAAAATTATACTGTCAACTGGGAGATGGGAAGGGGCTCCCAAGGACGAAATAATTATCCACAACACAGACTGTGGTTTGGAGGAGAAAGTAGAACCATTTTTATTACTGCTCAGTCACACGCATTAAATACCTTTCAGAGTTCAGCTGCTTTGATAATAATATCCCAACGCTGATGCTTCTGCTCAATTCCCTCAAAGCCATCTTCATTGTACTTACAAACCGCTTTCACGAAACCATCACCTCTGCCAGCCAACCACCCAGTATACCCCACTGTTACAGGGAGAGACAAAGAAGGAAAACACATTTGTATCATTCAAAGTCAGTTGATCCAAACAACGTCCAAGAAGACATTAGTTACCTAACAAATTCCTGAATACTTTCCATTCCTTTGACTGACCGTAGGTGGTCAAAGCACCCCCAAGAAATACAAGAACGAAGAAGAGAATACAAGCATTGAGAAGTTAAGGATCCAAGTTACATCTATACCAAGTTGTGCATAACACACAAACAGATGGGCCCAAGATAAATCAATCTATCCATTAGGCAGACGCAGCTTTAAGATGCACTAAAGATGCACAGTGTGAAGGTGCCAATTATACCCTACAGCACAGGGGGTCTCAGCTTTAAAGACCACAGGTGCTCCACTGCCACAATGAGCATCACTTACTGTCTGAGAGAACCTCACTATACAGACTACATCTATAATCTGTACCTTTGGGAGCTTTACATCATTTTTCCACACAAAGTGAGAGCACAGACAAGAAGTGCCTTTTTCTGACTATTCCTGAAGCTCAGACACATCTCTTTCATATATTTGTTAAGTAAACTTCCCTCTCTGACCATCCAGGAGCCATTCTGGCAGTCACTCTTGTTATTCCTGCACTCCTTTTACCCTGAAACAATACTGTAGTCAGACATGTAGTGCTGGATAGGTCTGGTGTCTCCTGCCAAACTGCACTTCACTGTTGCTGCTTTCACACTACTTTTACAAACATTTTAAATCACTTTATCCATCACCATGGCTTCAATGAACTCACAAGGTTAAACACTCTTGTAGACCAGCTGAAGACCTTTCTCTGCACCAGGAAACGTTTCTGTTAATTACATTGTTAATGTGTCATCACCAGGATAAGAAATACAGGACTTGTAAAGAGAATAACTGAGAGGGTGAATGATAAGCTTTGGCTTCATGTGATGTAGTAGCAAACTAAAAATCTAATACAAATGAATCACAGTTGATTTCAGTAAAATGTAATTACATTAATAAGTTAGACATTTTGGGGGGGGGAGGGGGGGAAAGAGGAAGGGGGAAGTCAAACCAAACCACAGTACCACCAGAATAAGCAAATCTTGTTAGCAGAATGAGTGGAAGAACTTTGTGTCCTTTTTTCACCTTTATCACTCAGAGGTGAAAAGACAGCCATTAGTATTCACCTTACCATGAGCAGTCAAGAGGAAAACTGTAATAGATCATAGTACACAGTTATGGAATTTTAGTTCACAGTCTCATTTTACAAGTATTTTGTGGGTGCCCCTTGATGGCACGAGCTGAGAAGTCAGTAATTTTGTGGGTTGTTTTTGTGAATATTATTGTCAAACAACCAATGTTCATATCCTTTACAGGCTGAAGACAAACATTTACTCTATTTCATATTGGCTCTTCAGTTTTAACAAAAAAATCCAAACATTTTGTGGGAGAGATGAGGTATGGCACATTTTGGGATGAGCATGGGGTCAATGAGGTGCAACCAGTGATGACTGTGATGGAATGCAATGAACAGAAAAGAGATGACCTAGATAGAAAAGTAAACAATTTAATTTAACTCACTTTTAAATAGAGTGGCTCCTGAAAAGCTGCAATTGATTTATCTAACATGGCAGGATGTCTGCAATTCAGAAATAATCAATGCCTTTATATCCAATTCAATTTTTCTTTTTTTTGTCAGAATTTTTAGGAAAGATTGATTTGCTTTGGGAATATTTACTTAACAGCTTTTCCATCAAATAAATGGATTTTATTTCATTGACAAGAACAGAGCAGAAAGACTCCAGTGATTTGGGGGTTGTGGATTTGTTTGGGGATTTTTTTTTGTTTGGTTTGGTTTGGGGTTCTTCTTGGGGTTTTTTTCTTTTTTGTTTTTTTTTGGGGGGGTTGCTTGTCAAGCCCAAGGAAAAAAACGTGACTGCAATATATAACAAGAAAGCCTGAGAGATTTCCAAAAATATTTCAAAGCCAAATTTGCTATTTCCATTAAGCATATAAACAGTAACCTAGAAAGGGGGAGTTTTTAGTGACATGATAAAGCACTCAGACCATGTTTTGGTGGTGTACAATGTCACCTGGACTCTTTTAGTGTTTGTTTTTTCCTTTACACCTCTCTGGAGTCTTATTCTATCTAGATATCATTATTCTTTCCTGAAGTTACAAGTTTGCTGCCTCAGAGAAGCAGCAATCCTAGGAAGCCATGTAATTCACTGATATAACTCACGTACCTACAGTCTCTCAAGCTGCGTGAAAATAATTCAGTTCATCCCAAACTTATGCACGGCAGTGTTTCTTATACAGATTTTACCTTCAGATGTAAAGGGACCAACTCCTTCAGCACTGAAAGCACTCACACTCCACACATGAATGAAGAGCATATGCTGTAGGCACTCTTAGAAAAATTAAGGCACTCTTAGGAAAATTAAGAAAAACCATTGTGCCTACCTGCCAACTCAGAAAAATAAACATATTAAAGCATGACTGACATTTCTCCATGTGGTAATGGATGGCAAGGGTTCCTGCTGGGGCAGCACTGCACACCAACTTATCCTCATGCCAGGAAACCAAATAGTAGGGTTTTGTTACTCTTCAAATATAGGAAGAAAAATGACAACGTTTCACCCTTCCACATAAATCCTAATGACACAGACACCATTTCTTCCAAGCCTCAAGGCTGCCCACCTCTTCTCACCCTCCCTCCACCAAACCAAACATTCACAGGCCAATCTGGGATATTCAGGGCAATCAGCTCCTGCCTTTTTCCACACAACTCATGCTTCCAGTTTGGCCAAAACCTGTAACATCACTTCTGGAAGTATTTTACCATTTCTGCCTTGTGAAATAAGTCCAATGATCAAGCAAGAAAAACAAGCACTGAAATGGACCTAGGCAAACCTGTACCTTGATGATCAGGTGCACTGCTGAAAATTATGACTGTTACCTAAAATAGCTGTTTTCTGCTTGGGCCATCCCCACAAGCGGCCATACCAAACTCCAGCACTTAAACAAGACCAAACACCAGGCAATCCTGGATCAAAGTGACCATTTCATAGCCTCAAGCACATTTCCAACACTTAATTGCTACTTCTGAAACCTATAAAAAAAACTAAAATAAAATATTCTTTTCCAGAATACCAAGCAAAGGCAGCTGCTTATTTCACTGGGACAGGTCACCACTAGTTAACATTCAGCTGCCATGCATGAACATGTTTGACAGTTTTTTCGGTGGTACAAACTGTGCACGAGTCCTCCAATCTGTGACAGAGTACTGAAGGCCTCATTAACTGAGAATACACACCAGTGACAGCTACAGCCCGAGGTACTGAAAAACCTCAGGCTGGAGTTCCCCTTTCTATTGCTAGATATATGTAGCACCAAAGGCCCCACATAACTAAATTTTCCAGATCCATAAATTGAACTAATTACTGGCGCGTAAGGGGATTTAAATTCAGCCACACATAAAAGTCAAGAGAAGTAAAAAAGAAAAAAAAATCACGATTAGCTTCTAAGAAAATAAAAACATATGTTCTCATTTTCGTCTGGGAACTTCTATGTTGTTTGTATTTTAATGATTCTTTGTACAATTGCAAGTCATTCTATGTACCTTAGCTTCCTCAGAAAACACAATGAATAACTTGATCACATTCTCCCGTTTATCTTGCTGGTATTGAACTAGTTACAGCACAAGTCTAAAGTGTGACAGTGGGGACTGATCCCAGCTCTGTCGTTACTGTCAAATTATAAAGCCCTTAACAGTTTATAGCAGAGTGAAATTAAGTAGACAGTGACTTCCCTCTGTGCTATTCCATTGTTCATTTTCTTCTGGACTATCCCTCTATGTTCCTTACCCTTCTCCAATTTCCTCAGGACATGAAGGATATATTTAAATAGCTACTACAATTATTTCACTACCAGGAGAAGGGAAAACTAAGGGAAAGGCTGAATGCATGCTGCTGAACTTCCCTTGATGATGTTTTCCCTTTTTTCAGTGAAATCTTGCCCTGAAATACCATCTGTGTTTCATCTCGCTTGCCCAGCTTCTTCAAAGTGGGCCTTTTATTGTGAAGTTTTTCCTAAGAATACAGTAATACATTGTAAGCGCTAACATGAAGATGTGTTCCTTGAAAAACTTAATTTGATGGAAAAAAAGCCACTAGAGTGTCTTTCATGCTATACCCAGAGAATTTGTTCCTCCCAAGCCTTTTTACTTTTTATGTATGTCCAAAATAAAATTTTACTTTCTTTGTTGTTGTTGGTTTTGGGCTTGCTCTCTTCCACAAGTCTTGAGTATGGTTTGGTTGGGTTCAACAAGCTCAACGTCGTGGAAATCCAGTGTTTTCCTGCCCTCTGGAAGCCTCCTGAGACTTCACTACTTGTACAAAAAGGGAAAAGCCTACTTACCTACCGAAAAGCCACCTCTGCTCTGATGTTGAAAAGGTCTCTCACAGTGGACTGTTGATACCTTTGATTCAGTACCTTCCTTAACATTGTCTTTGGCTTCTTCATTGGTTAAGAAAGCACAGACAATACTGGCATGAAAATTTTTGTCAAAATATATTAGATCTGCAGTAGTTGTAGGAGATGAGGAACACCCATCCGTTAAATACTGTCCTAGAATCAGCAAGGTGTCTTTCCACCCTTCTGAAGTTTTCCTGGCCACCACTTAGAAGGAAAACTTTAATAATAAAACACTAATAAAAAGGGAGAGATTGTATCTCCCAAAATGACTGCTTCTAAGGGATCTCATCTTTCATAAATCCCACTTTTTTTTTTTCCACTGTATGTGATTTGTAGTAAGCTTGGTCTTCTGAAATAACAGCACCAGGACTATCATTGAAACATTAAATCACAGAATGTAGGAAAACTTGTGCCAAAATCATAAAATCAAATAATCAAATAATCAAATAGTGCCAACCATTTCTTACATGTTTTCTACAAACTACAATATTTTGCTACTAATAGGCAGAGAAAGAGCTCTCCTTAAAAGGGAAAAATAATAAAGTGTGGTTAAGATATGCTAAATTTTGATTAATAGCTTTAATAAACAACATAAATTTGAAAATTGATGTAGAAATACTGTATGTTTTTAACCTTCCTCAGTTATGTCCAGCTTCTACTATGACAGCTAACTGCAAAGTGTAATGTACAGAGAAGTAAAGTAAAAGTAAAAATACTTTTTTACTTCTAAAAGCAAAGTAAAAAGTAAAAGTAAAATAAAAGTAAAATGCACAGAAAACAGAGTCTTTCATGAAACATGGTGCAGAGGGAAGCTACCATCCCGTGACACCCACTGGGCTTCATGATTCTTTCTTTAATGTAGATTGTCTCCCTATGATGTATGTATTTTGAAACTGATATGTAATCAAATTTCCCTTCAAGTTCTGTCACACTTCAGCAAAAATATTGATATTGTATGTAATATCACAACATATCCAGAATATCTATGCTCCTTATTTTCAAAATCCAGCAATTCTTTGCTCACAGCAAACTAACAGGTAAGCTCCAATGTTTACTCAGCTTGCTCAGACAACAGGTCTGTGACACCAGTAGCAGTGGGTTTTTTCCCCCCCCTTGTTTTAAAAAATGCCAGCACATCCAGACCACTCAAAGCTGGTATGTATGATCAAACCCATGGGAACTGTAGTTGTCTTTGCAGCAAACATCTAAGTGCCAATCTTAAAAATTAAGTTCATCCGTGCCCATCACACTGTCATGTTTTCCTCTGTGGCAACACACATTAAAATAATAGGTCCTGTAAGGTTGTTGTCAAGTATTTTTCACTAACAAGTTTTTCAGGAGCATTATAACCATTTATTTCTTCAGCTGGATGAACTGAGCCACAAGGGCTGAGATGTTTGAGTCCACACACAAAAAAAGAAAAACATTTCATGATTAAAAGAAACCAGACTTAGCTCTTTGTTACAACTCCTAATCATTACTCTACTTTATCCCTGTAATTATTTGGTATTTCATCGTTTAAGCCTTTTAAAGAAGCTAAGCTGGATGTGGCACACTTAATTAAAACTGAGCTTCAGCATTCTACTCTTTTCTATCTGGAAATTGTTATAATGAGACTCTTGTTTGCCAAACAAGAATGCAAATGTTCTCTTATGACAGAGCTAGTGGTGAACTAAGAAATATCCCTCTCATTAAAGCTCCAACCATCTCACTTAGCATTTCAGGACACTGAAATTACTTAGGGGAAACTTCCTCCTGAAAGAGTAGTCTGTGATTTACAAGGACAAAATACAGGCTGATGCTTTAAGTGTTGAAAGGAGGTGTGCAAATATTGGATGATTGTAAATCCATCTTAAGAAAGTGTAAGACTGCCAAGGCCAACTGTGGCAAGACATTACTCACTTATACAACCTAACTGCTCAGCATTCCTCCTGAACGCTATAGTCACCTTGTCAACACAGGCAGTGTGTTCTTTTTGCTGGACACACAGAGAAAAGTCACCTTTAAAACCCAATACGAATGAGGCCATGATTTTTCAGTAAAGACTTCTTTAGTTTTCTGCATTTTGAACTTTTAGAAATAGGAAACAGTTATTTCCTAGCCCTCTTAGTCACGTGCCACCCTGTGACAACGTAAAACCAATCAAAATGCTTGCAACAGAAACTGTAAAAACAGTGTGTACACTCTGTGCTATCAGCTAAAGCACTGTTCTACACAGCCATCCCGCCTTTACTCTAAAATAGCTTACACAATTCAGTGCATCATGCAGACTTCGTGGACTTGCTTTTCAGATAAGGTTCTCTAACTCTTTGTGTCGCAGCAAGAGCAGCACAGGTAAACAACCATTCTTAAAATAAAATAAAAGCCTATTTCCTAGCAACATAATTACGTCCTGGACACAATTTGGTTGTCCGTTTACTCAGTGACAAAAGGATTCATCATCTTGTTCATTCAGAACATGCAACACTGCTTGAAGAATACGACAACTGGACCTCAGTCCTTCCTCGGAGCCCAGTCCTACTCTGCAACTGGAGTGGTGGGCAAGCTCTGCTCAGCCAAGCACTAAAGTATGGCTGTTATAGTCAGGAAGAACATTTGACAAGTTTTTAACTGATAGGCCAAAAATTCGCTGTTCTGATCGCATTGGGAGCAAATTAAAAGTTGGCCTTAGCTAGGATAAGAAGCCAATACTCCAAGTTCTAGACACACTGACATACAAATTTTTGTTAGCGTTTCTTCAACAGGTACTTCCGTCTCTTTTCTTTTTTTTTTTTTTTTTAAAACTATGACCTACTGTTTCAGACATCCATCGAAAGGGTTTCCACCTGTTATCCATTCTTCGTCTCCGTATTTCTAGATACATCGTGATCATCTTACTTGGAATTCTTCTAAGTGATCTCTAATCTACTGTATTTAAGCTCCCTTCCAAAACACAGTACCTTGGAGTTCCTTTCTCCTTTGATTAATATGGATTCTCCAACAGCTGATTTTAGGGGGTTTATCTAGAACATATTTCTATGTAATTACAATAACCCTGTATAACCTAAAATAACCTAAAACCTTCACTGTCTGCATGGTATGATCTGGGCATTCACTAATGTCAGGACTCTCCATTTTCTTTGTTCTTCCACTTCAAGCAATGTTTAATGGAAAATTACAGCTAATTTTCCTACCAGCCCGAATTCTTTAAAAAAAAAAAGTAAACATACTCCTTCTTTACCATTTCCAAAGAACAAAGAACACTGGCAATACTTCCACAAAATCTCTTTTGCTTATCATGTTCTTTGTCTTAGCTTTCACAGGTATTAATAAAACAATAGCTTGAGTTATGACCCCACCTTCCAGATAGTGAAAAAACACTTTCAAAGGCCATGGTTTCCTTTACAGATAATAATTGCACTAACATGCCACACTGTGTATTTGCTAATTAAACTAAGCTCCACTTACGTATTCACATCAACACACCGATTTTGGGTCATTTGTTAGGGAGCTCTCCTGGCTATGTTTGCAGCTACTCCCATTGATAAATTACTTCTTTGTATTAGAAACAGTACACAGACAAGTATCTGCAAGATCAGCTTGCAGGCCTCTTGTTTTTATCAGCAGCAATATTTCATCAACGTTATTCAGCATTACTGAGCCTTACACAGGGTCTCTGCAATAGCTAAGTTTCCCTACTGGGTTTTACATGTAAGTTTTATGATCCACTACTTCTACAATAAAAAAGCCTCCCTCCATCAGCATCATCAGACAGAGCACCTCCAAAGCCCTACTCTTAAGAGCTGATACTGTTGCCTGGTACTTGAGCTGAGCTCTGGCACAGGTATGAACACGGTACTGCCATTCATCTGCTTTACAGTGACTTGACTAACAGAATCTACTGGTGGGTTCACAATCAGGCTGGCCATTTTAAGCTGAGCGACTTCAGAAGGGTCAGAGAGGCCAAGAAAGTGAACTTACACAAAGAAGGCAGGACTAAGAAACACAACTTAAGCTGACAGGGCCCTGCAAAGGCAGTGTTCACTGATCTTCCGTGAAAAATTTTGGAAACTCTCTTTTTCTGTGTATTGAGTGTTACCTCTACTGTCATTTTCACTGTAAGAAAACTGACAAAACACCAATAGCAGAATTACAGCCTGAATGTATTTCATATCAGTGTCTCCAGAGGTAGAAGTTTACCTCAGCTTTAAAAAAAGAGAAGGGCAATCTTTTTAAAAGAACCTACAGTTCAAGCACTACTTCTGAAAGCCTCGCCAGCTTGTGGTGCAAGACAACCAGTATCGTGACAATGCACGGACATTCATTTTCCTCAGTGATTAGTAATAGTACATTTGTGCACCTGCAAGCAGTACTGCCTAAAATGCAGATACTAGAATTCACTGAAGTATGCTGAATTTTCTTTTGAAATATTTTCTTTTGATTTACCCTTTACAAAACGCAACACCAAGACTGGTACTCAAACAAGAAAATGGCTTTGGGCAAACCTGAATCATAGATATCTGAACTGCTCACTTCACATTGTTTTCCAAATTACAAGTTGCTTGTCCCAGCCCTATGACAGGAGATGGTCAGTGCTCTTGCATTCATGCTACTTTTCAGATTAAATCTACATAATGAAGCAAGTGTAAGTAATTAGTAAAAGGAGTAAAGCCTGAAAACTTTTCAGAGGATGACTGGAAATCATCTGAGCTGTCTCTGGAAGCTTCCAAAGAACTACATGCTATGTCAAATTGTAATTAGGAATTTCCTGCATTTTCTGAAGTATGGTTTATGACAGAAATGAGAAAATAATGGAAAAAGAGTTAGCAACTTTCTTGGGGGTGGGGGTAATACCATCTTGCACGAGAATTATATTAACAGAAGAATACAGT
Source organism: Pseudotriccus pelzelni (assembly GCA_035584735.1). NCBI lineage: Eukaryota > Metazoa > Chordata > Aves > Passeriformes > Tyrannidae > Pseudotriccus > Pseudotriccus pelzelni. The sequence continues at coordinate 16,343,478 of JAWMRA010000130.1, forward strand.
GGAAACAATGTAGAGCTGAAACATGTTTGGTAAGGCATGCTGAGCAAAAGACTAAGCAACATCCAGTCAAGACTAAGCTATTTAATCAGAGAGGAAATATTTACCAATAAGCTTGTTTTAAAAGAAAATACAGCAATTGGCAATATTTGGTGAAGACAAGACAGACTTGAACAAGTATAACTAGACAAATTTCTGAGACCCTACAGGTGTGTCTGCTACCCACAGGAGTGTTTTAAATTAGGTGAAATAGATGTCTTAGCAGTTGTTTTGCTCGAACATTCGACAAGCCTATTGTACATGCTGAAAAGTGAGCAAGCTGGCTTACTGTGGCCACAACAGCCCCATACAGCACTGCAGGCTGGGGGAAGAGTGGCTGGAAAGCTGCCCGGCAGAAAAGGACATGGGGGTGCTGGTCAACAGCAGCTGAACATGAGCCAGTGTGTGCCCAGGTGGCCAAGAAGGCCACTCGCTTCCTGGCCTGGATCAGGCATAGGCCAGCAGGAGTAGGGAAGCGATTGTCCCCCTGCACTTGGCACTGAAGAGGCCACGCCTTGAGTGCTGTATCCAGTTCTGGGCCCCCCAGTTCAGGAAGGAGAGCTGAGCTCCTGGAGTGGAGCCAGAGAAGGGCAGTGAGGCTGGTGAAGCTCATGTCCCACGCTGGCACTCAGTCAGACTCTCATGAGAGATTAGTTTTAGTCCTTCCACATTTGTTGGTCTCCTCTGTGAGTGCTGATTTGCCTGTCCTGTTGTGATCACCCCCTGCACAGAAGACTGCCCCCTTATGTCTCTGCCCGAGTGAATGTAAGCGTCTGCTAAAGGAGCGTAACTGCATCAGTGCGGTCACTGAACTGGAGTGTTTTAGCAGACGTGAGGCTGCACTCCAGCAGGCTGATTACAAAACCTCCAAGGCAATAGTAACTCAACTCTGATAGCCAGAACATTGCTGGAATTACAGTAGTATTTCATCTCTGAAAGGAGTTGTTCATTATCTTGCCCAATGATCTCATCTCAGGATCCATCATCCGCTTGTTCAGTTGTTTTTCTTTTTACTGCAGTATCTGGAGCTTACATCATGAACTGTTATAGAAAGGGCAGTCTTGACTGAGAAAAAACTCACAGGGGTGTATGAGTAAGATGCAAGAGCTAATTGAAGTTTAGTGAGAGCTACTTCAGTTTATCAGAGTGGGAAGGTAGCAAAAAAAGGCTGTTTAAGTGAAGAGCAGGCTCCCTTCGGCTAGTTTGGCTTGTACTGTCATGCACTTGGCTTGTACTCCCAAATGTGTGACAGCTGACCTAACTCATGCATAAACTCAAGCAGTCTCTTTCCTTAACCCCTTTCTCAGTTAAACTCTTCCACAAAACTGACTTGCAGGCATAAAACATCTGCTCCAAATAAGACATTTAGATAAGCACAGACAAACAGAGCATCCTCCAGGAGTAAGAACACAAAGAGCAGAGCACAAAAGACTGAGGGTTACAAGTCAAGCTGTCAATAGGCATTTCTACTTCTGAAAAACTTCTCTTGCACCTCCTAACCAAACCACCCTCAGGTACTGAAGCACACAGCTCAGGAACGTTCTCTGGGTATGCCAATATGGGACAATATTCATGCTCTATTTAATCCAGGGAAACATTTCTACTGGTGCTTGGACTCGATACCAATTTACAACCTGAGTTATACTCTGCTCACAGGGTCTTATCCTTTCTAAGTTGTTTCAGAAACTGAGATTAAGAGAGCTACACTACATTATTGGGCTCATCATGAGCTGGGTAAAATATTTATTTTCTGTTCTCCAGTTACTGAAGTCACTTTACCTTTACAACTGAAATTTATCAAAGTTTTTTCCTTTGACTTTAAATATAGCAATTTTACCTCTACAAATATAACCTCTAGGTAAGGCCTGACCAGAACAGCTTAAAGGTGTAAGTCCTTTTAAAAATGAAAACTGGTATTGTGCATTCTAACCACCAGTTTTAGATTTTGGAATTGCACGTTATTTTGAAATAGAAAAAATTACATTTAAGTGGGATCTGAAATCCCACCGAAACCTCTACAGGCTAAATGCCAGCAGTGTTTTAACACCCGAGAATTATGCTGTAGCAATGTAATCTCTACATCAGTGGAACTGAATAGGTTTGTTTATAAAACACATGCAACTACACAGATGTCCTTCACTAAAGGAAGCATTTAACCCTATTTCCCTTACACAGAAGTTTGCATGCAAGAGAATCCAGCATACCAAATGTATTTAAATTTAATTCTACATGGTGACAAATATTACTAAATAAGTTATTTCAAATTCATTAACACTTAAAATTACTCAAGTCTAAGTGACAAATGATGCTGTGTACTACAATACCCTCTTGCAACTGGAAATGTTCAAATATCTTGTTAGAACTCCTGTTATAAGATGGTGTTAGCAATTTTGGATATCACTGAATTACATTTATAATTGTTATTGTCCAGCATCAACTTTTTCAGTTTAAAAAAGCCAACCCTACATTGCCCCTTTTGGTTTTTTTTTTGGTTGGTTTAGTTGGTGTTGGGGCTTTGTTTTGGTTTGGTTGTTTTTCTATGGTAGCAAACACATGAATAAAGGGACAGGGAAAGAGAAAGCTACATATTCACTAAATACTGTCAACTATGTAGTATGGAAGAAAACATGATTACTGTTTCATTTGAAGCAATCAGACATGCTACTAAAAAGTACAATGGAGAAACTGATTGCAGAGGAAAATAAATAAGAAAAATTTCTTCAGACAGCACTGATTGCTAAATATCGTTAACTGTACATTTCCTATACAGCATTGTGAGAAGGTGATAAGGTTTAAACACACATCTACTTGGTAAAAGGCTGCTGATACTTCTCCTTCCTAGCAGTTCAGCTGACCTTAGTACCCCACAACTCATTTTTGGGTGGGAAATTTAATCTGAGCCCTATTGCCACAATCAAGCACAGAGGACAGCAGCTTTGGCTCAGGCACTGGACTTGAGTGTAAAACAATCACGACGCACCCACAGTTTCCCTCTCATTTGCTGCCACATATGAAGGGCAGTAAGCCCTGGAAGGAAGGCAGCAGCAAATACCAGCTGATAAATTGTCGTGTGTGCAAACCTTCACTAGCTCCTTTTCCTTAGTACCGAAACTCTTTTCCATTATTCTGCAGTTCAGAGGGCAAGGGGCAAGAGCACCTACCCCCAAAAAAATATTTTTCATCAAGTTACAATTCTTTTCTCCCTCTTTTTTTTTGTCTGGTATTTTCTCTTTTTGGATACTGAACAATCCTCTAAATTTTTGGAGGCACCACAATATTTAACAGTGTCAGTTATTTAAAACATCTGACTTTTCCCAAAGCTTCTGCACTGGAGACAAAATTTTGGCTGTGGAAAGAAACTTTGAACAAATACCAGAACAAATTAGACATTTACAAACAGGAGAACGGAAGGGCACAGGAGCTGTATAATCCCTCAGCTCTGGAGAAACCACCACTTGTTCTCGAACATACAAGAAGTTCAGGCAGAACAGTAACACAACATGTTACTGTTGTTGTGGAGCCTACAATTCTTAATTAGGTTATTATTCCCTTTTTCTATGTCAAAGAGGCTAAAGAAAGGCCCAGAGGTTCCTATCCAGGTGCAAAATAGCACCATATCTTTAGGCAAATGACTATTGAACAATCTCTTCTCTTCCTCACTAGGCTGCTTAGACAGGGCAGTCTTTAAGACAGATTCAATCCACTTAATTTCAAGGTTATGGGATTAAAATGAACCAACAGTTTTGAAGACTTCTGTGTAATAAAGGCAGTCTAGAGGGCTATTTCTCATTGAATATATGAATTTTTTTTAATTGAGTCACAGACTGTCAAATATGAAATGCTGACTTTTTAACCTTTGATTTGTCTGAATCATAGCAGGAAAAATAAATAGATGAGAGAACTATTAAGGAATTTGTCCTTTCAGTTTTACAAAGAAACAGTTTCCCACAAGAAAACTGATACCCTAATTATAAGCTTCTGAACAAGACAATCTTGTAAAGCTTTGTATCCACTGGTAGTATAAATCAGAAGCTTAGAAGTTAATTTCATTAGTTTTCTCCATCTGGAAGCTTTAATATTTCAACATGCTGTATTTTCAAATCAGAAAAGAACTTTGTTATTACAGCTACGGGGAAGGTTATTGCTACTGTAACCAGTGAGTTCGATTTTCATCCTGGCTCCTGCCTCAGTGCTTGATGAGCAAGAAACCTGAAAAGTCTGAGATTATAACATCCATTTCCCAAATGATACAAATAGCTATACCTCCTATTTATTTCCATGGATGACATTAAGCCATGTGATATGTAAGGCTCAGGCAACTTTAAAGAGAAGGGGTTTGGTTTCGTTTCTTTGCTTTTATTCTAAAAGAACCAGTAAATTGGTTTGGTGGTTTTTTTTCTTTTGTTTTGCTTTTAAGTCTAATTCTTGGTAGCTGCTACCTCCAGGGTACGTCTCCCAAGACTCTTTCTTTTATTAGTACAAGGACTTCAGAAAAGATCATTTTACTCTGAGTTTTCAGTGAATGACAGACTAAAATATGTCTAAAACGCTTGTGATGTGACTCTGGCCCAGGCAGGGCTTCATAGTGCCTCAGCCCCGACTTTTGCCTCCCACGAGCTTTTTAAATTCAAAAAGTCAGTTTTTAATTTTTCACCTGCCTCTTTTAGAGGCTCCCCCTACCTGTTCAGGCTCGATGGCTCACAGCACCTTCCTTGAAGACAGCCTCAGTTAACCCAGGCTTCTGAAGCAACACAACATTGGTGTGAGCGTGGAAGTTGAAAGACAGCAAGCACACCAAAACAGTCTGTTACAGCTTAAATAAAACTTCTCTTATACAATAAAGCAAAACAAGAACAGCTGCAAGCACCATGCCGACAAAACAAGAACCTAGATAAATTGTTACAACTTAATCATAATGTGATGTGGAGAGTTTTATCTTCACTTAAAATCAGCGTGCTTAAATACACTTAAGATCAGTTTAAACTGCATCAATTTAAAACAGATTTCAGCTGGTGCTATTAAATAGACACAAATTGTGTGTGTTTTCTTACAAAAGAGCCTTTGCTTTGCATTTAGTTTCTCTCACCTGGCTGGCACGTGGCTCACGCCACTGGAATACCAAACTTACCTTTCAGTCTCAACTTTCTACTTCTATCACTGTGTCACTATTTAGAGCTGTACAAGTAAACCAAATTGAGCACTTCAGCCAGAACAAAAGTAACTGCAGCATCTACAAGGCAGCAGAGACCAGGCCCAAAAGGCAAAGACACTGAACAAAGGGATTTTCCCTCCCTCTTCCACCAGTGACCTCAAAACCCTGCATCAACCTTTACACCGGCTTTTAGTCTTCCATCTGCCTGTCACAGACAGAATCTCCCCCACCTCCAAACCAAAAAAAATCACGGCAGGGAAGCATGCAGTAAAAGGCCCAGCAAGAAGCATCATTTTCACTCTGTGGCTATGCAAACATCAGGCTTCCTACCTTAACTGCTGGGTGGACCAACTCCACGCCTTACTTGGCTCTCCAAGGGCCAGCTGGACACTGGGATATCCTGGTACCCCAAACTACATGGGGAACATGCTGGAGTGGAGCAGAACTTACACGCTACAAGTATGGAAGACAGTATCTCTCAGGCGCAGGGAAGCCATCATCAGGTGTTCTAGCAAATACGGATTTCACACTGATTATTCTTCACTGACTGGATATGAATATTTTATTTCAGCTTTGTGGTAGCACTTGATAATCAAGCACCTCAATCGTAGGTGGCAGTAAAAGTAGGTGAGCTCTAAAGTTAAATATTTAACTTGGTAACATGCAATAACAGTCAAGAGTTCTCCCTCAAGCCCAGCATCAACTGAAGGATGAAATTGTGGCGTATAACAAAAAAAAAGTTCTGGTGATCTATAAGTGTCCTGGACTGACATACCAGGAAGAAAAAACCTTATGCTTCCTTTCTTCACCAGTATGTTAATATCACTGTGAAAGAGCAGCTTGTCAAACACAGGGCTAAAAGTCCCAGTTGAGCCATGGTTTATGGACTCTGTGTGCCTTAAAACAAACCACCAACACAAGAAACCCAGCCCAAAAAACCCCTTGAAATAAAGAACCCACAAGACCAAACAAAAACCCAACACCCTCCCCCCCCAAAAAAGGAGAGAGCATACTATCTATGCAACAAATCAATTATGCAACCCATAGAAGACAAAGTCTCCCAAATATCCAGTTAACTCACTAAGAAAAGTTTGATTACCCTCTTGAAGAACACCCCATTCTGTAATTTCTACATCTATGTCATATTCAGAGATTTACGGTTCAAACCCAAGCCACATCCCCAAAATCCCAAGTTCTGCACTAAACCAGGTGGCTTATCAAAAGTGCGTCCAATACCACGTTCACAAATTCTCCTGTGGGTTTATCAACACAGAAGAGACATGCTCAAGATATATAAAAGTAATGCCAGGTGTTATCAGAGTTTCCTGAAACACCATCTTTGTACTCTCCTCCCTTACTAAAAAAAGCTGCTTACCAAGTTTACCTGTATTTTAACCCATCCTGAAACAGTGAAGTTATCATAATGTCAGTCACCAAGGGTGTGTAAACAGTGAAACCTTTCAGCGTCTGAAAATAGAGCTGCCTGTTGTTTGCAACATTCTCTGTGCATGCAGGGAACAGTGAAAGGGAAAGTGTATATGTGAAGCAAATAGTATGAAAGCTGGTGTGGAGGAGAGCACTACACTGATATCCTGGAAACCTGGCTCATGCTCCCCCTGTAAGGAGAGAATGGCTCACGGGCTTTGATACACAAGATGAAAGGAAAAGTTGAGCAGGAGAGAATAAATACTTTCGGTGTTACCAAAGAGAGTCTTTTTCAATAATTCCACAGAAATGTAACAGTACGGTAAGGGCAAGAAGATTATTGTAAAGAAACTAACAAAGATTTCACAATATACTGAGCCAAAAATATTACATGACTGCCTTTTAGGGCACTTCTAAACACGGTACTTGAGCTGTTTACTGAGCAGTCCACAAGCAGCCTACTCAGATATTTGATTTTATAGGAGCAGGCCACCCACATATAAGTGCATAAATGCCAGAAGAATCCCCCCAAAACAGTGCAACTTCTTTATATAACCTGGCCTTTAGCAAACAAAACCTCTTCTTTTCTATCATGTTCATAAAGAAAGAAATCAAGTACAGAATTTTATGTCACTTCTAAATCATGGAAAGCACACTGGAAAAATTTCGACATCACTAAGTCAACACAGGAATTTCTTCTGACACATGTCAATAATCAAGCATTTGGTTTAGTTATGAATTTTTGGAAGAATACAAAATGTTTACATGTCACACATGCACCTAATGGGTTTCCATCTGACAAGGGAGACCTGAGAGTCCCTGAGGAGGAATGGAAGGCCAAAGAAATAGAGCTGCTCATTACAAGAGGTGCTGAACACCACATGCCCACGATTCCTGCAACTGTGTGACCTGAAAATGTGTGTTTTGCTTATACTTCCCTTATGGCAGAGACAGAATGAAAACCAACAGGAACTGTGTTTCATCTTTTTTTTTTTTTTTCCCCTAAACCTACGCTTTTTTCATCAAGAAAACGCTTGCGGGCAAACTGTAAGGTTTCAGAGCAGGGGGAGCAGGGAGAAACAGAGCCTAAAGCAGCAAAAAAATAAGAAAAAAAAATGCAGTGAACAAACCTACATCAACGACCAGAGAACCACCACCACGTTTCGGTTTTTAGAAACCATAGCCTGCACTGACTGAACAATTGATTTATACTTTCAACTTATTCCTCATGGGGGGCCTCCAGTTCCTCATGCCTCAAGTCAAACACAGGTACCTAGAAGAGAATAAGCTCTTGACACAAAATGAACATATGATGCTTCTATACGCGGCACTGAAAGGAAATTACTCATCTAGAGACAGAAAGAGTGCAAAATAAACAGTTCTGCTGTAAAAGTATTTGCCACGGCATGCTGTTCTCTCGCTTCTTATGGGCCAGCACAGATCTCAGAGACACCAGGGAAACGCAGAGCAGTGAGATGTAAGCCCTTCCATCAGATACAGGAACGCCCACGGGACAAGTGTGATGAACGAGGTCATGGGGGAATAGAGCTCTGCTGTGGCCAGTGTTGTGTTGATAGAACACCTACAGAGGAAATCAGTCTTGATTTCTGTAAAAGGTACAATTATCAGCCAGGGTTCATTGCTTTCCTTCCAACAACGTTCCAGACAGCTTCTATCAGAAGACAGGAAACTTACCTAAGGATTAAAAAAATAAAATATAAAATTACAAATAAAATCATATTCAATATTAGACTAGAGAATGAACAGCCTTTTGTACAGTGAATTAGATCACATACTGCAACTGTGCCTCAAACCAAATTGAACAACTGAAGACACTATGTAATAAGGACTGAAAAAAACACCTCTTTCATACAGTGACTCCTAGCTTCTGTATACCCCTGAACACCTTGGTTTGCTCATCTCTTAAGACTCTTTTATAACCCAATCATCAGCAACAAGCCATCTGAGAGGGCAACAAAGTGAGGACATCCATAAAGAAACCCTTCTTTGTTAAGCACAGCAAGCAGCCTTAGTGCACCACCAGGTTCTCATCCATTTATCACCACCTCAATAAAAACATGCTGCAAAAATGGGAAACACCATTTTTCAGCATACACTTCGATTGCTTTGAGTTTAAAAATGATTATATCTGAAGTATGTTAAATCTTAAATCATTGTAAATAATCCCAAACAAAAACCCAAATCCTCCCAAAACCTTAAAACCTCAAACGGTTTATTGCTTAAATCCTTAAAGAAGTATTTTTGTGATAGCTCGAGAATAACAGGCATTCAGTGATGAACTCAGTTCACATTCAGGGAAATGGAGCATGATCATGCAATGAGTATATTCTTTAAGTGTTTTCAAAATATATTTTATAAAAGCAATCAGTTTCAAGTTTCAAAGATGCTATGAAGTACAAGGCCTTAGAAAGCCATGAGAAATACTGTCACTTCATTTTACATTTCACTTGATTTACTGTCTCTGTGATTTCACATAGTAGCTTTTCAGAAACTCATAACCTACAACCATATTTGAACTGCAGAGGAACAAGGTAGGTGTAATAGCATATTAAGTAAAAACTGAACTTTTTTTTCCTGTATGAATGATATTTTCTTCAGCTGTTATTTCACTATGCCAATCTGTCTTTTACCAAACAGTGAAGAAGTTCAGATCAAAAGGGGAAGAAGAAAGATTTTACAGTCAACAACTTATTAGCAGACAGTGCGCAGTTGTGCAGTAAGCCTTTCGTAGGAAGAATGCCAAACTGTAACCTCAGTTATCTAGCTGGATAGCACAGTGATGACTGAGGAAAGCATGCCTCCTTACATCCTACAGGTCGTTTCCAGGGCAGTTAATGTCTGGCTGTCCTGTAATGCTAGCTCCCAATAAACTTATCATGTTGCTTTGCTCAGTTCTGCTCAACAATCCCCTTGCAAAAAACAATCACCCATCCCCATCAAAACCTATCACAGGTTTCTGTTTTCTGTTTTTACATGTCCCACTCCGTGTAATTCATTCAGATGGTGACAAAGCAATTTAATATTGAGGTCAAACATAAGTTATGGGAGAAAAAAATAAAATCTTATGCTGAGAAAAGCTGCTTGTTAATGCATACTTAACTTTTAACACAGCGTGCAATTGGAAGCCGCTAGAGAGTTAAACCTGCCTCAGACCTTGCCAGCTGCTCTATGTGCTTCTGAAATAACCTTGGGAAGGAGCTAGTAACAATCAGTGTCCCAGCTCCCAGAATGCCAAACACTCACACATTACAGCAACAGATGCTCGATTACGGCGTTGCAGCTTTCTGTACCAGCACACTTTCATTTGTTCCCAGCCATCATCTCCACTGACCTCCTAGAGACCTCAGATCAAAAACAAAGAGGAGAAAACCGCATTCAGGTTCCCAGACAAAACGCAGCCTTCCCTCAGTATAATGATATTACCTGACAAACTGAAAAGTATGCAGGAAGATTTCAACTACAGCCATATCATCACACACTTACAGTATCACTTAGACAGTGCTTACATTAGTCAGATTAGCATATAACAATTTAACCTGGCAGAAGTGTTTCCATTCCAAGAAACCAATACCAAATTTTCCCAGTTACTAAATCATTGTAGCGCAAGATGTGACTTGCACATGCAGAACCAAGAAGGGTATCCTGATTGCTCAAAGAGATCATAAGGTTTCCTCAGATACTGTGAAAAACATGGCCCTTAACTTTAGCCTCCTTCCCAAGAATCTTTTAGGGAGTACAGTGCTATTTATCAATACCACAGACATTTGGGTGACATTTGTATTTCCACAGGCCTTCTGTGCACTGACTGACACTGAAACATTTTTTCCTGCAATATGATGGGATTTCACAGTAAGATCTTCCCAAGCAGACAGAACAGTTTCCACAGCAGTTCCTTTTCACATAAATGTTTGCCAAAAGGATGATATTCATGGGAAAATATTTTTTTTTTACTCTTAACTAGGAATGTTCAAACAAGTTCATTCCTGTAGCAGTATGAAAATTATGACATGGAGCAAGCATAATGAATGCAAACAAACTTTATCTGTGAACTGACACTTGAAATAATGTACACACAACTGGCACAGAGAACTCAGATTCTAATTAATAAAGGAACAGTAATGCTTGAATCTTTTGCCAGAACATGCATAGGACACTTAACCTAGAGCCGGTTATATAACATGAAATACCCTAGCCTTAAATCTCCTTCCCTTCTGTAACCTGCTCTTGCCTACACTAAAACAAGGTATCAGTACCTGAGGGACACTGCGCATCATTTCATTGTCTTTGTTTCAGAATTTGTGTCACTTGCGAGCAGCCAGATCTGGAATTCAAGCCAAAACCCAAGTCCCTGTACCAGCATACAGCAGATTTCAAAACACAACACATAGTGGTCAAACAATTTTGCATCAGCATAGTCACAAAAAGCACTCAGCTTTAAAGTCCTCCCACGACATTTGCTGTGGCAGCCTTTAAGCGGAAGAGGAAGGGTCGGAGGATGCAGTACAGGTGACCAGCAAATGGTGGGTGGCAGACATCTCCAGCCAGCTCTTCACCTAATGAGCTCACCAGCCCAAAGTCCTATCAACCATCTCCCACAGGATTTGCAGAGGCAACTTCTGACTTAATGGCTAACTTTTTTATGGGCTCTCTGGGTATCCAGGCAGAGGTCATCTCTACGATGACTGTATCATGCGACCATTTCAGAAAATTGGAACAACTGCAAAGACACCATCCATTAACTCAGCCTCCTGACACACCTCTGACCATTTTTATTCATTGGTGTGACAGACAGTTCATGTAAGGAGACTTTTTAGCCTTTTGTGTCGTCTGTTCCCCTCTTATGTGCTCTCCTAGCAGGTGTCATTAATAATCCTTCTCTGGATTTCACTTGGTCTGATCTCTGTTTAGGAGGGAGACTATAGTAAATCCTCCCGAAGTATCAGGGAAAAGCTTGAGTATTATTCCAACACCAGCTATGGCTGATCTAGAGAGCCTTCAGAGAGCTGCACAGGTAGAGCACGAGAGAGTCTGTGCGAATGTACAGCAGTCATCCTTTTGAAAGGAGTTTTTTAGTAGCCAGTTGCTACACTGAAGGAAATAATCCTTGCAGTCCCAGTTTAGGACGGGACGTATGTACACACAGACAGAACTGGGTTTTGTCGGTCTCATCCCCAGGGTGTCAAGTGGCAGTGAAACCGGCACAAAATGTTCCACCCCATAAAATTCTCAAATCTTAATGAAACCATAACAGTTGTTGCCAGGGAGCCAGCTTTCCTGGGAAAGCAAACAGATTTGGTGTGCAAAGAGTGTCATGTTCCACTGAAAACAAACAGCTTAAAGGGTTAAAGTCAGCAGCAGACAGATGTGCTGCCTTTTCCTATCAGCCATCGGTATCCTATATTAAGTCTGCTTGACACTACAGGGAGAAAGTCAACTGAGGCAGCCTGTGAATGTCTTGCATGGCACAGGTTTGGGAACATTCATCCTTCCCTCAACAGCTGGCCCTTGAGAAGGTCTTCAAGAAATAACTTGGAATACAGAGGCAATTGAACAATGAAGCCCTCAGATCATGCCCACAAATACTTTCTTTCCCCAGTGTTATTTTAGTTAAAGGCAGGTCATGCCACCCTTACATATACTATTCAATCCACTTGCAGTAACTGCTCAGAAAATCTGTTATTAATGAATTAACTTTTCAAATGCTCATTTAGCCCCTAATTCCCCTGGCTTTCAGTGAGATAGATACCCAGTTGAGGTACAGGCTCTGAGCCTGTACCTCACATGGACAGAACTAACTGTCTCCCAGGTTTCTTCTGGGGAAGCTTGTGCACCACGTAGTACTTTGACATTTAAAAAATTACCATGGTAACACCTGCACTGCACTGCAGCCTGGAACTGGGCAGGCCTTGCTACTAGTCCTGTAGCTTTTCCCTGCTTTTTTACATCTTGGGTTAAAGTCACAATTGTGACATCCTGGTAACACAAAATTAACTTACGCCGTACATCAAGGCTAAAGTATCTTCCAAAAAAGACACACCCACAAAAAAATTCACTGAGAAGCACATTTAAGGACAGAAGAACAGTATGCAGAACTGTTGATTTTCCTGAGCACTCAACTAATTGAAATCTATGCAAGAAATTTAAAATAACGGGAAGTGGTTAACTAAGGACCGGGCCTGGGCTAAGCTTTCTTTGTAGATTACAGCCTGAGAATCAATCTAGTACTCAGACACCAAAATCTTTTTATTAGCACAACTTCCCCAAACCATAAATATGTTCCTGGGAGAGTATGTCACATTAAGCAGTACACAGGTCTCATTTCTCACATCGTTTGGGTTTTTTTAATATCTCAAAAGGTATATATATATAAATATATATATACAGTTTCTGTGTAATCCTAACAGTCCTCCACACGCCCTTGAAATCCATCACCCACAACCCCATGAATTCTAGAGCAACTGCATGTGTTTGGTTTGTACACACAAGCCCCGTTTATTTTCTCTCGTTCAAAGTAGGCAGCTGCTCACATGCTCTGCATCAGTGAACCCCAGCTCACTGTTTTCTTATTTGTCCCACTTCAGTTCCAGAAGAGGGCTGATGTGCAAGGTACTAACCTTATCTTCTGAAGGAAGGCATGGAAATACAAACACCTTCCACAACAGCAGGTTGGAAAGAATTACTTGACAGAAGGAGTAAAAGTACCATCTGCCTTTGTTATCACACCTACTCCTTCAGACAAGCTGTGGCTACCTTGCCCCCAAAAGACTGAAAGATACCTCCTCTGACATACTCACCCGTGTCTGGCACAAGCTGCTGTAAAACAAATCATTAGGACATAATATGGAAATGACTCTCAGCCATTACGGACCTAAAGTGGATCCCAGTAATACCAGGTCTAAAAACGCCTGCTAAGTTTTTTTTCCCTTTTAATGTCATTCCGTGTTTTACCTAGTGAGATCATTTAATGGTATACACTGCCTATGGAATCATATGGATTAAGAAAAACAGAGAGGCGTTTATCAATTTTCTCAGTGCCTTTCTTTAAATTATCAGCTAAAAACACACCTTTATCTTCTGACTTTGAATCAAAAGCAATAAGTAGTTGAGAAAACTAAAAGGATGATTCATTTCAGCCAACACCAGAAATCTCTATATCCATCATAAAACTTAATACTTAAGTAAACATATTAAACTTAATATCACATAATCACTGAAGCAAAAGACCAGTAAAATGGAAGTTATGCTAGGGATACACACCTTTACAGCCCATCTGGCACAGCTTTCACTGTTGTATTTAATGAAAAACTAATATAATGGTTCTGCTTACTGGGGAACTTTATTATTCCAAGTTTCATTTGAACCATTCTTCAGCTCCTTTAATTGCCAATTTATTGCTAACCAGGTCAAACTGATGCAGGCAGGTTTGGCAAAGACAGTTGAAATAAACTTCAACCTTTTCAGGTAACACCTTCCCTTACAGTCACCTGAGCCAGAGACTTTTCAGAATCAATGCTTCCATAGGAACTGGGGTGGAAAGGAATGGGTCCTGTTCTCCAAGGTTTGATTTCTGGGACTAAAAATTTCCCCAAATAACTGTTTACTGACTTGTGAAAACTAAGTAACTGAAGGGTGCTTTTGACATCATACATGTTGCAGGTGGCTACTAAAAAATGTTCCCAAATATTCAACTTTAACGTAGTAGTTTAGTACCAAAGGCAACAAGTTTTAAATAATTTAGATAAAACTCTTCCTACACAGTAAGTTTTCTCTGTAGCTGTCTGGCAGAGGAGGAGGTCTTTGGTGCCAGCAACCTTACACATCTACACTGCTAGGAAGTTCAAAATCAATTAGCTTAATTTTCCTTACAGAAACTCAGGAACAGTACATGAGACCCCATTTTAGATTTTCCTTGTGGGTTTTCTTATTCCTGGTTTGAGAGTCTTGTACTGTTGCTGGTACAAAACCCTTACACTAAATCTATTCCAAAAGGAAAACATGTCAAAGCCTGAATTTAAATAAGCTTCAATGTTCCCAGTTTTGGAGGAAACTACTCCTCTTAATTTATGTGGAGACCCCAACGGAGAGTCACTGAAGAAAAAGGAGCAAGGATCCTTGACAGCCTCAGCTACCTAAGTGAAAAGGGGGTATCCTGCAGGCTTTAGAAATGCATGGACCAGCTGCAACAGCTGTGATCCAATTTCATTTTCAGTCTTATTTTATGGAACTATGAATATTTAATGTTGACTTTCAGAACATTAATCCGGATCACACCCTTTGAAACACAGTATGATACTTTCTGTAGTTTGCGTTTGTGGGCAACTTTTGGACAGGTCTGGGCTTTCATCAGTTGCGTGTTTCCTCCTACCATCTGCGGCTCTGAAAAACATCAGACCAGATATCTTGATGACAATTCATAGCAGAATGAGGTAGATATAACAAGCAGAACAACAGTAAATATACCCAGGTGGTTCCGGTTCTCTCTCATTTTACCCCTGCCTAACTTGCATTTTGTTCCACCTGCCTCACATCATAAAGACAATTTCCTTGCAAGCACAATTCCTGTTTGTAATTTGAAGTCACTGCTGAAGTTATTCACAATTAGGAATTAATTTTTTCTGAAGATATTAACACCTGTTTATTTCAAAGGGAAATTCTATGTGTCCTGAGTTTCTCTCTTAGAAAAAACTAAATGTTTATAAACCATTTCACAAGGTTTTTCTTTGGAAATCGTGATAACATGGTTGTGTACACATAACTCTCCCACTGTTTATAGCAAGGTTTGTGACAATTTTCTGCTGCTTTCCTAAGAAAAGTAAAGCTTATCCACTTCCCAAAAAAAGCTTCTAGTGACTTCTTAAAACTAAGAAGCTGTAGAGTGCTTTTGACATCAAACTTTACCTTGCAGCTGGCTACTAAAAAATGTTCCCCAATATTCAGCTTTAACACGGGAATTTAATACCAAAGGCAACAAGCTTAAAAATAACATTTTGAAGAGAGAGAGATGATGGAGCCTGTCCAGAGAAGGGCAACGAAGCTGGCAAAGGGTCTAGAGAGTAAGTCATACAAGGAGCAGCTGAGGGAAGTGGGGTTGTTTAGTCTGGAGAAAAGGAGGCTCAGGGGAGAAACCTTACCACTACCTACAACTCCCTGAAAGGAGGTTTTGGAAAGGTGGGGCTCAGTCTCTTCTCCCAGGGAACTAGTGACAGGACAAGAGGACGTAGACTCAAGCTGTGCCGGGGGAGGTTCAGGTTGGACATCAGGTAGAATTTTTTTCACTGAAAGGGTGGTCAGGCATTAGAATGGACTGACCAGGGAGTCACCATCCCTGGAGGTGTTCAAAAAACAACTGAAAATGGCCCTTAGTGCTGTGGTTTAATTGACAAGGTGGTATTCAGTTAAAGGTTGGATTCAATGATCTTAGAGGTCTTTTCCGCCCTTAATGACTCTATGAAGTTGTAAAATGAACTAAGAGAAACAAATAATTGTGTGCCAATGCTGCCAGAGCACCTTAAATTGAACCTTGCCTTAGTCAGATACCATACCACGTTATATTAATTACAAACTCTCTGCCAAAGCAGAGCTCATAGCAAGAGGCATGAAAGTATAAATTGACAGCCCCATGCAGTGTTCTGTAAAGGTAAAGGCTTTCCAAGCTAAGAAACAAGTGCAACCCTCAGACACTAGAATTCTGATGAATAGCTTGGTCCCTGGCAGAAAGCATATTAAATTCATTACTTACACATATTTATTACATTAATTTACCAAGTCTGTTAAAAATATACTCAGAGCCAAACCTTAACCTCCACCCCACCTCCCTTAGAGTAGCATCAAATATGTGAAAGTATCACCTTTCATTGCATTTGTCCTTCTCAGTTCTTTAAAATATCCACACGGACCGCTAACTTGCGCTGGACATTATAGACAGTATTAGTCTTTCATGCAGTAGACACACAATTGCAAACTCTTAAAAGCATTCGTTTCTCTACCTGTACTGTGCTCAAAGCCAACCAGAAGGAAAACTCTTCATAGGATATGGGAACATCACTGTTATACTTGTCCAATAATAGTGTTACAGAGCAGCTGACAGCTAGAACAGCCCCTATTTGAGGTTAATGGAATTCCAATGTATTTTAAATTCAACTCCACAGTGAACTTGCGTATACTCCTTGCTTCTGTAAGCCACTAAACTAAAGTTCCTCAATTCATGCACTGAAGGACAAAAATCACTGTTGGAACACCCAATCTTCGGCTAGCACTCATAAAGAAACAGCAATTTTAAGTACCTCTAATACCTACACACATTGCAAATAAAGCAAAAGAACCCATCAATGCTAATTTTACCCCTAGAGTTAAAACCTACTGATAGTTTGAATTAAGCAAGTTGCAATCCAGCATTTTAACTCCATTAGGGGAATTTTCAAGTGAAAAGGCATCAACTCCACAGCAGGCTTTGCTGGTATGGTTACGTTCCTACCACAGATGCAAATCAATTGTTTGCAAGAGGAGTTTATACTTACAGAGCACAACACTGCTGCAAGTATTGCACTGTACTCTGCTTGCTTACAGGCTGCCCATTCACCCTCTTTAGTTTACTGAACTTCCCAAACCCTAGTTTTCTTCCCTTGACATCACTGTGTGTGAAGCCACTTTCCCAAGTTGCTCCATGTTTCACCACATCTATTCACAGAAGGATGCCTGAAGCACAGGTCTGACACTTCCACGAAGTTACAAACCCTCAGAGGGACACGTGGTCTCCTGGAAAGGTTTCTGCCAGTGCTGAGACATTAGATTTTTAACATTAGTCTGTTCCAAAACAGCAGAGCTCAGATTTTCATGTCCAAGAGGGCTATTTGACAGGATTTTTTCCTTCTTCCTCCAATGTGTACATAGTTCGCCTTCTCAACTATAGGGCACATGGTTTTACATTAAAGGATACAATAAATAGCCTATAAAAGTAACCCAAAGCATCCCTGAAACAGTCTAGCTTTCCTCCATGTAAAGGAAATTAATTTTATATGTATTAAATGTCTTATGTCAAGGTAAAAGTTCTGATACTAAAGTGTGTTTGCTTTCTCTTAAGGAGGCCCATAGGTTTTAGCTGAGGCTGCCATTTCAAAGTCATACACATAAAAGACTCCTATCAAATCAAGTGTTGCACCTGCTTTTGTACATATATTTTAACAGGACTGTCAGTAACAAGAGACTGAAAACATGCAAGTTTAAAACTGAAGACCAATTAAACTCATCATGAGTCTGGCTGTGGCAAGTTGCAACACTGCTTACTTAATAGACTTTTCCATGCAGGTACAGAATCCTACCAAATCAGCCTATTTTTACAGGCAATAGTATAAAGCCTAGAATTCTTCAATACATTTTATAATTTAGAACAAGTGATTAATTATTACAAATTTCTGCAGTACTCCTGAGTCTTTTTTTTTCTTGCATGGCTGAATACAACTTTTCTTTATCTTACTGCAGTCAAATGATGAGCTTTCTGCCTCACACGGATGCTTACAGAGGGAATGGTTGCAGCCTGCACACAAAACACCAGAGAACTGAGCTGGAAGAGACCTCTGGAGATCATCTGGTTCAATGCCCCTACTAAACACAGGCCAGCTACAACAGACTGCCCAGAACCAGGTTCGTATGGATTTGGGATAGCCCAAGAATGGAGATTTCACAACCTCTTCTAAGCAGCCCCTGATCCTTCCCAATCACTTTCACAGGAAATACATTTCTTATCTTGAAACAGATTTTCTTATTCTTCTGTCTGTGGCAATTGCCTTTTGCCCCTTCACTGATGTAAGACTAAGAGCAATTTAGCTCTGCCACCTTTAGTTCCTGTGAATGAACAAATTTTCTTCTACTCCGAAGAGTTCCCATAAAACCTAAGTTTAAATTGGCTAAACAAAAACCAGTGACTCTGAAATTCGAAGTCAAGCTTGGTAAGGAAGCCTGTAGATTAGAGCCCCATCTGAATAAAACAGTAATTTTCTTACACAACTTTTCTTTTTACTCAGGGTGACGGAAATGGATGTCTTTTTTTTCTTACCATCACATAACATAGTTCCTTCTTAACAGGCTCAGTAGTCCATAAAAGCAAGAATTAATTTTCTACATAGGTGAAAGTCTCACAACCCCAAGCTCTGCCTGGAGGGAGACAAGTAGCAGCCTACCCTAAACATAAACTGTGATGTAGGGCATAAACCCCATCTTTCAGACGCAGCCAAAGACAACAGGAACACAGGTCAGGTTCAGAGCAGCACAATGCTGAATGACCAGCCGTAAAGCCTCATGGCACAATCTTGAGTTAATCAGAGCTGGTGATGACCCTCCCTAGTCTCCAGCAAGCTCTGTTTTTCCCTCGGCTTTGATGAGGCTTCAGTGCTACTCTCATGCTGCAGTGTATTGAGGCACTGTGATTACAGTCTAGGAAGCAAAAGATCTTGCAAGTTCCCTAAAAACTACGCTGCCTTTTAAGTGGTTAACTTCCTCTTCACAACAGCACAGCTCCTCCCTGCCTGGGGTATGGTTGGTGAAAAGACAAGTGGGTAAATACTCTGGAACCTTAACTTCAAGAAAAAAGAATTGTGTGGCTCTTTTTGACCACAGTCAACTGTGAGCAAGCTACAGAGGTGAGAAGGGTATATAAGGCATTCAGGACCAGTCAGTGTGCGGATCAGATTGCTCAAACCACGCAAATCTCAGCTCAGACTGTCTTTGCAGGGGGAGTAAGCAGCACTTCCAGCATCTTTTCAAGAGCTGCACGACTGACTCATTTGATATGAAGGTAAAGGGAATCTAGGATGGCTAGAAACAGACACAGACTGAGCAGCAGGTGTGAAAATAGAATAGCCTGAAGCTCCAAAATTCTGATTTAGCCTTGAAACAAGCCTGAGCTTAGTGAATTCATAGGGGAGATCAGTCTGCCTCACAGGCTATCCAGGCAACACAGAAATGGACTTCTCCTTCAAACTTTCTTTTAGTATAAAGAAGTTTCAGTTCTGGCCATAGGTAGAGCTGTAAGAGAAAAAGAAAATGACAAATATACCTGAGTTGGGGTAATTTTTAGGACTTTGGCCTAACTTTCTTTTCAACTCTTTTCTTCTGATGGAAGCTCACTCCAAACAGGTTTTTGATTTTGATAACTAGGCAAATTCCAATTTCTCAGCTAGTCATGCTTAACTGGGTGGCTAACACTTTAGGATTAGTACCACAGGATTTACCAAAAACTTGAATTTGGATGGTCTGGAGTTAGACATACTAATAAAACTAACCAGTGCTCTGATCTGGAGACAGGGAAAACTTTGTGTTCAATTAGCAGCTCCTCTGTTCTTCTGCTAAATTCAAATCCTTCCCTCAAAAAACAGCGTAAAAAATAGACTACAATGGACATATTCCAACAGTTTAAGGCATGCTTATATTCAGCAAGTTCCAAAAATGTTACCATACCACTAAAAAGAAAAAAGAATTATAAAGGACTTAATACAGAGAAGCACAAGATAACATAAGACATTATTTTTCAACCATCAAATTAAATGGCAAGACTAAAACACCCACACCATCTTCTCGTGCTACCTGCAGGTAAATCTGCACAAATTCCCACACCCCAATCATTTAAAACTAGACTGAGTAAGCTGAAGAAAACATGTCTAATACTCATTTATGGTCTGGCGAAGGGAAGGACATGATAGGATGAAAGGATTAAATATAAACCGCATTAAACCATCTAATTATGTTAGGGTTTTCTTGCAGACATTATGACTGTGTAGGACAGGTAGCTACCTAAATAAATAAACTTAATCTTGAGGTTTATTAAACAAACTGTTTTCTACCTTATCTATGCTAATGTGGTCTAGAAAGTTTTTTCTATTTTAGGCATCATTAGCAATTTCTAACAACTTCCTTCTCTCTGCTCTTCTCAGCTGAGTAGTTTCTGCTTCCCTCTAAGATTACTGGTAACTCCTACTGAAGGGAATATTTCTATGTCTATTTTCACATATTCTAAGACAGCATTTCTCCTTTGATCACACCATTCAGTAATTTTTAATATTTCTTTAATTTGGCACCCGTAATACCAAAATTGGATGATATTTCAGCAAATCTAGAATATTAAGAGTACATTTGCCTGAATACAGAGCAAATACAGCCTACAGGACCTATCCGCTTAAAAGTTCTGCCTTTTGCCTGAACTTTTACCCTGTATCTGACTTGGAAAAAATGGACATTTACATAAAGCTCAGAGTAGTGACCAGCCAGCCAGCACTCAGAAAATAAGGAGATGGAAGACAATTATGTAACTAAGACAGAAGGATGAATTGAACTCAGGTACTTGTGAAATTCATTCTTGCCTTTGCCTCAGTACAGCTTGAAGATTAAAGAGTTAAAAGTCAAGCTATTTTTTACGTAACAGCTTTATTTCCTTCTTCCTTACATTGTCCCTCCTCTTTTAAGCAAGTAAGACCAGCTTTCATTTGTGAGCAGTTGTGTGGAATAACTGAATGACCATATGTCTACCAGGATTTTAAGTGACCTCTATGCAGTCCAGACAGCCTTGTAATCAATAACACAGTGCCCTGGGTCCTCACTTTTAGATGGCACTCATGGCACTTTTGGAGTTAATGCAGCCATCAAAAGTGTCAGCATGAAGGAGCAGTCAGGTCCAACAAACTAAACTGGACAGGTGACTGGACAGAAACATGAGTACCACCAAAAATGACTGACTGAGTGAGAAGTTGGTGTCTGCTCAATATCCAGGTCTCAGACTTCAGTGGCCCTGAAACGCAGGATATGAAATCCAGATCAAGTTATGTTTTGGACGTGAAGCCCAACACCAAAACAGCATGCCAGAGATCAAAGGTAAGAATAAACACATGCACTTGACTGAAATGCAATTTAGCTTTAACATCTCTGTTAAAAATGTTCAGATATTATTTAAAATTTTATAGAAAACCACCTTTTTTGAGCCAGACTTACATTTAAATTGTGGATTTTTAATTTTTTTTTTACCTAATCCATGCCATTTATGTCTGGTAGCCATGACGATCACACACTATTAAACTGACAAGCTCCTCCAGACCAAAACAGAGTCTGAGTGCTTCAAACAGATGATGTCTGTAATTCATTTGTCAGTGTCCTGCCACACCAAAGCAGACAACTGAAGCGATTACCACATTGCTGATAATCTTGCAAGCCTATTTTTTCTCCTGTCACCCACTTCCGTTACAGGAATTATATTCTAGGTTTAGGTGCATAAAATAATTTTAATCTGCTAATTTGCTAAAGCTTTACCTGTGCAGTTGACTTTATTGGCTTAATAACCCTGGTTCTGGTATTCTGGTGTAGCAGAGAGCTCAGTTTTCTAAAAGTCTCATTCATTGCACAGGATGAGTTACAGAGCATCTGAAGTAGTCTATCATTTTGCCCTGAGGGCAACCACTCAGCTCTGTCTCCACGACAAGAAATATTGATTGTCACATATACAAAACCTCAAGGGATCTGCCTTCTCTTGCTGTTCTGTGCCAAACTTTAGCACTAATAGAAATGTCAGTTCAGCAGACGGTTCATGGGCTCTCTCAGGTTCCACCATGACACGAGTTCTCCCAGGCTGTATTTCCTGGGGTATGAATTTGGAGGGCTCCCTTTGCCTCTTTGCTGGAGAGGCTGCTTTCCCTTAAAGAGCCCTTCTGTCATCTCCCAGACTTGATCTATCCAAGCAGCAAACAGAGCCCATGGAGAGGCAGTTTGCCCCTCTCCAGTCCTGCTTCCGCCTGGATCCAGTTTAATTGCTAGTAGGGGTTGCTGTACTGTACATGCTAAATGCCTCTTCTTGTATTGCTCCCTGGAGTAGCTGGAAGACAAAAATACCATGGTCCCCATTCTTCACATTCACTTCCAACCCCAAAACATTTGCTACAGCTTGCTGTCCAGACATCATCCCCGAGGCACTGCCCAAACCTCCTCTTTTTTTCTGATCCTTGTCCAAATGTCTCAAGTTTCCGTGTTATTTCTCCTCAGACTTTGATCTGCTTTTGATCCGGCGGAAACAACAGTGGGAAAAGCAGATACTCTTAAAAGCTGCATCTATCACTGAAACATTCTATGAAAGTCTAGTCATTTAAAACATGGAGAGACAGCTCAGCTAGAACTATCACAAAGCATGGTTTCGTTACACATACACACACACACTCTGTTTCCAGGGAACTTTCATGAATACAGCTTCTCCACATTTCCTTCTTTTTAGAGGAGAAATTCAAAAGTATTGCCAGCACATGCTCATTCCAGCTTTGTTCAGAGCAAAAGACACAAGCCTTTTGTTCAGGCTTAGAAGGCATTTAATGCTTTTCTATGATGACAAAAACTTTATTAAGTTAGACTAAATGGAAAGATTTTCTTGGTATTAGCAGTAGACAGTTTTATATATCCATGCAAATTTGTGTTACTAAAAACAATCACGGAATTTTCATGCTAAGTATCCATTAAGGAGATACATTATTCTCAAGGAGAAAATTCCATTAACAGGAAAAATTGAAAGTAAAATTGTTTTTGCTGCATTTTATTTTACCATCATGCTCCCATCTGTTTTTGCAGTCCTCTGTTATGTTATATAACCTTACTTTACTTCGTCATTA
Source organism: Pseudotriccus pelzelni (assembly GCA_035584735.1). Classification (NCBI taxonomy): domain Eukaryota; kingdom Metazoa; phylum Chordata; class Aves; order Passeriformes; family Tyrannidae; genus Pseudotriccus; species Pseudotriccus pelzelni. Next base: position 16,366,743 of record JAWMRA010000130.1, read on the forward strand.
ATTTATCTTTTTTTTCCACCTTACATCTTACAGCAGATCATAAACATAATTCCTGTTGAAAAGTTGCCCTTCCTAATTAAAAATATGAAAATTTTAGTTAAACCCCAAGATATTTATTTTATTTTAATACAATAATTATTCTCTCTCTTAATTTAAAAAAAAAAAAAAAAGGAAAACATCAATTATCGTAACTTTTTTTTCCACATCACCTCTGAACTTCTTAAGCAGAGGTCTTAAAAATAGGCAATAATACAATTTAACAAGAGTAAATTGCCAGTAAGATAAACTTCCATTTTTTCGAGTAGAAATACTTAGTGAGGAAACAGCAAGCTTTCAAATATATGTCTGCAAAACATGCAAACTGTCAAAGTAAAGCACGTTACAAGGCAGAAGAACAATAGCAGGAGAAGTTGTAGGGTCCAGAATATAACTGAAGTTTAAGTCCATTTTTGAAAGTAAAGCTTGGTCATTTCATATTTCATGCAAAGCAGTTCTCCCATTTCTAATTCTAACCATAAAACACACACCGTGGATCATTCAAGACATATTTGCACTGGAGGATTAAAGGGAAAATGTCTTCCTGTAAGCTTTGAAACAAGAAATTAAACCCAGTGCTACACTGCTAAAAGAACAATTCTGTTATGAGTCAAATCACAGTCATGATGCTGAATATGTACTATGAGACCTACACATTTCATCTACAGAAAGAATGGGTTTGTTTTGTTCAAAAAATTTTACAGTGTTATTAGATATAGTAAGTAATTTAAGTCAACCAGAAAGAGCCGAGCTGTTTACGATTCTTCATAGTTATTGTTCACTATCTGCAGTAGATTGTTTTTGTGACGTACAAGAACACTTCAGATATACAGTTCCACTCGTAATCATATGGAAAACTATAAAATTGAAAAGAAAGGGTGGTTTGTACTTTCTCACGGTACTGTCAGCATTACCTGATGTCCAACAGAAGAAAATGATAGTGTTCAAGCATTACTTTAGGCAAAAACAAAAGGAGCAACAGCATTTCAGATATATCCAGGAAAGTACTAAATCCTGAGAGATGAACCACTTAGGAATTCTCAGGGGATTTCCAACAACACCCAACTGCAAACAGTCACACTCAGGAAATTAGCACCTTTCATCTGAACTTGTAGCATCATAGTGCACTTGGAAAATAATTTGCTTTACAAAACGTGCAAGAGACAGATTGCTTTCCAGCATCTTCACTTGTTGAGGATTAGTTTCATTCATTCAAAGTCATAACTGTATTTCAAAGACTGGAAAATGAAGTCTTAGCACTCAGAAATGCATCCGTTTGTGAATTACTGCCCACTAGGATTCTGAAGTTGATGGGCTGGTAAGCAAGGTAAAACAATGTTTTGTTGCACTCTTCATTTCAAGGTTAGTGAATAATTAGATCGCATCAATCCCAGTGCAAAATCAAAACCTGGGTGGGAAATGCAGGGTGCAGCAGCTTCAGCCCTTCCCCCTGCCCCAATAAGCTTATTTACATATCATGCCCAGACATCTGGAAGCACAACCTACCTCTTGGGCATATACTCCAATTCAGACTCACTTAAAAACCCTTCATCTACTTGATTCTTTTGGGTGCAGAAACTGACTTGGTTGTTTTGCAAGCTCCTTTCCAAGGGGAGAGAGTTGCCAGTCACTCTCAGATTCCAGTGTCCTTATGATATTCCATTTTTTTCCATCTCCTACGGTTTAAGAGCCAGATCAATAACTGGCTCCAAGTCTGGTGTCACTGGCAGATTTTTTTTTTAATTATTGGTCTGTCCACATAACACCAGGCCTGCTGTAACAAATGGGGTACACCTGTCTGACATGAGTAAAAGACTCTTTGCAGAGGTGTCAGAGGGCTCACAGAAAGAGCTATAAACTATATTTGAAGGGAGAAAACCAGACTCAAAGAGAAGCCTGGGGACAGCACACCAAATGTTGGAAGTAAGGTGTGCTAGGGAGGTCCTTCAGCAGGCCAACTCAGTGAAGGTAAGGGATGGAGGTCCACCTGGCAGCAAAGATACAAGGGTTATTGATGTGTTGGAAAACAAAGAAATGCCTGAGAATGCTCTTGGAAAAGCTGGAGTCAATGATCTAGAAGGTCCTTCCCAACCTAAATGATTCTATGAACCAGCCTTAAAAATAACTCGCAGTTTCTAGTTACCAGTGTTAAGAAACCCACACCTCTGCTGTCCACATTATAACTCTTCCGTGAATAAACCCAGTATTTCATTTCAAGGGCTGCCTGTTCCCCAGGTTTCTTCCAGGGTAAATTCAATCCTGTTTTTAAAAGGAGCTGAGCATCTGAAGGCCTCTTTTCACAATATTCACACAGTGAAATGAGACCCTGCTATTACAGCAGCACTCCTTGTAGCTCTACAGATGACGTGTCAGCATTTTCATTGTCATAACCTCCATTTCTCAGAGGTTAATAACTGTTGTATTACTCTGCAGCTACACAGAACAAGCCACGAAGCCTCCACCTGGGAAGAGTTCTGCAGGATCAATTTGTGTCTTTCCCAATAAAGATTAATTTCTTTAAGCAAAACAAGTCTTGTCATATTTCAGTGTTAACATAATTTTTGAAAGATCAAGGTAAATAAAATGATTGCTTAATAAATATTAACTTAAAATGTGTAAAAAGGTGTACTGAGTAAAACCGCATTTTTAGCTGTAGGTATGCTCCCAATTTCATTTTTATCTTCAGAGTGTTTGGAACATTTTTTCCCCCCATCTTTGAACCATGAAGAGAAAGGTTTCTAACCTCACAAAAATCCTACGCTTGAACTTCATGAGGCTCTTACATTCCAACAGACCTCACAGTCCAAACCAATCAAATGTTACAGTTCATATGTAAAGATTTCAATTTAAAAGACTTGTTGCAATTTAAAGAGTATCTCAAACTCTCAATCTGAAAGTGTTCACTTGATTATAATGTTTTCTCACCAGTCTGTATGCTAGAGCTGAAGGTCACATTCAGTTCCATTTACTTCCAGCACTTACAGAAGATTTACTACAGCCAGTGGTACTCTGACTTTTGATGCACTCTTGAAAGATAAAAGATACTATTTCACTTACTGTTTTCCAGAACAAAGCCTTTCACTTTTCAATCTACATTCTTTGCTATTCTGCGTGACCCTGTTTAAGCATGAAGGCCCTGCCCCCCAAAACATACTGATCGCTTTCTGATAGGAGTATTGAATATATATTAACACGTGGCAAAGAAACAGTGAGAATTCAAAGCTGTATTAATGAATGTGCTACTACACGCAAAGCAAATGATCTGATGCCTTAACACAAATGTCCCTCAAATTCCATGTGTGCATCACATGCTTTGAGAGGCTGAATAAAGGTTTATACTGGGGAAGTCAGAACTCTCACACAAATGTTGATGTAGACACACAACAATTGCACTTCACCTTAAAACAGTTCAGTCATTATTCTGCTCTTATAATACCTGGGTGATTTGGTAACTCATTTTCCATGTAAATGAAAGACTTTTTAGAGAGACCCTTTGGCCAGGTTGAGGCTTTACGGACAATTCCAGATGTCACAGGGTTTTGCTTCTTGCGATTTTCTCCAACCAATGCGACCATTGCACAGGCATTAAGATTTATGTGTAGCTAAATACGCACTACACTAAGTTCATGCTTATCTGATACTTTACGCATTTGTGAAAACTTAAGAACTGATTATCAGTGGAAAAAACAGCAGTCCTCCCCTCCACTGGCTTGCTTACTGCAAGAAATAGGTAACTGTAGGATTACACCTGATCTCTTATTGCCATCCATGAAATGCACGTGTGAAACAACTCAGAGCTCAATGGGACTTGCAATCTCTCACTGGCCATCTTACACGTAACTTGATGTTCTGCTTTGTGAAAAACAAGAAGGTATCAAACAGTCACCTTTCTATAAGACCTACTGACAACAGTGCATTTTTATCAATTAAATCTTCTATAATTTAACTATGAAATCAACAGTCTGCTTACTGTAAAACCCACAATTAATAACTTGCATCTTTCTAGCTATTATATTAACATAAAGGTTTAAAACTAACGTACATGTAAACATAAGGACAGCAATAAAATGATAGAATCATTAAGGCTAGAAAATACCTCTAAGATCGTTGAGTCCAAGTGTTAACTTCGATCCAACGTGTTCGCATCTAAACCGTGTCCCCTTGTGCTACATCACAGTTTTTTGAAGACTTACAGGGATGGTGATTCCACCACTTCCCTGGGCAGCCTGTTCCAATGCCTGACCACCTTTTCAGTGAAAAAATTTTTCCTAGCATCCAATCTAAATCCCCCCTAGTGCAACTTGAGGACATTTCCTCTCATTCTATCACTTTTTACCTGGGATAAGTGACCGACCCCCCTCGCTGCTACAACCTCCTCTCAGTTAGTTGTAGCAAGCAGTGAAGTCTCTCTTAAAGCTCAGCCCTGGTTAGCCAAAGGAACTGAATTTTAAGAACAGTATAGAAATTATTGAATTCCAACTGAACAGGCTCAGTACCAGTGAAAAAGGAAACAGTAAGAACTCAAGTATTTAGGAAGACAAGGTATTTAAAGACATCTTTTGGTTAACAGCTAGTCTTCTTTAGCATGTAAAACAATGGAAGGAAAGAGAAGCTGTAGATCAGAAAAACCCTGAATGTTGTATTTCAGTAACAAGATGTGAGCCACAGCAGGAAAAGGGTGAGCTCATCTCTTACAGCACCAGATTTTTCCATCCAGCATGTGCCACTTGAATACATCATGTCAGATAAGATCGCTGCAGTGCAACATAAGAGTTATTTACCCATGCCTTCTTTACTCATCACAAATGAGTCAAAGAACTGGTTATTTTCACCTCAGAGACCCAAACATTGTTACTTTCAAAGAACAAAGCTTAAGCAGGACCTTCAGCTTATAGAATTGCTGCAAGGTCAATCAGCGCCATCACAGTTATTGGTGCTTCACTGCTATACAGTAGACTTTTATGTATTTATGTAATGAAAATTCCGGTTAATTAAGGCATCCCAGGTAACTGTTTATTCTACTGTAAAAAGGAAATTAGGACACAGCTTACCAGACTTCCTAAACTGCTCGTCAGTACCAGAAATGACAATGCCACAGAAATGCTATTGTTACTGTTTCTTGTTTCATTACCTTTATCACATACATGTATTGTTTCACTCTACCTTCTTTTAGAACTTCAACAGCAAACAACATTGAACATATAAAATACATGTTCACTGTAAGCAAAGCAACCACGGAACTCTTCACAAGGGGCCACACTGCTTGTCCTCCTCCAGCTCTACGCTGTAAAATCGTCTTCAGTTTCTCCATCACCCTCAGCCCTGTCTGCTCATCCCGCGGCACGAAGTTGCCACCACAGCACAGCCGGGGCATCATTATGAACTGCAGCTCTGAGGTTTACATGTGGGGTGTACTGGCCTCTGAAAATTTACTGCAAAATCTATTTTCCTTCTAACAGAAAATTACACCATTCCAAGGCTGGGATTCACCACTGCATGTCATATTTCTTTATATCTTTGATAACTTTCTCTTAATTGTCAAGCTAAAGAAATCTCTCAAAAATTCAACAAAAGGCAAGAGATGAGAAGAAACTTGTATTTCTATATTCTTTAGCAGGAAAAAAAAAATGCTTGAACTTATTTGAGCTTAGTACTGGCACAGCACTAAGAGGCAAGAGGCATTTTTGCATAGTTTCCAAAACTCACACATCTTGGGGAACTTGGCACAACTCCTTTTAAAACAATCCTTTCTCTACAGTCACCTTCTACAGGGATGGGGTTCACTGCATCCTCACACTTCACTGAAGGTGTGGGAGCAAGCTGAGACTGGGAAAAACCTGGCCAGAGCAAGTTTACAGAGGAAGCAGATTAAAGAACATTATGATCTATAGACCACAAGCTGTAGGAAGCACCTTATGAGCATGCCTCTTTGGAGGCTTGTTCCAAAGCAAGTAAACTCCGGCATGATCAATAAGCCCTTGAGGCTGATTCCAGACAATTCATACAGGGGGAAAAAAAATCTAAAACCTTTCAAAGAGAAGAGTAGCCAACCAAGACAAAGAGTTAGAGGCTGCAGCTAAATGAGTGCAGCCAAAGGTAACATAAGAGGCTGCACTCAAGATACAGAAGTCTACTGAAACATCTTAAAGTGCCATTGCTCCCCGTATACTGTACAAACCGTTCTTTTTATTCTTCTTCTCCTTTGTTATTTCTTGAGTCAAAGCCAGGTGCTCCCTGAACAAGTCTCCAATTTCAGAACTGTTGCACTCAGATGAATAATAGATACCAGCTCTGAAAGGAAATAGTTTGAAATTTCAAATTTGCTTCAGCACCACAGCAAAAGCCATAATTGCCCATTGTCTCCACAAGCGAACGTAGCCTGCTGCAAAGAAAGGGTGTACGTTTCTCCCCGGGACAAAACAGGATCAGTGGAACCAGGCCAGAAACCTTAACCTGTGTGAAGATCTGCACATTTCCACAGATGGCATTTTCAAGGAAGGACTGTGACAGCAGCAGTTACGGGAGTGAAGAGAAGATTATTTTCCTAGCTAGTGTTTATACCATGTTCTCTCCTCCAGATGGGAAAGTGTTGTGATTTTACCCCAGCTGGCAAATAAGTACCACAGCCACTTGCTTACTCCCCAAGCCTCCCCGGAGGGGTTTGAGGCCCTCTCCTTCTCCTTCGCCCAATGTAGGGTGAACCAGGACAGAAAGCATTCAGAAAAGGCAGTCAGTTACTCTCCCTATTTTACAGGTAGCAGACCTGAGACAGGCTTGGCACAAAGTTTGCTTTGGGTCATGTGGCTGGTCAGTGACAGGGCTAGCACTGTCACCAGACCACACAGTCTCAGAGTAAAGCTTTATATTCATTGACCACCAGAGAATTTTCCTCTCCTGATCATGCTAAAAGGAAAAACCTTAGGTTTCAACCACTCGATTTTCACGCAAAACAATCTCCCCTAAGCTGCGAAAGCGTCAAATTAACTTACATCTTCTGAGCCCTGTCCCATACACAATTATGCCATCAGAAAACCGATATACACAGAGCGTTCCTGGGAACAAGATACACTCTCCTATTCCTGTTGGATATAAGCATGCCTCATTGGTGTTGTGTTCCAAACTGATTAAACTCCTTTACGAACAATGAAGCCCTTGAAGTGTATCCTAAACAACCTTTGGTGAGAACATGACAAGTTACTCCAAGCAGAAGGAACAACCGAACAGGACAAAAAAGCTTACATAAATACTGCAGTTGATCTTTCCAAAAGAAGTTTCTAAAGTACTAAATCTTGCAACAGGGAATTAATTGAGTGAGTAACAAAAGTCAGTTTAACTGCTAGGTCATTTTCAACTTTGAAAGATGCACAAAGATTTTCCCTTATCAGAATCAGTCCTATAACCTCTGAGGAAAAAACCTTGGGCAAATATCCTTAGGTGTCAACATTTTTACCTGCCTTCATTCCCAGACCTCTTAAGAAATGATTTATATTAGCAGAACAATACAAACTTGTCCTAGCAGGAACCTGAACTCTGTGACTGTTCCCTTCTAAAATGTATTCTTTTTTTGTTCATCTGTTCTCTTTACAAATACCTTGAATTGCCAAAATCGTCTGACTCACCTGCCCCCAGCAGCAAGCAGGGCATGAGCCCTTCCCACAGATAACCCTTTCCCCTTTTGCAAGCTGTTCTGATCATGGCTTCTGCAGGAGAAATCATGCACTTCCTTGGGGACTGCTCATTACAATAACAACTTTAGCATTCATTTGGTCCAGCACTAAATGTCACCACCCTCCCAAATTCAGTGCTTGCATTCAGTGTTAACAACAATACTGCCCAGCAAAACTGAGGATTAGCACACAACTCTACAGGTTAGACATTCCTTACAGGCTTGAGACCTGGTCAGTACTTGAGATACATGCCTTAGTTTTGCAGAGATGAAGCTCAGGGTCTCAGATCACTGCTCCACAAATGAGCACATATTGGGTGCCACATACCTATAACATTAGGCATTTTGGAGCTTCAAACTCTGGCTTTAAAAGCAGCACAACTTTTTTTAAAAGTGTTGAGAAACCAGAATTAAGGGAATACGTATGCCAATAATGCACTTCTCACAATCCAACTCCTTCCAGTTTCCTCCACAGGCTATGCTGACCAGACAGATATTTGAGCTATGTTTTCATAAACACTTTACGCTTGTGCTGAAGAGAAGGTCCCATCTTCAAATTTTAGCTCTCAAAGTGGTGCATCTGGCCTAAGAATTCACTACTCCTCATATTTTTTTTGTTATTGTTTTTGTTTTTTGGTTTTGGGATGTTTTTTGTGTTTGTTTTTTTGTTTTGTTTTGGTTTTTTTTTTTTCTTTACTTTTAACCACCACCATCAACTCGTCCCCATGAAGTTCATTACTGCACAAAAGCTGGCAAGTTGCACGGCACTGAGCATCACCTCCTTTCTGGCTGGGAAAAGACATTGCTGCGGGATGTTGGGAAAGAAAGTCAAAGCGTCTGCCTGTCATATCTGAAGGTAAACACAGTGAATTCACCCAGGAAAATTCCTGTAAGGTGGATAAAGGCGATTTTACAGAAAAGTCAGTTTTAACTTCAACCATGAAGCAGCTGCTACTGTCCAGAAACAAACAGCTTTTTCTAACTGGCATTTCAGGTCAGGGGTCTGTAGTTTGCGAGGTTGCAATTGCAGTCTCCTGTTCTTCATGTCTCAGGATTTCTTGCCCTCTCCCCTTTTCTCTTCGCACTCATTTTTGGGTTAGACAACCTTATTTTGAACAGTACAGAAACCTTGTGCTGGCTCACCATACCATTCCTATGTTGCCTAGTCTGCCTCAACTCTGTTCCACCACTGCACTACTGCATGTCACTCTATTGCTACAGTGTCTGGGGTATCAACAAATTAACAGGACACAAGAATATAGCTGGCAACCCTGCCTAGCAGCTATTGCATTCCTGAGAAATTTAGGAGCACTTGATAGCTCACCTGAAAAGCCAACAACTGTCTCCAGGCCTATGGTTCAGGTCAAGCACTTGTCTCAGCTAGAGTCTTGGAGACATCTGACGGCCACACAGAAAACACAAAGCATTTAAAGGTAAGAGTGGTTGGACGTCAAACAGATAAATCCACAGTAAACAAATCCCTGCCTGAGTCTGGACAAATAAATGCCTGAAATATCTCAGCCCCAGATAAAGGAGGATATGTCCTTTTTTTTTTTTTCTTCTTCAGTCAAGACCTGAGTCTCCTCTGGTCTTCATATCTGTAGGTTCCCTCCTAGATCTAGCACAGAACAGCTTACCTTCACTTTTCTCTGTGCCTATACACCCCTTTTTCAAGGGCTCTGTTCTGAAGCCCTATGAAGCATCCAAAACACAAGTAGGAGAGGCGGCGTTCAAGAGGCAATTAATTACTTAGCTGCTGACAGTGAGAGATTTTGGGTTCATTCACCATAGGAGTCAGCCAGACTTCTTCATTTGGCCTATGATTTTGCTACAATAATCAACTCTAAGCTGATGCCTTTTATAAATTACTGAGTAATTTCCATGGCTGGGGACTGAAAGTCAAGCCAGCCACTGGAAAGGCAACTCTTACACCATGCTGGCCCACAGTAACATACCAAAATCCTTGCTTTCCTTCACAAGGACGGTACACTAGGATTGGCCTATGAGCCAAGTGCCTCCTTAGATGGCTGACAGTGAGAAGAGGAATTACCCCAAGTGCTACTGTGTCACAGACTTCCATTGCCAAGCCCACCTGCGGCACTGCACTGCCCAAAGTCAGAGATCATCTTCAAGGGGCTTGGAGAGAAAACTCCAATACCAGAAGGAATGTAGCTGCTGAGCTCATCCTGCAACACAGTTAGAAGAATGCAAATGCTGGATAGATTATTTCCCTGTCACTTGCACTGAAAATGAGATACAATGGATATGTTTTAACAGAGTGCAATACATCCCCGAAGAAAAAGTGTCATCTGAGTGCAACAGGTGCCAGCATTCAAACTTCTCCAGCTTTGCTACATTAAAGATACCCTAGAGCACTCAATCAATTATTCTACATTTGTCAACACAGGGCAATTGCTGTCACATGGTAGTGATAGATCAAAGTGCCAGTCCTTTGTTAATTTACCTTTGCTGCATTAAGCCTGCATGACTCAAGTGAAGTTCAAAGATATGAAATGATGAAATCCTACTAACGGAATGAAACCTGACAAATATTTAACTGTTTCCCTTCTCTTGGAGAATTTTCCCCAGACAAAAAAAAAATTCTTAGTGCAATTACACCTTTTCAAACACAACATATTTGATGGTTATCTTCCATTAGCATCTAAGTCTGCCCTTTGGTCACATATAGCAAGTAATGACTTGGGGGTCCTTTTCTCTGTCTACAAATTTGTAACTTCACTAAATATCACTAAATATCAGCCCTGTGCATGTCATGTGCTTTTAAGAGATCAGCTGGAATGAAGAGCATACTGGTGCAGTTGTAACCAGCATAATTTTTTATTACTTGACATAGCCATAAATAAGGAGTACCATAGATTTACTCAGAAATACTTTTTACCAATAAACCCACAAAAAATATGCAACTAACTGAAGCAATGTTACACCTATAATGAAGATGGAAAAGTAATTTATATAGCTGAAAAAAGTAAATTCCAACTATCGTTCATGGAATGGAATAAATTCTATTTCAACACACACTTGGAGTTACCAAGGGAAGTTATCACTTGAAGGACAAAAGTTAACAAGAATATTGCTGATTTAGCTGCAGAACATGCTTGAGAGGTGGGCCTGTCCAAACACCACGAAGTTCAGCAAGCCCAAGTGCAAGGGGCTGCAGTTGGCTCAGGGCAGTCCCAAGCACAAACACAGGCTGGGCAGAGAATGCACTGAGAGCAGCCCTGAGGAGAAGGACTTGAGTTGTTCAAGAAGCTCAACAAGAGCTGCCAAATACTCTCGCAGTCCAGAAAGCCGTGTCCTGGGCTGCATCAAATGCAGCATGACCAGCAGGTCAAGGCAAGTGATTCTTCCCCTCCTCTCTTGTGAGAACCCACCCGGAGTGCTGCATCCAGCTCTGAAGCCTCCAACCTAAGAAAGACGTGGACCAGCTGGAGTGAGTCCAGAGGAGAACACAATGATCAGAGGACTGCAGCACCTCTCCTATGGAGACAGGCTGAGAGAGTTAGGGATATTCGGCCTGAGGAAGAGAAGGCTCTGGTGAGACCTTACAGCAGCTTTCAGTACCTAAAGGGAGCCTATACAAGAAAGCTGGAGAGGAACCTTTTGCAAGGCATGTAGTATAGGACAAAAGGGAATGGCTTTGAACTGAGAGTGAGCTTAGATTAGATTTAAGGAAAAAAAAAATTCTTCATTTTCCAGAGAAGTTGCGGATGCCCCATTCCTAAAAGCGTTCAAAGGCCCGGTGGGATGGGGCTCTGAGAAATCTGGTGTAGTGAAAAGTGTCCCTGCCCATCACAGGGGAGTTGGAAATAGATGATCTTTGTGGTTCTTCCAACCCAAACCATTGTACGATTCTGTGAAACAGTATGAAAACACTGATGTTACTTGCTTTTCAAAATGTGGCAATGATATAGCACCTTTCTAACTCTCTCCTTGTGGAGATGAAAATTTATTAGATCACCTGACCCTTCCAATGGAAGCAGATACTCTGATGGAAAATCCATGCCTTCATACCTGCCATTACAAACATTTAAACCTCAGAAATTACCTTCTGTTCTAGGAGAGAAAAGGGAAGCACAAATATTTGTTTGGGTGTCTTGTTGGGGAAGGAAGGAGAAAAATATTAATCATCATCCTGGAATCAAGTGGGGTCATTAAAGCCATGGGAACCTACAGTTATGACTCCATAGCTTACAGCTGAAGTTGCATTAGAACTGTAGATGACATTACAGACTGGTGCATCTTTTTGTCACACTATAGCATTCCACAGAAAATCACCACTAGAAAGGCTGCTCAAAGCTTTTCTTTTTTTCTTAATGTGGAAAAGCCATAATTGTGCCTCAGACATCCCAGTCGAGCAGAACAAAACAGTAAAAAAAAAAAATCATTTGAAGTGCAGACTCTAGGTATGACCCTGTTAAGCATCAAATGTTTCTCATTTAATTTAACTAAGAACTTTCTCTGCTTACCACATTTTATGAACTTGACTGACTGCAGAAAAGGTATTTTAAGTCTCTACTGCTAAGCTATTTGAGGAAACATTTGTAATTCAGCACATGAGCATACGGAATGTACAAACTTAGCTATTAGTATATCAATAATATGTATTTATTCTGAACTTTTTGACTTTTATTTACCTATTGTGAAAAAAACATTTTTATAGAACGTGTATTTCCTTTCAAAGGAAATCTGCAACTTGTACTACAGACATTTTGGTTCTGTTCTAGAACCCTTTCCAGAAGCTAAGAACACCAACTGATGGGGCTAAGGTTCTGATTTAAGATTACACTGTCACCGTCTCTTGCAAAAACCTTGATGAATAGTGTCCTGTTTACCAATTTAAAAAACCCCAAACCCTTACATTTAAAATATTTACAGGAATATTCACATACAGTTATAAACAACATAAAGCACATGGAGGGGTGGATGAGTCTAACCTGTCTGTTGAACATCAGCTGATCTTGGACCAACTGTCTTTGCACTTGTCTCCTTTTCCAAGGTTTGCCTTTTCAGCATGATCAGAAGCGGCTTCTACTGCAAATTTTACAGCTCTGGAAAATATCCCAAGGTGATCAGGAGACTGAAAAAATTACTTGCCCAGCTTTTGAAGGGGATAAAAGACTAGGGATGATTTGTGTTTGGCCACTGGCAAACAAGGGTATCACAGCAAGATGTGCCTGTAAACAGGGTATCACATACTTACCTGCTTCACATCACTGAGTTATTGAGGCGCTGGGTGCTGCTAAATGGATAACAATCAAAAGCAGCAAATTCATGAATAACACTTTCTGCTTCACTGTTTCAGCTACACATTAGGTGCTCAGCTAGACTAAGGCTTCTTCCTGCCTCCAGGAGCCCCAGCAGTCAGGTTGGGACTTAAGGCCTCTAACTCCTGGATAACAAAAGCCATGAAGTACAGTGAGATTGCACGATCCTTGGACTCCCCACAACAGTTTCTTAAGGTGCAGAGCTTGGCTGTGTAAGTGGTGCTCATTTTCACTTCAATTTGTTTTGTTTCTAGTGGTATCTGTGGTTTGGTTCCCATCTATCAGGGATCAAAACAGGGCCTCCCTGAAGCATCCAGCCTAACCAATTGCTTTAGATATGAAAGTATTACTTGCAAAAAACAAGGAAACAGCTTTTCTACCCTCAGGAAATTTAGCAGCAAATGAGAAATTGGATTCTTTGTGTCACTCTACCATGCATTACCAAATAGTCAGGAAATCTCACTAATACAAAGAGCTACAACTAATTTTTTTCTGTTACTGCTGTTACTACTTTTACAATATATAGTTAAGCTTTTCCATGTCTATACTCAGTATACTGGTCATACAGCAACATCCCCCAAATCTTTGTTACATATACTCAAAGCAGCACTGTTTACATTCACATTTACTATTTATCGCACAGGGTCTGAAGAGTTTGCATATCTGCATCCAGCCCTTCTCCACAGCTTTCCATTTCTCACATTTATCTTTGAAAGAGCTAGAAGCAATTGCTGGAAAACCCTGATAATCCTGTTCAGATAAGCCACAAGTAACACCACATCGCTATTATTCAACATTGTTCAAGTAAAGCACAACATGAAGCAACCAACATATACAGATACTGATCTTTGTAATATAGTTTTTTGATACATTAGTTATTCCATCAGATGAAGGTTAATAGATGTATTTGGTAGCAGATAACTCACTCATTTGTAGAGGGGTCCAAGGAACGGCCGCACATTCAACAGCCTAACAACACTTACTTAGAAATGCACTACAAGTCTTGAAAACAGGATTTTTTCGTGCAGCTAAGTGGAGATTATCTGCTCTCTTTTCTTCAAGGTTATACCCAAGTTTCGTATATGGCATGATCCACAGCTGCGCAAATGCTTAACTTGCATTCAGCCTAACAGATGTTAAACATTTCAGCCTCTGAAACCATGACCACAAAATGGAGAATTTCAGTGGCTACATTTGAATATGCACATTTGAAATACAGACCTTGATGAGCCGGCAAAGTATTTTCATTTCCTCCAACTTGTGGATTCCTTGATTTCAAATCTGAAAGGAGCAGATCTGCTCATGCCACCTGACCTCCCAAATGCCAGCAATACACAGAGTATCTCCAGAAGAACAGAATTACATTTGTGCTCACTGCCTGGTTTAGTCTTTCATATCCAGTCTCAAGCAAAGAGCAAACCCGGGCTGTGTATTGTGGAGCGTTTGATTCTGCTGTGACCCAGAGAAACTTCACTGACCTTTAAAGTTTAACAAGTGTAACACCTCGGTCAAGTAATGCCATTTGCTGTGAAAACCTTAGGCTGTTTTTTTAACATATACAATTATGTCCAGGAAAATGCAGTGGGCACAGTCACGTGAAGCAATAAAGGAAGTGCAAATTACAGTCTTCTGTGCACAGCTGAAGTGTCTATGGCTTAAAAATTCATTGCTTCCTTATAGGATAATTCTCTCTACAGACTTTGTACTTCTTCCTGTTCAACTGTTGCGCTTGGATGCTGTCTACAAGTTTGCCATAGATAGTTGTTTACGGCATGATGTAGACTGATATAAATGTTCTCTCAAATTTACTTCAGGAGAAGAAATTCCATGAGAAAAATAGATTGCCTGGGAACAAATGGTGATTGTCAGACCACAGCCAGGGTAGTATTACACAGACAACTGCAGCTAATTTTTTAGCCACCAGGCAGGAGGCAAATGCAGCATGAGGCTGTATTTCTCTTCTCCTATTTCCCATAACTACTTCTTTATACTTCAGTTTCCAGTGCCTTCCATTTGCCCTCCTTTTCACTTGACAAGATAATCACTTTAACTAGCTACTCTGTTGCTATTTCCTCCTTTTCTGAGCAGTGCAACCATTCCTTCTATCTCTGTCTATAGTTTGCCTAACCAGCAGTCAGTCACGTGGTTCTAGCAGCAAACATCCTCCACAACAGCCAAAACCAAAATTTAGGAAGCTGCCCTGACACTAAGAGACAGTGAACACAGCATTGCTTCTTGATGGTAGGTGTCTCTCAACTGATAGAGTTCTTTCTTTTTTTACAAGAGAAACATTTTTGAAATATGCAATTCTAACGTTGTATGTACAATAGCTTGATACTAATACAAAGAATTTAAAGCCCTTTGACAGACCTACCAGCTAAAGCACATCATCCATGTTGTGCTACATTGAGTAGCTATACTGACACAACGTACAGACTTACTGAAGCCTGTCTGCAAATTTGATGTATGTAATTGACAAGCTAATTAAAAACTTACTGTTAAAAAATAGCCAGCTTCAGCTCTAGCTCTGGGAAGAATTTAAGTAATTCATCTAGCTCTTCACAACCTTGCCAGTGCATGCTAACTACAGGAGTAAATGAAAGAAGCATGGTCTTTGCTTTGAGCTGGTCAGAGTAGGCTCTGGTAATGTTTATAACAGGGTCAGTACATACATTTAGCACTTACTGTTAGGCAAATTTGGTGAATAAAGAATTCCACCCACTTTTGCTGGTTATGGAGTTAATTAAAACAGGGATATTTGACTGTGAAATAGAAAAAGGCTATTTGTGGAGTCAGGCCAAATTTTCTTCCCTGACTTAATTTAGAAACTACAGTCATGGGTATGTGTGAGGCAGATGCTGTTCTATTCCACTACTGCAAACAACTCGTAATGGGCACTATACACTTTGGGAGTACTTACACAGCGTACAGATCACTGCTTCTGACTAATTGGCTTTCTACTTACATAATTCTTCAGATAGATTTGTTGCCTTTTTATACATTTTGTACTGATCTAAGAAAAATCTACTCCAAAAAGCAAAAATCTCACTTAAGTAAATAGCATTACAAATCCAAGCGAATAAATGCAATTCCCGTGTTCACTGACAAATACCAGCTTGCTTTGCAGCACTTGATCACATGTCAAGAAATCACTTTCCAGTACAAAAGTTGAATGCCCATGTGTCCATTTTACAGCTGAGTTATCTGAGGCATCGAACAGCCTAAAAATACTTAAGATCCCAGAAGGAAGCAGGGTCAGGCTAGAGCATCAGCAGATGCAAAACAGTAGTCATTCTTCTGGCACAGTATGGGTGCTCATTAACTTGTGACAGTTGGTCTGTCTGCACTGTCCCTTTTTGAACTCCTGTTGCCCAATTACTGATGTAACATTTTACAGAAAATACTTTCTACTAAAGGTTAGCATCTCCTTATTTTCACATAACAGCCTTCATTTGCAACATCTGCCTTCAAAAAAACTTCCAAGACAATGGCAGCCAAAACCAGCCCCATGTTGCTGTTGTTTTACTTCACTCTAGGTATACTTACAAGGTTCTTTACATAGGGATTCTGGCCTCATGACAGTTTTGCAGACCTTGTATATTATGAATTTTATTAAATCTACTAGATTTCACGTCCAGATTGGGATGTTAACATGTGGTCCTTACATTTAGCATTTCTCAGCTCTTATCTTTACTAATCCAAACTAACCATTTCAACTGGCCATTCTGGAAGCTGACTTGTTACTGTAGAATTGGAAGTCTACCCACAATGTCTCTCAATGTGCTGTCAGAGCATACTTATTCATGACCAGCATGCAGGAAAAAGTCAAAGTTCATTACTGACCACAAGCATTCAATCCACTGATAAGAAATGCTTGTCTGAGTCAAACCTCACCCTGCTGCAGAAGCTTCTTGCATTTGATCTGAACACAAAATTCAAGCATGATAAGAGAAAAAGAGGGTAAAATCTCTGGAGTGTGGCTGGACTATCATGTGTTTGGGAAGATGAGACATCAGTGCTGCTATCAGTAATGCAGGACTATTGTGAGCACACGGGAAAATCATCTCCCATTGTGCCCTGATAACCAGAGCTGTTCCCAGTGGTCTGCGAGGCCCCAGTTAACAAGATGCCTTTTGATTCTGGCTGCTCCCTCAAACAATCCCTAAACTGCCCAGGAGCTATCCTCACCCAAGTTACCTGGCACCCAGCTGGCTGTGGACAGGCATTCCTGCAGTGGCTAAAAGGTGGGATGCACTCCATTGCTTTACCCGATCGGACGGCCTTATTCCTCACAAACCCATAGTGGAAAATTAGACTTAAGGTCAAAAGGCTGCAACAGCAGCACTGACTGCGCATGTCTCAGGCAGTACCAAGAAATTAAAGCCTACCAGCACTGCCACTCTCTGCTCTCCCAGTCACCCTGCCCCACAGCTGCAGCAGCTGAACGCATTTCAGCTCTAATCGCCTGCAGCTCCAGGTCTTGCCCAGGGTCCAAGCACAGGATCAACAGCCACAGAGTGAGAACCACCGCCAGAGCAGAGATGCACACATTTCACTGAACCACCAGTGCCTCTAGCTTATCTTTCCAGATTCAGCTCTCCACAAGAAAAAAACCAGTCAATTAGATAAAAGCCCTGCACAGACAAGTTCAAGTTACATCTACGTCTCCAGAAACCTATGGGCATGAGCTATATGCGCAGTCCACAGGGTTGATAATTAGTAATCAGAATATAAAACTGAAGTAAAAAGCTGATATTAATCCACAAAAGAGTTAATCTTGCAGTCAAAAGATGAAAGAAAGCTTAGCAAAAAAACTATGGTAGCTTGTTAAAATGAATTACTCAGTCTAATGTTTGCCCTTTAAGTCATTCCAGACGTACTACAATATATCTGCTAGTGTTTTGGCCTCTAGATAACCTGCCTAGTAAATCAAAGCAAAACAGTGCATAATTAAAACCTAGTCTGGTTCAGATTATAGAATATACAATTTATTTTTACAAGTAAGAGGACAAACCCCATAATTCACTTGACATTTCACCACTCTCTTGAAATACAGTCCTTCCACTGGTGAAAATAAACTGCCTAGCAGCTGTGTTATATATTTTACCTAAATGTATATTTAGATCCATCATGTGTACAGACTAACAGATTTGTAACAGTTTTGAGGGGCAGAGACAGACCCTACTCAACTTTCACACAGGCAAGTTGAGAAAACATGATAGTAAATGGCATTAAGGTAAATAGAACCATAGCATAGACCAGCAGGACACTTCATTAGTACCAACTGGTTGAGAAACAGTCTTGACCTTGTTTGGATTCCTCCATCCCATCCTGTGTCTTCAAGACCCCTGTGTTCAGAATCAGTATGGTATTAATTGTGCAGATTTTACAGTTAACATCCAAGTAAGCCCAACACCACTGACCTTTGTAAACACAGGGATTTTGTACTGGATGGGATTACCAGACAAAGTCGCTGATCTGTGGTCTCAAGAACACACCTCACCAACACAAATTTTCCTCTCAAACTCACAGAATTTCAGAGAAATACCTGATATATCTGGCTCACTGCCTACTCCCCTGTGAGCTTATTTCCCTGCTCCACCCATCCCATTTATACAGCAGAAGTGTTGAAGGCACACTGAATCATTCTGTGCAACCTTAACTAGTGTGTCAATTCCATCCATTATCCTACAGCTACATAATTAGGCCTGTGTACTTGATGGAAGGTGCAAGAGAAGCAGGAATAGTCTCTGCACATCCTTTGTCCCTGTTTTTGTGGCTCCCATTCCATCATAGCCAGAACAACTACATTCTACTTTCCTGAGTCATAGGCAATGCTAATTGTGGCGCACTCTGAAGGAGTAACACAGCAGTTTCACCAGATACAAGCACTGAGATGGTTTCTGCAAAGAAAACAAAACCTTAATCCCAAGATCACCATCTTCATTACAACAGCCCCCAGCACTGCCTATTACTTGCTACTCCATGACTCAAGGGAAGTCTGTATTACAGTAGATGGAGAAGATATTTTCATACTGTTACTTTGTTACAGTATTTGTATTAACCTTGCCCCTCAGTCTCAAAACTGCTCAGCTCACAGCCAGGGATCAAAGCCAGTCACATATCTTCCATCTTCCCTTTGACAAGGAGCTGCTGGGAAGATTTCAGCTGAAAATGAGCTCTTGCTTCAGGCTAAATTTTGTATATTTTCTATATTGCTACCTCAAAGATCTCCTTACAAAGCAGGACTTCTGAGCTCTGACACTGCCAATGCTCCTGACAAGTTTTATCACCCAAAATATAAGATGAGAAGGGAATATTTGTATCATCTGGTAAAACCAATAGTCCTTAGCAAAACTGACTTGCACTAAAGCACAGATCTGGGAATCACTGAACACCAGTAGCTCTGCTTTCTCAGTGAAGTGTTTATCGCAGACAGGAGACAAAGGAACTTCTCTCCAGATGAATATGAAGTTACCTACACATATTATGAGACTGCATGCATTGAAGAGAAGACATTTCTTCCGCTTCTCCCTTAGGATTAGCAATCTGTGTGATGCTCAGGCAGCCACAGGAAACTATCTGAGAAGTAGAGCCTGAACACAAAGCAATCCCAATCTGAGAATCAGCATCTTCCTGTGCAATCAAGAGGGCATACACACATCAACAGGCACATGGACACCGACTTCCCTTGCTGTACCATTTCTAACAAGACTGATAGCACCAAGCACCGTTGGTAACATTCAACTGCTTTTTACTAATCACATTGCAGTGTAGAAAGGAAGATTGCTCCAAACAGCCAGCTATCTCAAGGAAGAAGAGAAGAAAACCACAATGACTAATTGCCTGAAGTGCATTTGTTCCAGTAGGCCAACCGGCTGTAAGAGATGAAATGGCAGTTTTTCATCCTTCAGAGTGAAAGCTCTCATAACAAGGGAAGCTTTGTCAAGCAAATTATTATTACTCACAAGCTAACGAACGGCTGAGACAACCCCAGAAACTCATAACAGAAATGTACTCACACAAGAAGAAAAACTTTGTCCCATTAGTTCTGACTGGACACATAAACTATCTTTTTGGCCCTTTTGTACTGTCACATGTCAGTTACACTGACTCTGTTACCATCCACACCATCATGTTTTCCATTCACGTGAGCATATCCATGGCTCATTTCAATCTCTACAGGACAGGCTATCCCATGGGGGATCACCCTCAGAGGAATGGTTAACCCTTGGGATCACGCAGCTGTCATGGTATCAGGGAGAGCGCTCCGAATATCATCTGTCCTGCCCAATAAATTCCGTCTAAATGTGTTGTAAGCACATAACATTCCAGGCACGATGGCTCCCTCCATAGGGAAGTAGGATAACCTGCACTCTCCTGGGTATAAGATGTCTCACACATCTTAAAAGGTGAGCCACTCTCCCGTGGTGTCTCTCAGCTCCAGGAAACTGGATTATTAGTTATCCACATGGTGCAAAAGGTAAAGCTGTATGGCAGGTGTCCTTGCTCCCTGGTCACCTCCACAGGCCACACTAAGATGGTTTGGGACAACTCACATTTGGCTGTCCTCTCCGGTACTCAGAAACCCCAACTCAGGTGGGCTAGTATTAGCTCGTTTGTAAAGTAAAGGTACAGGACAAAGGTCCACCTCCTCCCTTACCTGAACCACTGACATTAAGGGAGTTCTGGATCAGGTTGCATTTCCCCCTTGAGAAGTACTATGGGACTCATTTGCCTGGACATGCAAAGGCTTTGTGTGGCCTCCCATCACAGCTTCAGGCTACTCCTCCCAAGAATCGTCTCCAAACCTAGTGAGCCTGAAAAATTCGAGCCCTCGAGGGATTCTAAACTTTTACACAACTCTTGGCTGGGTTTTGTAATTTTTCCTGTCTAAGCAGATCTTAGAAATACAGTGCTACTTATTCTTTCCTAAAGAGAAATCAATGGAAGAGAAAAGACTAATTTCCACCTCCAAGGATTGGAACAAAACCACTCAGCTTGAACCTCCTGTCAAGCCTTCCTCTAAGGAATTTTAAATGCAGAAAGTACCACCAGGGACTAGCATAATTCAACAGTAATCCCTCTAATGCTTTTTTCATCTAAAAAAAAATCCCTGGCTAACATGTTATGTGTTTCTCAACTTCAGGAGCCTGGATGATTAGTTATCCACACAGTGCAACATGTAATGCTGCATGAGAAGTGTCCTTGCTCCCTGACTCCCTTGCAGGCCACGCGAAAGTTATTTGGGATAACTCATGTTTGGCTGTACTCTGGTACTTGGAAACCTTAATTCAGGTGAGTTAACTTTTTTTTTTTGCACAAACCACCAAGAATACCACTCATAGAGGAGAAAATAGGTTCTTAAGACAAATTATTTATTACTATGTTTAGGATAGTATATTTTTAGTCTTGGCTCAACAACCTTTAGGCTTTTACTGACACTGTCTAATGCACTAGCCTGGAAGCTCTTGTGTTTAATGAAGTGACGCTTTCTCTGTGTTAGTACTGAAAATAACCTATGACATTACTGTGAATCACTGTCTGTCCTTAGGAGCTTAAAATGTTTCAGCACAGATTAGAAGCAGCAAAGAAGACCAGCTACAGAGCACATCAAGAATGATCCATGTGAGAAAGCAGTGTCTGAGAATGAACCAAGGGTTGTATGGCTAGCACTGAGGTTTTATGGCAGCAGATAGGTTGTTCAGTGTTGTAGGAACACAAAGCAGTCCAGGAGGAGGGATGGCCTGGAGAAAATCCTGAGCAGATTCCTGCAGTCACTTACAAGAAAAGAAGGAGTTCAGTTCCCGCAAAGCACACAGACTGCTGGCAGCAGTAAGCAATGCAGTCAGGTGAGAGTCTAAATGCAATTTTAAAAGCTCTTAATGACAGAACATTCTCTACAGAAATTATCGTATATTCTGAAGCATATTTCCCTATGCTGCGTACTGCTCTTACTGCTTTTAGAAACACATGTGTTGACCTGATTCAGTTCTTTACTAGACAACTGCCATAAGGCCACAGCTATTCTTGGTGCCATGGCTGAAGCCCAAATGGTAGCTAAGCAGGCACTCACTCACTTCCCCACCAGTGGAATGGGAAAGAGAAATGGAAGAGTAAAAGTGAGAAAAATTATGGGTTGAGATAAAGGTAGTTTAATAGGTAAAGCAAAAGCCACACACACAAGCAAAGCAAAACAAGGAATTCATTCACTACTTCCCATGGGCTGGCAGCTGTTCAGCCATCCCCAGAAAAGTTGGGCTTCATCCCATGTAACAGTGACTTGGAGAGACAAATGCCATAACTCCTAACAGCCTCTCCTTCCTTCATCTTCTCTAAGCTTTATATGCTGAACATGACACCATATGGTCTGGAATATCCCTTGGGTCAGTTGGGGTCAGCTGTCACGGCTGTGTCCCCTTCCAACTCCTCGTGCACCCCCAGCCTCCTTGCTGACAGGGTAGTACAAGAAGCAGAAAAGGCCTTGACATTGTGCTAGTCCTGCTCAGCAGTAACTAAAACATCTCCATGTTATCAAGTGTTTTCAGCACAAATCCAGCACAAACCCAAAACACAGCCCTATACCAGCTACTGTGAAAAATGTTAACTCTACCCCAGCCAAAACCAGCACTCATGGAGATTGCAGCTCATGCATTTCAGGGAAACTAAAGCCCTTAATTAGCCATACACAAAAACTAATTATGAAATAGTACAGTCAAGAAATATAAAGGCAACCCTTAATTGAACTGAGCAGAGCACCTGGGACAGGTGAGGTACAACAAACTCAGAATTCAGCACAGTCTGTTTCATCCAGCTTGTCATCACTAAGTAGCTTGGACGTGTCTGCGGTACAAAGCCCTTCGCAGCATGGACGCTGCAGACAAACGTCAGTCTGAAATGGAAATCCACATTCTGCCACCTGACTGTCATAAGGCAAAACTCAAAGAAAGTGGCAAAACCCTGCAGTGAGGGTTGGCATAGCTTCCTGCCTTGTTCTTCTGCTCACAAGTCTCACAGGAGTTACTGTCTGGTGGGCAGAATAAGGTGCAAGAGTGGCTTGCTGCATCGTGCAGACATAGCCTTTCCCCTTGCAGTGGAAAATTCCACTCTGGGGACTCAGCTGCTCATTAAGGGAAACTACCCGGTTATTTCATGCTCCCAGGTGTGGAGATGCAGTGGCTCTCCGGGACACCGTGCATAGCAGACATTTCCAGGAAACAAAAGAACAACTGATGGAAAACATGAATAAAACATATCCCGTGCAAGGCAATAAAGAAAAGTCTTTATCACAAGCAAAAACAATACTGCACATGATTGATTCTTTAAGACATGCCCCAAAACAACTAAACGGTTTAAAGAGTAACTTTTTAATGAGGTTTAGGTCAGAGAATATTTTAGGTACTAAAACCGATGCCATTTTTACAGCAACCATTTACTACTAGGTAATCTGACAGAGTATTCTCACTTGGATTCTAACTTGCTTCTGCTGCATGTGCTTTAACCTTGTGACCCACTTCATTCAGAGATTACTCCCTCCCTCAGAATTAGGCCGATGTCAGCGTATTTCTGTAGAAGTAGTGTCAAAATATGCCCCCTTTTCATGCAACACCAGCTTTCAGAAGCACAGTTCTGCTAACTCAGGCTGGTGTCTCTCCCTCCCACACACTCCCCCTTGGAAACAAAGACTGCTACTCTTGCACACACCTGTAGCACTTTGGGACGCATTCACAACTCCATGGCTGTTACATGGCACACTGAGCTGCCAGGGTTGTTAACTCTAACCCACCCGGGGCGTGTGTCCCAGCTCACCAGACTGTTTAACAGCAAAGACACGGGACAGGTTCATAGATCCTTGCACACAAAAGAGCTGGTCAACACCTGAAACTAACAACCTAGTTATATTTGCTGACTTTGTGGTGCTCACAGGAAAAAAAAAAAAAAAAAAATCAATCCAGCAAAGTACAAGGGGCTTCCCACCAAAATGGAATATAATTTCATTTTGTGAGAATGCAGTGATTTGTTCTGCTAGCCCGAGCAGCTTAGGAATTGATTGCCTTGTATTGGTGAGAAAGAAAAGCCAACCAATTGCACAGATTCTGTCCTATTTTAGTACAAGCTGATACTGCAATCGATGCTGAGGCAGCTAGAAGCAATTGCAGTATGTCAACAAAGGAACAAAATGCCTGAGAGCTCTGCAAGTGTGGGAAACAACTAGGCTGGAGGAGCACATGGAACATATTTAACCACCTTCTCCTTTAACTATCAGAATGGTTTTAGACCCTCAGGAGCAGGTAGCAGCTGGCTGGTATCTCTCTTGTAGTCAGACATGTCAGTAAAAATGAGTAATCAGAAATGAATACATTATTTTCTTCCCAGCTCCCACAACGTGCATAAACACACCTGAGCATCCCCAGTGACTGCTGTCAGCACAGGATGGAAAGGTGGGTTGGTAAAATCCCTTTGGCACAAGACAGTTTTCTGCCACACCTCCTCTTCCTACCAGCAGCAGCTCCAAGCTGACTGCCCCATGAGCTGCAGTAGGATTCCTCAGCACAGGCTGGTGCATGCACAGCCCAGCAATGAGATTAATGGTCACAAGGCAACAAAAGTAAGATCAGGGTAAAACCAGATCTGTCCTTAAGCAGGGAGAAGAGGAAGAACTGGCTGTGAAATGGACTGTCTGCACATCAGGACATGTAATTGAATTGTCAGTTACCTTTTTTCAAGTAAAAATAATGCAGGAGTCCAGTGTGATGAAATATTACAGCTGATAATCCAATCTCTGTCCTTTAGAGGTCTTTTGCCAATCTGGCTCCCAAAAGGCTATCCGCATTAATGCCAGGAGGAAACAAGCTGACGGAAATTCAAAGAGCAGCTGGACAATTTCACTACCGGCATCACCATCAGTAAATCATGTTTAAAGTAAGCCCAGTGCCACAGGCTCTAGCTGACAGCAGGCGGCTTTTCTAAACAACCCCACCATTCTGATAACAACAGCCCATACATGTGCAAGGTAGGGAAGACTTATTTGAAAATCACCCACCTGCCCTTTCATTTTCCCCAAGTATCCATCTGTGTCACTCATCGGCTCTAACAAGATGCCAGTGTCACTCACCAGTTCTCACTGGCAGGCAAGGCACAATTTTTGTTAGCTTCTCAGCCGTGTTTGGTAACTCTCCTGCAAGAAGGCAACTCAGAAAACAAAAATACTGAAAAGCCGGGTGATTAGGAGACTCAAAAGGCCATGTGCATAACCCTATCCAACACAGTTCTTCAAGCACTGCTGCTTAGTAGTCATTCTGTCCCTTCAGGTGTCCAAGGCCAGACACCACTTACACCCTCACCGCCATCATTCAGCTATTACCCAACTCGCCCAAAGCACTCCATGGCTAGCCATGGCTCGTGTCCAAAAGCATGCCCAGAGGTCCCCAGTCACTAAATGACAGCCCTACTGCTCCAGCCAAAGGCCTTGCCATCCCAAAAGGGCTTGGAAACCAGATACTATACCCCCATCAAGAAAGGCCAAGCTCACACAGATTTAGCTAACCCCACTCTCCAACCACCAGTGAAGGAAAAGGAAAAAAACAGGGATGATTCCATCTCCAGACAGAGGAATGCATCCTATCACTGCTGGAAGACTCGAGTATTTGCCAAATTCCTGGCACAAGCACAGGCTTCATCCTAACCCCCAGAAAAAGCATATGCCATCTTCTTCAGCTGAGCACTCACTGAGCTGGGTGCCTCTTTCATCCCAGGCCCACAGACCTCCTTGACTAGTGAAAAACATAGAAACTGTAAGATCACTTCTAAGCAAGCATGTGGCATACAGCTACCCAGAGGTGGAAAGTATCCTCCTGACTTAACTACAGCAAATCACAGCAACAACAAATGTGTTTCACATGTGGCAACATATACTCTAGCAGCTCACTTTTTTGATCAAAGAATTTAAATAATTAAATGCAAGCTTTCAGATGAAATATGATCACCTTATTGGCAAACGGAACGTAACCTTCCACTCAGACCCGGAAGTTAATGTAGTTATTTCTTGATGTGGTTGATTGCTTTGTTTTCTGGCCATACATTTCTGATGGCACTCTGCCTCAAATACAAGAATCACAGTTAAAGCCTACACCATGGCTGCTGTGCAGAAATTGGTAAGAGACAACCCTTTTCACCTTCAAATCACAGCTTCTAAAAGCTTAAGGCCTGAACAGACCATTAGGTCACTATGTCTGACCTCCTGTAGATCAGACCCTTAAATTGCACTGGACTAAATTCAGCCAGTATTAACTGACTAAGCCACTTTCCAGCCAGGCAGCCAGTCTGGATTTCAAGACAGCAAAACAGTGGAAACCTACCCTTTCTCCTGGATAGTTAGTTCCAGAGCTTAGTCCCTGCTCTTCGCAACTGCGGCTTTGTTTTCTCATTACAGTTGCATGTTTTCAACCTCTACCCATTTGTTACTGCATCTCTTACCCTAGTTTAGTAAAAACACTTTCCATGGAAAAAAACGGACAATTACACACTCCAGGGACTTCTGAAAGAACTCAACAGCATAAATTCATCAGGTCCTTCCTAAAAGGCAGTTACCTTTTTTTTGTCAGTCTGACCATGCTTTGCTGTGTTGCCCCAGTGTTTTAACACACCTTTAAAAACACATGTATCATCACTTCAGGCTTATTTCTCTTAATGTTTTTGCCAGCTCCAATATGCAAGATACAAAGCAATAAAATACTAACATACCTATGTCTAATTTGCCTGCAGCCATTTCAAGGTCTATTTTGCAGTAATAACTCCCCTCCACCCAGACTGTCTCGCCTTACCAGTCTGTCTTCACTGTAATGCAACATCCACAAATATCATTCTACAACCTATTTACTTGCAGACTGTAAATAGAAATGCTGAGTTGTGGTTGTATCTAACAAAAGCCCTCAGCAGATAAGGATTCCTTAATCAACAGCTAGAATGAGATCAGCTCATTAACTCTTATCCTATCAGCTCCGAGCAGTTAACTCTTGCAAATCACAAACTCCTGTGAAGTTCAGCACCTCTTGTCCCCTGCACAATTACTTTTCCCAACACTAGTGCTTCTACTTAGCTTGTTTGCTATAGCACCTGTTTTACTTTAAGCCATAATGACTCGCACCAATACATTCCCATCCTGTAATTCTTTATGGAGTGCATCTCAGTTCAGTTTTGGTATGTTTTCCCTAGGACTGCTGACAGAATAGAAAGCATACTGATGGGCCCTAAACTAATATGAGCTTCTGGTCCAGTGATCAACTCCCATCTGTTTGTCCCTTCACACATGCCACAAAGAGGAAGAACATTACTTACAATTCAAAGTGAAGTTCCAGCTAAAAACAACATTTAAAAAAATCAAAGTAAATCTGGAGTATATATCAAAGGCTGGTTTGTTTGGTTTTTACTGTAGAAGTTGTAACACCTTTTGCAAACAACAGCAAAAATCCTTTTGATCCCCTCTTGTGTCTTTAGTTATCCCTCCAATACAAATGTACCTTCTCAGGCCGTGCCTATTACATTAGCCCCACTGGCTGGGCGTGCATCCTGAATTCCCAACCAGCATCTAACCACAGAGCTTCCAGGGAATTACTAATCTTCCCCTCTCTGCTAATCCTGCCCTGTCTGGTAATCTTTACTCTTCCTAGAAGGAGAAAGCATCTGATCAGAGAAGATGCCCTCAGGTTAGGGGCACAGGGATTGAGCCCCATTAGCAAAAATCCCACTGGCCAAAGCTATTGAGCAGCTGCTGGTAAAGGAGGCTTACAAACTTAAGTCAGTGTTTCCAGTCCCCTGTCTCAGCACTGCTTTAAGCAAAAGGAAATGTGCTTATATCAAGCTACTGCTTTAGTTTTATAAATCTATCTATACATACCTATTCTCTGTTCCTAAAAAGTTTGTGAAAAAGCCTTTACAGGGTTACACTCAGCAAGTCCTTATTCTATACACACGCCCTTTTATTGTCTTTTTTTTTCTGTACAAAACCAAACCTCTGAGTTAGGATCAAGTTTGGCTGTGGTAATTTTTTTGAAGATTTTAAACTTTTTAGCACAGAAATAACCTGCCTCAAGCTTTTGAAAACAACTCTAAGAGCTTCTTAATATGACAGAATTTGAACAGTGTTTCAGTATCTGGCCTCCCACTATGATATACTCTGGAATGTTATTGTCTTCTTTTTTATATACTTGCCTTCATCTCAAGCTTAAAACTGTATCACATCAGTGCTTTAAGGCCCCACAGTGCTTCAAACTGCATGTAAATATAGCAACATAACACAGGTGGTGGCAACCACTGCAATTTCCATTTTAAATCTGCAGTTTTTCTAAATCTTACTGTGAGTCTTTATGATTACTCAATGTGTATTCTTTTACAAGCACAGGCTTTGCAAGAAGCCTGACATCTCACCTGAGGAATGACAGAACTTGTATCTTAGGACATCACTTTCAAAAAGGAGATTACAAACAAAGGAAATAACAGAGGCTTGGGGCACATTCAAGTAACGGGACATCTTACAAAGACTGGGAAATTTTAAAATATTCTCCAACTACTCCTCCCTGTTTTCATACATCACTGTAAAGCAGGAATATATATTGTCAATTATCTGTTTTCAGATAATAAATATGCTAACTCAAAGAACAAAAACCTAAGTCATATTGCTGCCTGTAATGCTAGAGGCTATGAGGAGTCGGAACAGAATGCCAAACCCATCACAGATGAATAAGGCAGTACTAACTATAGAAAGTGACTATTCAGCATTCTTCAGAGCAGAAAATTACAGCTGGTCATGGATTTTGACCATGTGAAACACTTACAGAATACTACACCTTGCCATTTTCCTCTAATTTTATAGTTAGTGCAGTAACTTAGGACTATCCATATATAGTAGAGACCAGTTGGGCAGAACGTGCTGGGGAATGCAGTTTTCATGCTTCCTGGCTCTTGGAAACACTCAGCAACAATCAGTGCAAACCATTACATGATGCTTGAATGGTGCTCAGGTGTGCAGCCACAGTGTATGTTTTAAAAGCAAAGTCACAGGAGCGGCGCAATCTTTTGTGTACAGAAATAAAGTTCCATACAGACAATAATGGAAGAATTTCTGCGCCCTGAAGTATAGAAGCTACAACGATTGAAGCGTTTGAAAGCCAACAAAACGATAGCCACGTTAGGACCCACCCCAAACTATGTGGTAACCAATAATATATGTTTTCCTCAATCATTCCCAGAAATAATCCATACAATCTTATGCTGTGAAAATGTATCAATAGCTTGATTTATAGCATGGTTAATGATCTAGTTCCAACCCTTCTGATATGGGCAGAGATACCTTCTAATAGACCAGGTTGTTCAAAGCCGCATCCGACTTGACCTTGAACACTTGCAGGGATGGGGCATCCACAATTTCTCTGGGCAACCTGTTTCAGTGCCTCACCATCCTCACAGTAAATAATTTCTTCCTTGTATCTTATCTAAACCTGCCCTCTTTCGGTTTAAAGCCATTCCCCCTTGTCCTGTCACTCCATGCCCTTGTAAAAAGTTTCTCTCTAGCTGTCTTGTACCCCCTTTAGGTACTATAAGACTGCTCTAAGGTCTCCAGGCTGAACCATCCCAACTCTCTCAGCCTGTCCCATAGGAGAGGTGCTCCAGCCCTTTAATTATCTTTGTGGCATCCTCTGAACTTGCTCCAACAGGTCCCCGTGTTTCTTGTGTTGGAGACCCCAGAGCTTGATGCAGCACTCCAGGGGGGCCCTCACAAGAGCAGAGTAGAGGGGTAGAATCAGCTCCCTCAACCTCTCATCCACCAGCACCCCCAAGTCCTTCTCCTCAGGGCTGCTCTCTCTGCATTCTCTGCCCAGCCTGTGTTTGTGCATGGGACTGCCCTGCGCCAGCTGCAGCCCCTTTCACTTGGCCTTGTTGAACTTTGTGAGGTTTTAGTCTGACATTTTCAGTCTGGTAAACTTTTTTACTTTGCTTTTGGATTATCTTTTGCAACAAAGTTAGAGTAGCAACTACTGCAAAGAACATAATTTCATAGAGAAGTCATTTATCATGTGTAAAGCAAAGTCCCTAAGTCTTAAAAAAGATAAATTAAAGGAGACAGATTTGACCAACTTCAGTCCCGCATTATACTGAAAAACTTACATTGTTTTGAATCATCCTGCAAAGCCTTGTGGTAACATTTACTCCCTTACTCTAAGCTAAGTCCTCTACTTGTCACTTGTAGTTCTAGTGGAAGGAAAACTTTCTGGTACCGAGTGACTGTTATTTGAGGTACAGAAGTACAACCTAAGCCTGTCATCTGGCAAGCAAGCTTTGTAACCATGCTCTGAGTACAGCTAAAGGCTTACAAATCTAAAAAGCCCAGAGGTCAATTAATTTTTTCTTCAGTGCTTGCTATGGATGAACACAGTTTAATCACAGAATAAAGCTGGG
Organism: Pseudotriccus pelzelni; assembly: GCA_035584735.1. Lineage (NCBI taxonomy): Eukaryota > Metazoa > Chordata > Aves > Passeriformes > Tyrannidae > Pseudotriccus > Pseudotriccus pelzelni. The sequence goes on from JAWMRA010000130.1 coordinate 16,397,184, forward strand.
AATGTGCTGGTTGTCCTCCACAAGAGCTGAGGCCTCAACACTGGTTATGTGTGCTTAGCTCTCCATCTAGTGGGGAGTGGCTGGTTTTGGTTCCTGGCTGAAGTGGGAAGGATTCCCCAGCCAGAAGTATGGCGGGGGCTCAGAGGGGCTGGCACTGCTTTGTCCAGATTTTTTAAGGAAACTTTCCTGTCTGACCATTCAGGAGCCAGAAAGAAAACTTTGGAGGCATTTAATCACTGCCCTTCCAAGTACCAAACATAACAGAATTAAGGCTAACAAGATTGCCATAGGGCAGTACTGATTATCAATATGAAATCATGAAGGATTCTCAAAAGTCAGTTGTTGATCAGCTGGTTGATCATTTCACTACTCATTTAATGTGAAAATGGTGTAACCAGTTTTACTTACCTAACAACAAAATAAGAACATAATATACAGTCCCTCCCATTAGGTTCTTAGTTGGATTTACATGAGAATCTCATCATTAACTCTTGATTCCCAGGCTGGCTGGGCTGCTACTACTGAGCACTCTTCCCCTGCTTTTCAAACCCTTTCTGCACATATGTAACACACTGGGTCAGGCATTCATGATGGTCCAAGATACTGGTCTTAGGTGGGATGTAATTCCTGGTAAAGCCAGGTGCCTCCCACAGAGAACTTCTACTGGTATTCGCACTACTGGTTATCATGGTGTTTCCCCCAGAGCCAAATTCAAGGCTTCTGGCCATTTCAAATGCTATCTTATCTTTTAATGTACTTTTCACTTGTCCTGAAGACTGTGGACAGGAGGGTATATGTAATTTCCTCTCTATCCCCAAAGACTTACACAGCTGATTGGTTATATATTCACTGTAAAATGAGCACCCCTGATTCAGTTATTGTGAAACCTTCTTCCAGCAATGCTTTTACTACTCCTCCTGTGTCAGCCCTTCTTGTTGGAAATGTTTCTGACCAGTTGTCTACTACCACTAGCAAATGCTTGTGCCCAGCCATGGGTGGCATGTCTGCAGAATCTATTTGCAGTGCCTGCAAAGGGAAGTACGCCCATGGTTGCTCTCCTACCTCTGGACTGAGCCGGATACTTGACAACTTTTAGCAAGTAGGCAGCTGTTCTGGGTTTTATTTGCAGTGGTATAAATTCCAGGGGCTGCCCATACTTTTTGTACTTGGCTATTACCACTGTCCCTCCATGGGCTTTATCATGAAATCATCTAGCAACAGTGAGTAAACACTTCTTTGGCAGAACCAGCTGACCACATTCCATCATTGTTTTGAGTTGCCTCCCACTCGTTCCAGTGGTCTCTTTTCCTCTGTTGAGCAGTCCTTGTCATTCATAGCCTTAGTCTGTCAAATTTGGCCACTCATTCCCATTAACCATTGTCCCAGAGGGTGCCTGGCTGTGGCCTTTGCAGCTGCATCAGTGAGGGCATTCCCTCTACCAATTTTTCTTGACCAATGCCTCTACTGTGGGCTGGGCAATGTATTACAGCAATTCCTGCAGGGTATCAGTACAACTGTACTGATTCTAGTAAACTGTGTATTGCTTCTCCATTAAATACTCTTTTCCCTGATGATGTGAAAAACACTCTTTCCGTAACATGGGTATGACACACCCCAAATGCTGCACATGGCAAGGCTACTAGTTCTGCTCCGTGTGAGCTCATCCTTGCAGGAAGTGGTTGTGATTCCATTACCTGTCCCTGGCTTACCACAGACCATTGCTGTCCTTGCATGGCAGTAGAACGAGCCACCTGCAAATACAACTACACCTGGGTTATGTAAGGTCACATCAGCTAAATCTGTCTGTGGTTTACTTGAAATATGCATCACCAAAAGTCATCTTGGTTTTGAGGCTAAAGTTGGTCACTTTTGGCTTCCTTCCTTTAGAAATGTTTCAGTAAAACTGTCTATTGCTTTCCAGAAATCAATCCTGGCCCACGGGGATAAAAAGTAATCTACAAAGCAGCCGTGAACACACTGGTATGGCTCTGTACAACTCTATTCTCCTTTAAATACCACAGCAAAGCAGCAAATGCCCTGAATTGGAATGTGCATGAATGGCATACTTGGCACACCTTCATCTGCAAAGGGCATGCTCCTCAAGACCTGTGTGCACAAGTCAGAGCACAAGCAAGAAGAAAACAACAGGCTCCAAACTAGCAGTGATTATGTCAGCATTTCACTTGAAGGGAGAGAATTCTCAGCTACTACCACTTCAAACAAGTTACAAGTAATTCCCTTGAAAAATGTGGTCAAAATACTCTCCAGCCTTGAAAGGGAACACCATTTGTCATTACTTTGCTCTTCCTTTTATGATGCTGTTGGACAAAGATTGGACTAAGACAAATACTTGCATAGCAGATTAACATTATAACTGTGTCTAAGTTCACTTGACAGTTTCTTACTGAGTAGCCTTGAAACAAGACACTTCTTTATAAATCTAGACAAGAGTAGTAAGTATAGCAGGTGTGCACACTGTTCTTTCCTGTAGTAAAGATTTTTATTTAACATCAATAGTTTTCTGCTGAGCTTGACATCCACAAACCTTGTGAATTCCTTTCTTCTGCAATGTTTGCCTTGTCAGCCAACTTGGTTTTGTTTCTGTAAGCAGCTGAAGAGTTGAAAGACATGAAGTTGTGTGGATCCAAGGTATGCAGTTGAGTGGAGTGAGTTTCAAACATAATGGAGATAACAAAGCATAAAAGTCTCTGAAGACTCAAATGTTTCTCACGTTTTTTAATTGTGTATCTGGTGAACCACAAGGATGGGTAAAGAGTGCCCAACTCCAGACTGATAAACATCAGAAGGGCCACTTTGATGCTTCGCTGCTGTGCATAAGCAGTGATCTCAAGTTAGTCCTGCTTTATCACATGACACCTTTACCTAGTTGTTGTATCTCATTACATAATTAAGTTGCACAGTATTCTCCTGCCAATCCAGCTGCAGAAGTTGTTTAATCTTTTGAGTGCAGAATCCCTACCTGTCAAAATCTCCTGTTAAACCTCCAGTTTCAAAAAACCACTCTGGACACTTTTGTACTATCACCAGTGCTGTCCTAGGAAATAAAACAAAGAGCATGCTTGCCTTACCTTACTCAGAATGTTCTGTGTTCTTCTTGCTTACCATATCACTGCAACAAGCTCTCTTGGCCAACATTGGTCTTTACCCCAACTCCTAGCACAAATTACTCTGTGCCCTGCTGCACCATCAGTGCAAGAGAAGGTCGGTATTTCCTTCAAGTTAAGATTTCAAACTTGCATTTTATAAAAAAAAAAAAAAAAAAAAAAGGAAGAAAAGAAGCTGTTATACATTTAGTGTTTTCAGAGGCTGAAAATGACAATTATAAAAATTCTACTTATTTCCAGTTACTGTTTAAGAAAAAAAATGAAAGCAAAACCAAAAAACAAACCCCCAAAAACTGCGTTCTTACAACACTTAAGCCAAATGGCTTTGCCTTTATTACAACTAAAAGAAACGTGGTGCTTCTATTTTCATAGCAGGATTCAAGCATCACAGGAAGTAATGGGCCACAAAGCTCTAACAACACAGTGTGTGTGGGAAATTAAATAAACCATACCCAAATTTTGCTGCAGACATTACAGCTTCTTCCACATGAAACACAGAGTTTTCAGGACTGCAACACAGAGACAGCAACAGCATCATTCTAAGCTCAGAGAGCATTCTAAGCCTGCCACACCAAACGTGGTATCACCTAATTGTGTCCTAAGCCATAGTGAAAGAAGAAGATAGGGAAATGAACGTGGGTTATTTGTTTCACAGTCCTGCTCAGTTCCCTTCTTCCGGCACAGCAGGCAGTTGATAGCCTCCATTTGGACAGTGGCTGCACAGTCATTGAGCCATCTGGGCCTCCATGGCTTGTGCCGTCCATTCCGGGGCTGTCTGACTTATCTTCTCTAGCAGGTTGTTAACTTGGAAACACAGTGACTGAATCTGTTTGTCCCAAGTTGGCAAAGCTTCACGAGCTGAAAAGAAAAAAAAACAACAAACAACCCATACTAAACAAAGTAAGTCTTAGCAAATCCCTCGCCTCTTCAACTGTAACCTTTCCATCTGCCACTGCCCTCACCTAATTCACAGAGGAAGCTTTCCTTGCAGCCACATCAGGCTCATTTCAGTATCCAAAAGCTACCATTATTTCGGCTGTTACAAGCCTGACTCCTGCACTGAAAGTAGATTTGAACAGAGAACGTCCTGGTGAGCCTGTTCCTACAAGGAGACTGATGGAACAAATTCACGCTTTTCTGTGGGTGAAACATCAAAGGTTCTCTCTCCATTACGGCAAACCCTGCCACCTCCTGGCCGCAGCAAGATGCAGCAAGCTCACTTCAGACAAGGTATTAGTAAACTTAAATTTCCTCATCCTGTTGAACACCATCTCAAAAGGCTCACTCCGAGAGGTGCTAAAAAAGTAAATTACTGCGGTTGAACTTACTCTCAAAATGAACAATTCCATCAATCTGATCAATGAATCCATTCATGCGACCCTCGGTTATCATCTGAGAAGCAATCTTTTCTGCCTGGAAGAGTAAAGAAAGATGGTAGAAACTTCACCCATTCTGAAAGAAGTTAAAAATTATTAAGACTTAACAGCCTTATAGGCTTTTCCACATTTGCACACATTGTAAAGAAGGAACCTACAGACAACACTAATTATGAAATGATCAGATATACTATCAGTGGCATCCAACTCCACTATTGCTCATTCCACATGGTGTACCTTCCATTCTCACACAATGTGCTAGGTGTTCACCCTTCCTTGTAACATGCGATATTTAATTATTTCCTGATATTTAACTACTTTTCCCAATATTTACCACAGCTATTTTCTCAAGCTGCTGATGCTCCTTGTTAAAAAAAGTAGACAGTGGATACCTTGGCTGCTGGGATCTCTAGTAATGCTCCGAGCTCTTCAAAAGTAATGTTGTTGTAAAGCTTGCTTGCAGATAGTAAGTTGTGTTCAATAACAGCTCTGTCCAGGATACTGGAACCTTATGGGTTAAGAAGAGGGAAAAAAACCCCAAAACATACTATAAGATTTAAATATTGGTTTATATTGTAGAGCAAGTGAAAAAACATTTTTTTCTTTTTTTTTAAAGTGTTACATGTGCAGAAGGTCCAGATGCATGTGCCTCACATCAGTGTTAAGCTACAAGACATAGTGAACAAAAAGAAATGGACAGCATGTGGTTGATTTTAAGACAGATAGCTTAAACCCTTTTATTTAATTTCTAGAATGATCAAGTGGATCCCTTAACACAAAACTCAGTGTCTGAACTGAGGGAGTTTGACCTCCTGTGATCAGTTCCTAGCTTGCCAAGTGGAAAGACCATTGCTTTGTTTTTTTATTATTCATTACAGCTCTCAGGGGTACAATTAACTTCTCTCTTAGTGTTCTTGTGATAGACCCTTATCTAAGGGCCCATCACTGTTGACTGAACAGTTTAACTCATTTGCCCCTTAACCTCTAGCTGAAGATAAGCACATTATTAAATATCAACTAATCTGCATTCTTTAACTTACAAGGACAAACAGTACGGGTTATAAATAAACAACAAAATGACCCAAGGAAAGGACTGCATGAAACTGTTAGCAAGTACCTTTAACACAGTTTTCACTTCTGCGACTACACGGTTATTTATTTGTCCCTAATCTGTAACCACATGCGAGACCCGTGGGTAACTTCACATCCACACCAATATGATGCTCAGGAAGTTCCAGCTTTATTCATCACTGTGCTTTCTTTTATACAGTTACATTCTCCACATATATGGTTATTTAACTTGTGATTGGTTACATATATGAAACACAA
>JAWMRA010000130.1:16411541-16459421 GCA_035584735.1 Pseudotriccus pelzelni
GGCTGCTCCGGCCCGCGGGACACCGCGCAGCGCCGCCCCGGGGACCGGGCTGCGACCCGGACCGGCTGCCGGAGGGGCCCGGGCCGCCCCCAGGAGCCGCCGTGGCCGCCCCGGGGTCGGTGCCGGGCGGTGAGCGCGTCCCGCCCGTGTCAGCGGGGCGATGGCCCGGGCGCTGCCCCGGGAGGCGGGTGCGGCGCTTCCTTGGCTCGTCCAGGGTGTCGGAGCGCACCTGTGCCTTGAGCGCAGAGCTGTCCCGCCCTGGACAGCCCCCGAGCTCCAGGGGAGCGTGTCCAGTGCTGGGCTCCTCAGGACAATAAAGAAAAGGGGCTACGGCAGAGGATCCAGCAGAGGCCACAAAGATAATGAGGTGTCTGGAGCATCTCTCTTATGAGGAGAGACTGTGGGAGCTGGGCCTATTTGGTCTGGAGAAAATTGAGAGGGGATCCAGTTAATACATATAAATGTCTCAAAGGCAGGTGCCAAGAGGATAGCGCCGGACTCTTTTTGGTGGTGCCCAGCAGTAGGATGAGGAGCAATAACCATAAACTAAAACACAAGAAGTTTCACCTCAACATGGTAAAGAACCTTTTTATGTTGAAGGTGGCAGAGCACTGGAACAGGCTGCCCAGGGAGATTGTGGTGTCGCCCTCTTTGGAGATATTCCAAACTCACCTGCATACGTTTCTGTCACCTGCTCCAGGTGACCCTGCTTTGTCAGACTAGGTGATCTCCAGAGGTCCCTTCCAGCTCTGATGACTCTGTGACTCTGTAAATGTGACTGGACCATCTTTTGGGCTGGTCCCAGCTTCTCTCGTCTTCACTCTTGTGTGTTATGAGGTATCTGTGATTCTGTGATTTGCATTCAGAATGTGTCATTAATTATTTGTGACCTTGACTTTGAAGTGTGTTGTGTACTAATTATGTAACGCATGGTATTGAGGTTTTGGGTTCTGGAAAGCACTGTGGCATCCAGAGCATGTGCAACTGTCCACTGGAATATAGTGAGAAAGTTCTCATACCTAAGATTTCCAGTGAAGAAAGAACAGATATTTAAATGATCTTTCATTAGATTCGTCCTTTTGAACAGTTGCTTTAAATATATTACAGTTATTATAGGAAATACTGAATATAGAAAAATAATTTGAAGTATTCTTTGCATATACAGCTGGCAATAACAAACAGGCATTGAATAATTGTGCACGTGGCAGCTTATTCACAATAGCTTTTGGCTTATGTAAGACAAGAAGAATAGTGAGTTATCAGCTGAAAACATTTTTCTGTCAGTGGAATCCTTTTATTCCTCAAGACATCCAGTTTACGTATGTGTCAGCAGGCAGTAACTGTTGGTTACATGCCTGGTATGAACCTACAGAGGTATGTGGCTGTATTGCCCTGTAGGCCAAGCACTTTTAAAGGCTGGTTTGGAGAGTGTGTTAGAAAATACAGCCCAGCTTCTCTAATGGGTTAAAAAAGTACTTCATGCTTGTTGTAATGCTGTAAGCTTGGTAAGTTTGTTATGCAAGGTTGGATGTTCAGATTATGTATCAAAAATGACCTGCTGATGATTGGTTTGCTTATACTCCTGTGATGTTCAAGCTCAGATAGTTGGTAACTGAATGCTCTGAACAGTTCAGCCAGAATTCTCAAAAAGGTTTAACTGCTTTCAGGTTCACTGTCTGTGAACCACAGGTCAGTAGAAGTGTGGTGAAAAGAGCTGTCAGATTTCAGCCTTAGAGCCATTGTTATCTCACACATTGGGATATTTTAGGTTTGGAAAAGCAGGCACAGCCCCTTAGGTTCTTTTCCCTTATATCTGTTTGAAAAATATTTAAGGGGGGGGGAACCCCTAAGGTAGGTTGGGGGTGGTGTTTCCTCAGTTGCTTAGAAAGCTGATAAGCAGCATGTGGCTTTGAGTACAGCCTGTGACCAGGCTCGCTCACTTGACAGCATTAGAAGTATGAAAAAAATTTTCTTACATAAGAAAGAACAAGACTGATGGAACAATCCCTTGATCAGTCATGGGGTGCACAGCTACATGATGTGAGAGATTCAGGGTTGTCATGTTCCAGATCCGGATGTAGATTAGTGGCTCCTTAGCTCTTTCAGCTTGTGTCTCATTCCCCATCAGGAGCCATGCTTCTGCAACCGGACATGTTGCTACCCACATGAAGGTTATGTCCTTAGCTTTGGGCTCTGCTTTGATCTGTTGTACACATACCCAATCCCCATCTCTATGGACTGGCTGTTTTGCATGTTTTCTTCCTTTGAAGTAACAGCAGTTTCTGTTACAGACTCAAGAAGTGTATCTGAAAAAGCTTCTTTAGATGTATCTGTTCTTGTAAAAGATCTTTCAGTTGTGATTCCTTGGTGCTATTTTGGTGCTGGTAAACTTTGAACTGAGCTATCCAAGCACACTGACTCACCAGAATTTGCTTGCTACTTTGTAGAGAAATTTTCTCCCTGGGTTGCACACCAGTGTCAGCAGCGTGGAGAAAACGGGGCCGTGCCAGCCCACAGTAGCGCCAGCCTGGCTCCTTCATCTGGGCTGCCCTTGCAGCTACATAGATGGCTGATAGCAGAAGGAGGAAGGAAAATGTATGGAAATGGATGGGCAGATGCCAAAAGTGGACAGGAGACCTTTAGCAGTAGTGCTGACTTAATACACCCAGGGAATTGAAATGTAAGGAAAGTGGTGCTGCTGGCCACGTGCACACAGTGGTCAAAGTAGCAAATGATGTTACTTGAAATAGCAGTGCAATAAAGGTATTGCTAGGATATTTCTCACATTAAATGCTATAAAATTGTATCAGATGCTTGTTTTTGTTAGTGTATGATTAGCAGTTTGTTGACTTATAATGTCTTTTAGCTTTTGCTTTTTCTTTTAAAATTGTAATGGAAATATAGATTTCCCAGAACTTGCCAAGGGAGGAAGGATCTCCTCATAACTGGTATGTGGAGAAGTGGTTAGAAAGTTTGTTGGGTTTGTTTTTTCTCTGTCTATTCTTAAAAAGAAAGCAGCTAGCACCTCTGTTATAAACATGGCAAACAACAGCAATGCCAAAAACCATAGCTGTATAATATAAAATTCTCATATACATATCACTTGCTAACTCTCAGTTTGAACGTGTAAGAGCTGCTAATTTGTGTACCTTGCCCATTCTTCTGATCTGCTGCACACAGTTGTTTGTGTGGCGTGTCAGGTAAGGAGCGTTCACTTAACAGAATATAGAGTAATGGGAAGGGAATGGTGTGCGTTGGTTGAATGAAATATGGTTGCCTTGGGAACTATTTTGCAACTATAGATGGTTAATTTGTAGTAGGAGAACACCTGATATTTTCTTAAGTATTCCTTAAGTAACTGTTGAAAAAAAGACTGGATACTTACACTAGTTACATATTCACTGTTTTGTAAGGACTAAGGCTGGAGATTTTTTCTTGCTATAGTTTGCCACTGGTATTGTATTTGATAAATCTAGAACCGTGATCCTCTGGGAAGCATTCAGGTAAACTGCTTCCCTGTCCTGTGTGGAGAATGGGAAAGAAAATGGATATTATTTTGTCTGTGTTCCACTTACATAGTTTGTTACTGCGTTAAAACGATTTGCTTTCAGTCTGCTGTTATATATGCAAACGTGGGGAGTTTGCAGTCTTAGATGATTAATTTTTCCATTTACCTTTGTTAATCATAGCGTCCTTATGGATTAATCTTTTTCTGGTTTCATTACCTGCATTTCTTAAAAGCGATCTCTAGCTCAGTAAGCTTAAACAAAAGAGACTGTTGAGAAAACAGTGCTGAGTGATTTTGTAATTCTCTGCTTTACAACAAAACAAACCTTTCCATTTTAAAGACAAACTGTAGAGTATCAGTGAGAGTAAGAAAATGGGGAATGCATAAAATGAACTACACTATTTTACCCATTATTGAAATGATAGCAAAACTGAAGAACAGCAGTTAATTAGGAGAGTTGTAGTACAGCAAGATCACCTATGAGCAGTTGTGCTCTTTCATTGGATGACATGCCAGCAGTACAGTACAGCTGAGTCTTGGGTGTACATGTGCTTCTGTGGAGGTTTTTTAACGAATGAAAACATGTGGTGTCAAGAGTTTCTTAATAAATGTATTTCCTATCTTTTTGTGCCGTTGCTCTTGGTGAATTTCAGTTGCCTGGAATAGTTGATGTGTGCTTGTTTGTGTTTGGCAAAAAGGGATGAGAACACAGCAAACAAGTAAATTTATTAACACTTTATAGGTTTTTGTTCATAAAGTAACTCAATGAAAGGATTTGTTTCTCTAAAGTTGTTTTGTTTTCCCTTTGAAATCAACTTAGGCAAACCAGTGACTTCTTAATTGTAGCTTTTTTCTGCTTTGCATAGGTAGGTGTTCTAAATCGCTTGCACTAGCAAGCAGTCAAGAATCCCTGGGGACCATGAGCCTTTTGCTTTTATGTAGTATGTTCAATCCTTTCTTGAAATAAGTTTTGTCTATTTGGTGGGTTAATGTCTGGAACATTAAATGAGGAGTGGAGGTTTGTTTCCATTTGCAAAGAATAATTCTGGTGCCAGTGCTGTGAACTGGCCGCACTGGAATGATCAACAAGGCTTTAGTCAGTTTCTCTTTTCCTGTGGAAGAAAATGTATGTGAGCTATGGATTCTCCCAGGACAGAAGCAGAAAACGTGCAAGAGGAAAGCTGCTTTTGAGTCTTTACTGTTGCTACTGGAGTGACTGAGAAAAATAAGGGCTCATTCTTTCTACTGAACAGGAAGGTGAGTTTTGGCATTATTCAGCAAAAATAAATAGGTTGAATAAAAGACTTTGACAAGTTGGATAGCCTGGATTCTTGAAAAAAGAATCTTTGAGGACATTGGTATCATAAGTTGTTACATTTGCTTCTACTATTTGTTTATGGCTGCAACATAAGGTCCTAATTGTCCAGATCATAAGAACCTGAGCTGTCCTCAACAACGCAGATGCATTTTGCACAAAGATCCCATAGTCACTTATAAGTTATATTGCTGCTGCTCAGTTGGTTTGGATAGATTGTGCAGTTTGACACAGCTTGGCTGCATAGCCTGAACTGGATTCTGGAGGAACTTACTGAGGTGCTGAGACACCCCCTGGTTCAGGTGTGTCCAGCTCTGTGGATATGTGGTGCTTTCACGTCTTCGTAGTTGTGAACAAGGGCAGCTGAGTCACAGCAAACAACCTGCCAAGCTGCAGGTCAGCTGTAATGTCCCCTCACAGATAAGTGTTAATCTCCAGTCCTCCAAATTATGAATTTACAGTTGGCAAAAGCTTCTTTTGTGTATACGGAGTTGTCTCAAGGTAGTAGAGAGGGAAGCTGTGAACTAGATCTTGCTACATAAAAAAAGCCGAACAACTTTTTTTCAATGGAAAAATACAGTTAAGGCTTGGCATATAATTGTTTCTTCCCTTACTGATTCTGAGAATGAGATGAACATTGTGGATCTGTGTCAACTCAGCGTGGTGGGGACTTGTCCAACTGATGGTCAAGCACGTTTGCCATAGAAGTCAAATTTGGAACGGTATTCTGTAAGGCCAGAAAGGGATATATTGAGCAGCATGGACGGCGCATGGGAAGAATTTTTTCTAGGTGGCTTTGGTGTGCTGCCTGGAATAAAGCATCTCCTGGGACAGAATAAGGTACAGTGTCAATATCTCACTGTCATTTTCAGCATATTGAAAACAAAGGTTGTTAGAGATGGTGGTCCTAGTCACTGAAATGCTTCTCTCCGGCTAGTCCTGTCTGTGAGCTGTTGGGGGTTTTTGAAGTGTTTATCCAAAACTGTTGGTTTTCCTTATACCTAATGAAACTTACCCGTTTGTGTTTCAGAAGCTCTTCAACCTTTTATGTTATGTCACATGAGACTTCAGAGGTTTGAGAAGCCTGCATTTGAAGTGGCCCACGTGGTTCTGGGGCAGAGATGAAGATTCCACTGAAATTCCCACTTTTCCCGTTGAATTTGATCTCCTGACTCAAAATCTTAATTTGAAATTTAATTCCACAAAAGTCAGTCGGTTATTGGACAGTCATAGTTCTATAAATAAGCTTTACCAAAATTAACATAGGGGTGCTTTATCTAGAGATTAAAGTGGGAAGGAGAGGGTAATAGTGTTTTTTCGGCATCTGAATGAAGTCACAGTTTGCCTGCAGGTGAGTTATTTATCTTCAGCTCAGCTCTTCACAAGTGCAGAATATATTTACTTGCAGAAGTGTTGTCATGTTTAAAGCTGGTGGAGCTTCTGAGATCTGCAGCTAGAAGCATGTTTTCTCACAAATCACTGCAATATAACTGTTGGAGCTATTTTTGCTTTTCCTTTAATGCTCCACTGGACTCAAAAATTAGAAGAGCCAACTTAGATTTCTAGGATAAGTTTAAAAAGCAGTAGTGGTCATAGCAGGTTTCACTGCTGTTCAGATCTTGACATCACTACCCTGAAAGCATTGTGGTTTGTGGTCTTAAGATTTTTACCTGGTTTTCATCTCTTTGTTCTCCTAACTGCGAAAAGAATCATGTGGTTGCATAAGACACATAAGGAATTAAGTTTTTAGGATAAAATGCTTTTCTGTGCCCTATTTCAAATGAAATACCCCACTGAAATCAGTCTGGTGGGGGGGTGTGTGTTTTGATTAGAATGAACTTTATGTATTGTACCTTCAACTGGGCAGTGCAGGTGTAGTGGAGATGTGGTGCACTGCATAATCATCGTGCTTCCCAGCTGGCAAAGTGTCAATAAAACTGGTAGGTTACAATTCTGTTGTGATGAGCTCTTTCTCATAAACACGTGCTAAATGTGCTCTTGCTCAAATTGCTGGCAACAAGCCTAATCTTAAAGGTGCACAATGTGATAACACTTGCTGAAAGTCTGTAAGGAACTCGATATCAAGCCTATGAAGGCAGATTCCATGCTTGTTGTTTTTGAGAGTCTTCTTGATGTGATATCACTGCATGTTCTGTATTATTCTGTAGCTGTGCAGTCAAGAGGTGTTAGAAATTTGGAAAGCAAGACCTTTATTTGAAGCTATACTTCAAAGTCTGAAATCTGCAGTATTTGGGCCTGGTGATAAGTACTCCTCGTGTTTCAGTTTTTGATTGGGTTTTTTTCAGTCAAGAGAAGTTCACTACGTGTTTATTCACTTTAACTTTAGATTCTTATTGCTTTAATAATTGGCCTCCTAGTAGTAAATACAGAAAAATAAATAATTTTAAGTTATTTTGGTTTTGTTTTTCTTTTGGTCTACCACAAAGTTTGCATAGGGTTAGAAATGCTTCATTAAATGTAAAGGCCCTGGAATCTACAAACCCAAATTTTGGGTTGTTCATGGCAGTGAACATCTTCAGAATGTGTTTAATGGTTGCAACACCTATGCAGTTCTGTGTTTTAGCTTTTGTCCTACTGTACTTTGTGAAAATGACTGAAACTGGCATACAAACCAAGAGAAGGATGAAGGGAAATGCTCTGATTTTTAGTTTCTATTTTATTTTTAGTTTGTCTAAAGCTCAGCTTGGAAGTAGAACATTGTTTCCAGTTACAAAAGGCAAACTGAACTGCTTTGAAGTATTCTGCTGCAATGAATGTTATTGCCATTTCTTTCCTGGAAAGTTACTCTGAGTATTGTGTGTGGTAAACAAGTAGTGTTTAAGACTTTAACCCTACCACGGTAAAAAGAAAAGGAGGATATGTTCTTCAGCACACTCTGAAATTTAGTTAGACCCTCAAAGGGCACCAAGTAGTTGTCAAGAGGCAGTTTTACCATCAGCTTGCTGATCCTGGTGCATCTTCAGAATGATGTGGAAGTCTGAACTTTCGACTTGCTGTGAGCCACAAGTAACAAATGCTGAAAGTGTCAATTGATGGTTATGAGTAGATAGATCTCTGCAAATTTGAAACATAGACGTGACTTGAAATGCAGACTAATATTAGTAAAATGGTATGGGTTTGCCCTTTCCTTAATGGACATTTAAACAGCATGTCAGAGCAAGGGAATAGCTATGAACCATGCACGGGAAAGTAACTTGACCTTTAAGTGGCTTAGCTTTCTAGATATTAATGATTCTGAGCAAGTGCTTAGAATTTTGTTGGGTTTTTTTTTCAGTAATACTGCTCAGTACCTCACAATGACTGGAATGTTCTTCCTTAATAATCTTTTTTAATAGATGGTACATTTGGGCAATGTGATGTTCGCTTGTGGTGAACAGGAAGTTGTCCAATCTGGCGCTAGATATGTCAGTGTTTTGAAATGCTGGTTCTCTAGGAAGCAATGCACTCACATGTGCAATATGATTCAACCATTTGCAATTTGTATGACATGCTGCTTTTATCAAAAACTTAGTTGTAGCTTTTTTCCTGTTTCTCTCTACCTTCCATTTTGCCTGAAAGGCTCTGACTCCTGGGGATTTTTGGTTAGCTCCTTGTTAGTTTAGTTGTAAAAATTACTTTTGTACTTGGTGTGTGTAATCTAATATCTGTGGTGGCATGCTGTGATGTGAGGAATAATTTTTATGTGAAGAAAACAGCTATAGGTCACAGGATAGCTGAGTCTTAAAGTATATTTGTAGCAGCTGTTGTGGTGAAGGAGGAATATACGCTCATGTAAACCATTTCAGTTTTTAAGACAGTAAGTCATGAATTTTTGAAAGCTTTAATAAAATACCTTTTTTTTGTTTTACAGCATGTCTGCAAAGAGCATAATCTCATTCTCTCTCTGTGGGTTGTTTTTGGGAGGGGGAGAGGACACTCACTGTGTTGTAACTGTCGTTGACAGTCTTTTGTAGTGTTATATGTCAATTAGAGCAGCATGGAGAACTTAGTAACTGTTTCATGGTTAAATAATTGCAGCATGCTTTTTCCCCCTCCATCCTAAGAACTGGAAAATTAGGAAGATGAATGGGAGTAAGTCAATGAATTGCTACTGCAGTGCAGTGTTTCTGTTGGATCTTACTTCAATATTGCTGTTGTTGCAGCTTCCAACTGCTCTCACAATCATAGACTGGTTGGGGTTGGAAGGGCCCTCTGAAGGTGATCTAGTCCAACCTGCCCGCCAAACATTCAGGTTGCATGTGTTGGTGTCCAGGTGGATTTCTGCAGAGAAGGAGACTCCACAGGCTCTCTGAGCAGTTGTTCTAGGTAGTGACCGCACTGTTCCTGGCACAGCCCAGGATAACATTGGTCTTCTTGGCCATAAGGACACACTGCTGGCTTGCGGTGGACGTGGCCACTGGAACTCCTAGGTCCTTCTCTGCAGACCTGCTTTCCAGCAGGTTGCACCCCAACCTGTACCAGTGCTTGGGTTTATTCCTCCCCAGGTTGTAGAACCCTTCATGTGCCTTTGTTGAACTTTATTAGGTTCCTCTCTGCCCAACTCTCCAACCTGTCCAAGTCTCACTGAATGGCAGCACAACCTCCTGGTGTATCAGCCACTCTTCCCAGTTTTGTGTCTTCAAGCCTGCTGAGGGTGCACTCTGTCCCTTCATCCGCATTATTTAACAAGTTAAACAAGACCGACCCGGTACTGACCCCTGGGGAACACTGCAAGCTACAGGCCTCCAAGCAGACTCTGTGTCTGATCACAACTCTCTGAGCTCTGCTGTTCGGCTGGTTTTCAATCCACCTCACTGGCCACTCACCCGACCTGCACTTCCTGAGCTTGCCTGTGTGGATATTTTGGGATACAGTGTAAAAAAACCGTACTGAGGTCAAGATAGACAGCATGCACTGCTCTCCCCACATCTGCCCAACCAGTCATTTTGTCATAGAAGGCTGTCAGGTTGGTCAAGCATAATTATCCCTTGGTGAATCTGTGATGACTGCTCCTGATTAACTTCTTCCACATGTTTAGAGGTGATGGCCAGGATAAGCTGTTCCATCACTTTTCCAGGGACTGAGGTGAGACTGACTGGCTTGTAGTTTCCTGGGTCCTCCTTTTTGCCCTTTTTGAAGACTGGAATATGTTGGCTTTCCTCCAGTCCACGAGTGTCTCTGTTCTCCATTACCTTTCAAAGACGGTGGAAAGTAGCTTAGCACTAATATCTGCCAGCAGATCCCTCAGCACTTGTGAGTGCAATCCCATCAGGCTCCATGGATTTGTGGGTGTTAGGTTTGCCTAAGTGATGTCTAGCCCTATCCTGCTCAACCAAGGAAATATTTTTTTCTCCAGACTTTCTCTCTTTGCTCCAGGGTTAGGGATTCCTGAGAGCTGGCCTTAGCAGCAAAGACTCAAGCAGAGAAGGCATTCGGTAACTCCATCTTGTCTGTGTCCTTTGTCACCAGGGCACCCGTCTCATTCAGCCGTGGTCCCACAATTTCCCTAGTCTTCCTTTTGCTGCTTATGTACTTGAAGAAACCCTTCTTGTTGTCCTTGACATCTCTTGCCAGATTTAATTCCAAATAGACCTTAGGCTTCCTTGTCATGTCCCTGCATAATCTGACAACGTATCTATATTCCTCCCAAATGGCCTCTCCCTTTCTTCATATTCTTTAACCTTCCTTCTTCTGTTTAAGTTTTTCCAGAACTCTTGCTCATCCCATGTAGGTCTCTCACCTGCCTTGCTTGATTTCTTACTCTTAGGAATGTACTAGTCTTGAGTCTGGAGGAAGTGATGCTTCAATATTAGCTAGTTTTATTGGGCCCCTCTAAGGCTCCAGGGCTTTGGTCCATGATACTGTACCAAGCAGATGCCTGAAGAGGCCAAAATCTGCTCTCCTGAAGTCATGGGCACTGTGTGCCCTTCTCACTGCCTGAGGATCTTGAAGTTTATCATTTCATGGTCACTGTAGCCAAGGCTACCTTGGAGCTTTACATTCCCCACCAGGCCCTCCCTGTCTGTGAGCACAAGGTCCAGCATTGTACTTCTTTTCATTGGCTCCTCTTATCACTTGGAGAAGGAAGTGATCAACACATTCCAAGAACCTCACGAATTGTTTATGCCCTGCTGTGTTGTCTCTCCAACAGACATTGGGGTGGTTCCCTGTGAGGACCAGGGCTTGTGAACGTGAGGGTGCTCCTGTCTGTCTACTGAGGGCCTCATTAGCTTGGTCTTCCTGGTTGGGTGGCCTGTCTGTACTGGTGACCCCTACTGCAATGTCACCTGTCCCTGCCCTTCTCTTAATCCTGACACATAAGCTTGCAGTCGGCTCCTCACCGTCCTCAGGCAGAGCTCCATGTGCTCCAGCTGGTCACTGACATAGAGGATGACACCCCCTCCTCGTCTCTTATGCCTGTCCTTTCTGAAGAGCCTGTATCCTTTTATTCCAGCACTTCAGTCACAGAAGCCATCCACCCCACCATGTCTCCATGATGCTAATGAGATCATATTCCTGCAGGTGTGCACACATCTCTAACTGCTTTTGTTTATTCCCCATACTAAATGCGTGGGGGCATAGAGAGGAATGTAAGAAAGGTCCCTGGTAAAGCTGATTTACTGACTGGAATTCCTTTGTGCTGCTCTTCGGGTTCTCTCCTGGTGACTTGCCATCCATTTTCAGGCTCTGGGCATCTCTTGCTGGTACTGACATCCAAAATCCAACACCTGGGCACAGCTTTTGCAGACAGGTCTGCTGCCTGTCCCAGGAGAAAGGTCTAGGCACTGGCACTTGAGGCCTGGTGACTTTAAACTGCTTAATATCTAAGTATTAAGACCCAAAAAATCGGATTTTTTTTCCAGCTCAGCAGCCTTTGGGAGCCACTATTGGAGAGGGCAGATAAGCAGAGGCTGAAAAATTTGAAAAGCCTATAAGCCCCTAAATTTTGATTGCACGTGGTTGACAGCGTCTCATGCTTCTCAGTTAAACCATCGAAGATCCATTTTGTATTTCCCCTTCTTCCTCCTGCTCTTGCTTTTGTTCTAATTGGAATAAATTTAGAATCGGAATAAATTTAGAATTGGAATAAATTATGTTTTTAAACCGTAACTACTTTAGGTTTAAATATGACAATTTATTTATGAATGAAACAATACAGATATTGTGGGATTTCTGAGTTTTAAAATCCTCAGATGTGAGCCATGGCCTGCTGGCAGTCCTCTGCTCCGCCTTGATCGGAAAGAGGAGGGATGGTGTTGGCACATTTTTGTCTTAACAGTGAAAATGCCAAATGATAGCCCTTTTGTACTGACTAATCTGTGATACTGCATTCTTTTGTATTCATTTTTTTTAGAGTTCATTGTACTTGTACAATTACTGGTTAGGTTGTCCACTTTTACTTCTCTGCCATTCATCTGACCCAGGTTTCCTGCCTCATGCTCCCCTTTCTTGAGGGCATTGTTCTTCTCCATACTTCTGTTTAAGGGCTTTTGCAGTTTATAGCCTGGGAAGTTGAAAACACTTGCACTTGCTGGCGCTTAATAGTGCTACACTTAATTGTGTGTATCTGGCCGAGTTTTATAGAACTACTAACAGATACCGCAGTATCTGGTAAAGATACTTAGTTTCAATTAGCATTTGCGCTGCGTGTGGCAACAGTTTTACTCATTCTGAGGAGTTACATTTGGCAAAACGTGTTTATGAAGCTTTTGATTTTGGGTGGTGTGGGTTTGTTTTGTACTTCGAGGTGTTCGTACAAAAACTGTTACTGATTTGATTTCCTTATTTTCTGTGACGTTTGAGAATTTAGTTAAAAAATGAATGTTGCCAATGACTTCAGGCAGGTCTGGCCAGTGTTCTTAAATCTGTGAAGTTATACCAGAGTGTTCCCGTGGCTGAGCACCACCAGGTCTGTGCTGTGCACTGAGAAGGGAATGGGAAGTGGTCTGCTAAAGCAGCCACAGTGATGAGTCCCGTGGTCTGCTGCTTCGTTCTGATCAGCTTGCTAACATGCAACACCTTCTCAGGACTTCTCTAGAGCTGCTCTCAGCAGCCTTATTTCTGTGTAATCTGAATTTATGGACAGTTTTACTTGCAGTACGTTGCCTCGCTGATGGTTTTGTAACATACCACTGTCCTCGAACTGGTCGTGGTTGCAGAGTGGAATGTTAACTGTTCTTATCTTAGTGAAATAGAGACATTTCTAATTATCTAATAAGATGCAGTTATCGTGAAATACAAACATCGTTATATCTTGCATTTTGTTTACTTGTTTGCAGATCACTGCACTTTATGATACTGATATTTTGGATTTTTGTGTTTCGTGTGGCAGCTTTGGTGTTTTATCCAGAGGTATTGATATGATCAATCTCAGCACTTTTAACACGGTTTCTTAAAGATTCTGCAGTGACATGCTACTGACAAAGAGAAAAAATATCGGCATTCACAGGTACCTGTCAGACGCCATTCTGTGTCTTTGCCAACAATCCTGGCAGTATTTATCCTCTTCCTTATAAATCCCCTTTACAACATCATATATATATTATGCTTTGTGAGTATCAAGAGTAGAAATGTGTTTTGTGAGTAGCATGATCATAGGTGGCTCACTCAAGCTGAGAATGTGTCCCTGTCCTCCTCCTAGCAGTACCTAGCATTTTTCAGTGTTGTTAGTCCAAGGCTTTGCTGACAATATACTTTAGTCCCAAATTTTTTATATATGTTTGGCTGGTTGAGTGTCCTGAGCTGAGCTGTGTTCACAAGTCTTCATTGCATGTATTTGTTCTTGAACTTTTAATTTAGCTGTCTTTTGTAGGCTAAAATTACCTGTTTAGTAATCTGATCCTAGGATTTTTGTGGAGTTCCCAACCTGATAGTGTGCTCATACACTTCCTTGGCCTAGATTGTTTTTTTTCTTCAGGTTTTGAGCCAAGTTAGGTGTAAAGATGCATCTTTTTGAGGAGTTGTAGGTATACTTGCATTAACAAGTGCTCAAAGCATAACTGCTTAAGTGAAGGAAGCTTTCAAGGGTTTTAAATAGTTAAAATAATTCTCTACACTTCCTTGAAGATCTAAGCTGTTAGAATGTTAAAAGAGGTTGGTATGCTTTTACTGTTGGTAATCACTTTAGTAGAAGAGCTGGGAAAATAGAAACTGTATAAAAGTATTAGTGAAAAATAAGCAGCTGAACTGTTGAGAAATCCTGGCTAGATACCAAGAAGTAAAAATCTGTGGGGATGCTGGAGCTGCCTTTGATGACAGCAGCCTGCGGTATAGCTAGGGTGAGATTTTCATTGTTGCCTTTCCTGTATCTATTTCAGTCATATCCAATGTGCGATGAAGAAATAGAACAAGTGGGTTGTGTATGATTCCTTTTTGCTGTTGTTGGTGACACAAGCCTGAACACATTAATGGAAGCTAACTCTGAAATGATGAGACCTGGAAACTGCAGAATCTTCCAATGTGATCTCTATAAGCTGTTAATTCAGTAGCCATGACTAATATTTCTTTTCTTTTCACATGTCGGTTGCTGATTCCAGACTTGATGTGATGTATTTCTTTTCCTTTTGCATTTTGATTTGCAAGTGGTTGTTTTGGAGTCAGAATGCTGTTTAAAATCCTAAGTATTTAATATAAATATACCTTCAACTATTTAATAACCATTTACCACTTTGTAACATAATCAAATGTCAAGAAGGATGCAAATTAACTGTTGAACTGCAGAACTACTTAAATATATGTAAATACAGTCATAGCATTAAGAAATACTGAAAATTGCCTTTTTTTCTAGGGAATAACATTTAGAACTACAAACCAAAAGCAAGTTATTTAAAATTATTTATAATTACTGAATATGGTGACTTTTCCATTGTCTGATTTAGATGATTCTCTCCTTTTCAAACTTGTTGGCAATCATTATTTGGTTTGCAATTGACCCTAGGAGTCTAACTTTTGGGTCCAAGCCCCTTGTACTTATTGCTACAGAGCAGGATGATGATTTGGTTTGGTTTTGGCTTGGGGTTTTTTTGTGTCTGAAATATTTTGAAGTTGTAATATCTAAGGCACAAGCTTTTGCAGGTTGCTGAGGAGACAGTAAAGTGACACAGCCCAGAAGAAAAGCTAGTGGCATTAACATATGCTGAAGCAGTCTACTTTAAGCAGTCTACTTTTACTATTCCTGTTTTTGTGTAATCTCATATGCAGTTAACCAATTTGACTTTAAGGCAGCAAGGTGATACTATCACTGCTGTGTCCTTAGGAGTGAGCTGTTTTGTCTAGGGCTAGTTACCAGGGCTGGCATCACTGCAAGCTGTGCAGGCATTACTTTGGGAGAAATGCTTTCCAAAGGAGGTATTTCTGGCAGTGACATCAGATCACTTTGTATCTTTAAATGCCTGCCAATAAGTGAGCTGTGAGTTTGATCGTCGGTCATCTGGACGAGTCCTTTCACGGCTCAGGCGTCTTGAGTGTCGTGGCAGTTGGATCTGGCTTGCGCTCTGAGGTGAGGGAGATTTGTTTGGCACCCTTCGCGGTCAGGGAGGCTCTGGGCTGCTCCATGCTGCTCCAGCTTGGCATGGAAACTACATAATTAGTGCAGGTTTTTTGCCCCCAGCCCTTCTACCATGTCAAAGGTAAAAGGCAGCTGTTCTGTCGTTGGCTGGTGTGTGAAACGGACCCACGATGACTCCAGAGGAAACAATGTCACCTTGGCATTTGGTTGGTGTTTTTATTGGCACAGTTCCTTATGAATTAGTATTAATAACTCAGACGTGCTTTTCCTAGTGAGTAGGAAACAGAATTTGCAAAGATTTTGTCCTCTTCAGCTTACAATGAGTACTTGAGAGCGTGTACACACACCCACATGGTATGATCACCCATCTAGTGCACAAGTGTGCTCATGGGGTCAGCAAGTGGGGAAAAATGCCTTATTAAGCTGCTTTGTTTTCAGACTCTGACAGTAATACAGCTTTAGTGGGAATGGTAGATGTGACCATTTCCAGCAATGTCTTTAAGGCTTTTCAGGTGGGAAGTTATGCTGGCTTTGAATCTCACTAGTTTTTCTTTAATACATAAATTGGTCGCTCTTACCAGGGAGCTTTAAAAAACATTTTCTTTCATATGGGGTGTTCTTCGTTTTGTGTTTAGAACACCTTTCAAATTAGTCGTGAATTTGGGCATAATGTTTTCTGGTGAGTATTGAGGGGAAAAAAAGTTACTGAGCTGCTCTTTTCATGGTGAGCATTGAGGGATTATCCATTCATCTTGGAAATGCAGGGCTTTGGCTTGGTCTTGAGGTAAGTGGGCTGCTGATTGAGCTTGTGGTGTTGTTAAAGCCTGTCCCTAAAGAGCCATTTGTTTTTCTGAGATTTCCAAAATGAAAATTTGGCAAAAATGTTATGTCTGGTATGGATAACAAGTCTCTTGAGGCAAGCTACCCTGCTAATCAGTGATGACATGTATGAGAAAAGACATCATCTGTTGGATTTTTTTTTTTTTTTTAAAGCTGTTTACCTCTTTCTTTATACTTCAGTAAGTTTAAATATCATATCTTTGGGGAGAAACACTGCTTCTTTGTGTACTGTGCTGTCAAGAGTGGACTGGTAATCCATGCCAAGTCAGTGCCTTGATTTGGCTTGATGTCGTAAAGGTTTGGTCTAAGTTATTACTGAGAGTAAGTTCAGCTTAATGTGTTACGTTTTGATAACGATTTGTTTCCATTATATCCCTCTCGTGCATGCACAATACTTTGAAAAAATTCTATGGTGTTTTCTTCTTTATTATTTATAAAGCTTTGATAATGTATGTTTTATGGAAGCCAATAACTTTTTAAAATGTTGCAGTACCTGCTCCAGTCATCACTGCCACTGCTACTAAAATGGAGGTGGTTTCAGCAGAAGTCAACAGCTTGCTCCCTGAGGAAATAATGGACACAGGCATCACTCTGGTGGAAGATGATGGCATCGAGGCAGTTATTGTGTCGTCGCCGATCGGAGACTCTATTCCCATGGAAACGGAACTGGAAGAAATAGTGAGCATAAGCTCCACCAGCGACTCCTCAGCTACGACTACGGCCACAGTCACCACGGAATCGGTCACTGCCCCCAGCAGCCACTCGGGCGATGCGACAGCGAACGCCACCACTCCGACGCCTGATGTGAATGCAGCTGCAAAGCCCACCTTTCCCAGTGGCCTCCATAAACTTGGTGCTCAGACCCCTGTCACTATATCAGCCAATCAAATTATCCTGAACAAGACCACCGACATTAAAATAGGCAATCAGAGTATTAAACCGGATGGGCAAAAGCTCATTGTAACAACTCTGGGCAAGTCTGGCCAGCCTATTGTTTTAGCATTACCCCACAGCCAACTTCCACAGTCACAGAAGACCGTGTCCCAAGCCCAAGGCGGAGACTCCAAGGTACAAGGCCAGCAGATCAAAGTTGTTATTGGAGGTCGGTCGGAAGTGAAACCTGTTGTTGGTGTCTCAGCTCTGACGCAGGGAAGT
Source organism: Pseudotriccus pelzelni (assembly GCA_035584735.1). Lineage (NCBI taxonomy): Eukaryota > Metazoa > Chordata > Aves > Passeriformes > Tyrannidae > Pseudotriccus > Pseudotriccus pelzelni. The sequence continues at coordinate 16,428,867 of JAWMRA010000130.1, forward strand.
CAGCTGATAAACACTGCGGCCCAGCCCTCTGTCTTGCAGTCCCAGCAAGTAAAAACAGTACAGGTAAAGTGAGTTATGCTGATGAAACATCTTAAAACCAGTTTTGTCGCTGCTGTTGTTGTCTGTTTCCTGCACTGATTGACACACTGTTGTTTTCAGCCTTTGCATTTATTCTTTGTATTAAAAAATACAATGCTGCTCTTAGCCCATGCTTTCATGTGTGGATGCATTTACCATTATATGCTGTTTGCCTCTAGCTACTGTCTAGAATTCTAGGATTTTTCTCAGAGAAAGTGAACTATTCAGTAAAATGAAGATAATTTACTCATTATTTTCATTTTATTAAAATAAATTCTACATACTTTTGGGAAGGCTAAATTGAACTCTGTGTGCATGTTGTTCTTCATTCAAAGTGTACACTTCTTATGAAAGAATAGCTTCTGCCTATCACATTTACTTTGTTTAAATAAACTGAAAAAAAATTCCAGCATGTGGAAAAGAACAGAAAGGTGTATCTTGTCTGCCTCAGCTCTAGTTAAACATGTCGGTAGATTATGATGGACTGGACGCTGTCATAAGATGAACACCTCAAGGTCTTATTCCCAATCTGACACGGGTCTTGAGATATTTGAAACCACAGAGAATCTGAAAATGTGTTGGAAAGACTTAGGTTATGATTCAAAGGGTCTGATCTTCATCTGGTGTAGGACAGAATAAAATGAGTGACTTTTGTTCTATTTGGCAGTGAGGCAGAATTAAGACCTCTTGAAGTGAAGGAGAAGTAGAACTCATTGCAAGTTATGGTGGAAAAAATATTTATTTTTGCCTCTAAATGAGGTAAGAAATTAAAACCCAAGTATCCTAATAAAAATAATCAGCTACACATGAAAAATGACAAAGCTTAAAGTCTTTTGTTAGCCAAATGTTTCCTGACGAGTATTTTGTGGCAAGCAAATGTGAGCAACTCCCAAGATTTTTTTAAGCTGAAGATGGTTCCTGCACCAATTTCTATTTTCTCTTTTTTTGCTACATTCTACCTGTGGAAACATGTTTAATAATGGCTGTTTGAAACATAGATTTTCTCAAGGGACTTATAATTAATGATCAAGGTACGTAAACGGTTCTCACTGTAGCCTTCGTAAAAGTCTCTGCTCTTGACTTAGCATAGGAAAGAGTGGGTCAGTTCCTGTTACTTGACTTGAGTTATTCTCTGCCAAGTGACAGATACAGGAAACTGAGGAGAATGACTTAGCTGTGATGTGGTTTTTGTTGCATGAGGTGACCTGTGCTGTCACTGACTGAAATACAGTGACTTGGCCCTTGACCTCTGCTGTTTGTCATTAGAAATTCTGTAGGTTCCTTGATAGAGGCTCTTACAAATGGACTTACATCCATTTATAAATTTAGTTAATTGCAGTTTGAGTCAATTTGGGTCTCTTTTTCTTAAACCATTGCTTCCATTTGCACAAGAGGTTGGATTGTTAGCACCTGACATTCCTTTTTTCCTGTAAGGAGAGGGAAGTAGAAATGAAAAGCAAGAAGGCAATGTTAGTACCCGATACTGCAGGGAAGATGATTACATTAGCACTTCACAGATAGTGCTTTTCTCTGTAGAAAATCACTAAAGTATCAGAGTCATAAATGAGGCTGGGTGAGACATTCATGGTCTATTCTGCCATAATGACAGGGGATGTAACCTGGACCTGGAGTCCCTGGCTTAGAAGATGAAGTCCTGCATTTACGCTATCATCCTGAACGAGCCCCTTAACTTTTCAGTGACTGGAAAAGGAGGCTGTGAATGCCTCCCTGCCTTCCCAAGGATCTTGTGTAACTTCTCTCTTGGGGCTTTGTGGATCAGGTATTTCAGATGGAAGGCAGCACAGTACTTCGACTTGGTGCAGAAAAGTGGATCGGTTAAAGATTAGATGACAAAGAGCTCTCATCAGTTCTTGTTACATTGTCACTAGCATAGAGGCTTTGCATATCATTAGAGAAACTCAATTAGACTTGCTGTAGTCTAATTGTGGCAGTTGAGATCTCAGCACTTGAGAGGTAATTGGTAGAGTTCAGCAAAAAGTTTCTTGGAATTTCACTCCTTCTATGATTACAGCTCTAGAGGTATGAGCCTGTAAGGTTTAAAGTGTGGTAGGACCTTTGACCTCATCTGTATCCAGAGGTTAATTACTGTCCCTTGGGAACTTGTCCTGATGTAGTGGAAACTATTGCTGAGGACATGTGGAAAAAACTACTGGACGAGTGCATCTGCTTTCAGCCCATGCCTCCTACCTACATAGAGGCTTGAAAGCAGTGATGTGCCTGCTGGTGTTACTACTTTAGTCTGCACTAAGCAGAAGTTTGGCCTTGCACCTGACTCTGAACCATATGTCCAAATGCATCACCATGGCTGTCATTAAGCTGGTCTGACTTGAACTTGGCTTGATGTGGTAACTGGCTCTGGTTTTAGCTGTTACATGGACATCTCTGTAGCATCGCTGCTGCCATGGCAAGGCAACTGCTAAGCCATCGTTGTGGCTTCGTCTCATCACAGAAAAGTGACCTTATGCACTCCCTAACCTCAAACTCCCACTCCTAGCTCAGTTTCTTCATCTTCTCTGAAGTATGCTGTTCTCCTTCTCTATTTCTAAAGTCCCTGATTTTTCATATTATGCCAAATATAAATTACATAGAGGGTGCCTACATGGACAAGCTCCTGAGAGAGCATCTAGGGAATAGATTTATAGTATGTTAGTTCCTATACGGTAGCTGACCGTGCAGGTATCCAGCAGTAAATGTGAGGTATGGGTGTGCCTATTTCTGTATGAATAGAACACAGTTTGACAACCAAAAACAGAGTCCAGCCATATGAACTTGCTAGTTCATCTTTAGCGGAGAATGCTTAGAAGACATAAACTGACCACTTAAATCAAGTTGCCTGCAAATAGATGTCATTACTTCTGTAGGGGAAAGAAGGTTGGTGTGTAAATATAATAATATTCTTACAGAACAGCGTGTTGCCCCAGGAAATACTTTTGCAGTCTAATTCAAGGAAACGTGGAGAGGCCATGCTTAGCTTACATAGGCAGGGGGATAATGTTAAGCTTCTTGTGATTAGTATAGGCAATGGCAGAGGGCTCCAGAGAACTTGCTCTTTCTGAGTATCAAAGGGGCAGTCTGTCATGTTGATTATTTCCCCTGGCTTCTTCACTCTTGACTGAAATGTGTAGTGAGTTTCTCACTGATGTAGAAGCTTCTCAAAGGTGGCTGGGGTTATCAGCTCCGGTGGCAAAACCTCAAGAAAGCCTCGCTTGGCAGCAGGTAGAGGCAGAAGTGCTGTTCCTCACGTATAACCAAACATGTTTGAGTCTTGTTAGGTTTCCTAAGCCCTGAAGGTATTCGCTTATTTATTAGACCATCTTTGTAGACAAACAGTTCACCCAAAAAGCAGGGGCAAATTTGTCTGAGGAAGATACTGCAAGTTGAATATGAGGGAAGCAGGGCTACTCGTGTTGACCTGCTCTCATCTGGGGCTTTTAAAATTTTTTTCCGAACGACTTCATCCTAATGGGAGCTAGTATTTTACACGTATTCATGTTAGCCATTTAAGCACACTTGTTGACTGTTACTGGGAAACAACTGCTGTTGTCCAGAGCTGCCTCTTCCTGCTGGATGTTGATCATATTCCGAGCCAGACTTTGCTCTCACTTCGGAGAGTAAAAGCAATAGCAGTTGAGTTGCAATAATACCTTATGGCAGGGTAAGATTAATATAAGCAAAACAGAAATCTCAAATCAAGCAGATGAAATGTGTGGAATTTATCAGAAATTAAAATGTGTGCGAATTTAAAAAAAAATTAATGATAAAATGCCTGCTCATCTATCAGCTGTGTATGTGCTAAAAGAACTGAATCCTTGAAATGTTAAAATGACTTTGAGTAAATTTGTGAACAGGGCTGTGAATGAAGCTTCCTTCTTCAAACAACTCATATTTTAAAGTTTGAGTTAATATATCTCCAAAAAGAGCAGGTTTATTTCTTCCATTTCGTTTTAAGCCTTGGCAATTGTATATCTTCTATAAAAGCAGCTGATGTGCTCTGGAAGAAGGATCTTTGGTCTGAGGTGGATGTTGACTATGAGGAACACTTGTGCTGTAACTGTGGAGTAGCACATGGCTTCCCTTAACTTAGACCTGTTCTCTGCTTGTGCCTGGTGTCAGAGTTGCTCACTGCTGCCTTCCCTTGGCTGGGCACCGCTCAGGCACTCAGAGGTGATGGTTGCTCTCCATGGCAGGCTGGGGGGCTCCAGTGCTATAGCAGGGGGCAACTCCAGCTTCCCTGGTTGTGCCATGAGCATGCTGCTGGGAGCACAAGCAGCCTCACGTGTGCTCTTTGTGGAGCAGTTGAGGAATTCGTGATGTGCTACTGAATGCTTCAAAACCTTGGGCATAACTTGACTGTAAAAAAAGTGTTTTCCATCAACAAATTCTATAGATAGGGTTTTGCGTAGGAAACCATAACATCCAGCCTACTCAACTGCTTCCTTTAAGCATTCCTAACTTTCTCAGGCTGTTAAAAGTAGCTGTCGTCTGTGACAGTGAGATTACACATCAGTGAGATTTCTCCAGTCAGCTACTTGAGTAATAAAGGTGGTTCTGTGCCTCTGGGAGGTGGCTCCCCACACGGGTGCCAATGTCATGCCCCTCTGATATTGCTGGAGCTGGTGGCTAAGCGCCCACAGGATGTGCCTGGGGGTGTGTGGTAGAGGAGAGGCAGGATGTGCCTGCTCCATTAATGCCTTCCAGCGTGGTCACGTGGACTCAGGGAAGATCTTAGCAGTAGTCCACATCCATAGGCAGCCTCTGCAGTCAGCAGGTTAAAAACCTTTGAAAAAAGTCAGCTTTTAAATTGAACTGTTCACTACCTGGGTGCTGGTGTGTAAGAACTATTAGAATAAATGCATCAGGCAGTTAACTCCTGTCAGTGGGGAAAAGTTGTCTTCAAGACTTTTAAGACTATAAAATCTTGCTAATAAAGATTTCGGGTTGAGGGGATCTGTCATCACATGGCATGTACGTGTTCTTGGTCCAGCTGTGTTTCAGGAGACTGGATCACAAAAGGGAGAAAGACCCCCTTGTACCTGAAGGTAGCCAACTGATTTGTTCTTGGCTAGTGACTATTCAAAACTTTTAGGGACTCATGATCCATGTACTTCTGGGGAACTGCTGCAGAAGGTGATTTCCCTGCTTGAAAAGTAAAAGTGTGCTGCTATGTCAGAATAGCTCAAGAGATGTTTCAGAGCAGTAGTGGAGGACAAGTTTTGTCCTGGTTGGCTGAGAAAGAAATAACTTCATTTAAAGGTTCAAATATTGAGAGTTGTACATTTAATTTTCATATTTTTATGTAGACCAATGGCATGTAAGAAATAATTCTGGCATCTTGAAGATGAGGTATGTTTGCACAGAGAGATATCTTCAGAAAAAGCTGTAAGGGATTTGGCTATCCTGCTCTGATAGCTGGCTTTCTGAAGTGTCGTGGATAATATCCAAGCTCTTTCCGTAGGGAGAAACGGAGATGAAATGCGAGATAAGCAGTTATTCTTTTAATCGTGTGTGCAAGTATTGCCCTTTTTATTTTTAATGTACTTAACAATACAGTGATTTAGATCCAAAATGCTCAAGTTACTTTAGATCTTTTTTCCTCCATCTTTTAGATTGCGAAGAAGACCCGAACCCCAACTTCTGGCCCGGTGATCACCAAGCTGATATTTGCAAAACCAATCAATAGCAAAGCTGTTACAGGGCAGACCACTCAAGTGTCACCAGTCATTGCAGGTTGTACTACTTTGACTTGTTTTGCTTTACCTTTTTTTGAAGGCTGTTCAAAGAGGTGGTGATTGTAGAAATTTTTTTGTCTCAACTATTTTACTGTAGTTTCTGTCAAAGTACCTCAAGCAATGGAAAAAGAGAGATCAGAGCGTTTTGTGGGTAGAAGCAGATAAATGCGGATGTTGATACCTTCATACTTAGCTCATTTGGAATAATTTTTGTAATTGCAGAGTTGCTTTTACTGCAAGGTGCTTTTACTTCATGGATTTTGGGGAGGAGGAAAAAGATATCCCAGAGCCACAGAAAAGACTGCTCACTAAACAGAAAGTAATTGTAGAAACATTTTATATAAACACACGGGGGAGCAAAAGGAGACACATACTGTTGTACTACTTTAATCTCCTTATAGTTGGACTTCAATGTAATACACGCAAATAACAGGAAAAATGTTTGAGTGAAAAAAGTGAATAAAGCTGTGTGGTTTCTGTTAAGTTGCTCACCTACTTTTAAAATAACCATCGCAGAAGTGTCTAAGAAAGTAATTAAGGCAAATAAGAAATTATTTTTCTCTTTGGAAAAAATTCTATGAATCCTTTAAAAAAAGCCTAACCAACCATAGAACAATAACAAAGGCACCACCAAAATGAAAGAAAAACCCACAGTGTAATCATTTGTTTATTATGGCAATGGGACCAATGGATCTGTTGTTAAATGTGTCATAGCAGGTATGCCAACATCCTAAACACTTAAATTATCTGATGTAGGAAGCCAGAGTTGTCTTCACAGCTTTGAAGGATGTCTTTAACTGCTTCCAGATTGACCAAAGTAGGCCTAAAATCCTTAAACGAAGATATTGTTTAAAAGTATATTTTAAAAATTTAAGTCTATACAGAACTGGGACTGGAGCTGGTTTTAAAAAGTATGCAACTGTCTCCTGTATTCAAAACTCTGAGAGGTACAGGTGAATGGCACGTAACTGAAACATAATCTTTTCCTTGTGTTGTCAGGCTGCCCACAGCCTGACCTGTGTTTCAGGTGGAACAGGGATTCCCCACCCCACTCACCAATTCGTCCCCTTCCTCAAATAATTCCCTACCAAATATACAGACCTGTGAATAAGAAGATTGCTATGCCAGCTTAAATATTTGAATTAAGCAGTTTGTATGTTAAAAAACTAAAACAAAATCCAAGCAAAAAACCAACCCCAAACCATTAAAAACAGCTTGCAGTTTTTAAATCAATATTTTGGAAAATCAAGAGTACCTGTACCTGAGCCTGTGAGAAACACATCAGTGGGAGGTGAAAATGCATTGCTAATTGAGAGGGAACTCTTTTTAAACATCTGCCTTTCCTCTCACCATTTCAAACATCCAGCACAGCCTGCCAGTGTTGAGAGGTTGGCATCATTTTAGGGAAGCTGTGACATTTGTGTTTTGAGTTTCAATTTTGTTTGCATCTTTTCATTAATCTGGGAAATATTTTTAATTGCCTGGGAATTCCTACAAACTGAAGTTGAAGCTGTAAATTTGAAAGACTTGTCAATATAAGTAACTAGATTCTGTTCAGGAAGCTGATGCCAAAGGGTGCAGAGGAGATGTAGTGAGAAAGGGGAGGCCTGTCACCACGAAAATAACTCAAAGCATTGAAAACTGGAGATGGTAAAATTCTCATTGACTCTGACATTCTTTAGGTTGCACGTGGCTTTAGCAGCTGCTGGCAACTATCTGTGCTGTTAGTTAGACTGCACAAAAGTGGTTATTTTAGAGCACACAGACCTCAGAGAAAATTAGGTTTCCATGAGGACAGTGCTTTTTCTTGTTAGTTCCGGTTGACTTTAATTGTTATGCCACTTGATTTTGGATGAAGAAGTTATGCTGGTATGTGTTTGTTTCTTATTTTTATAAATGTAGTACAAGGAACGGGTGACAGACAACCTATGGCAGAAATGAGTGTGAACTAAAGTGCAGCAGAGGAAAGCTCAGTGGTCGAGCACTCTTTTGGAAAGAAACATAGAAAGTATGGGAAAAAAATTATCTGTTTTCCATTATGGGAGTTTTGCAATATTCCTGAGACTGATTTCATGATTTGGTGCTGCTGGTTTTGATGTTTACTGTTCTTTGGCAACATAAAAACAGATAGTTTGTAGACTCGCGCTACCACCCTTGTTTTCAGTTGTGTGTCACATGTTCTGTTGGGCAGGGAAAGAAACAACCATCAACACAGAAGGAGAAAACCAAAAACCGTAGAGTTCAGTGTCAACAGACCAAACACCCTTTTCTTGGTTACTGTAACACAGCTCTTTTTTGATGGCTGAGGTTTTAAAAGGAAGTAGTTGCCCACAGATGCTCAGTTTCTCCATACATTGGCGGCAGCCCAGGGGCTTCCTAGGAAACTGCCAGCTGGCTGGGTGTTTGTCTGTAGCAGAGGTGTATTGGATCTCAGGATGATGTCCTGGCTATAAAGAATTTGCAGCTGAATGTCACAGAAAGCTCCAGGTACATTCTGGCACTTTTTAAGCCCGAGTGACAGTCGTTTTATTTGCAGTAATGCCAATTATTCTTTGATGCTAAATCTAACTTAAAGAACGCCAGTGTCTTTGTATTGGGTCATACACCCTCAGAGGTAGGGATCAATTGCACAAGATGCAGAGAAAACTTTGCTTTAATAGTCAGTGTGAACAGGGATAACTGGAGCTGATGGTATCTTCATTGTTTGTAGGTAGGGTTTTTTCCCAGTCTGCTCCAGGGACACCACCAAAGACAATAACGATCTCTGAGAGCGGAGTCATTGGATCAACTTTGAGTACAACACAACAGACACCGAATAAAATAGCTATCTCACCTCTCAAATCCCCTAATAAGGTAAGGACCTGTTCTGGCTGCAGCCTTCTACCCCTCCTGCACAGGAGTCTGAATGGAGCTCTCTGTGTCTTTGCTACAAGTTGTTTATTATCTCTCCAGAGATAATAAACGTATCTCCAGAGTCCATAAAAGTATCTCCAGAGTCTCCATTGTGCCTCACGATGCTCTATGGTAATGCCCTGAGTTAGATTTTTTGCAATTGGCTCCCCTACTGTGGTGTTAAGTAAAGACACATTACTACATTAGTTTCCCATTCCTGCCATTTTTTGCCATTCCCTAAGCATCCATTCTGAGAGCAGCTGTTCCCTCTTAGCCAAGCATTCAGACTATTTTAATGCCTTCATAAAACGTCAACCAGCTGTTTAAGAGGAGACCTTGATAATATTAATGGGTCAGCACTTATTAACCACGGCCTGCTACTGTATGGGCAGTTTTGTCTTCCCTGATCACTCCTGAAGTAAAGGACAGATACAGAGCTAGAGACTGGCAGAGGTCAAAGCAACAACTGGTGTTTTAGGTTTGATGAAATTACCTTGAATAGAGGAGTATTGCTGGAGAAAGGAAGGAAAGGGAAGAAGAGGCATAGTGCATGCAAACTAAATATCACACGTAAAGAGTAAGAATAAAGAATTCTTTTGGTTTGGCTGTGCTTTAGTGATGTAAGGTTATACAAATGGAGCGAAAGACTTGTGTTTGGCAATAATTAGTAAGGGAAGCAACATAAAGAAGTAGTTAAAAAAACCCCAACTGTAGAATAAAAATTAACCAAGTGAGTGTGAAAAGACCCCTTAGGGTTACATGTTGAATTTACTGTAGTTAAGTAATTCTGAGTGTCTTTTAAAAGCAAACTCTTTGAGTAACTTGGATTTTTCTTAAAATGTAAGGAAGTTTAGAACAAAAAGTAGAAACCCTGCCTTTGGAGGGGTGTTTCTGTATAGAACAGAGTATTCGAACATTGTACTCCACAGAAATGTGGTCAGAAGACTGGATCTCTGGGGGAATCCTGAAGGTAGATATGAAAATACTGGTGTTCTTATAGTTTGACTGAATTGGTAGTATAAGGTGAGATTTTTTTTTTCCACAGCTCTTCTTTAAATTTTCTATTTATGATGTACCAGTTATAAAGCTGTGATTTAGAAAATCCAGATGCTGTGATAGTTTTCTGCAGGAGCCTTTTGGTGCTGGAAACCAGGGATGCCTTCAAGTTTTTAAGGGGCCTATTTGCTGTTGTTGCAGTCGGACCCACGTGATTTAAGATTAAATACAGCGCCGTTGTTCAGAGAAGGAGCTCCGTGACCCGGTGGAGAGCTGTACTTTCATGAGGAGGGGAATGTGTATGTACAGGGTCCTGTACCCTGTGTGGGGATTTAAACTGCTTCTTTGTTTTGCCAAGCAGCTAACAGTGGTGTCAGTGGCCTCCCAGCCTCCCAACTCCCCCCAGAAGACGGTGGGCGTCCCACTGAATGTAGCGTTAGGACAGCAGATCCTCACAGTGCAGCAGTCAGCACCCTCCTCCCCTGGGAAGGCTATAGTCAACCACACAACCACCCAGGTACACACTGACTTTCCTTTGTCTTCTAGCGTGTCTGTGTCATTGCTTGCTGGAAACTAGAGTGTTGGATGGCAGATTGGCAGTGGTCAGTCTGAAGGTGTCCTTGTAATGGCGTTCGCTTAAAAAGTGGCAAAAGAACTGCCCTGGGGAGCACAGACTTCATCAGTTGAGGGGTGCAAACCACTGCAAGCCCGTACAAGGGCATGCTGTTAACAGCTTTCCAGCCTGGAAAGCCCCACTTGGTCTAAGTTCTTGTCTCTGTGTACTGAATCTCCCAAGTCATCTGAAAAACTCCTGATGACACGGGCAGGAGTTCTTTGGGTGGTTCTCTCTCTTCTGCCAGTGTTTCTCTGCCACTGACTATGGCTGCTTTCCAGGTGTTTCTGAGGTTTGGAAAAATGGAGTTCATATTCCTCTGGTAAAGGTCTGCATAAGCAAGACACCGTGGTCTGAAACCTACAGAACTAAAAATTATTCATTTCCTATGTCTCATTTCTAGAAAAATAGGGTTTTCCATAATAGCTTTTATAAATTGATTTGCATTGGTAAATCACAAGACAAAACTGACCTTTCTTACAAACTGCAGTTGTTACTGTTTTCCTGTTTTGTAATCTTAGGTGAGTTTTTTCATATAATTCCTGTTTTGGTGAACTTGAAGGGATGTGTATGTCAGTAAATATCCAGAGTGTGGGTAGAGGAGGGAACGGACCCAGTTGCATGTACAGCATGAGACCAGAGACTCGGACAGACTTTGCCAGCCTCATCTTACATCACTTACAGGTGACAACTGGAATGCTGATATGGGGATGTGGACACCATCGAGATTTGAATTTTACTTTTTTTTCCCCAGATTAAAACTGGCAAAACTTTCTTTTGATACAGTCATTAAAAGGTTGTCACTCTACTGCGAACACCCTAAGTGGAGATGTCTATGGGGTATACATACTGGGTTCTGATCCCAAGCTATCTGACACAACACAAGGCTTTCACCTGTCTGCACTGGGCTCAAGAACATGCCTTTGGAAGAACTGTCACTTGAATCTTAGAATCTTTTTCCTAGTTGTCCTTGGATGGCAGCCTTTAATTTGGGAGCTAGAGAGAGCTTTGCTCATGCTGGTCTCCCTTTAGTAATATTTTGTCTGTGACTGTGCTTGCAGACAGTACTTGTTTTGAATTGCTCTGGATTGTTACAGTTTAAATTTATTAACAACAAACCAAAACCAAACCAAACAAAATCCCAAGAAAACACCTTTTGAAAGACCAGGCTTATATTTCCAGTGAAATGTGTGCAAATTGAGATACCAATTGTGTAGTTGCTGAAAGCTGGGCAACTGGGAAAATGTTCTCATAAGAATTCACATCATACTACCAACCAAATCTAATAGTAAAACTTAAGGACAATATGTTTAATATCAATATTAAAAGATACTGAGAATAAAAAGCTGAACTCCAGAAGTTAGATGGAAGGAGAAAAAAGGAGGAATAAATCAAGGTTTGAGGTCGAGCAAGGCGGAAAAAAGAAGCTATTATCAAACCAATAGGCTTATGAATGTGTATAAATAAAATAAAAACTTGTTATTAGTTTGTAGCTTGAGAAAAATTGGAAAGATGAAGTCTTTCAAATTCCAGGTATACCAGTATTCCAGCTGTGAGGTAGCACAGGTCTGCTGAGCTCCCTTTCTTTCACCATTTTGCCTTTTTTCTTAATGAATTTCTTTTGCTACTCCTCATTGTTCCTGCTTCTTTTATTTCTCAGCTTGTACTCTCTTTCTGATGTCTGCCAGTTTATGGACTCTGTTCCATTTTCTTCCCAAGGGTTGCATAGTGATTTTTATGTATTAATCACAAACTGTCTTTAACAGAACGTATCTGTACACACAGATAAATCATGCTGCAGTCCAGCACAAAGAGTTCTGCAAGTTCTTACTGTGTGCTTTTATTAGTAAGAGTATTATTAGGTTTGGTTGTTGCTTGATTTTGGAATACAAACTGAGCAATGTTCTGTGTAGTCACCTGAAATAGTTTTGGCAGACATTATATCTGGGCAAGTGGACTAAGTCACCCCACACATGTAAATATTAGTTTACTCTGGTGTTTGATGTAGAGCACTGAAAATGGAACTGAGTTTGCTCTGAGCTGTTGAGAGGCATTTAATCTCTTCACATCTGTTCTACTTTTGAAAGCAAAAATGGGGGTAACTGACTTCCCTCTCAGGGATATGAATGTTATGGTAGAGCTGCTCACTAACAAATTGAGGAATAAACATGCTGATGTTCTTTCTGCCTGTGTACAAATAACTTCATGCTGTCTGTGTTGGCTTAACAGGCTGTGAAATCAGCGGTGCAGACCATTACTGTAGGAGGAGTGGGTACATCTCAATTTAAGACAATTATTCCTTTGGCAACTGCACCCAATGTTCAGCAGATTCAGGTACCTGGAAGCAAGTTCCATTATGTCAGACTCGTTACTGCCACAACAGCCAGTAGTTCAACCCAATCGGCCAGTCAAAATCCCAGTACGAATACTCAGCCTCTTCAACAGGGTAAGTGCTGGTGTTAATGTATTGTCTGAAGCTTTTATTATGGGTTTTTTTGTGGTTGTTTGGTAAGGATTAAAAGGAATACATAAGAGAAATCTCTGAAGACTGCCAGATGTACCTGGTTTTGTGGTCAGACTCCTATAAATGTCATATTTTGCTGTTACTTACGGTTTGTATGTGGAAACGCTCCTTTGTGTCAAATTGGTCTGTAGCTGGAATTCTTGGAGCATTTTTAAGTTGCTTTTCCCTAGTTTACCAGATTGTGGGTTACTCATGGCAACTCCCAGATCCTCTGTATGAAAAGTGTGATGGCAGGACAGCCCACAAACTTATTGCCAAAACTTCTATAACATGAGGATCCTTCCACGTAAATTACTTTAGAAGTGCCATATGCTTCTGCTGGTTTCTGTCCGTGCTTTTCAGAGCTGTGAAGGAATAAAACATTTCAAAGGGAAAAGGGATGTAGGAGAAATTCAGCATCCAGAGGAGGTCTCCACCCAGGCTATTTTTTAAGCCATTGCTGTGAAATGTGTGTGCAGGCTCTTGTGCGAAATACCTGTTTCAAGGGCGTTCTGTAGACCCAAGTGTTGTAAGCCATGAGTTTAGGCAGTGCATTGTTACAACACCTCTGTGTTATGCACATGTGAAGGACTGAACTGTGGACTTTAAGTGAATAATACATATTAATGTGATGTTGTTTCTTGACACTAGCGAAGCCAGTGGTGGTGAACGCGACTCCAGTGCGTATGTCAGTTCCCATAGTACCAGCACAGACTGTGAAACAGGTGAGCTAAATGTTAAAATGCATATTCCTTACATGTTTTAGCTGGGCGGAAAAAAAGTCCGGCTCCAGCTCTGTAATGAAATGTTCTATTAATAAAAGTGCATTTTGAATCAGTGAAACACTGATTTCATCAACACCTCTTCTCTCTCCAGGTGGTGCCCAAACCAATCAACTCAACTTCACAGATAGTTACTACCAGTCAGCCCCAACAAAGACTTATTATGCCAGCCACTCCACTGCCACAGATACAGCCCAACCTCACCAACCTCCCTCCGGGAACTGTGCTGGCACCAGCACCTGGCACAGGGAACGTTGGGTATGCCGTCCTTCCAGCTCAGTACGTCACACAGGTATGGTGAGATGTGCTGTTGTTGTGGCACACACTGCCTTCCCCTTAAAGGTTCTTGCTCCCTGTCACCTGACACTGAGGCGACAGTTTCTTTTAGGGACCCCTGGCAGAATGACAATGGCACTAAATCATAGTTACAATTAAAGGTTTATTTTTTCAACTGGATTTTATTAGCATAGCATAGAATTTATAATTGGAATAGCACAGGATTTCTATACACAGAATCAGTGCAGCACAATTCTGAATACCGTAGTACAGAATTTGTAATACAAATGTAACACTTATGGTTCTAATCACCTAGATCTGAACTTAAAATTTCTAATCACCTAGACCCCCTGCAGATTGGGTCAGATCTTGATACACAACTTGCTTCATCAATTCAACAATCATACTCTAAACTCGAAAATCATACAGAAGAGTATTAGTCACCCAGCCCTCAGAAGAAGCAGATGTCAGTGGAGGTGACCCTGGCCACTCTGTGCTCATGGGTCTCAGCAGCAGGTCCAGTCCAAATTTCCCACTTAGGACTTGTAACTGCTTGATTTTATAGACTGTGTTCTGTGTGCTGTTACACTTCCCTCTTCTGTGACAGTCATCACGACCACCTGGATGGGTGCCTGAAACATTCACAGCCAGAAAGGAAGAGAGGTACTGGCCTGGTGTCCAGGAATCCTGAGACCTGTAGTGAAGAAAAAATCCTATTGCTTTGTCTACTTGTTTCATAGGACCTTCAGGGCCTGATAATGAGGAGAAAGGGATTGTATATGTGACCCACTTGGTCACAGACGGTGGCTGCTTGCATTACAAAATAGTGTTAGTTAATGCTGACACATTAGCAGGGGTCAGAAACAGGTGGTACCAGTCACATGAATGCAGGGATTAGATTTTGCTCTTTGTCAGGATCTGACCAATATTCAGTATGAAAACTAGAAAAAAGGAAATGTTCTGCTGAAGGCTGATGAGTCAGTTTGTAGAAACAAGGACTCTGATAGCTCATGGCCTTACTGGTACCAACCTCCTTTCTGGTTCCCTTCTGGTTTTGTCACAGCTGCAATTTGACCCTGAAGCCTGTTACTGTGTCCTTCCATTCTACTTCTACAAATTTTACTTTAACTAATACCATTTGTTGGACCTCTGCTCTGAGGTTTTGTGTTCTGGTCACAATCAGTCAGTCCTCTTTTGCCTGGCCCCAGAAGATCCATATCTGTCTCCAGAACCTGTCCCAGCAGGAGAAAAACAGCTGCATGTAGGTAGTGCTAAAGAAGAAAGCCCAGAACAGTGTAGTTCGGCAGGCTCTTATGAGGTTTGGGATTTTTAATGTGAAAAATACACTGTGGGTTCAGGTACGCAAGAGAAGTTGGAATGCAAACCATGACTCACTTTTATTTAATTCCATGTTAAGTGGCTTGTATATAAAGGAAGCTACTAAAGTAATTTATGCAGGAAGTGATCCTGCTCTATTAGGGGCAGGGTTGCTTGGAGAATAAGGGGGAAAATTAACATGTTTTTAGGAGCAGGAACTGGTTGTGGTCTGAACATTTCTGTGTGTTATCTCTGTCATCTGTATGGCTCTGTATGTATGACACCGTAATTGAGAACAAAAATATAAACTAAAATAATATTTTCATGCTAAGTGTGGAGGCAGGACGTTGCCACCTGATTCAAGTTCTATAAATCTCTAAAACTGTGCTTACAAGCAAATTATTTATATAAGAATATCCAGAAAGCTAATTAAAAGACTAGCCACACATCCTTAGTTTCTTTCATGTCACACATTAACCTTTTTGTTTTGTTAGCTACAGCAATCATCATATGTATCTATAGCAAGCAACACTGGCTTCACAGGGACATCTAGTATCCAGTCCCAAGCACGGCTGCCATTTAATGGGTAAGTGTTTCAAAAACCAACCCCAAACCTGTGGAATAGGCCCCTTGAATGAGCATCTTCTTTCATTCCTATTATAAAGGGTGGCAGGTGAGGTGTTCCAGTTTACTTTTGAGGGATTTTCCAAGAGGCTCAAGTATACTGTAGTGTGGTTATTACTTCTCACTGAAGGGCACAGATCTCTCTGACAGTCGAGCCAGTCTCTTGATCAAAGCTGTGTTTTTCTTTCTGTTTTTTGACCTCGTGTAGCAGGAAGTTGACCTGAAAGCTCTGTGTTGCTCCCTTTTTTTGTTTTGTATCAGCACCTAGGAGCTACAGGCCTCAACTATTCCTCAACATTACTGGAAAGAGGTACTGAACAACATATGAACTGCATGCTTAGCACATGCAGAAGTTCAGCCAAATAGCAAAATGGATCCTGATAGGAGGCTTTGGGGTTTTTCAGTCTTGCATTTTTCCTTTAAGGATGAAAATGGCAGCTAACATGTATTATTTTCCCTTTGCCAATCCAGCAGGCTTAGCTGTTCTGCACAGGGCTTTTGTGTAATTGTTTGCTGGAAATGGTGAACATGAAGGTGGTTTTTGTTGCTGCAACCTCAACTGATGCAAACTAATCCCAAATCCAGATGCAGCCATTCAAATGAACGGGTTTGATTTAATCTCCCTGGTATTACGTGCAGAAATTGCTGGATACGGATAGAACAAATCTCATCAGGAGTGATTAGTGTCACAAAATCTGAGTTTTAAGAGCAGTTAAAGATTGTGTCTAATATCAAACTTATAGATAAACTGAATGCCATTTTTGGCTTGCTTTCCCATTATTCTAGAGTGGGGGTTTTTGGTGTGTTTTTTTTTTTCTTAATTCCAACTAGGACAAAAGAAAAGGCCATGATCATGTTGTGTGGACCTTGATTTGATCTAGTCCCACTGCATGCATGCTTCCTCTAGTTTTAGTCCTAATTTCTACTTCAGCCATGCATCCAGGTTTGCAGCAAATAATCCAGCCCTTTCTGGATTGGAAAGGCACTGTATAAAGGACTATACAGAATAGTTACCTAAATGCAGTCACCCAAAAACATAATGCAAGGAGAATATAAAGGTTTTTTCAAAGTTTTCATTCTAAGCTATTTACTTGAATTTAAAATAGGAAGAAACTGACAAAACAGTGTGTGTATAAACGTATAAATGCCCTCTTTCCCCTCACAGAATAATTTCTTCTGAATCTGCTAACCGTCCCAGGAAGCCTTGCAATTGTACTAAGTCTCTGTGTTTGAAATTGTAAGTACAGCTTGGTATTGGGGGTTTTTTTAAGCCTTAACTTTAACATCACAAATGTATGCCAAGTATCAGAATGTAATGTTTTTAAGTATGTCAGAAATTTTATGTCTGGATGCTAATTTAAGGTTACTGTTGGTAACGGTGGAGATGTTGCAGACCCTGTGTAATTCTGCAACTCCTGTGAGCTATACAGGCCCTGTCATTTTAGGAATGTCTGACTTTGCAGCCTTGTTGCATGGTGAAGCTATTCCACTCAGCAGCTCTAGTTGCTTTGGTGTTACAGTGAGGGAAATGGCATCCCATGGGATCATTAGTGGGCATTTACTATACTTTGGTAAAGCACATCAGTAAATACCATGCTGGTTCAAGTACTTCAGAAAATTTGGGCTTTGTATCTCTTATTAAAGGACTGGATAGACAAGTGATTCTTCACTGATACGTCTGAGCCTTTTGTATCCTTTTGAGATATTTCACTGTTCCATTCAATGTATTTGTAAAAATTTTACATAAAAGCATTTTAAGCTGAGGACAGTTTCCTTATTGGGGCAAAGTCAGCTTACCGATATTTTTTGGGACAGCAGTGGAAGATACTGAAATTAATCTGTGGTTCCCTGAATCCTAGACAATGAGTAGGAAATCAGGGGTGTGGCACTCAAAGGGGAAGTGATGTAACAATATCTGAACCCAAGTTAAGAACTGTGTTTAAACTTTTAAGCTTGTGTTTCTTTTTGTGTTAGTGCACCCCACCTCTCTGTGTGGGAAGATGTGCCCTATGCTTCCTTCTATGTCTTTTGCATAGAAGATATGGCAAACAGGAAGTTGTGTAGCTGTTTTTTCAGATACTTTACATATATGAGTGACCTCATAGTGCCAATATGTGTTAGATGTGTGGTGTTTTCCTTTTGTTTTAGTTTTTGATGCTATGGTGCACTAGAAATTCTGGCAGAATAATGGCATCACTGGTGATATTTCACATCTTCAGAATGCTTTGGAAACAAACTTTTCTTGTAAATTGCTGTCATTATATCTTTAAGTGGCTAGGCATTGG
The DNA here is from genome assembly GCA_035584735.1 of Pseudotriccus pelzelni. NCBI lineage: Eukaryota > Metazoa > Chordata > Aves > Passeriformes > Tyrannidae > Pseudotriccus > Pseudotriccus pelzelni. The sequence goes on from JAWMRA010000130.1 coordinate 16,446,983, forward strand.
TGGGGAGCCAGTGGTTAATTCACTCTGGCAAAGGTGCTTTCTTACTAGTAACACTTTTTCCTGTCTGGAAGGGGAGTTGCTTTTTCTCAAATGCATGTCGAAGGTAGACACATAGCCTGTTCTGTGAAGAAGTAAACTCAGTTATTTGTTCACTGATGTTCTGTTTGTTTTGGAAGCCAGGACCATCCCACTACTGAATTTTAGACAGGACAGAAAAGAGAGCTGTTACAGATTGTGAAAGTTTTTGATGCAGTTTGCTGCCGGGACCATTCAAGATGCTAAAAATCACCAAAATGCGATTCAGCCAGACGAAGGCTTGTAGTTGCCTCCAGGGGAACCCTAATCCAGTTCTTGTAGCATTGGGCTGGCAAGCCACAGAAAGCCAGTTTTACAAGGGGCTTAGGCTCCTAAAAATGAACATATACTCCAGCAGGATTTGAAAAGCAAGTGAAAGTGTATCAGTAGTTTTTAGCTATAGCTGGAGGTGGTACTGGAAGCACTGAAACATGACAGTTTGTTGTGGCCTAAAGCCATGTTTGAGCTGGGGATGAATGTGTCACATGGAAGTACCATCTGACACATGGGATTGGTGAGATCTTGTTTTTGGTGGGAGGCACCAGAGGTACATAAGAGGCATGACAATGTGACTGGCTTTCCCTGTCCATGTTTTGCTGCTTTTTATTCACATATTTGTCCCTTTAAAAAGTCTCTGCTAACAAGTCTTGTCCTCATTCAGATCCTTCCCCTAGTTACCTGTGCTTCAAAGCCTCCAAGATGTACCAATTGTTATTCCTTTTCTGTTCTTCCATCCCTGTTTCAATGAACTGTCTCAGCTCAGAGCTGCAAACCGCGTATGGGCAAAACTGACAAAAAAATGCTCGTTGCTGTGTTAGTCAGTTTGCCTGTTACCTGGCACTCCAATTGCTTGCCTTTTGTTTTGGCCGCATGAGAGCTCCTGAGGGCTGGCTTGGACTGGCTGGGTCAAGAGGTGGCTGCAGCAGGATGGGCCTCAGTATGTGGGCTGACCCAGGAGTCATCCTAGAAAAAAGCGTCCTTAGCTTCTCTTGCCGCCGTGGGACCTGTGTTATGTGAACATCAGCTCAGATGGACACCCTCAGTTATACCTGTGTCTTTAGACAGCAACTGGATCTGCACTAGAGGATGAACTTGGTACTACTCGTACAGGTGGAGTTTAGCACAGGGTGACCCTACCCTTATTGGTGCATATTGCCAGAGTAGGAACTTCTGGTGCCGCCATCTAACACCAGTGTGATGGTCATGTTTACAAACGCCTTCTGCATCTTCTGTTTTAGGTACTGTGATTGTTTTGCAAATGGTGAATTCTGCAATAACTGCAACTGTACAAATTGCTACAACAACCTGGACCACGAAAATGATAGGCAAAAAGCAATAAAGGTGAGGGACGTCTTCCCCTGCCCCCGGGATGAAAGCTGTCTAGCTTATGTCTCCTGAAGCTACAGAGCGGGGCAGAGTGGGTGTATAATGCCCTGATCTCCTCCCACATGTGCAAGGCTTAAGTTCTTTTATTGCATCTCTAAATTCTGCTCCCTGCATGCAATGACTGACCCTTTGGGTCTGCATTGACAGGCCTGCCTCGACAGAAACCCTGAAGCCTTCAAGCCCAAAATAGGGAAAGGAAAGGAAGGAGAGTCAGATCGGAGACACAGCAAAGGGTGTAATTGTAAGCGCTCGGGATGTCTCAAAAACTACTGCGAATGTTATGAGGTATGAAACATTGTCTCATTTTAAAGATACTAGCTTTTTCCCTTTAGTTCAGTGACTTGCTTTGTCTCTTGTTTATATTGCTATAATGCTTTTTCTTCTTTTCTGTTGCCATAATGTTACCTCTCCTCCCAGCAGTTTTCCCATAGAAATCCATGTATATGGCAAAATTGATCTCTGCTGTTGCGTAATTTTAATTTTAAACAATGTAGTAACTTCAGACTCAGGCTTGGATTTGTTTTTTACCGAATAGCACTATTTCCTAAAGAAATCTACTGCACCTAGTCCCTAGGAGGAGTTGAATCAGCATCCCAGACGTGCTCTGAGATAGAATGTGTCTGTGGAAGTCAAAAGCAAACTTCTTGTTACTTCACCTGCTAACTGATCAGTCTGTGGATGTAGACAGTGGCAGACTGACTTCTCTCATAGCTCAACCATCTAAATTCCCATGGAAACTGGAGGTTGGTGAAGAAAGGGATGAGTGGGAAACTACTGATTTACATTTTATCCTCTATTATTTGATTCAAGTATACATTCTGGGAAAGCATCTCAGCTTGAGGTAAGAATTTAGAGAGAAAATTACTGCTTGGGGGTTTCTTCTAGTGGCTAATTGGTACAAGATTAAAACAAGATCTTTCTGTTGTGGCTTGTCATAAAAGGAGTCAAGGTTGCAAAAGGTCTCTTATGGGTTTTTGTTTCTTTCAGGCAAAAATCATGTGTTCTTCCATATGCAAATGCATTGGCTGTAAAAACTTTGAAGAGAGCCCAGAGCGGAAGACGTTGATGCATTTAGCAGATGCTGCAGAAGTTAGAGTCCAGCAGCAGACTGCTGCAAAGACCAAGCTATCTTCTCAGATCTCAGATTTGCTGACAAGGCCAACACCAGCACTCAGCAGTGGTGGTGGGAAGTAAGTTAATGCTGCACATGTTTAAGTTGTTTCTACTGTGGGGTTTTGATGTACACAACAGGTATGCCCCTGTCATCTTTGACTCTTGTCTGTGTAAGCTGCAGTCAGGTGAATGGAGCTTTTTTGTTCCTGCCTTCTGTGGGACCTGGGGCATGCCAAGCTTAGCTGTAACTAAGCATTGTCTTCTCTTCATTGCCTGTGTGCTCACAGAAAGCACGAAGTACAAGTGTCCCATTTACTGAGAGGATGCAATCCTTGAGCCACCCGTGTAAGTAAAAGCTGGAGAATGGTTCTGTCTACCTGGGCATTTCAATGACTGTTCCAAAACGTCCATCAGTGGAGGCAGGCACCAAAGCATAAAGGCCCGCCAGTTCATTTGACTGTTGTAAATTGGGGCTTATTCACTCCCTGTAGGTTGTCTAAAGGCTCTTGGAAGCAATGGGACAAATGAAGTCTCACCAGCCCGTGTACTAAGAAGTTGCCTTGCTCTCGAGTTAAGTGCCTTGTGTGTTTTTGCAGAGACTAAGGGGACCTTTCTTTGTTTCAGGCTGCCCTTTACGTTTGTAACCAAGGAGGTGGCCGACGCAACCTGCGAATGCCTTCTCGCGCAGGCAGAGCAAGCGGAGAAGACGGGCAAGTCAAAAGCTGTAGCGGAGCGCATGATCCTGGAGGAGTTTGGACGCTGCTTGATGAGGGTTATTAGCTCTGCAGGGAAGTCCAAAGGTGACCCTTGTGCCATGAACTGCTGACTCGTGCACATGAGCCACAACGAAGCGGACTGAAACAGAACACTTAAGGCACAGGGACACTTTGGTGTAGCATAAAGGATTTAATAATATTTGTTAATTTGGTGCTTGTTGTAAATTGACCCGTGTAAGATTGAAACAAGATCTTTTATAACAAGATGTAGAGCCTTTTAAATCTTAGCTAAATCCTCTTCTACTTAAGGCGATGCCTAAAGGTCAATTTTTCTTCCCAATGTACAGCTTTTACCCTGGGTTTTTTAAAAATTAGGTGTGTTCTCCCCTTTCCCCCAGAATAATTGTCTGAAGGGCATATATAAATTATTATAATATATATTATTTACAGTGTATGGATTTGCATCCCTTTGTGCACACAGGAAAACACAGGTGATGTCAACAGCTGAGTCATGCTTTTGGTGACAGACCTGTAATAAGGAGGTACCAGCGTATCAAACATAATTCTGAAAGGAAGCATGTAAAAATGAGCATTCAAATGGAAGGTAGTACTTGTATTTAGGACCTGACACAGCATGTTTCTTTAGTGCACAGGGCACTGTGAAGTACCTAGGCAATAATACAGAGGGGTTGCTTGAAGATTTAGCATTGAGCAAGTTGTGGAGAATCTGGCTGGAGCGGGGCCCAAGGAGTTTAGAAGCAAATGAAATTAATGGGAATTTTTGATAGGACTGTGGCTGAGAGCTCAGGTGTTTCTTAAGATTGAAGGAACTTGAAAGCTAAGACAGTGGCCTGCTCTCAGAAGTGATGCCACGTGGCAGCCATGCCACAGTGCCAGACTGTCTGCCCAGCATGGTGTTACCTAAGTGTGCAGCATGTGGATGCTGTTGCTTAGGTGAAGATTGGTTTTTCAGAGGCCTGCAGCAACCTAATCCCTCACTAGGAAGTAGGGCTGTGCAGTCCATTGTATTTTCTAGGATCAAGCTGTAGCCCTGGAAGTTGTTTAAGCCTGAGAAGCTGAAGTCATGGGAGATGACAATCTGCATCTGAATCGACTTGCAAATGCAGGTAGGGAATCATGTTCAGCCTGGCTGTGAGTATTCAGGATGCTTCTCTGTACCTTGGCAATTTTCTTGGGGTAAGGGCTTTTTTAAGGTTGTTGAGAATAACTGTGAGAACTGTGATCAGAGATGCTAGCACAGAATCAGGATTGCTACAAAGACACACAGATCCTTTTACACTAAATGGGGGGGCAATCAGCTATAACTGGGTATAGACTAAGGCGGGGAATTTTTTTCAGTATTAGTTACAGGCAATCGCAGATCACATTTTTGATAGTGGAACACATTTGCAAAACTAACCTGGTAGGTTGCTTACCTATCGTGAACATCCATTAACCATGTTTAATCACAGGCGTTTTTATTACCTGTCTCACTGCAGCCTGAACTAGCTATGTTTTTCCAAAAGGTATTTTGTATTCCTTCTAGTAAAACTGTAAATACAGAGAAATGCAGCAGAGCTCTTTCTCCAGGCTTTCTAGCAGAGCCAGACTGGGGAAAAGTAGGGCCTAGGCAAACCAGCAGCAGAGATGTGTGCCTATGTGTGTGAAGGCAATAGGATGGGAGGATGCTTCACCTCACAGCTCTGTGGCACTGAGCCCTTGACCAGTGCCTTCTCAAAATGCCTTAGAGGCATGAAAGGGCCTGGGAAGCATCCAGCAGCAGTGCTGGGCCAACTGAGTGGCTGTTGCAGACAGGGCTTGGCCTGCCAGTCACTGTCTGAAGGGCTCTGTCTGCCATTAACATCTCCTTGAGCGTAAATACCAAGTGTATTTGTGCATATCTCTGAAAAGGGAATACACCTCTTGTGTAAGTAAATGCCATTTTTCTCATGATTAGGACTTGGATTTACTAAAAAAATCAGTGCGGTAACTTTACCTGTAGATAGTGCGGATATTCCGTTTTACTTCTAGTGACCTAATATAGTATGTCCAGTAAGATTTGTATAAATGTAAATTAGTGTAAGTGAATAAAGTAATACCTACTTACGTTATTTTTCAAACAGATTGCAATATGCCTTTTGTTTAGACTTCAATCCATGTTAATTTTGTATATATTCCGTGTCTTACTCTAAATTGCACCTTTTGTGATGTGTATTTATATACAGTGTGCAAAAGCACTTGTGAAATTTAGATTACAGTTGTAATTATGTATGATGGCATTGCTGGAGAATATTTTGCTTGTAAAGACTTTGAAGGTGCAATCAAATGCTCTTAGCTCTTCTATTTTGTTTTGAACGAGCTTTCTCAAATATTAAGCTTGGATTCCTCTCCCCTCTCCCTGGTGTAGAGTGTGTGAATTGGTTTTTGTACTTCCTTAGCCATTTGCATCAAACTGCTGGACAAGATTTACAGTCATCCAGTTCATCCAGTTAAATAAAAATAATTGGGAATGGGGCAAGGGTTCATTTTATAGTTCTGTTTACATCCAAAAGTAGAAAAATTAAATTTATATTTACAAGACCTATTCAAAAAATACACTTTTCTATATTGTACAAATAAAACAGCCAGATAAATCACAAAAAATAAACATTTATACTATTCTGTAAATATGATTTTTTTTGCACTCCTTTTCTTCAGCACTGACAAATACACACAGAAGGTTTTTCACTGAAATATCGAAATTAATTGTTAACACTAGGTCCACTTCTGATGCAAGTACTGACTTGCATTTTCAGTATGAGACCAAGTCCTACCAGAGGTAAATATCCCTTGGTTACTGATGTATTGCCATGCACAGCAATCCCATTTCATGACTACTCATATTGGGGCTGGAGGCGTAGGCAATGCAAGTGTTACATTACATAATTGCAACCAATCTACTACCTGGATTTTGGCAGCATTGATGGCTTCAACATGGCTTTTTGCATAGGTAATTGGAGTGGAAAAAAACCAGTCTATATGTTTTGGATTGTTCCTCCCAGCAGCAATTGCGTGTGAAGTTCTATGGTGCTGCTGCTCTCAAAGCAGAGCTTGAGGAACTGAGTGCAGCAGTCCTGCTCCCACTGTGTGTGATAAGGACTAAGGGGAGGAGGAAGAACCCAAACCTACCAGGGAGAGTTTCGTCAAGTCACTGGTAAGCAGAACGGCACCTTTAATTATTATTCTTGCCCTAGGACATGGTGGATCACCATTTTTCATCCCATCTCCATCGTGAAGCTTGAAAGTAACTGAACAGCAAGTTTGGTGGGAATTAGTTGCCTTCTGTCTCTATGGATGCAACTGCTGTTCTGCACAGTAAGGGGATGCCATTTAGTAGCAGCCATGCCAAACTTTGTTATTCCTGGTAAAGCACTGGAGGCAGTTTCAATTGCCATGGAAATGAATTAACTGAAGAAGCCTGTCCTATTTGGTGGCATCAAAGCTATGACTCAAGTCATCAGTGGAAACGTCAACAGGAGGACTCCCTTGTGCCCTGTGCTGCAGGACACAGTTGAGTTTGAGTAGATGAGCTGATGGGGCCACGAAATGGGACGTGAAACACTCACCCTGCTGCAGCACACCGACGTACAACTTGAGTGCCACTTTCTTTTCACATCTTTATTTTGCTTTTAAGGTAAAAGCTCTTCAAGCTTTCTTGCCTGTGGCTTTTATAAAACAGACCTGGTTTGGTGAAACCAAATTACCAGCACACGTGATCTCCCCCAGCCGCATGGAATATGCATCAGTTTTCTCCTGGCAACAGCGCTCACAGCACAGAGCCACCCAGCACCTCCAGGGGACAACTGCAGTGTCTCCTACCACTGTCCCAGGCACCTCAAGCAACTGTTGCTCATCCTGACCTGCCACACAGGTTTCATGAAGTGTGTGGCTGCTTTGCAGGATTGCTAGATGGAACGCGGGATCAGATTAGCCTCCTTGCTTTGCTTGCTCAGACTCCGATCAGGTGCTTTGCCGTGGCCCAGAGCATCACTGTTTATCGACACCAGTTTTGCTGGCCGAATCACTGGAAGACACTTGTTGCCTCGATCCAGCCTCACCAAGGCACAGCCATCCTTTGGAACGGCAGAGAACTCATGACCCCATGTGAGTACAGCTTGACTGGCACCTACCCAGTGGTGATGGAAATAAATGTCTCCCCTTCAGCCTTTTCAATCTGTGCCTTCCACAAGGGTATTTCAAGTTCAGGTGTTGCGCAGGGTTTGTTCTGATGTTTAAGTAACATTTTGTTATTTTCTTTACTAAAACTGTATAATGGTTGTTGATGCTCAACTCCCCATCAAATAAATGGTTTGTGAGTGTGGGAAAGAGGGGCTTTTCTCCCAGAAGCTCCTGGAAGACTTCCTGTTCTAGAGACATATGCCACAGCGTGGTATTTTTGCTGCCATCCCCTACGTTCCCGTACCACTTTAGAACTCGTTCCGAAATGCTTGCAATGTGGCGCACACTTGCTGAGGGCAGACTCACTCTGCCCAACTTTCTTATGTAGAGCACTGACCTGCACCTCAGCCTGCTCTCATCTGAGTCAAAGAGGGAAGCAAGGCAAGCCTCACATTGCAAGTCCCAGGCCAACTGCTCAGCCACAAAGCCGGCGGTGCAGGTGACGCTCCGTGTGTGGAGTGACAGGTCCGTCAGCGCGTTACTCAGCGCAGAGCTGTGCAAAAGGAGGCCTGCACAGAAGGGGTACTCTGTTGCCACTGCCCTCCCATGAGCTGGGTTATACTGAGCCCGAATGCTGCCCAGGGTCAGATCTCTGCTACGAGACAGGGATACGTCCAAGGAGCTCACATCCAAGAAGCTCACGATGCCCGAGCCACTGCCATGTGGTGATCCTGGTGACAGGCTGCAGCTGGCCAGCAGTTTGTGATAAGCAGCCTGGAACACCGTGCAGGTGGGGCTCCCACTGGTGCCACAGGCCTGCCGGAGGGCCCTGAGAAACAGCTCCAGTGCGTCCAGGCTGAAGGCGTAGGTCCGGAGGTGGTGGGAAGGAGTGCCTTCTGGACACGTGTAGTTGGAGTAAAGCCACTTGAGGCTTTCAGCATTAAGCAAGAGACTCAGAAATCCTAGTTTGCGTTTGCTGCTAATAATGTATCTCCCCCCAGAGTCTGTTAAGGTGACAAAGAAGCTCTTGGCCTCATTCAAGAGGTTGCTTATTTTCATGTAATTTCCAGCCAGCAAAGGCACCTTCAGTCCCTTTCCATAGGGACCTCTGCCACAAAATACATCACACAGAGAGCTCATCAAACGCACAAACTTGACAGTGCCACTGCAGTTCTGAAATGAGGCCAGGCCCAGCTTCTGGAGGTGTTCTAGGGCATCGGCAACACCCTCGCTGAACAGCAGTGTAGCAAGGTTGACCTTCAGGTGGTAACTCTCTTTGCTCCCAGATCTGCCTGACCCGGGACTGCATGGCTCCAACACCCTGTGCTCCCGCAGAGCTGCCAGCTCCACCACATGCTGCCACCACATGGTGTCACTGAGCCACTCTACTTTCTGGAAGCACTGCAGAGCGTTCCTTATCAGCTGGAGCGCGTGACAAACATCAAAGAAGTATGTGATGCTGTGAGCAGAACCAGGCGGATGACGGAAAGTGCACCGAATCCTTTTGGGATCCATCCTGATCCCCAAAGCTCTGGCGGTCTCAGCACCGCAAGCAGAGGCACCTGATGTCACAGCCAGGACCGTGACCCCAATGTTATTCAGCTTACTGATGGTCTGATGAAAGAGCTGAGCAAGCAAGCGGCCGGTCACGCTGCTCACGAAGAAGTACCCAAGTGGAGCTGTCCAGGGACTGGAGATGCCGACTGCCATGAGGATTATCGCTTCCGAGGCCAGTGGAGCCTCATCAGCATCAAGGACGCCTGCTCCCAGGTCAACAAAGCCTGTCAGGCGCCTGGTCTGCGGGTCCCACTCCTGCTGCTTCTGCAGGGCCATGTCTTGTACTATCACAGCACAGTAGCGGTAGGCCTGATCCCCTCTCTCCACCTTTTCCTGAAGCTGGCGGAAAATGTCATTGCTGAAGCCTGCAGCAGCCTCATTATTAGACAGCCAACTGGAAAAAAAGGGATGATGCAATTCTGAGATGTGATTCTGAGAAAGCTGAAGCAACAGACAGCACCTTTTACCCCTCAGGATGTGGTCAGCTATGCCTGGAGCTGTACAGGCTGACACAAAGTGTAAAACCGGCAGCCCTGCCTTTCTTAATAGCGTGAGTTTGTTTCCTTGCATTGTAGCGATGGGAAGCCAAGGAAAGTACCTTGTATAAGATCTCATGATAACAGGGGGAAAAAAAATTACACCACAGAAGTGCAAATCGGACTATGTACAGGGCCAGCAATACCTGTCTGCTCTCCTTCCCAACTGGCTTTCTCCACACTGGACATTGTAAGCCAGATTAGAAGATGTGAAACCCTCAGCAGTCCATGTGGAATGCTGCTCTTCCCAACACTATACCCTATCCACTATATCCTGCCACCCTTTTGAGAAGATTCCTTGGAGAGAGCTATGTAAAAACCCCACAGGCTGGCATGGACAACGTGTGTATCCTTTGGGCATCCTCCAGCTGCCCTACAGGAGTCTGAGGCTCTAAACCTCCAGGGAAAGAGTTCCTTCAACCTTTGTTTTGTGTGTTGTTACAACCTCTTGTTGACAGGTCTGACAGCACTTCAGGTAGTGAATTCTGATAAGCAGCCTGAGACACAGCGCAGGTGTGTAATTCTTATGCTGTGACCCACATGCAGGAACACATTCTAGCTCTGTTGAGGGCTCTCAGTGTTCCTTGACATCTGCTTTCCACTCTGCTCCTGTTACTAAAAACAAAGCAGGGAAAATTCAATTCAACTACCATTGAATTACTACTCTTTGGGACAGATCTGTTACACCTATTTCTACATGAGTACCTGAAAATACATTCAGAACGAAGGAATGAATAAAAACTTGCTTTGTCAGGCTGCAGGGATGAGGGAGGGGAAAAATCTTCCGGAGATAATCATAGGCCTTAATATGGTAGAGGTGGAGAATACAGGCAAATTGCTTCATTTCCGGTGAGTATTCTGCCATCTGCCTCCAGCTGTGCAACTCAAAAGGCAAATCTGCTCAAAAAGAAATCACAAGAGGTCAGCTTTAGTGAAGCAAATAAAGGGCTCGTAACAGAGGGATGCGTGATACAAATAAGTATACTGCAGAACGCAAGGCAATGGGGTGGCCTCTGGAACCACTCGGTCCTGAAGTCTGGTGTGAATGTCATTCTATAGTTTTGAGTAAAGACTGTGAATCTTACACATGGGTGCTGCTTAAAAACTGATGTAGCAAGAAAGAATCCAGCAACTTACAGCTGAACTCCATGATTTGGAATGGCTTCTTCGGGTTAGATCATGAATGTTAACAGAATTCACTTCTGGGCAGCACAAAAGACAAGGTTTTCCTAGTTAAAGACACTCTATTCCTGAGTCAGGTGACAGCTAAATGGTGGCACAGTTTCATTTAACAGCCTTGGTTACAGGTCTGACCTGAACACTGCAGCCAGCCTCAAGCAACTGGAGTTTTTGGGGAGACTTTAATTCTCTGTAGGATTGGTTGCTGTATTCCGGTCCTAGAAAGCACAGATCTAGGAAGTCCTAGGAGTCAGGGATTACCAGCACCACAGAGTCACGCAAAGACCCAAAACCGGGGTGAAGGAGCGAGCACACGCTCTCGTCCACCTCGGCAAGCGTCCCTTGCAGTACCTGAGAACTGCGCCCGCAGCAAACTCACGATTTCCTCAGGAAGCTGCCGCTTCTTCGCCAGCATCCTGAGGAGGCTCCCCACGCCGCGCGGGGTGTCCGTGGGGCGGCCCCGCAGGCTGTAGTTGTGGTCCCCGCCGGGGGGGCCCCGCAGCGGCTGCTTCTGTGCCCGCACGCGGGTCCCGCTCCTCCTCCTCCTCCTCCGGCCGGCACCCGGCGGCTCCTGGCGGGAGAGGGAGAGGGGAGGTCACGGCACACGGGAACACCCCGCGGGGAGGGGGCGAGGGGAGCGCGGCCGGTACCGCCCGCACCGCACCGGGGGCAGGAAGCGGGAGGGCACGGCCCCCCGCCGCAGCTTCCGCCGCAGCCCGAAGCGCTCGAAGTCCCCCTCGGCGAAGTGTCGGGAGCAGAGGATGGCGCCCGGGCCGGGCAGCCACGGCCGCCGGCTCTGCGGGTCCACGCGGTTCACGGCGCGGATCCACGCGCGGCGCTGCGCGGCGTCCACCGGGAACCTGCGGCAGACGGAGAGAGAGGGATGGAGGGATGGAGGGATGGATGGATGGATGTAGGGATGGATGGATCGCGGGGGGCGCTCGCTCACTGGTGGAAGGAGACGCCGCGCTCGCGGCTCCGCGCGCTGTCGCGTGCGGTGCAGCCCAGCGCGGAGCAGCTCCGCGTCATGGCGGAACCCCCGCGCGCGCGCCACGCCCGCCGCCGCGCCCGCGCCGCGCGCCACGCCCGCCCCCTCCCCCATTGGCCGGCGGCGCCAGCGGAACGCCGCCCCATTGGGCGCCAAGGCGTCCCCGCCGTCCGGGGGGCGGGACCGGGAAGGTAAGAGAGCCAACCGGGAGCGGCGTCCTCGGCGGGCGCAGCCAGTGGTGGGCCGCGATCCTCGGGGCCAATGGGAGCGGCGCTCCACACTCCTATATATAGCGGGGCTGGGGGCCCTGCCCGCCCTTCCCGTTGTGCCGCGGCGGCGATTCGGCTCCGCTGTGCGGCCCGGGCGGCGCCCGCCCCGGCCGCCCCGTGTGCCCGCCCGGCGGCCGCGGAGCCCGGCGGTGATGGGGGGGGGGGGGGCGGCAGCGCAGCTGCGCCTCGGCTGCCGCGAGAGGTGGGTCCGGCGCCGCCGCCGCCCCCCCCTCCCCGCCGGCTGTGCATGCCGGCTGGTCGCTCCCTGGGGCTGTGTCCCCCGCCCCGCCCCTGTCCGATGATGAGCCTCACTGCTGTTCACATCATGAGCACGCCATGATTACTTCCCTGGAGCTGAGGACAGGCGGCACCGCAGCCCTGGCGCTGCCGCCGCTTCCCCTTTCTCCCTCCTCGTCCCCCCCTCCCCCCCCCCCCGCCCCGGAAAAGCAGGAAAGGCCTTGG